>LR738712.1:186301257-186376049 GCA_902687465.1 Secale cereale | reverse complement strand
GCCCCCCCCCCCCCCCGCGAGGGTCTTGAGTGTCGATGTTGAAGATGGGCCGTACCAGGCCGTTCGAGGAGCCACGTCATGGGCCGCATGCAAGCAAGTCTCGGTACCCTCGCTCCCAGAACGTTGACAGTAGCCCCCCGACCCAAGGCGCGATTGGGCTTGGCTTCGAGACGAAGCCAAAGGGCAAGGGCGAAGCGTTGCAGGCCCCAATCACCTGTGGCCCAGTCGACCTGTGGCGCCCTGATGGGACGTGGGCATCTCCACTTCCCCGCGCTGCCTTGGCAACCGTTTGGACTGACAAAAAGGCTGGCACCTACGCCTTGAACCTCATCACCTCCCTTTAGTCTTGCTCCAGATCCCCTTTCCTTCCTTGCTGCGAGTGCCTCCAGATCTACCAAGTTCTGCCCCTAAGCTTGACGCCAATGGCCACCGAGGAATCGCACCCTGCTGCCGCTCCCTCGGGCCCGGCCCCGGATCCAAAGCCGGCCCTCGTTACCTCCATCATTACCGAGGAAAAGGACTTCGCCACCATGCTCCCGCTGCTGGCGTCCAGCCACAACGAGGGGGGGTGATGGTGGTTAACTTCAGCTCCGCCAGGCCGAAATCTCTAGGTGAGACTTTTTACCCCATCTTCCTGCACAATCTCTTTGCTCGGCTTGTCCCTCCTTTCTCCACTTTCTTCCTCGCCATCCTCAATCACTATCAGATCCATGCCCTTCATCTCCACCCCACTTCCACTTTTCTCCTGTCGATGTTCGCCTTTTACTGCGAGGCGTTCATCGGGGTAATGCCCTCCGTTGCTCTGTTCCACCACATCTTTTACCTCCGGGGCGGCACTGACCGGTGCTCTGGGAGCCTTACCTTCATCGTAGCTCATACTGGCAACGTGATCTCCAAATCCAAGAAGAAGGTGGACGACTTCTGGCGTAAGTGGGTCTTTGTGGACACCAAGTGTTCCCACGTTTGGCTGGAGCTGCCACTTGTGCCGCCGGAGAAGCTGACCTGGTGGGCTCATGAGAAGACCACCGACCCCCAAGCGGAGCGGTTGTTGGAGACGATGATGAAGGAGTTGACGATAGGTCAGCTGAAGGGGGCCTTGCTCGTCAAGGAGTTCGTGAAGCAGTGTCTTGCTCCTCTCCAGGCACACTCGCGCCCCTTATGGACCCTCCAGGGCGAAGATGATAAGCTCCGGCTACACCCAGTGGCTCTGACTGACAAGGAGCTGGTCAAGGCCGTCCGCGTCCTACTCAAGAAGGATCCCGGCGACCTTCCGGCCGGCTATGTTCCTTTGTATGACCGCAAAGACTGGGCAGACGTGGTTACAACCATGCCTGACTTCAACGCGCGAGGGCTCGTTCCGCCGACGAGACCCCGAGCTCCTCCTCCCGCGGCGCCAGTATCCTCTGGCGAGGACTCTGATGAGGGGGAAGGTGGACTCGGAGGCGACCTTGGAGGAGACGGCGGAGACCTCTCCTCTTGGGCAGGGCAAGTTGCTTTGTGGATTCACCGACGATGATGACACCGACGAGCGTTTGGTGGAGGGGTCGCCGCGCTCCGCCGGGGTGACCACGAGGTCCGGGGCCACCCCCTTGGTGAGGCTGGTGCGCAGGGTCGTGAAGAAGGGTGGTGCTGCATGGGCAGCCACCACGCCCTTGCCCATCACCAAGGGCGCGGCGAGCCTTGCTGCTGAGAAGCTTGGGGTCGCCTCGCTCCTATCCAAGAAAAGGGTGCACATCGCCATCAATCAGTAAATACTTCAACTTGTTCCTGATTTCGCTTCGGGTGTTGTATTCTGAATGTCTCCCCTTCTGGCGGTCAGGCTGCCGATGTTGAAGAAGAAGGAGGAGGAGGGGAGCCCTTCCCAGGCCGTGCCTCCTGCTGCCGCCACTGCAGCCCTGGCACAGAAGGGAAAGGCCACCCCGTGCTTGCCTCCTCCTAGGCATGCTTCTCGGGGCTCAGGGACCCATGCTTAGGAGACGGCATCAAGTGTGGCCATACTAACCATGGAGGCCCCAGCCCCCAGCGTCCTTGCCGGGGGTGCGAGAGCTCAGAAGCCCCCTGCCGCTCAGGTTCCTGCTGCTCCGTCGGCCCGGGTGTCGACGTCGTCTTCTCCTCAAGTCATCACGCCAGCTAGTCATGGCTCTGCCACCATGCCCCACACCTTGGAGGATGCCTTCGCCGTGATGAACCAGCTCCAGGTTGACCTCCGCGATGGTGACCGCCGCATGGCGACGGGACGCCTGGGGCTGATCTCAGGGTGGCTCCAGGTTGATTCGTCTGTCAGGACAGCCTGGAGCGTGGCTGAGGCCGCCGTCGAAGAGGGCGATAAGGTGGATAGTCTGGCCGCGGCCGAACGCGACTCGGCGAGGGTCGACGTGAAGGCCGTTGAGGATTGCTTCCGCAAGGTGGAAGCTGAGCTCAAGACCCTCACCAAGGCACGCGCCGAGGACGCCAGACGTCTTGAAGAGCAGGAGAAGGAGCTGAAGACCCGGGCTGCTGCGCTTGACGACCGCGACACTGAGCTGAAGCGAACAACCCAAGATCAAGCTTCGGAGCGCGACCGCCTGGAGAGGCTGGAGAAGGAGGTGGAAGCATCCCAGAGATCCCTCGTCAAGGCTGAGAAGGCGGCCATCGTGGAGCACGACGCCTTCGTTTCCCTTGTGGAGAGGCTCCGCACCTCCCTGGATTTCCTTTATGGATCAGAGTACAAGAAGCCACTAGCGACATTGGAGGAGGGCCCCGCCGGACTGCTCCCTAGGCTCGCTATGTAGCTTGAGGGTGTTGTCGTCGGTTTGGGCCCCTTGGTGGAGGCGGAGGCTCGTGCTTTTGCCGCTTCGGTCGCGACGCGCATCTACCACCACCTCTACCTTGTCACGCCCAAGATGCGATTCTATCCTGATCACGTGACAAACTCATGATTGGGGCACAACCGCATTTCAGGCGCTTAGCAAGATGGATATCATTACATCGTACCATTACATAAATAGATGGGGATACATACAAGTCATACAATAGCCACATGAATACAACAACATCATATACAAGACATCCGACTACAGATGGAAACACAAGAAAAGCACAACGACATCCATCCTGCTATCTTAGGCTGCCGACCAGGAACCTATCCCTAGAGTGACGAAGAAGAAGAAGAAAGAACTAAAACACAAGTAAACATCGCTCTCGCGTCAAGTCATCGGAAACTTGCACCTGCAACTGTTGTTGTAGTATCTGTGAGCCACGAGGGCTCAGCAATCCCATAACCATGGGTATCAAGACTAGCAAAGCTTAATGGGTATGGAGAGGTTAAGTGGTGATGTTGCAGCAGGGGCTAAGCATTATATGGTGGCTAACCTATAAGTACGAGAATAAGAAGAGCATCTACGCAAATGGTCGCAAAGTAGCAATGATCAATAAGTGATCCTGAACAACCTACGAGTCAAGCATAACCCCATTGTGTTCTCTTCTCAAATTGAAAAGAGACGGTCACGGTTACTCACGCGGTTGGTGTATTTTATTACGGATCCTTTGTCAAGTTTTCTACAACCGGGCATTAACAAATTCCAATCTGCCACATAACCGCGGGCACAGCTTTCGAAAGATCATAACCCTGCAGGGGTGTCCCAACTTAGCCCATCACAAGCTCTCACGATCAGCATAGGTAAAACCTCTTACCTTAGGGATAACCCGACCAGACTCGGAATTCCAGTGCACAAGACATCTTGACAATGGTAAAACAAGTCCAGCAAGACCTCCCGACGTGCCGACACCCTTATAGTAGTTGCGCGTATCTCGTCTCAGGTCACGACGGATGAGCTATGGTTATAGTGACCAAATACCCCAAGTTGCCAAGGGGTGGCGCCACAAGCTGCACTAGGTTGGGCCAACACTCATGTCGAGCACTGGCTCGGGGGTTGAATTAAGAATACACGGGTAGCGCTAACTCCCTATGCAAGTTTTAGTTATTATTAGGCAAATGGTAAGATCAAGGTTGGGCCTTGCTGGAGGAGTTTTATTCAAAGCGAACTGTCAAGGGGTCCCCATAAACCCAATCGCGTTAGGAACACAAAATCAAGGAACATAGCACCGGTTTATCGGTTCTTAAGGCGGCATGAGTGGAACAAAACACCGAGCAAAAGGCCAAGCCTTCCACCCATTGCCAAATATATAGGGACATTAGTTATAGTAATAGATATTGTGATATTCCAACATCCAAGATCCGACATGGAGCAATCTTCATCTTCACCTGCAACTAACAATGTTATAAGAGGAGTTGAGCAAGTGGTAACATAGCCAAACAACGATCTGCTGGGATGGTGTCAAAGGTTAGAGGTTTCATGGCAACAAAGAGAGGCTGACAACAATAGATAGACAACGCGACATATAGCGATAGCATTGAGACAATTAGCATAGCAATGATAGTAATGAGATCCAAGGTGATGGTCATCTTACTTGAGATCCCGCTAGGAAGAAGATCGAGTCCATGAAGAATATGAACGGGCGTAGATGAACCAAGCGTAGTTGAACGAATCCTCACATCGCAGCGTAACAGGAACTAAAGAGACGAATCAAACAACATGGTAAACACACAACACATAACAAAACACGATGCTCAACCAAGTATGATGCATGACAAGGCTACATGATGCTAAACATGGCAAGAGATGATGCAAACAAGAACATCACAACAAGGCAAGTTTAAATGAGACCGGAAACAACAAACAACAATTCCGGAAAATGCCCATGTGCAATTATTGGATTTGGTACTGTTCTTCCTAGAAACACGTTTTATTATTGTTAAACAGGAAAATAAAGTGCACCATGTTATTCTATGCATTTTTCTACCCCATTTACATATAAAGTTTATTAAATTTGGAGCTACGGTTATTTAGTTAAGAATAAAACCATTTTAACATGTCATTTAAGCAAACTTATGCAAACAACAATTTAAACATTTTAAGCATGTACGAAAGTTGGATATTATTAATCTATGCAAAATTCTAAGCATTTTACACATATAATTTATTTTAATCCGATGCATCGTTGTGAAATTATTAAATGCATCAACTAGAGGGACTTTTCTGTAAAACTGAAATTCTCGGTAAAAACCTAAAATCATCCAGAGAAAAAAAATAGAACAGGGCTGAAACTACTGGCCCAACAGAGAGGAAAAGGAGGGGCGCGTTGGGGCCTCACCATGGGCCGAGGCCCAGTCGGAGGAGAGGCTTGAGGCAGAGCGGCTGGGCAGAGGCGCGGTGCGAGAGTGGCTGGAGCTGGGCCAGCGGTTGGATAGGTCCACGCGGGCAAGCACGTGGTCAACGGACACGTGCACAATGTGTGCTCGTCTCCTCGCAGACGAGATGGGGAAAATAGACGATAACCCCCCCAGTTCGTGTGCCTTTGATCATATGCCCCCCTTTGTGTCACTGACATGTGGGACCGGGCCCCACATTTCAGTGACACAAGGGGGGCATATGATCAAAGGCGCACGAACTGGGGGGGTTATCATCAAATCCCCCGACGAGATAAATATGACGACAGGGACTTGGCACAACATCTCCTTGGTGTAGATCGGAGAGGCCATGGCGTGGTGCTCTCCTTCTTGGGATCGGACAAGGACGAGGGAAGTAGAGGAGGTCGCGGGTTCCTGGAAGAAGATGGCGGCGGCTTGGATTGGCGCAGAAGACGACGGGCTGTGTTGCGGCTTGCTCCGGGCGGCGAGGAACGAAAGGCGCCGACAGATGTCGGAGATGGCGGATTGGGGCGGAGGCAGAGCAACAAGGCAATCTTGGCGCAGGCGCTCGAAGAAATGGAGGCATGGGATTGGAGGCGACGGGGACGAGGTCGGCTGTGGGAAGAGGAGGTTGCGGGCAACGCGAGGTGGGACTCCGGTGGCCCGGTTTATCGGAGAGGTGGCCGGCGGCTGCTGCTGGCGGAGCTCATCGACGCGGTGGATCCCGGCGGCAAGGGAGGTCACCGAGGAGCACGTGGGGTGCTCGGGGATTGGAGGACCCATGAGGTAGGCATGGTGGGCCTCAGGCAGAGGAGGAGCTCCGCGCGCTGGTGGAAGGGCGGCTCGGCTGCGGTGGCGATCGAGCAGAGGAGGCATGGCCTCGGCTCGAGGAGGTAGGAGGCTACGGTGTGACTTGTGGTTAGATCGATGGATTGATGGATCGATGGTATTGGGTGTCAGGGGAGATCGAGCAAAGGAGTGGCGGATGCGAGAAATCGAGGGGAAGGTGGAGGCTTGGCTGTGCGGGGTTGGACGATGGGGATCTGGGAGGATCCCGAGGTGAGTGATGAAACGGGCGGTGGCAGCGGAGGGACAAAGTGCCTAGAATTTAGGGTTGCTCTATTTATATAGTGGTGGAATAAGGGTAGGGGCTTATTTGGTCCCTCCGATCGCAATCGGATGGTTCGAGAAAATAGACTAGGAGTGTCCAAACAAAGAACCGATGATATTTTAGGGATGTCTGGGGATGATCCGGACCCATCGGTAACGAGAGCCCGGGTCGGGTTTGGTGCACTTTCGGACAAGTTGCGAGGAGAGGAAAAGTGGGCTGTGTAGAAGGGCTAGACTGAGAGGAGAGAATAGCAAAGAGGCAGCCTGGCGACGGTTTTTGGAGACCGAAAATGTCTGACGATTTAACCGGCTATAGTGCCGCTATAGTTATCCGTTGGGCTATCAAACGTACTTCGAATGCGATGAAATTTGGCAGGCGGTCTACCTACACTATAATAAGACAACATGTGAAGTTTCATCCCATTCTGAGAACATTTTTCGGCCACTTATAAAATAATATTTCAGAGGTGCCGCGGGCGAGTGCAAGTGTGTCTGGGCTCAGAACGGACAACCGAGAGGACGGGGGACCCGACAACTATGAACGGATGCAAGTTTTGAAAACTATGCAGATGCAATGCACATGATGACATGGCAAATGACAGCGAATAACTAGAAGAGACCTGGCGCATCGGTCTCGGGGCGTCACAACACTCCCCTACTAACAAGAGATCTCGTCCCGAGATCTTAGGAACGAGACGGAAGAGGGAAAGGAAGAACAAAGTTCTTCTTGGACAAAAGAGTGAAACGAAAGAATCTTTAGAGATTGAACAATTTGAAAGGAAGAACATAATGGAGATGAACGAGATTGAGAAGCTCCATTACAAAAGAGGAGCAAGGAACATTATGAGAACCTTGTAGCTTGAAAGGCAAGAAACCAGAGCTTAACGACCGAAAAAGAATATGAAACTGCACTGGTATAACGAGATAGCCAAGGAACAAGAATGATAGAATTTGGAGAGCACTCCGGTTGAACATGGAAAGAATATAACTTGAAAAGATGAAATGATACTCGATGAGAGCAACAATATAATGCCTCCAGAAGAATTTAAAGAGTGGAATGAAAAGAACGGATAAGAACAACTTCCACCTCGAAAGAATTTGAAAGCTTCCTTAGAATCAAGGATTGAACGGAGTTGTTAAGAAAGTCAACAACAAAAGAATAAGCTTGTTGTGGACTTATGAAAAACATCTCAAACTTAAGGTGAATTTCTGCCACTACCAATGATTGGATTGATGAAAATAACAAAGAAATGCAAAACTCCACTTCAAAAGAATACGGAGAATTATTTGCAACTCGAGGTTCAAGAATAATAATGCTTGAGCTTTTCCACAAGAATTATTGATGAATACTTGACGAACGAATTATGTCATGAAGAACCACCATGAATAACTCCGGTAACAAAAGGATGATGATAGAAGTGAAGGATGCAAGAATAAGAATAAAGCCTTGCAATGATTGAGATGGAGGTTCCGAGGAGATAGCCGAGAAAACTTTGAACTCCGGAAAAGAAAAGATGAAAACACTTGGGACAAGAATTTACTCATCATGAACAAACTCCGAAGGAAGGGATTAAATCAACTTGACGAGAATGAATAAGAATTATGTTATGCTCATCCTCCATCGATTAAATTGATGAAAGCAATGGATTTGCATATCACTTACTCATGTTGAAATTGCAAAAGAGGGATATCACGCAAATAATTGAGAAAGTCTTCATTAACCACCGGTAAGATTGGAAAGAACGAAAGCATTGATATGATCACACATGGAAAGAACTCTTAAGCGAGCCACCGTAAGAATTGAAATCGAGTGATGAAAGAGAACAAACCACCGTAAGAATTGAAATTGAGGGAATACAAGAGAATGAATCACTAGGAAGAATTAAGAAAAAAATAAAGAATTTGAGGGAATTTAGATACAAGAGAACGAAGAAATCGCGAGCGGATTATAGAACACTTGAACGAAGCACCAGAAGAATACAGAGACGAACAAAGAGGCATCAATGAAGAATAGTTGGAGGACGAAGTTGAAAACTGAGAACGAAGAAATCTTCTGAAATGATGGCCTTCGGAGGATCAGAATGGAAAGAATTCATGAAATACTCCGGATGGTTAAAGAAAAGAATTTATCATGATCCGAACAATTTGAAGAGATAGCATTAAGCTTGAACAATGAATAGTCGAGAGAACGGACAAGATTCAGAGGAACTCTTCGTCGGTCTTCAAATGATGACGAGAAATACCACCAAAATTGTTGAGATACTCCAGACGAATGAAAAGAGGAAAGGTTGAACCAACGATGAAGATAATTCGAAAACGATCTTCGGAAGGCATGTGACTGATGGGATCCATTCTTACGTCATACTTTCAAAAGAATTTGAGAATAACTCCGGAAATATTAGAAGAGTTAGGTAAGATCCTGGGAAAATACCCGTGGGTTATGAGCCCACTGAAGAGAAAACACTGTTGGAAAAGGATTATTTGAGTGAGAAATGATGCACCGGAACAATTGAAAGACTCGAATGAGGTGACGACCTCCGATAAATTAGAACCCAGACGAATCTCCTGAGATGTCTTTAGAACTCCGAAATAAATAAATGGCGAGAGGCGAATGAGCAAGAGGAATTATTTGAGCCGAGGGAAAAGAATATGAAGAACACCGGAAACTTGAACTAAATTCACAGGAGAAGAAAAGAGATGAAGAAGGACGAACTAGACGAGAATTCACCCGTTGAAATATTTGAGGAAAGAAAGAAAAGGCTACACAAAGATAAAATGGATACATGATTCGGGACTCCGGCTCGGAGAAAAAAAATGGTGGGCGGGTGGGAAAATAAAGACAACTTTGGATAGGGAAAATGACGCCGGTTGAAAAAAAAAACTAAGGATTGAACTTGCAAAGATGAAGAAGGTCGATTCAACTTTACGAGAAATGCATCGGATGAAAAGAGCTGACATAGCAACGATCGGAAACTAACTGCGTGATCCTAAAATAAAATTGAAGGGGAAGAGTAGTTCAAAACACCTACGTCAAGATTCCTCACCAGAGCGACGAAGGGGATGAGGAGTAAAAAGAATTTCCTACTCTCCGATATAACTAGACTCCAAAATTGTTTTCTTCTAGACTCGATAATGGCCAAACTACGATCAATGAAGGGGGCTCCTATTGTCAGTCGAGGCTCTGATACCAACTTGTCATGCCCAAGATGCGATTCTATCCCGTTCACATGACAAACTTGTGATTGGGGCACAACCGCATTTCAGGCGCTTAGCAAGATGGATATCATTACATCTTACCATTACATAAATAGATGGGGATTTATAGAAGTCATACAATAGCCACATGAATACAACAACATCATATAAAAGACATCCGACTGCGGATGGAAACACAAGAAAAGCACAATGACATCCATCCTACTATCCCAGGCTGCTGACCAGGAACCTATCCCCAGACAGACAAAGAAGAAGAAGAAAGAACTCCAACAAAAGTAAACATCGCTCTCTCGTCAAGTCATCGGAAACCTGCACCTGCAACTGTTGTTGTAGTATCTGTGAGCCACGAGGACTCAGCAATCCAATAACCATGGGTATCAAGACTAGCAAAGCTTAATGGGTATGGAGAGGTTAAGTGGTGAGGTTGCAGCAGTGGCTAAGCATTATATGGTGGCTAACCTACGAGTACAAGAATAAGAGCACCTACGCAAATGGTCGCAAACTAGTAATGATCAATAAGTGATCATGAACTACCTACGAGTCAAGCATAACCCCACCGTGTTCTCTTCTCAAATTGAAAAGAGACGATCATGGTTACTCACGCGGTTGGTGTATTTTATTTCGGATCCTCTGTCAAGTTTTCTACAACCGGACATTAACAAATTCCAATCTACCACATAACTACGAGCACGACTTTCGAAAGATCATAACCCTGCAGGGGTGTCCCAACTTAGCCCATCACAAGCTCTCACGATCAGCAGAGGTAAAACCTCTTATCTTAGGGACAACCCGATCAGACTCGGAATCCCGGTGCACAAGACATTTAGACAATGGTAAAACAAGTCCAGCGTATCTCCCGATGTGCCGACACCCTGATAGTAGCCGGCGTATCTCGTCTCAGCCCACGACGGATGAACTATGGTTATAGCGACTAGATACCCCAAGTTGCCAAGGGGCGGCACCGCAAGCTGTTCTAGGTTGGGCCAACACTCATGTCGAGCACTGACCCAGGGGTTGAATTAAGAATCCACGGGTAGCGCTAACTCCCTATGCAAGTTTTAGTTATTATTAGGCAAATGGTAAAACCAACTTTGGGCCTTGCTGGAGGAGTTTTATTCAAAGCGAACTATCAAGGGGTCCCCATAAACCCAACCGTGTTAGGAACGCAAAATCAAGGAACATAACACCGGTTTATCGGTTCTTAAGGCGGCATGAGTCGAACAAAACACCGAGCAAAAGGCCAAGCCTTCCACCCATTGCCAAATATATAGGGGCATTAATTATAGTAATAGATATTGTGATATTCCAACATCCAAGATCCGACATGGAGCAATCTTCATCTTCACCCGCAACTAACAACGCTATAAGAGGGGCTGAGCAAGCGGTAAGATAGCCAAACAACGGCTTGCTGGGATGGTGTCAAAGGTTAGAGGTTTCATGGCAACAAAGAGAGGCTGGCAACAATAGATAGGCAGCGCGACATATAGCGATAGCATCGAGACAACTAGCATAACAGTGATAGTAATGAGATCCAAGGTGACGGTCATCTTGCCTGAGATCCCGCTAGGAAGAAGATCGAGTCCATGAAGAAGATGAACGGGCATAGATGAACCAAGCGTAGTTGAACGAATCCTCACATCGCAACATAACATGAACTAACGAGAAGAAGCAAACAACAAGGTAAACACACAACACATAACAAGACATGATGCTCAACCAAGTATGATGCATGACAAGGCTACATGATGCTAAACATGGCAAGAGATGATGCAAAAAAGAACATCACAACAAGGCAAGTTTAAATGAGGCCGGAAACAACAAACGACAATTCCGGAAAATCCCCATGTGCAATTATTGGATTTGGTACTGTTCTGCCTGGAACCTCGTTTTATTATTGTTAAACAGGAAAACAAATTGCACCATGTTATTCTATGCATTTTTCTACCCCATTTACATATAAAGTTTATTAAATTTGGAGCTACGGTTGTTTAGTTAAGAATAAAACCATTTTAACATGTCATTTAAGCAAACTTATGCAAACAGCAATTTAAACATTTTAAGCATGTATGAAAGTTGGATATTATTAATCTATGCAATATTCTAAGCATTTTACATATATAATTTATTTTAATCTGATGCACCGTTGTGAAGTTATTAAATGCATGAACTAGAGGGACTTTTCTGTAAAAATGAAATTCCCGGTTAAATCCTAAAATCGTCCAGAGGGAAAAAATAGAACAGGGCCGAAACTGCTGGCCTAACAAAGAGGAAAAAAAAGGAGGGGTGCGCTGGGGCCTCACCATGGGCCGAGGCCCAGTCGGAGGAGAAGCTTGAGGCAGAGCGAGCTGGGCAGAGGCGCGGTGCGAGAGTGGCTGGAGCTGGGCCAGCGGTTTGATAGGTCCACGTGGGCGAGCACGCGGTCAACAGGCACGGGTACAATGTGCGCTTGTCTCCTCGCAGACGAGATAAAGACGATGACAACGACTTGGCCTGACATCTGCTTGGTGTAGATCGGAGAGGCCATGGCGTGGTGCTCTCCTTCTTGGGATCAGACGAGGACGAGGGAAGCAGAGGAGGTCGCGGGCTCCTGGAAGAAGATGGCGGCGGCTTGGCTTGGCGCGGAAGACAACGTGCTGTGTTGTGGCTTGCTCCGAGCGGCGAGGAACGAAAGGCGGCGGCAGACGTCGGAGATGGCGGATTGGGGCGGAGGCAGAGAAACAAGGCAATGCTGGCGCGTGCGCTCGAAGGAGAGGAGGCATGGGGTCGGAGGCGACAGGGACGAGGTCGGCTGTGGGAAGAGGAGGTCGCGGGCAACGCGAGGTGGGACTCAGGTGGCCGGCGGCTGCTGCTGGCAGAGGTCGTCGACGCGGTGGAGCCCGGCGGCAAGGGAGGTCACCGAGGATCACTTGGGGAGCTCGGGGATTGAAGGACCCATGAGGCAGGCATGTCGGGCGTCAGGCAGAGGAGGAGCTCCGCGCGCTGGTGGAAGGGCTGTAGGATTGATAGTATGTCTAGAGGGGGGGTGATTAGACTACTTGTAAATATAAAAATTCTGCTTTTTGACAAAGAACAGTTTTTGGCAGATTCACAATTTTGATCAAGTCAAGCATCACCCTACACATGCAATTCTAGAGTATAGGCAGCGGAAAGTAAATTGCACATGTAGTAAAGAGAGGTGGAGAAGAGCAAACGCAATTTTGGAGACGCGGTGATTTTTCCCGTGGTTGCGATAGGTGGCGCTATCGTACATCCACGTTGATGGAGACTTCAACCCACGGAGGGTAACGGCTGCGAGAGTCCACGGAGGGCTCCACCCACGAAGGGTCCACGAAGAAGCAACCTTGTCTATTCCATCATGGCCTACGCCCACGGAGGGCTAGCCTAACTCGGGGTAGATCTTCACGAAGTAGGCGATCTCCTTGCCCTTACAAACTTCTTGGTTCAACTCCACATCTCGACGACGGAGGCTCCCAAGCGACACCTAACCAATCTAGGAGGCACCACCCTCCAAAAGGTAATAGATGTTGTAGATGATGATGAACTCCTTGCTCTTGTGCTTCAAATGATAATCTCCCCAACACTCAACTCTCCTCACTGATTTGGCTGTGGTGGAAGAAAGGATTGAGTGGAAAGCAACTTGGGAAGGCTAGAGATCAAGCTTCATATGGTGGGAGTGGAGCAACTTGATCTCAACACAAGGGTAGGTAGTTCTCTTCTCAGAAATGTAAGGTAGGAGTGGTAGTTCTTTCTGATGGCTCTCTCCACGAATGAAGAGGGGGTGGAGGGGTATAAATAGCCTCCACACAAAATCCAACCGTTACTCACACTTGAACAATCTCGGTGGGACCGAAGTGGACAACTCGGTGAGACCGATAGTTCAAATAATGTGAACGTTGGGGTTTTCGGTGGGACCGAATATACAATCTC
Source organism: Secale cereale (assembly GCA_902687465.1). NCBI lineage: Eukaryota > Viridiplantae > Streptophyta > Magnoliopsida > Poales > Poaceae > Secale > Secale cereale. Next base: position 186,362,566 of record LR738712.1, on the reverse strand, counting down.
GGTTAGTCCGATTCGTGCAATGACAAGAGCATGCCAGTTTCGGTGGGACCGACTTCATCATCTCGGTGACACCGATTTGATGACAGAAGGTTACAGAACCTTGGCTACTCATGTTTTGGTGAGACCGAGTTCAGAATCGGAAAATCCGAGTTTACTAGGGTTTGGCTTATGGCTGAGGTGGTTCATCTCGGTGTGACTGAGTTTGGAATATCGGTGGGACCGAGATTACTTATGAGTGTGTATGGCAGTGAAAGTTGCTGATAGTTTAGGAGATGTATCACTAAGCACTTGAGCAACCAGATCATCATCATAACCTCATCCCCTTTTAATAGTATTGGCTTTTCCTATGGACTCAATGTGATCTTGGATCACTAAACCAAAAATGGAGTCTTGAGCTTTTGCCAATGCTTGCCTTAGCATTTTGAGGGGTCCACTTCTTCAGTCCTTGCCATACCCATATCACTGAACTTCTCTGAAATGATTCTCAAGTAACTATTAGTTCAATGATATATATGTTCTTATTAATTACCAAAACCACCCGGGGATTAGTTGCACTTTCAATCTCCCCCTTTTTGGTAATTGATGACAACATATAGATCAAAGCTTCGACAACGGATATAATCAATGAATAATATCGTCGCTTTGAGAAGTATGTGATAAGCAAGAGCTCCCCCTAAATTTGTGCATTATTTAAGATTTGCGTTTGAATGCAAATGCACAATCTATTAGGATCATGGGTCACTCTTCCATGTCACATACATCTTGGTGGAGCGCACAAAATGATAAGAATGAACATCATGCACCCAATCACCAAGACATGAGTAAATAGTCATACGAGATAGGAATGGCATATGATAAGCATTAAGCACACATTAAAGTATAGTATGACCAAGCACTCATTAAGGTAGCATCAAACGGAGTATCAAGCACACTGAATGTCTCGAAAAACAAAAGTATCTCAAAGAAACCGCAAAAGAACGAAAGAGCAAAAGCGCAAAGACAACAACACTCTTTCTCTCGAAGCCCTATGATATATACAATTTCTCCCCCTTTGGCAACAAGTTACCAAAAAGTTCGAAAAAGCATAGAGCTAAGCGTCACTATGGACTCTGCTGGCGGCTCCCGTCTGGGTTGATGTCGGAGTGGATATGACAGCATCGGCGAAGACTTCAGCTGATGTCTGTGTTGGAGGAGTGGACACTGGAGCTGGAGCTGGAGAAACTGCTGGAACTGTGGGAGGTGCTGAAGCTGTAGTCCTGGTGTCAGTCACTGGAATAGCAGCTGATCAGGATCCTTTGGGAACCGGAGCAGTCTGTCGATGAGAATCCTGGACTAAGTCATCCTGCAACTCACGCATAAGCTCTGCCTTGTCCTGCTTTGCTTCCTCAATGTCTGCCTCGAGCTTGTTGACGGTCACTTGTACTTCAGTCAGCTTCACGTCCAGAGCGTGGATCTTCTCGTCAACAATCCTCTCTAAGCTCTCCTGAGACTGTTCAATGCTGGCCAGGCGTTGTTCAATCCTTTGAGTAGCTTCAAGAATTTGCTCTCCGAAACTCTTTGGTTTAGCTGCTGCTGCTGCTGCTTTGTCAGCTTTGGCTTTCTTAGCAGCTTCGATCTTGGCTTGACCTTCAACAGATGTCGGATCCTCCTCATCCATCACAACAACATTGTCTTCATGCTCTGGCTGCAACGGTAAATGTTTTCTATCCAACAAGAATGTGCCCGTGCCAAACTTGGCATTGATAAGCATCTGAATCTGCGGGGCAAATCCACATGACCTTTTCTGGTCAGCTGCAGTCCTCTTAATGGTTTCTACCATCAAGTCCATCACCTTGAAAGGTGCTTTCTCATCAAGTATATGCAGCATGTTGATAGAGTATCCTCTGATCATGCGATGATCTCCAGACTTGGGCATCAAGGTATGCCTCAAAATGGTATTAGTGGTAGGTAAGCCTGCCTGGAGATGGTAGACTGAGCCGAGCTTCCAGATTTCCAAATCCTCTGCTGGAACCTCTTTGTACATGTTTTTCATGGATTCATGATTCTTCTTTGGAATCCCATATACATCAATATCATCTTCTCGTTGCACTGGAGCATTCAGAATTTCTACCCATTCTTCAACAGAAGAAGAAAACCTTTGACCTTCAGTCATCCACGTAATCTTTCCATCAGGGTAGAAGTGAGCTGTGGCATAAAATTGCATTATCATCTCATCGTTCCAACTGGTCAATTTCTGACCTACAAAATCTGCAACTCCACATGCAGTGAAACTTTCATGCACATGTGGAAAGAAATCTCTGTGCTCTTCGCTGTCAATGTACTTCCAGTCAACATATCTGGTGTCTGCGACTATGGGCTTCTTGTCCATCAGCACGGTCTCATAGAAGTCCTACTGCTCTCTGGTGTGAAATCTGGGATCTACAGCAGTTCTTCTCCTCACGGCATATGGGTCAGTTTGTCTCCATAGCCTGAGACCTCTATCTTTCCTTGCCTTCATATCCTCGGCTTGAGGATGAGCATCATTATGGAGTGGCAGTTTTGGACGAAGTTTCAGCAAAACTTGTCCTTCATCGTCAGACTCAGCTGGTGGCACATCATCCTTGTTCTTTTCAGACGCTGGAATGTTTCTGATGGTCCTCTTGGGCTTGGCAGCAAGCTTTGCTGGAGCTGCCTTAGCTGGAGCAGATTTCTTGGGCTTTGATGTGGCTCCAGCCTTAATGGCATCACCCATGAGCTTCGGCTTCTGAGGAGGAGGCTGGGGTGCTTCCTCATCCTCATCCTCTACTGTTGCATCTGCATGAGAATCAATATACATATCTGCTCTAGCTTCTGACACATGCACTACCCTCTTTCTCTTGGTGGTTTTCTTCACTTTGCTTGCAGCTGCCTCTCCCAAATTCAGCTTCTTAGCAACAGTTGACTGCTTGACTTTGTTTGTGCCCTTCTTAGATTGTTGACCTTGTTGCTCTTTGGCAACAACCTTCCTTTTAGGCTTTGAGGTCACCTCTTCCTCAACAACAAAATCTGAATCCTCATCATCTGAATTCTTCTCCTTTCTAGCTCTGGTGGCTGCAGGAGGCATGCCACTTGGTGTACTCCTCTCACCATCATCAGATGAGCTACTAGGATCAGGACTAGTGTCTGCCTCTGGAATGTCTGCAATGGGTGTCTCTGACCTATTCTCACTGTCACTGATATCTGACATGGCTGACAACCTGTGAATAGATAAGGTATAGGCAGAGAAGAAGAGTCATCACAAACTGCAGAAGTTTTTGCAAAAAAAATGAGTTCAAATTCTAGTATTAAGTTTTCACAGAAGACATTTCGGTCAGACCGAGTTTAAGTATCGGTGAATTCGAAGTGTTACACAGGAGCTTGGCACACCACTTTCGGTTTGACCGAAGTGGGTTTCGGTCCTGCCGAAAACACTAGGGTTTCACAAAATCTTCATTTCGGTCACACCGATTTTGCACAACTCGGTTGGACCGAAGGGTGCAGTGCAATGGCCATAGGCCAAATTGGTCATACCGAAAATATAAAATCGGTCTCACCGAGATGTGTTCCGTGGAAACCTAACCCTAAAACTTTTACTCGAATCTAGTTCAAACGAACCAATCTGGTGTACAGGAGGATTTCAATCGTGGCAAGATACTAGGCAATCCAAACGTGCATTCAATCGGAGATGGGAGCACGAGTGGGATCAAAACTCACCCTAACTTGGTGGAGTTTTTCTACGGCGGCAACGGCGCGGAGGAGATGGCCGTTGACGGTGACGGAGACCTGCGGCGAGGGCGCACAGGCGACGACGGCGACGATCCGGAGACCAAGGTGACGGCAGCAAGGGATGTGGGGGCGAAACGTTTGAAGGAGGAATCAACGCGCGCGGCCCTTGGAATATATACCCCTTTGCTGTCGGTGGGACCGAGTTGTAAAACTCGGTGGCACTGAGATGGATAACTGCTAGGCAGTTATGCACTTCGGTCACGCCGAAAATCACAACTCGGTTTCACCGAGATGAAAACCTAGATCAGTCTAAATGCTTTCGGTTCGACCGAGTTTGAGTGAGTTGGTCTGACCGAAATCAATTAGAAGGTTTTGGAGATTAGCCCTTGACGGATCGGTGGCTCCGAGTGCTCCTCACCCGGAGGGTCCGAAAATGACTTATTCAAAGTTTGTGATGCAAGCATGAATAGAATTTGAGACAAGAAAGCATAGATAGCTAGGGGAGGTACTTAGGCATTCTTGTCCATCCATTTGGTCAGAAAAAATCAAAACGACCAAAACAACAAATGGATGTCCTCGAATGGATAAAGTCATGCATCCAACATGCTCACACAATAAGATAGCAAATGAAATATGTGTCAAACATGCACAACCAAAAACTCTAGCAACTAACACACAATTTGTCGATGACTAGGTCATCTTTATATGAGTACATTGACTTAGGAGCCAAATGAGAACATTTGATCATAGGTCATACTCATCGTTTAAGCACAAGTGGGGTTACCACTTTTACATAAAGCATTGATGTGTTCACATCATTTTAAGATGCTTTAGCTCAATTTTTTAGAGCAAAGCTCCCCCTAGATGTGAGAACCCCTTTTAAAGGGTCAAACTAACCTTGGGTTGTCGTATAAGACTTCATGTAGATGTTGAAGATGTGGATGCTCAATGTTGATGGAGATCATCAAGAGTTGGGAGCTATCCTTTGGATTCGGGCACTTTCAATACCTACATGGGTTAGTCCCACAAGGAACAAACAAGGATATCCATGGACATAGATTGAAGTTCACAATAGATGATGTCCATGAAAGCAATGATTACCTTGTCCCTTGACTTACCAACAAGAGGGTTTGTGACTCCATGAACTAGTGCACGATGTGGAAGTTGATTGCACAAGTTTTTGCCAAAATGAATGTGAGTGAAGTATGTTGGCGGAGTCACCCTCAAGAACTTTCTAGTTCTTCTTCTTCGGGATCCACATCATCTTGATGGGAATCCTTGGGGTTGTAGTTGAGCTTGACGAAGTAGAACTTGACGTTTCCTTGGGAACCCACTTGACCATGGCTTGAGATGCTTCAACAAATGCATCAATCTCCTCTTGAAGCTTGTGCTTGGCTTTTAGCTTGTGGTCTTGTGGTGGAAGGTCATCTTGAGCTTGTTCCACATTGGAAGAAGTAGGATCATACTTCTCCTTTTGAGGAACAAACTGTGGAGTAGGATATTGACCTTCTTCCCACTCAACACCTTCGGCGTTGAACTTTCGCTCAAAACCAATTCCTCGATTCTTCCGGTGCCTTCCTTGCTTGCGAACAATTTCCTCAAAGTTCTTGCTTCCGGCAAGGCTCTTGTAGACACCTTTCTCTATGATCCCTTTCAATAAACTATTCTCTTGCTCAAGTGTAACTTGGCTTGAAACATTGTTAGTGGAATCAAAAGAACTACTAGAAGCAACAACATTGGATTTAGCATGGTTATTGTTACTGCTAGAGGAAGAATTTTTCTTATGCTTGTCATGCTTAGTCTTAATGGGTGGCAAGAAATTAGACAAGAGAAGTCGTTTGGCAAGATATGAAGAACTCTTCTTTCGAAGATTGTCATTGATTGCTTTTAGAAACTCATGTTCTTGCTCTAGAGTGAGCTTCTCGAAGCGTAGCTTCTCATGAGATCTTAGGAGCTCTCTATGATCTTCTTGAGTTGTTTCATGAGCTAACTTAAGAATGTTTAGTTCTTTAGTTAGACGATCAATCTCCTTCATAGCATTGTCATTCGACTCTTCTCGACTATAAAGACTACTAGCATGTTCATCGTTACTAGGCTCACTGGTTTTATCATGCAAGAGCTCATCTTCACCAAGCAAGTCATCCTCATCACTATTGAAGTCAATGAATTCAGGGTGTGATACCTTGGGGCCTTTAGCCATGAAGCATCTTCCAATTCCCTCATTTGGTGAATCAAATAAGTCGTAGGAGTTGGAGTTGGAGGATACGAGAGCAAGACCGGCAACACCTTCATCTTGACTGTAGTAGGAGTCGGAGTGATAGCTTCCATCGGATTGATTGTCGGAGTCAGAGCCGGAGACCCATTCACCTACATGAGCTTGATGTTTTCTTCTTGTGTAGCTCCTTGATGACTTGTCTTTCCTCTCCGAATCCTTGCTTCTCCGAGAGGGTCTTCGTTCATAACGATCATCTCTACTCCTTCTCTCTTTCCGAGGTGACTCATCTCTTGAACTTCTTCTTCTTGGAGATTCTTCTCTTCTCTTGTGGGGAGCCGTACACTCATTTGAGTAGTGTCCGGGTCTTCCACAATTGTAGCAGTTTCGATCACGACTAGAAGATCTCTTTTCATCATATGATCTAGACTTTGAGCTTCTCTCTTTGCCTCTATTCTTGTAGAATTTGTTGAAGTTCTTAACCATTAGGCTTATCTCTTCATTGGAAACTAACTTGTCACTTGAGGTTGTAGGAGCATCACTTGTAGCTTTGTAAGCACCACTCGACTTGTTGTGAAGCTCTTCCTTATCCTTAAGTGTCATCTCATGAGCAACAATTCTTCCAATGACTTCGGTTGGCTTGAGAGTCTTGTAGTTTGGCATCATTTGGATCAAAGTGCACACGGTGTCATACTTTCCATCCAAAGCTCTGAGAATCTTCTTGATGATGAATCGGTCGGTCATTTCTTCGCTTCCTAAGCCGGCAATCTCATTTGTGATGAGAGCTAGCCTAGAGTACATTTCAGCGACTCCTTCACCATCCTTCATCTTGAACTTGTCAAGTTGACCTTGAAGAATATCTAGCTTTGATTCCTTCACAGACTCGGTACCTTCGTGCATTTCAACCAAAGTATCCCAAATCTCTTTTGCATTTTCAAGACGGCTGATTTTGTTGAACTCCTCGGGACACAAAGCATTGAAGAGAATGTCACAAGCTTGAGCATTGTTTTGCAACATCCGCAATTCTTCAGGTGTAGCTTCGCGATCCGGAACTTTTCCTTCCTCGAAGAATTCACCTTGCATACCAACACAAATAATGCCCCATGCGGCTGGGTTATGACCAAGAATATGCATTTTCATTTTATGCTTCCAACTAGCAAAATTTGTACCATCAAAGTAAGGACCTCTACGAAAATTACCCTCACTAGACGCCATACTCTCCTAGGTTGTGAAACCAAGCTTATGGAGTCCAATGCAATGGAAACCAATACAATGGAGACCAAAGCTCTGATACCACTTGTAGGATCGAAAGTATGTCTAGAGGGGGGGTGATTAGACTACTTGTAAATATAAAAATTCTGCCTTTTGACAAAGAACAGTTTTTGGCAGATTCACAATTTTGATCAAGTCAAGCATCACCCTACACATGCAATTCTAGATTATAGGCAGCGGAAAGTAAATTGCACATGTAGTAAAGAGAGGTGGAGAAGAGCAAATGCAATTTTGGAGACGCGGTGATTTTTCCCGTGGTTGCGATAGGTGGCGCTATCGTACATCCACGTTGATGGAGACTTCAACCCACGGAGGGTAACGGCTGCGAAAGTCCACGGAGGGCTCCACCCACGAAGGGTCCACGAAGAAGCAACCTTGTCTATTCCATCATGGCCTACGCCCACGGAGGGCTAGCCTAACTCGGGGTAGATCTTCACAAAGTAGGCGATCTCCTTGCCCTTACAAACTTCTTGGTTCAACTCCACATCTCGACGACGGAGGCTCCCAAGCGACACCTAACCAATCTAGGAGGCACCACCCTCCAAATGTAATAGATGTTGTAGATGATGATGAACTCCTTGCTCTTGTGCTTCAAATGATAATCTCCCCAACACTCAACTCTCCTCACTGATTTGGCTGTGGTGGAAGAAAGGATTGAGTGGAAAGCAACTTGGGAAGGCTAGAGATCAAGCTTCATTTGGTGGGAGTGGAGCAACTTGATCTCAACACAAGGGTAGGTAGTTCTCTTCTCAGAAATGTAAGGTAGGAGTGGTAGTTCTTTCTGATGGCTCTCTCCACGAATGAAGAGGGGGTGGAGGGGTATAAATAGCCTCCACACAAAATCCAACCGTTACACACACTTGAACAATCTCGGTGGGACCGAAGTGGACAACTCGGTGAGACCGATAGTTCAAATAATGTGAACGTTGGGGTTTTCGGTGGGACCGAATATACAATCTCGGTTAGTCCGATTCGTGCAATGACAAGAGCATGCCAGTTTCGGTGGGACCGACTTCATCATCTCGGTGACACCGATTCGATGACACAAGGTTACAGAACCTTGGCAACTCATGTTTCGGTGAGACCGAGTTCAGAATCGGAAAATCCGAGTTTACTAGGGTTTGGCTTATGGCTGAGGTGGTTCATCTCGGTGTGACTGAGTTTGGAATATCGGTGGGACCGAGATTACTTATGAGTGTGTATGGCAGTGAAAGTTGCTGATAGTTTAGGAGATGTATCACTAAGCACTTGAGCAACCAGATCATCATCATAACCTCATCCCCTTTTAATAGTATTGGCTTTTCCTATGGACTCAATGTGATCTTGGATCACTAAACCAAAAATGGAGTCTTGAGCTTTTGCCAATGCTTGCCTTAGCATTTTGAGGGGTCCACTTCTTCAGTCCTTGCCATACCCATATCACTGAACTTCTCTGAAATGATTCTCAAGTAACTATTAATTCAATGATATATATGTTGTTATTAATTACCAAAACCACCCGGGGATTAGTTGCACTTTCAAGGGCGGCTCGGCTGCGGTGGCGATCGAGCAGAGGAGGTATGGCCTTAGCTTGAGGAGGTAGGAGGCTACGGTGTGACTGGTGGTTAGATCGATGGATTGATGGATCGATGGGATTGGGTGTCAGGGGAGATCGAGCAGAGGAGTGGCGGATGCGAGAAATCGAGGGGAAGGTGGAGGCTTGGCTGTGCGGGGTTGGACGATGGGGATCTGGGAGGATCCCGAGGTGGGTGATGAAATGGGCGGTGGCGGCGGAGGGACAAAGTGCCTAGAATTTACGGTTGCTCTATTTATATAGTAGTGGAATTAGGGTAGGGGCTTATTTGGTCCCTCCGATCGCAATCGGATGGTTCGTGAAAATATACTAGGAGTGTTCAAACAAAGAACAGATGATATTTTAGGGATGTCTGGGGATGATCCGGACCCATCGGCAATGAGAGCCGGGGTCGGGTTCGGGGCAGTTTCAGACAAGTTGCGAGGAGATGAAAAGTGGGCTGTGTAGAAGGGCTAGTCTGAGAGGAGAGAAGAGCAAAGAGGCAGCCCGGCGGCTGTTTTCGGAGACTGAAAATGTCTGACGATTTAACCGGCTATAGTGCCGCTATAGTTATCCGTTGGGCTATCAAACGTACTCCGAATGCGATGAAATTTGGTAGGCGGTCTACCTACACTATAATAAGACCACACATGAAGTTTCATCCCATTCCAAGAACATCTTTTGGCCACTTATAAAATAATATTTCAAAGGTGCCGCGGGCGCGTGCGAGTGTGTCTGGGCTCAGAACAGACAACGGAGAGGACGGGGGACCCGGCAACTACGAGCGGATGAAATTTTTGAAAACTATACAGATGCAATGCACATGATGACATGGCAAAATGCAACACGCAAGCAAATGACATGGTGCTACTTCTCGAGCTTGCGTTGTATTCCCTCGCAGAGGAAAGGGAGATGCAGCACAGTAGCGTAAGTATTTCCCTCAGTTTTTGAGAACCAAGGTATCAATCTAGTAGGAGACCACGCGCGAGTCCCTCACACCTGCACAAACAAATAAGAACTTCACAGCCAACGCGGTAAGGGGTTGTCAATCCATTTACGGTCACTTACGAAAGTGAGATCTGATAGAGATGATAGTTTGATATTTTTGGTATTTTTTATTATAAGAACAGAAAGTAAAAGCGGAAAGTAAAGTAGATTGTAGATTGATATGTTGAGAATAGACCTGGGGGGCCATAGTGTTCTCTAGTGGCTTCTCTCATGATAGCGATATTCTACGGCGGGTAAGCTAATTACTGTCGAGCAATTGATAGAAAAGCGAATAATTATGAGACTATCTAGGCATGATCATTATATATAGGCGTCACGTCCGAGACAAGTAGATCGAAATGATTCTGCATCTACTACTATTACTCCACACATTGACCGCTATCCAGCATGCATCTAGTGTATTGAGTTCATAAGAACAGAGTAACGCCTTAAGCAAGATGACATGATGTAGAGGGATAAACTCAAACTTAGTGATATAAACCCCATCTTTTTATCCTCGATGGCAACAATACAATACGTGCATTGCTGCCCCTACTTTCACTGGGAAAGGACACCGCAAGATTGAACCCAAAGCCAAGCACTTCTCCCATTGCAAGAACCATAGATCTAGTAGGCCAAACCAAACCAATAATTCGAAGAGACTTGAAGGATATTATAATCATACATACATAGTTCAGAAAAGAACCAAATATTTCTCATAGATAATCTTGATCATAAACCCACAATTCATCGGATCTCGACAAACACACCGCAAAAAGAGATTACATCGAATAGATCTCCTCGAAGACCGAGGAGAACTTTGTATTGAGATCCAAAGAGAGAGAAGAAGCCATCTAGATACTAGCTATGGACCCGAAGGTCTGTGGTAAACTACTCACAACTCATGGTGAGGCGATGATGATGATGTAGAAGCACTCCATGGTAGATCCCCCCTCCGGTGGAGCTCCGGAACAGGCCCCAAGATGTGATCTCACGGGAACAGAAGGTTACAGCAGTGGAACTAGGGTTTTCTCTTCTCTTCTAATGGTTTCGGGGTACATAGGTATATATAGGAGGAATGAGGGCACCGGGGGGCAAACGTGGGGCCCACAAGGCAGGGGGTGCGTCCTATAGGGGGGCGCACCCCCACCCTCGTGGGCACCATGTATGACCTACTCCGTGGTTCTCAAGTCTCTCGTGCGTGATTTTCTCCGTGGTTCTGTAAAACCCTGAAATAGGCAAAAAAACAACAATCTGGACTGGGCCTTTGGGTTAGTATGTTAGCCCCAAAAATAATATAAAAGTGTATAACAAAGCCCATTAAACATCCAAAACATCATAAATAATAGCATGGAACAATAAGAAATTATAGATACGTTGGAGACGTATCAAGCATCCCCAAGCTTAATTCCCGCTCGTCCTCGAGTAGGTAAATGATAAAAACCGAATTTTTGATGTGGAATGCTAACCAACATAGTTTTTCAATGTAATACTCTTAATTGTGGCATGAATGTTCAGATCTGGAAGATTCAAGACAAAATTCTATATTGACATAAGAAATAATAATACTTCAAGCATACTAACAAAGAAATCATGTCTTCTAAAAATACTATGGCTAAAGAAAGTTATCCCTACAAAATCATATAGTCTGGCTATGCTCCCTCTTCATCACACAAAATATTCATATCATGCACAACCCCGATTTCAGACAAGCACTTGTTTTCATAATCTATTCTTTCAAACCTTTCAAGTTTCACGCAATACATGAGCGTGAGCCATGGACATAGCACTATGGGTGGAATAGAGAGGTGGCTGTAGAGAAGACAAAAAGGAGGGAGATAATCTCACATCGACTCGGTGTATCAATGGGCTATGGAGATGCCCATCAATAGATATTAATGTGAGTGAGTAGGGATTGCCATGCAACGGATGCACTAGAGCTAAAAAATGTATGAAAGCTCAACAAAAGAAACTAGTGGGTGTGCATCCAACTTGCTCGTTGATGAAGACCTAGGGCATTTGAGGAAGCCCATCGTTGGAATATACAAGCCAAGTTCTATAACGAAAATTCCCACTAGTATATGAAAGTGACTAAACATGAGACTCTCTATCATGAAGAACATGGTGCTACTTTGAAGCACAGGTGTGGAAAAAGATAGTAGAAATTGTCCCTTTTTCTTTTCCTTTTTTTCTTTTTTTCTTTTTTTGGGCCTTTTTTTCTTCTTTCATTGGCCTTTCTCTTTTTTTGGAGGGGCTTTATTGATTTAGCCTTTCCTCACATGGGACAATGCTCTAATAATGATGATCATCACACTTTCATTACAACTAGATACTAGAACAAAGTATGACTATATGAATGCCTCCGGCGGTGTACCGGGATGTGCAATGAATCAAGAGTGACATGTATGAAAAATTATGCATGGTGGCTTTGCCACAAATACGATGTCAACTACATGATCATGCATGGCAATATGACAATATGAAGCGTGTCATATGAACAGAACGGTGGAAAGTTGCATGGCAATATATCTCGGAATGGCTATGGAAATGCCATGATAGGTAGGTATGGTGGATGTTTTAAGGAATATATATGGTGGTTGTTTTGAGGAAGGATATATAGCGGGTGTATGGTACTGGCGAAAGTTGCGCGATACAAGAGAGGCTAGCAATGGTGGAAGGGTGAGAGTGCGTATAATCCATGGACTCATCATTAGTCATAAAGAACTCATATACTTATTGCAAAAATCTACGAGTCATCAAAACAAAGCAATCAACACATGCTCCTAGGGTGGAGGTTGGTAGGAGTTAACCATCGCGCGCCCCCGACCTCCACACAAAGGTTGACACTTTACAAATACCTCATCCTCTAACTTCGTCACATAGCGGTTCACCATACGTGCATGCTACGGGAATCACTAACCTTAACACAAGAATTTCTCACTTTCATAATAACCTCACTAGCATGACTCTAATATAACTATCCTCATATATCAAAACAATTATCAAGCATCCAACTTCTCATCATATTCAATGCACTTAGTGTGAAAGTTTTTACTACATTGATATTGGATGTCTATCATGTGAAGACTAGTTTTATAGCCTAAGAACATTACCATGCTGTTTTAATAGACTCTCAAAAGGATATAAGTGAAGCATGAGAGTTCAACAATTTCTTCAACATATAATCACCACCGTGCTCTAAAAGGTATAAGTGAAGCACTAGAGCAAAAACTATTCAACTCAAAATATATAAGTGAAGCACATAGAGTGTTCTGACAATTCCTAGGACATATTTAACTCTCTCAAATAGGTGTGTCCAGAAAGGATAATTGTTGCAAACTAACAAGCAAAGACTTAATTTATACAAGATGCTCCAACTAAAACACATATCATGTGGTGAATAAAAATATAGCTCCGAGTATAGTTACCGATGGATGAAGACGAAAGAGGGGATGCCAAGGCATCCCCAAGCTTAGGATTTTGGTTGTCCTTGAATTTTACCTTGGGGTTCCATGCGCATCCCCAAGCTTAGGCTCTTGCCACTCTTTGTTCCATATTCCATCAAAGCAATACTCAAAACTTGAGAAGTTCACAACACAAAACTTAGACAAAAATCTCGTGAGCTCCGTTAGTATAAGAAAGCAAACAACTACTCAAAGGTACAGCAATGAATTTATTCTTTATTTATATTGGTGTTAAACCTACTGTATTCCAACTTCTCTATGATTCATACTTCCCAATACTACTCATAGATGCATTGAAATAAGCAAACAACACACGAAAAACAGAATATGTCAAAAACAGAACAGTATGTAGTAATCTGTAGTTTTCGCATACTTCTGTAACTCCAAAAAATTCAAACTAAATTGGTAAACGTGAGGAATATGTCTATTAATCATCTTCAAAAAGTATCAACTAAATAGCATGCCCCAGTAAAATCTGGTGACCATTCTAGCGAGCGCTAATGATTCTGTTTTTCACAGCAAGATCACATAAACTTCACACAAGTCTTCCCAAAGGTTCTACTTGGCACAAACACTAAACAAAACACAAAACCACATCTAAACAGAAGCTATATGCAATATTTATTCCTAAACAGAAGCAAAAACAAAAAATAAATATAAAATTGGGTTGCCTCCCAACAAGCGCTATCATTTTACGCCCCTAGCTAGGCACGATACATTGATAGATCTAGGTATTGCCATCTTTGGAAGGCAATTCTTTAATTAAGCATTTGTGATTCTTAGGCACTTCTTTATCCCTATTGATAATCAAACTTTTGGGCAAGAAATCAAGAAATTCTAAAGAGTCAAAAGGGTCTTTTGCAAAAGTAAGAGGGTGAACACTTATGGATTTGAGATCCGCGATTCCTTTACTAGATGTTTCACCCTTATCTTTAGGAACGTACATGAACTTAGATAATTTAGTGGTAGAAGTATTTGGAGTCATTTTTATAGCAGAAAGAGCAGAACCCACATTATTAATAATATCCTCAAGCTTATTGATTCTAGTGGAATCATGATCTAGCTTTTCTTTAACTATGGGTTCCTTTTCCTTTAGATTTTTCAGAACAAGTCCTACCTTGGATCCATATTGGGTAATTTCATTATGGATTTTTCTATCCATGATCTCTACCAGTTCTACCGTAGCAACTTTGTTTTCAATGATTTCTAGCCTTTGCATAACATGCTCCAAAGTTAAAACGGTCCCATTAACCATTAGAGGTGGTGAGCCAAATAATTCAGGCATTGCATTATAAGAATCAAAAGTATGGCTACCCAAGAAATTCCCTCCGGTAATGGTATCTAAGATAAATCTATTCCACGGAGCTATACCAACATAAAAATTGTGAAGAAACACAGAAGTGGAAAGCTTCCTAGTAGATCTATTTTGAGCATTGCAAATTCTATACCGGGCATCTTTTAAGTTTTCTCCTTGTTTTTGCTTGAAGTGAAGAACTTCAAACTCAGGAGACAAAGGAGCGGACAAGGGGCTAGCCATGGCGACAAGCAAGCAAACAACACACACAAGCAAACAAGAGGCAAGCGAACGATAAACACATGGCAGTAGAAGGGCAAATAAAACGGCAAGGGTAAAGTGGGGGAGAGGAAAACGAGAGGCAAAAAATGTAATGTGAAGGATAAGGGTTTCTGATAGGTACTTGGTATATGACTTTTGTGTAAGCCTCCTCGGCAACAGCGCCAGAAATTCTTCTTGCTACTTCTCGAGCTTGCGTTGTATTCCCTCGAAGAGGAAAGGGAGATGCAGCACAGTAGCGCAAGTATTTCCCTCAGTTTTTTAGAACCAAGGTATCAATCCAGTAGGAGACCACGCGCGAGTCCCTCGCACCTGCACAAACAAATAAGAACTTCGCAGCCAACGCGATAAGGGGTTGTCAATCCCTTTACGGTCACTTACGAAAGTGAGATCTGATAGAGATGATCATTCGATATTTTTGGTATTTTTTTATTATAAGAACAGAAAGTAAAAGCGGAAAAGTAAAGTAGATTGCAGATTGATATGTTGAGAATAGACCCGGGGGCCATAGTGTTATCTAGTGGCTTCTCTCATGATAGCGATATTGTACGACGGGTAAACAAATTACTGTCAAGCAATTGATAGGAAAGCGAATAATTATGAGACTATCTAGGCATGATCATTATATATAGGCATCACGTCTGAGACAAGTAGACCAAAACGATTCTGCATCTACTACTATTACTCCACACATCGACCGCTATCCAACATGCATCTAGTGTATTGAGTTCATAAGAACAGAGTAACGCCTTAAGCAAGATGACATGATGTAGAGGGATAAACTCAAACTTAGTGATATAAACCCCATATTTTTATCCTCGATGGCAACAATACAATACGTGCCTTACTGCCCCTACTGTCACTAGGAAAGTACACCGCAAGATTGAACCCAAAGCCAAGCACTTCTCCCATTGCAAGAACTATAGATCTAGTAGGCCAAACCAAACCAATAATTCGAAGAGACTTGCAAGGATATTATAATCATCCATAAAGAGTTCAGAAAAGAACCAAATATTTCTCATAGATAATCTTGATCATAAACCCACAATTCATCGGATCTCGACAAACACACCGCAAAAAGAGATTACATCGAATAGATCTCCTCGAAGACTGAGGAGAACATTGTATTGAGATCCAAAGAGAGAGAAGAATCCATCTACATACTAGCTATGGACCCAAAGGTCTGTGGTAAACTACTCGCAACTCATGGTGAGTGCAATGATGATGATGTAGAAGAACTCCGTGGTAGATCCCCCCTCCGGTGGAGCTCCGAAACAGGCCCCAAGATGGGATCTCACGGGATAGAAGGTTACAACGGTGGAACTAGGGTTTTCTCTTCTCTTTTGATGGTTTCGCGGTACGTAAGTATATATAAGAGGAAGGAGGGCACCGGCGGCCAAACATGGGGACCACGAGGCAGGTGGCGCGCCCTATAGGGGGGCGCCCCCACCCTCGTGGGCACCATGTATGCCCTACTCCGTGGTTCTCAAGTCTCCCGTGCGTTATTTTCTCCAAAAATATCTCTCCCGAAGGTTTCATTCCATTTGGACTCCGTTTGATATTCCTTTTCTGTAAAACCATGAAACACGCAAAAAAACAGCAATCTGCACTGGGCCTTTGGGTTAGTAGGTTAGTCCCAAAAATAATATAAAAGTGTATAACAAAGCCCATTAAACATCCAAAACATCATAAATAATAGCATGGAACAATATAAAATTATAGATACGTTGGAGACGTATCACATGGCAACGGCAGCGAATAACTGGAAGACACCTGGCGCATCGGTCTCGGGGCGTCACATAGCTCCAGGACCCCAACTTTGATTTTGGCGCCCTGCTTGAGGCCCCATCTTCCGAGCTTCAAGGTCCCGCTACCGAGGTCGTGGAGGAGCAGGTGGGGGCTCTGCTGTAGCAGTTTCGTCCGGTTGACCCCGCTGCTGCGACAACAGGGGCCGATGGAGGAGATGGCAGCGATTTTGGCGACGGGTCACCCCAGGCTGGCGATGGTGGCGTCCAGGGCTGAAGGAGAGGACAAGGGACCGCTGCTTCCTGCTTTTTTCTGCAAACATTTATCGTGCCTCGTGGAGGCGTAAGACTTCTGCTTCGAACCTTTGTGAGACAATATGTTTTGTAATAATTTGATGGGGTTCCGCTATCTTCCTTTCCGCTGGCTTTATCGTTCTTCATCGGTAGGGCCCGGCCCCGCGCATTTCTCAGACGCCGTTGGGGCGTCCGGATCACCAGGACGAGACCAAGGGGTGAGGGGCTACGTGACCAGTTAGGCCCGTGGGTCACGATGCCCAGGGGTCCCCCTTGATGTTCGAACAGCCCCGAGGAAGGAGATGCGGGTGTTGGTTCTAGCATTCTGCGTCGGTAGGGCCCGACCCCGCGCATTTCTCAACCGCCATTGGGGCGTTCGGATCACCAGGACGAGACCAAGGGGTGAGGGGCTACATGACCAGTTAGGCCCCTGGGTCGCGATTCCCGGGGTTCCCCCTTGACATTTGAACAAACCTCCATACATGTTCCTCGCCGGGCTCTCGCTCGGGAGGGGTGCGCGAAGACCAGGTCCGAGAGACCTGGCGAGGTGGCGTACGCCAGGTGTGACCTGAGCGTGGCCCCCGTGCCCAACCCGCTCGTGCTACCCTCCCGAGGGACAACAACGGGGTGAGGCTAAGAAGAAAGCTTGGTGGCTCTCCTGAGGTTGTTGCGGCCGCGAGGCCACCCTCAGTTGTTTATTCACCAGCGCGGAGCATGGTGCTTCCACTCTTGCAGGGGCATCCCCGCTCCTCGACAGTGTCGTCCGCCAGCACGGAGCATAGGGCTTCCACTGATGCGTGGGCGGGGGCTCCCTCTGAGTGGAACCCCCGAGGCATGTACAACCCCGTCCTGACATGGGGCTTGCATGACAGGACTGGAGGAGGTGTGTATAGGCACTCGTGAGCCATTGCAGGATTCACGAGGCCCTACCTCAAGGCGGGTTGCGCCTGAATTTGTCTTGGAATGCTTGTGAAGGTCCTGCAAGATGGTTAGGTAACCTGCGCCGAGTGAATCTCCTGAGGATATCGCATGAGAAGGCCAAACACCAACGACCCCAGGAGGTGACGTGAACGGGGCCGGCCTGCCAGACAGAGCTCAACCATTGGTTTTATCGACGCTGCAGGGACGGACCCGAGCAGAGACGCCGTGCCCAGTCTTCTCATAGAACGGTCCTGAAGAAAAACAACCGGCACGCGGCTCCCAAGGTGGCGAGGCACCGGGTTGCGCGCCCTGACTCATCCACCCCCGATTAGCTCATGCGAGAACAAGGCACCAAGGGCCATGGGAGGTGACATACATGGGAGCTGGCCCGCGAGCCAGAGCACAGCCACTTGGGTTTAGCAACGCTGCAGGGATGGACCCGAGCACAGATGCCATGCCCGTCCTTAATCACGAGGCGATCGAGGGCGAGCTCACGAGGGTGAACGATGTTCATGGCGATGAAGCGCTGGACATGGACGTAATATTTGTAAAGCAGTTCAAGGTTAGGCAAGTTCTAATAGATGCAAAAAAAATGATACATGCCATAGGGACAGACCCATATGGCTTGGGGATGATGCTGCCCAAGGTGCGTCCCCAACTGATTGAGAATAAAAGACGATAAGCATCGTAGGGACAGACCCACATGGCTTAGAGATGATGAAGCCCGTGGGTCGCCCCCAATTGAACGAAACAAAAAAATGTTACCTCACACTGTTGCGGGAGAAGTGTTGGGGTAGCTGAAGATGCCTGCCACTGAAGTCACTCCTCATGAATCGTCCGGTCCCTGGACCTCGCGAAGCTCCTGTGGTCCAGGAGGCTCACGAAGCACCAGAGCTTCCAATGCTAGGATCTCCTGGTACCTGGCCTCGCGAGCTGCCAGGATGCCCTGCATGCGACGCTAGTGTAGGGTAGCGCTGTTCGGCAGGCCGAAAGGCATGCAAACGTAGCTATGAGGGGGACCCTCGCACCGACCTACTTGGGACGACCAGAAGAGCTCCTGAAACACGGCTCTGTTGAGCCCTGGGATGTTTACGGAGACTCGCAGCCCCTGCCCTCGTCGATAGAGGGAGTGGTGCTTGGTGACGCGGGACGATGCTCGCCTCGCATTGCCCTTGCTTCCTGAAGACCCTTGATCACCTTGGTGACAAACTCCTGAGCACTTGGCTCCTCACGCCCTGTGCCCTCTTCGCAGAAACGTGCACCGAAGCACGCCTCCACATGGTGCCCGAGCGCCTCCCTCATGACGTTGGCCAGGTCAGAGGCCCTCCAGAGGAAAGCCACCGAGTCCATCCTGAGTGGGGCGCCGGGCATGCCTTCCTATGCGAGAGGGGAAGGTGCCCCGTCAGTGGGCGCAGGTCCTGAGGCATGGCCATTAGGTGCTTCGCCCTCTTGACGCCCCAGGGTGAGCAGCAGCTGCTTCTTCTTTGGGGCAGCTTCAGGTGGGTAAGCAAAACCCTGGGCATGTGAGTTCTCAATGGCTATAGCTTGGTAGGCCCGCTTGAGGGAGCACACCACGTCTTTATTGTTGCAGGCGACCGTAATAATGCCGCCGCTCCCTGGCATCTTGAGGACATTGTAGCCGTGGTGGGTTGCTTCCATGAACTTGGCCAGCGCTGGGTAGCCGAGGATGGCGTTGTACGGGAGACGGATGTGGGCGACGTCGAAGTTGATGAGCTCGGTGTGGTAGTTCTTGCGGTCGCCGAAGGTGACAAGAAGGCGGATATGTCGTATCGGGGTGGTGGAGCCGCCGGTCACACCTGAGAAGGGCTTGGTTGGCTGAAGCTGATCATATAGCACTTGGAGTGTGTCGAAGGTCTCGACAGAGAGGACATTTAGTCCAGCTCCACCATCGATGGGGGTCTTGGTGATGAGCACGTTGCTGATGGTGGGCAAACAAAGTAGCGGAAGGGCACCGGCCGCGGACGCGCACTTGAGCTAGTCGGCTGAGTCGAAGGTGACAGTGTACTTGGACCACTTGAGCGCGCGTGTTATCTCAAGCTTGGGGAGGACTACATTCACCTCACAAGCAAACTGCTTGAAGACGCAGTGAGATGCTGGGGCCTGAGCGCCACCCAGGATGCAAGCGATGGCACGAGGCTCCTGGAAGCCCCCAGCCCCATCGTCTTGGTTGCGGTCTTCATTCCTTCTTGGTGGTAAAGGCAGTGGAAGAAGACCAGCGTTGCCTTGTAGGCGGTCCTCACGAGGCTGGCCCTCCATGGACCCTCACGAGGCTGGTCCCTCCATGGGATCTCACGAGGCTGGCCCTGCTAGTGGTCATCGTGAGGTTGGTCGCGCAAGCCTTGTCGAGAGTCTTGGTTCTCCCAACGTCCGCTGCCTCGTCCACCTCCGCGGCCGTAGCTCCGGTCGCCGTGCTCGGGGCGACGACCAAGGCGTCCGTCACGGATGGCTCTGAGCTCCTGGCAGTCGTTCGTGTTGTGGTTGTGCACGTTGTGGAAGATGCAGAATGGGAGGCTTCCCTTGGAGGATTCGGGGTAGTCACACCCACGCTTCATCACTGGCTCAGCTGCGAGCACAACAGGCCCCTTGCGCTTGGCTTCCTTGGTCTTGGCCTTCTTGTCTTCTGGGTCAGCCTCAGGGAGTTTGACGAGCGAGAGGCGACCCTGAAAGGATCGAGAAGAGGTGTTTAGAGGGGGGGTGAATATACTCTTAGCAAGAAAAGTGACAGTTTTTAATTTACTTAAGTTGATGTGGAGTTTCAGCACATGTTTAACATTCACAATGCACATCAAGCAAGCATGACAAGAGTATATGGGCAGCGGAAAGTAAAGCATGCAACTTTGACGACTTGACCAAATAAAAACCCAGCCATTTCCCAATTTTAAGTCTTGGTAGATTTTATCAATTAAGCACAAGTCAAGCAATCAACCTACACATGCAATTCTAAGAGTATAGCAGCGGAATGTAAAACAATTGCATATGAAGATAAATGGAGGAGTTTGGAGGGAGCAAACGCAATGTAGACACGGAGATTTTTTACGCGTGGTTCTGATAGGTGGTGCTATCGTACATCCATGTTGATGGAGACTTTGGTGTCTACCAGACAACCTTCTTCTTGTAGACGTTGTTTGGCCTCGAAGTGCAGAGGTTTGTAGGACAGTAGCAAATTCCCCTCAAGTGGATGACCTAAGGTTTATCAATCAGTGGGAGGCTTAGGATGAAGACGGTCTCTCTCAAACAACCCTGCAACCAAATAACAAAGAGTCTCTTGTGTCCCCAACACACCCAATACAATGGTAAATTGTATAGGTGCACTAGTTTGGCGAAGAGATGGTGATACAAGTGCAATATGGATAGTAGATATAGGTTTTTTTAATCTGAAAATATAAAAACAGCAAGGTAACTAATGATAAAAGTGAGCATAAATGGTATTGCAATGCTTTTAAACAAGGCCTAGGGTTCATACTTTCACTAGTTCAAGTTCTCTCAACAATAATAACATAATTGGATCATATAACTATCCCTCAACATGCAACAAAGAGTCACTCCAAAGTCACTAATAGCGGAGAACAAACTAAGAGATTATTGTAGGGTACGAAACCACCTCAAAGTTATTCTTTCTGATCGATCTATTCAAGAGTCCGTAGTAAAATAACACGAAGCTATTCTTTCTGTTTGATCTATCAAGTTCGTACTAGAATAACACCTTAAGACACACATCAACCAAAACCCTAATGTCACATAGATACTCCATTGTCACCTCAAGTATCCGTGGGTATGATTATACAATATGCATCACACAATCTCAGATTCATCTATTCAACCAACACAAAGAACTTCAAAGAGTGCCCCAAAGTTTCTACCAGAGAGTCAAGACAAAAATGTGTGCCAACCCCTATGCGTAGATTCCCAAGGTCACGGAACCCGCAAGTTGATCACCAAAACATTCATCAAGTAGATCACGTTATATCCCATTGTCACCACAGATAAGCACAGACATACATCAAGTGTTCTCAAATCCTTTAGGACTCAATCCAATAAGATAACTTCAAAGGGAAAACTCAATCCATTACAAGAAGGTAGAAGGGGAGAAACATCATAAGAACCAACTCTAATAGCAAAGATCGTGATACATCAAGATCGTGCCATCTCAAGAACACGAGAGTGAGAGAGAGAGAGAAAGAGAGAGATCAAACACATAGCTACCGGTACATACCCTCAGCCCCGAGGGTGAACTACTCCCTCCTCGTCATGGAGAGCGCCAGGATGATTAAGATGGCCACCGGAGAGGGATTCCCCCCTTCGGCAGGGTGCCGGAATAGGGTCCCAATTGGTTTTTGGTGGATACAGAGGCTTGCGGCAGCGGAACTCCCGATCTAGGTTTCTTTTCAGGGGTTTCTATATTTATAGGAATTTTTGGTGTCAGTCTCATGTCAGGGGGGGTCTCCGAGTCGTCCACGAGATAGGGGCACACACCCAGGGGGTAGAGCGTGCCCTCCACCCTCGTGGACGGCCCAGGACTCTTCTGGCCCAACTCTTTTACTCCGGGGGCTTCTTTTGGTCCATAAAAAATCATCAAAAATTGGCATGCCAATTGGACTCCGTTTGGTATTCCTTTTCTCTGGGTTAATAGGTTAGTCCCAAAAATCATATAAAATAGCATATAAAACATCCTAGATGGATAAGATAATAGCATGGAACAATCAACAATTATAGATACGTTGTGGACGTATCAAGCATCCCCAAGCTTAATTCCTGCTCGTCCTCGAGTAGGTAAATGATAAAAACAGAATTTTTGATGTGGAATGCTACCTAACATAATTATCAATGTAATTTTCTTTATTGTGGCATGAATGTTCAGATCCATAAGATTCAAGACAAAAGTTTAATATTGATATAAAAATAATAATACTTCAAGCATACTAACAAAGCAATTATGTCTTCTCAAAATAACATGGCCAAAGAAAGTTCATCCCTACAAAATCATATAGTTTGGCTATGCTCCATCTTTGTCACACAAAATATTCAAATCATGCACAACCCCGGTTTCAGCCAAGCAATTGTTTTATACTTTAATTTTTTCAAAAAAAATCAACTTTCACGCAATACATGAGCATGAGCCATGGATATAGCACTATAGGTGGGGTAGAATGGTGGTTGTGGAGAAGACAAAAAAGGAGAAGATGGTCTCACATCAACTAGGCATATCAATGGGCTATGGAGATGCCCATCAATATATATCAATGTGAGTGAGTAGGTATTGCCATGCAACGGATGCACTAGAGCTATAAATGTATGAAAGCTCAACGAAAGAAACTAAGTGGGTGTGCATCCAAATTGCTTGCTCATGAATACCTAAGGCATTTGGGGAAGCCCGTCGTTGGAATATACAAGCCAAGTTCTATAATGAAAATTCCCACTAGTATATGAAAGTGACAAAACAAGAGACTCTCTATTATGAAGATCATGGTGCTACTTTGAAGCACACGTGTGGAAAAAAAGATAGTAGCATTGTCCCCCTTTTCACTTTTTTTGGGGCCTTCCTTTTTTTATTTATCCTTTTTTTGGCCTTTCCTTTTTTTATTTGGCCTTTCTCTTTCTTTTCGGGACAATGCTCTAATAATGATGATCATCACACTTCTATTTATTTACAACTCAAAAGATTACAACTCGATACTAGAACAAAATATGACTCTATATGGATGCCTCTGGCGGTGTACCGGGATGTGCAATGAATCAAGAGTGACATGTATGAGAAATTGTGCATGGTGGCCTTGCCACAAATACGATGTCAACTACATGATCATGCAAGGCACTATGACAATGATGAAACATGTCATAATAAACGGAACGGTGGAAAGTTGCATGGCAATATATCTCGGAATGGTTATGGAAATGCCATAATAGGTAGGTATGGTGGCTGTTTTGAGGAAGATATATGGTGGGTGTATGGTACCGGCGAAAGTTGCGTAGTACTAGAGAGGCTAGCAATGGTGGAAGGGTGAGAGTGTGTATAATCCATGGACTCAACATTAGTCATAGATAACTCACAAACTTATTGCAAAAATCTACAAGTCATCAAAACCAAGCACTAAACGCCTGCTCCTAGGGGAAGGGTTGGTAGGAGTTAACCATCGCGCGATCCCGACCTCCACACAAAGAAATACCTCATGCTTCAAATTTGTTACACAACGGTTACCATACATGCATGCTACGGGACTTGCAAACCTCAACACAAGTATTCTTCAAATTCACAATTAATCTACTAGCATGACTCTAATATCACCATCCTCATATCTCAAAACAATCATCAAGCATCAAACTTCTCATAGTATTCAACGCACTTTATATGAAAGTTTTTATTATATCCCTCTTGGATACCCATCATATTAGGACTAAATTCATAACCATGCTGTTCTAAAAGACTCTAAAAATAATATAAGTGAAGCATGAGAGTTCATCTATTTCTTCAAAATAAAACCACGGCCATGCTCTGAAAAGATATAAGTGAAGCACTAGAGCAAACGACAAACTACTCCGAAACATATAAGTGAAGATCAATGAGTAGTTGAATAATTATGTAACTATCCGAAGACTCTCTAGCATTTAAGAATTTAAGATTTTGGGATATTATTCAAACAGAAAGCAAAACAAAATAAACTAAATTGACGCTCCAAGCAAAACACATATCATGTGGTGAATAAAAATATAGCCTCAAGTAAAGTTACCGATAGACAAAGACGAAAGAGGGGATGCCTTCCCAGGGCATCTCCAAGCTTATGCTCTTGGTTGTCCTTTATTAACTTGGGGTGCCTTGGGCATCCCCAAGCTTAGACTCTTGCCACTCCTTATTCCATAGTCCATCGAATCCTTACCCAAAAACTTGAAAACTTCACAACACAAAACTTACCAAAAAATCCCATGAGCTCCGTTAGTATAAGAAAACAAACAACCACTTTAGAGTACTGTAATGAACTCATTCTTAATTCATATTGATGTTATATCTACTGTATTCCAACTTATCTATGGTTCATACCCTCTGATACTACTCATAGATTCATCAAAATAGGCAAACAACACATAGAAAACAGAATCTGTCAAAAACAGAACAGTCTGTAGCAATCTCTAACTTTTGAATACTTCTATAACTCTAAAAATTCTGAAATAAATTTGTGTACCTGAGGAATTTGTCTATTAATTATCTTCAAAAAGAATCAACCTAAAATCACTCTCCAATAAAAAAATGGCAGCTAATCTCGTGAGCGCAAAAGTTTCTGTTTTTTACAGCAAGATCGCAAAGGCTTCACCCAAGTCTTCCCAAAGGTTCTACTTGGCGCTTTATTGAAAAAAAGCTATAAAACATGATTACTAAAGTAGCTTAATCATGTGAACACACAAAAACAGTAGGGGTAAATATTGGGTTGTCTCCCAACAAGCGCTTTTCTTTAATGCCTTTTAGCTAGACATGATGATTTCAAAGATGCTCGCATAAAAGATAAGAATTGAAACATAACGGGAGCATCATGAAGCATATTACTAGCACATTTAAGTCTAACCCACTTCCTATGCATAGGGATTTTGTGATCAAACAACTTATGGGAACCAGAATCAACTAGCATAGGAAAGCAAAACAAGCATAGCTTCAAGATTTTCAACACATAGAGAGGAAACTTGATATTATTGCAATTCCTACAAGCATATGTTCCTCCCTCATAATAATTTTTAGTAGCATCATGAATAAATTCAACAATATAACCATCACATAAAGCTTCATGATTCCCAAGCATATAAATTTTATTACTCTCCACATAAGCGAATTTCTTCTCATGAATAATAGTGGGAGCAAACTCAACAAAATAATTATCATGTGAGGCATAATCCAATTGAAAAGTAAAATCATGATGACAAGTTTCATGGTTATCATTATTCTTAATAGCATACAAGTCATCACAATAATCATCATAGATAGCAACTTTGTTCTCATAATCAATTGGAACCTCTTCCGAAATAGTGGATTCATCACTAAATAAAGTCATGACCTCTCCAAATCCACTTTCATCAATATAATCATCATAAATAGGAGGCATGCTATCATCAAAATAAGTTTGTTCATCAAAACTTGGGGGACAAAAAATATCATATTCATTAAACATAGCATCCCCAAGCTTGTGGCTTTGCATATCATTAGCATCATGGATATTCAAAGGATTCACACTAACTACATTGCAATCATGCTCATCATTCAAGTATTTAGTGCCAAACATTTTAATGCCTATGAGGCAACCTCAATATGTACATATGAGGCAACCTCAATATGTTTATCACAAAACTGCCTATCCTTTCCATCATTTTCACGAAAGATATTAAAAAGATGAACATATGAGGCAACCTCAATTCCACTTTTTAGTTTTCTTTTATATACTAAACTAGTGATAAAACTAGAAACTAAAAGATTCGATTGCAAGATCTAAAGATATACCTTCAAGCACTCACCTCCCCTGCAACGGCGCCAGAAAAGAGCTTCGTTGACGGGATGTCAGTGTCGCTTAACTAGCCTCCCTGGCAACGGCGCCAGAAAAGAATCTTGATGACCCACAAGTGTAGGGGATCTATCATAGTTCTTTCGATAAGTAAGAGTGTCGAACCCAACGAGTAGCTGAAGGAAATGATAGGCGGTTTTCAGTAAGGTATTCTCTGCAAGCATTGAAATTATCGGTAACAGATAGTTTTGTGATAAGGTAATTTGTAAAGGGTAACAAGTAATAAAAGTAAATAAGGTGCAGCAATATGTACCAATCCTTTTTGTAGCAAAGGACAAGCCTGGACAAACTCTTATATAAAGGGAAGTGCTCCCGAGGACACATGGGAATTATCGTCAAGCTAGTTTTCATCACGCTCATATGATTCGCGTTCGTTACTTTGATAATTTGGTATGTGGGTGGACTGGTGCTTGGGTGCTGCCCTTACTTGGACAAGCATCCCACTTATGATTAACCTCTATTGCAAGCATCCACAACTATAAAAGAAGTATTAAGGTAAACCTAACCATAGCATGAAACATATGGATCCAAATGAGCCCCTTACGAAGCAACGCATAAACTGGGGGTTTAAGCTTCTGTCACTCTAGCAACCCATCATCTATTTATTACTTTCCAATGCCTTACTCTAGGCCCAAACAATGGTGAAGTGTCATGTAGTCGACGTTCACATAACACCACTAGAGGAAAGACAACATACATTTCATCAAAATATCAAACAAAAACCAAATTCACATGACTACTTATAGCAAGACTTCTCCCATGTCCTCAGGAACAAACGTAACTACTCACAAATCATATTCATAATCAGAGGGATATTAATATGCATAATGGATCTGAACATATGATCTTCCACCGGATAAACCAACTAGCAACAACTACAAGGAGTAATGAACACTACTAGCAACCCACATGTACCAATCTGAGGTTTTGATACAAAGATTGGATACAAGAGATGAACTAGGGTTTGAGAGGAGATGGTGCTGGTGAAGATGTTGATGGAGATTGACCCCCTCGCGATGAGAGGATCGATGGTGATGATGGCGGTGACGATTTCCCCCTCCCGGAGGGATGTTTCCCCGGCAGAACAGCTCCGCCGGAGCCCTAGATTGGTTCTGCCAAGGTTCCGCCTCGAGACAGTGGTGTTTCGTCCCGAAAGATTCCTTCTGATTTTTTCCAGGGCAGAAGACACCTTATACCAGAAGATGGGCATCGGGGGGCTGCCAGGTGGCCCACGAGGCAGGGGGCGCGCCCAGGGGGTAGGGCGCGCACCCACCCTCGTGGACGGTGAGTGGCCCCCCTCTGGTGCTTTCTTCGCCCGGTATTTTATATATATTCCAAAACTGACTTTCGTGGAGTTTCAGGGCTTTTTGAGTTGTGCAGAATAGGTCTCCAATATTTGCTCCTTTTCCAGCCCAAAATTCCAGCTGCCGGCATTCTCCCTCTTCATATAAACCTTGTGAAATAAGAGATAAAATGCATAAGTATTGTGACATAATGTGTAATAACATCCCATAATGCAATAAACATCAATATAAAATCATGATGCAAAATGGACGTATCAGACTTCAACCCACGAAGTGTAACGGCTGCGCGAGTCCACGGAGGGCTCCACCGACGAAGGGCCCACAAAGAAGCAACCTTGTCTATCCCACCATGGCCATCGTCCATGAAGGACTTGCCTCACTAGGGTAGATCTTCACGAAGTAGGCGATCTCCTTGCCCGTACAAACTCCTTGGTTCAACTCCACAATCTTTTGGGAGGCTCCCAAGTGACACCTAACCAATCTAGGAGACACCACTCTCCAAAAGGTAGTAGACGGTGTGTTGATGATGAACTCCTTGCTCTTGTGCTTCAAATGATAGTCTCCCCAACACTCAACTCTCTCTCACAGATTTGGATTTGGTGGGAAAATGATTTGAGTGGAAAGCAACTTGGGGAAGGCTAGAGATCAAGATTCATATGGTAGGAATGTAATATCTTGGTCTCAACACATGAGTATGTGGTTGTCTCTCAGAACAATGAGTAATGGAAGTGTAGGTATGTTCTGATGGCTCTCTCCATGAATGAAGAGTGGGTGGATGGGTATATATAGCCTCCACAAAAAATCTAACCGTTACACACAATTTACCAAACTCGGTGGGACCGAATTAGAAAACTCGGTCAGACCGATCTAGTTCATAATGTGACCGTTAGGCAATTCGGTGGGACCGATATGATCAACTCAGTAGTACCGATTTCATTAGGGTTAGGGCATAACATAATCTCGGTGAGACCGATTACACAAACTTGGTAGGACCAATTATTGTAATAAGCTAACTAGAGAGTTGGTTAGGCAAACTCGGTGGGACCGATTTGCTCATTTCGGTGAGACCGAAATGTTACAAAAAGGCAACAGAGAGTTTGCAATGTTAACTCAGTGAGACTGATTCTCACATCTTAGTGAGACTGAAATGTTTCAAATAGGAAACAGAGAGTTTACATTCCCATCTCGGTGAGACCGAGATCCCTATCGGTGAGACTGAACTGATTAGGGTTTTGGCAGTGGCTATGTCAAATGAACTCGGTGGCGCCGGATAGAAAGTTTCGGTGGGGCCGAGTTTGACTTTTGGTTTGGGACATATGTGGATGTGAGTAAGTGGCTGAGGGTTTTGGAGCATATCACTAAGCACTTTGAGCAAGCAAGCCATTAAGCAACACCTCATCCCTTTTTAATAGTATTGGCTTTCCTATGGACTCAATGTGATCTTGGATCACTAAAATAGAAAATGTAGAGTCCTGAGCTTTGAGCTTGAGCCAATCCATTGTCCTTATCATCTTGAAGGGGTTCCACATCCTCTAGTCCATGCCACTCCATTTGTTGAACTTATCTGAAATATACTAGATGAAAGCATTAGTCCACCAAGAGATATGTTGACATTAATTACCAAAATCACCCTGGGAGCACTTGTGCTTTCAATCTCCCCCTTTTTAGTAATTGATGACAACATACATCAAAGCTTTAGATAAAGATATGAAGAATAACAACTAAAGCTTTGGAAGGACATGTAACATGCATAGGCCCCCCTAGATGTATGCAATCATGTAAATATGGAATATAAGAGTATGAGAAAGCATAGACATGACATAGCAAGCAATGAGTTACATGTATCTTGGCTATATGCATTAGAGAAAATGATATGAACATATGGAGTGTATCCTCATGTTCATGATTCCTTCTTGCAAACAATATGTACACTAGCAAGAAATCTTCATGCACATGAGTGTGATGCATATACTTACCTTGTGGTCTTGAGCTGGCTTATGAAGGGATGAACCTGAGTAAACAAGGTTAGATAACACATGTACATCTACTAGACACAGCAACAAAAGAGCCACAAGAGTACTAAGATTGGGATAACATGTAGAGAGTGAGTACTGGGTACTCTTGAATGCAGACAAAAAAAGATCAGATTACAGAACATAGACATGTCTTTCCCCTCTTAAAGACATGTGATTTCTCTCCTCTTGAACACCAAGAATCTGGGGCATGTGATTCCTCTCTCCCCATGTTTCAAGTATTCTCTCATTAAGCTTTGATGCGAACACTCTCCCCCATTTGACATCAATTTCCAAGAAGGGATTTTTTGGAGTGTGAGTTAAAATAGGTTTGGTCCTTGAGTCACAGAGCAGAGCAGCATATAAAATGTTATGCTGGTAGAGGACAAGTATCATTGAGTGGAGCTAGAGCAAAAGTGCAGGAACAAGTGGCAAATTGTCTTTTCTGTAGTGAAATCGGTGACACCGAGTTGTTTTCTTCGGTTGCACCGAACGGGTTCGGTTTGACCGAAAATGACAAACCGGTGGGACCGAGTTCAACACAGAAAAAGAGCAATAGTCACCTCAGCTCACTAGACAAGTAAGATCTCACAAAGATTTGCAAGGAATTAACTGAAGGATTTGCAATGAATTGGATGCAAAAAATGGAGAACAAAATAGAGAAAAGAAAATCTAGATGAAATTTGTTTAAAATAAGAGGAACAAAATGCAAGAAACAAATGAAGAACTTAGAGAAACACTAGAGAACTTCATCTAGAATTTGGCGGTAACAAAGTCACCTATGTTAGAATATGTTGACTTAGGAGTCAAGTGAAGACACTTGATCATAGGTCATACTCATCGTTTAAGCTCAAAATGGGGTTGCCATTTTTCGTTTAAGCATTTTGATGTATTCACATCTTGTTGAGCCGCTTTGACCCATGACTTGAGGTAAAGCTTCTCTAAGATGGAATGACATACATTGGGTGGTGGTGTTGATCTTGATCATGTAGTTGAACTTGTGTGGGTTGCTCAATGTTGATGTAGATCATCAAGAATTGGGAGCGCCACTTGTAGTTTGAGTTCATCTTCCTACATGGGTTAGGTTTGCAAAGAAGAGCACTTGTGTATCCAAAATGACAATCATTAAAATTTGATACCAAAATAAATTTGATATAGAGAAATTGTCAAAGGATATATTGAAAGGATTCATGCTTCCTTGTCTTCAACCACCACGGTGTAGGAACTTGGTGATGTAGAGATTGCTCAAGATGTGAGCGAGTTGCAATCCCTTGGATTTAGATTCATCCAAGTGCCTACAAGGGTTAGATAGCATGCAAGGGTACAAATGTATCTAAGACATATGATCAACATCATAAGAGAAAAAGTCAAGGATTAGTCAAAGGCTTATGCTTTGCATGTATCCAAATGGAGTTCCTACTCCAAGTTTGAGGCATCAATAATGTTCAATTCCCCTATGAACCTGCAAAACACTTTCTCATCGAGTGGTTTAGTAAATATATCCACTAATTGCTTATCAATGCGAACATGTTTAAGATTGATATCACCCTTAGCAACGTGATCTCGAATGAAATGATGACGAACTTCGATATGCTTCGCTCGAGAATGTTGCACAGGATTATGAGCAATCTTAATAGCACTTTAATTGTAACAAACCAATGGAACATGTTTCACATAGATCCCATAATCTTTAAGAGTTTGGGTCATCCAAAGTAATTGAGCACAACATGATCCAGCGGCAATGTATTTCGCTTCGGCGGTGGATAAGGATACCGAGTTTTGTTTCTTGGGGGACCAAGACACAGGAGACCTACCAGACAAGTACTCGAAGTGGACTTTCTATCAACCTTGTCTCTGGCATAGTCCGAATCGGAGTAGCCAACAAGATCAAAAGAGGACCTCTTAGGATGCCAAATGCCCAAATTTGGTGTGTGTATTAAGTATCTCACTATCCTTTTCACAACCTTATGATGACATTCTTTAGGGGGCGCTTGATATCATGCACACACTTAGCATAATGTCGGGACGGGAGGCACATAGATATAATAATGAACCAATCATAAAGCGGGAAACTTTTTGATCAACCGGTTCGCCATCCTTAGTCAAGTCAAGATGTCCACTAGTAGGCATGGGTGTAGTCATACCTTTGCATTCTTGCATGTTGAACTTCTTGAACAAGTCCTTGGTATACTTTGTTTGAGAAACAAAGGTACCCTCCTTAGTTTGCTTGATTTGCAAACCAAGAAAGAACTTGAGTTCACTCATCATAGACATCTCAAACTTTTCCGACATTAGCTTTCCAAACCTTTCACTAAAAAGGGGGTTAGTAGAACAAAATATGATATCATCAACATAAATTTGGCACACAAATAATTCACCATTAACCCTTTTAGTAAAAAGAGTAGAATCTATTTTTCCAATCTCAAAGCCTTTTTCAATAAGGAACTTGGTCAAGCATTTGTACCACGCTCTAGGAGCTTGTTTAAGACCATAAAGAGCTTTGTGAAGTTTGTAAATATGATCAGGTTTCTTAGGATTGACAAAGACGGGAGGTTGTTTAACATAAACTTCCTCCTCAATTTCACCATTGAGAAAAGCACTTTTAATGTCCATTTGGTATAACTTGATATCATGGTGATTTGCATAAGCAAGTAAGATGCGAATGGATTCAAGTCTAGCAACGGGGCATATGTATCACCGTAATCCATACCTTCGACTTGAGTGTAGCCTTGGGCGACGATACATGCTTTGTTGCAGACGACTTGACCATCTTCGTCTTGCTTGTTGCGAAACAGCCATTTGGTACCAATGATGTTGTGGTTGTTGTCGGGCTTCTCGACCAATGTCCACACTTGATTTATTTCAAAGTTGTGTAGCTCTTCGTGCATAGCGTTCACCCAATCTGGATCATCAAGAGAATCTTCAACCTTCATAGGTTCAAGGTTAGATATGAAAGACTAATGTTCACAAAAGTTAGCTAGGCGAGATTTAGAGCGAGTGATTCTCCCGGTTTGGATATCATTGTAGATTTGCTCTATGGGATGATCTCTATCAATTCTTGCTCTAACTCGTGAAAGCTTTTGCTTGGGTCGGGGTGGAACATCCTCTTCATCTTCTTCTTCTTGTCCTTCTTCATTGTTGTTGGTGTTGTTGTCCCCTTGTGGAGGTGGAGAAGGAGGTCGATGAGGTTCATCTTGATGCACCTCCTTGTTTCCTTCATCATGGCGTGTCCCACTTGTGGATGCCTCCAAGTCAACTTGTGGTTCACCTTGTCGTGCGGTGGAAGCTTCCACATGGATGGACGAAGTACTCTCTTTCACCTCCGTCGGACGAATCTTGCCAATAGACAAGTCTTGAATTGCTTCCGAAGGATCTTTATATCCTACATCAATTGGCAATTGCTCTACTTGCGAGCCGTTAGATTCATCAAACTTCACATCTACCGCCTCTTCAACCTTTCGGGTGAAATTGTTGTAGACACGGTAAGTGTGCGAGTTTGAGCCATAACCAAGTAGGAAACCTTCATGAGATTTAGGAGCAAATTTAGAACGACTATGCCTATCAAGAATGTAGCACTTTGGGCCGAATACTCGTAAGTTTCCAACTTGTGGTTTGTTACCAGTTAGAAGCTCGTATGTCGTCTTGCCGAGAAGCTTGTGAAGATACAAGCGATTGGTTTCATGACAAGCTGTCTCAACCGCTTCCGCCCAAAAGTGTCTTGGCATCTTATACTCGTCAAGCATCGTTCTTGCCATTTCGATGAGTGTCCGGTTCTTTCTCTCAACAACTCCATTTTTTGAGGCGTGTACGTAGTCGAGAACTCATGTGAAATCCCTTCTTCGTCAAGAAAGGTATCCACATTTGCGTTCTTGAACTCCGTTCTGTGTCGCCGCGAACCTTCTTGATCTTCACTTCAAATTGATTTTGGGCCTTCCTAGCGAAGTTTTTGCAGATCTTTTGGACATGTGATTTATCATCAAGAAAGAACACCCATGTAAATCTTGAAAAATCATCAACAATGACTAATCCAAAAGAGTTACCATCGAGGCTTTTGTAAGCATTGGGACCAAAAAGATCCATATGGATTAGCTCAAGTGGTCTTCTCGTAGTCATGATGTTCTTCACGGGATGACCTCCTCCAACTTGTTTTCCTGCTTGACAAGCACTACAAAGTCTATCCTTGTCAAATATAACATCTTTAACACCAAGGATATGATCACCTTTAATAAGCTTATCAAGATTTCTCATAATGACATGACCTAACCTTCTATGCCACAACCAACCTTTAGAAGATTTAGCAATAAAACAAGTGCAAGGTTGGGCTTTATTAGTGAAGTCAACAATGTATAGGTCACCTTTACAAATGCCAGTAAAGACCATATTATGATTATCTCTACAGAAGACTTGGCAATCAATATGAGTGAATAGCACATTTAAACCAAAATCAGCTAATCTAGACACGGAGAGAAGATTATATCCGAGAGATTCTACAAGCATGACATTCTTGATTGAGCTATCGTTGGATATGGCCACCTTACCAAGGCCAACAACTTTACCCTTAGAGTTGTCACCAAAGGTAACATACTTTCGTGGACCATCATTTCTAGCAAGCTCATCAAACATGTCCTTATCTCCGGTCATGTGATCCGTGCATCCACTATCAAGCACCCATTCCTTTCCTCCGGCTGCGTAACCACGAAGGTTTGCCATAAGACCAAAATGTCTCATTTGTTCATCAAGATCATAGTCACTATCATCATCCTCATCATAGTATCCATGTTCCACATCGTCATGTGATGGATCAATTCCTAGAGAGAGTGATTCATTAAAAGTATGACCGTAACAATGTTCATCTCTATGAATTCTAATGACTTCAGAAATGATATTGCTAATAATTCCAACATCTCCTTTGGCATGCATCAGGTCACGAAGCTCAAATAAACATTCACCAAATTTGGGATCACTAGAGTTCATCTTACTTAAAGCAACGGACTTTTGAAGAATCACATCTAGATTTTTCAAAGAGTAGCCCGGAAATCATTCCTCAAGGAATCTCCATATAGTATAAGCACATTCAGAAGTTGGCAAACATACAAGCAAGTTTCTAGGCAATCCTCTAGTGATAAGATTAACAGTTCTAAGATTTCGAATCATGTCAAGTTTCTCATTGAAAGTTGGATTCGAAGCATCAATGGGGGGCATACAAGGATTATCAATATACTTGTTCAAATGATATTCATTGAAGATCTCAAGCATTTCATTCTTCCATTCCTTATAAAATTCTCCATCAAGCATAGGTACTCTACGTCTAATACTCCCCAACGTAGACTCGTCCATCTTCCTCCGATGGTGATTAAACCAAAGCAATGGAGACCAAACCTCTAATACCAATTGAAAGGATCGAGAAGAGGTGTCTAGAGGGGGGTGAATAGACTCTTAGCAAGAAAAGTGGCAGTATTTAATTTCTTTAAGTTGATGTGGAGTTTTAGCACATGTTTAACATTCACAATGCACATCAAACAAGCATGATAAGAGTATATGGGCAGCGGAAAGTAAAGCATGCATCTTTGACGACTTGACCAAATAAAAACCCAGACTTTTCCCAATTTTAAGTCTTGGCAGATTTTAGCACTTAAGCACAAGTCAAGCAATCAACCTACACATGCAATTCTAAGAGTATAGAAGCGGAATCTAAAACAATTGCATATGAAGGCAAAGGGAGGAGTTTGGAGGGATCAAACGCAATGTACACACGAAGATTTTTTACGCGTGGTTCCGACAGGTGGTGCTATCGTACATCCACGTTGATGGAGACTTCAACCCACCATGGGTTACGGCTACCCGAGTCCACGGAGGGCTCCACCCATGAAGGGTCCACGAAGAAGCAACCTTGTCTCTCCCACCATGGCCATCCCCACGAAGGACTTGCCTCACTAGGGTAGATCTTCACGAAGTAGGCGATCTCCTTGCCCGTACAAACTCCTTGGTTCAACTCCAAAATCTTGTCGGAGGCTCCCAAGTGACACCTAACCAATCTAGGAGACACCACTCTCCAAAAGGTAATAGACGGTGTGTTGATGATCAACTCCTTGCTCTTGTGCTTCAAATGATAGTCTCCCCAACACTCAACTCTCTCTCATAGATTTGGATTTGGTGGAAAGATGATTTGAGTGGAAAGCAACTTGGGGAAGGCTAGAGATACAGATTCATATGGTAGGAATGGAATATCTTGGTCTCAACACATGAGTACGTGGTTCTCTCTCAGAACAATGAGTAATGGAAGTGTAGGTATGTTCTGATGGCTCTCTCCACGAATGAAGAGTGGGTGGAGGGGTATATATAGCCTCCACACAAAATCTAACTGTTACACACAATTTACCAAACCCGGTGGGACCGAATTAGAAAACTCGGTCAGACCGATCTAGTTCATAATGTGACCGTTAGGCAATTCGATGGGACCGATATGATCAACTCGGTAGGACCGATTTCATTAGGGTTAGGGCATAACGTAATCTCGGTGAGACCGATTACACAAACTCAGTAGGACCGCTTTTAGTAATAAGCTAACCAGAGAGTTGGTCAGGCAAACTCGGTGGGACCGATTTTCTCATTTTGGTGAGACCGAAATGTTACAAAAAGGCAACAGAGAGTTTGCAATGTTAACTTGGTGAGACCGATTCTCACATCTCGGTGAGACCGAAATGTTTAAAATAGGAAACAAAGAGTTTATATTCCCATCTCGGTGAAACCGAGATCACTATCGGTGAGACCGAACTGATTAGGGTTTTGGCAGTGGCTATGTCAAATGAACTCGGTGGCACCGGATAGAATGTTTCGGTCGGGCCGAGTTTGACTTTTGGTTTGGGACGTATGTGGATGTGATTGAGTGGCTGAGGGTTTTGGAGCATATCACTAAGCACTTTGAGCAAGCAAGCCATTAAGCAACACCTCATCCCCTTTTAATAGTATTGGCTTTCCTATGGACTCAATGTGATCTTGGATCACTAAAATAGAAAATGTAGAGTCCTGAGCTTTGAGCTTGAGCCAATCCTTTGTCCTTATCATCTTGAAGGGGTTCCACATCCTCTAGTCCATGCCACTCCATTTGTTGAACTTGTCTGAAATATACTAGATGAAAGCATTAGTCTAACAAGAGATATGTTGACACTAATTACCAAAATAACCCAGGGAGCACTTGTGCTGTTAGACCCTCTTCCACCCTTGCACACTTGACTGCCATGTTGAACATCTCCAGGGATGAGCACATGTCTTCATGAATAGTGGGCTCTTCCTTCATCCTGACGTCCCGAACGCCGTCAGTGAACACGGAGATGATGGCCTCATCTGACACCTCGGGAATCTTGATGCGAACATTTTTAAAATGCTGGATGTATTTGCGCAAGGTGGCCCCCAGCTGCTGCTTGATACGCCGCAAGTTGCCTATCGCAGGGGCGCGGTCACGAGTCCCTTTGAAGTTGGAGATGAACCGCTCGCGCAGCTCCTCCCAAGAAGAGATCGACCCCTCTGGGAGGTTCTGGAGCCACGAGCGTGCACCATCCTTGAGGGCCATGGGGAACCAATTATCCATGACCTTCTCATCTCCACTGGCCGCCTCGATGCTCACCTCATAGAGCTGCAAGAACTCAACAGGGTCGGGTGTTCCATCGTAGCGTGGAGGCAGATTTGTTTGAACTTGCCGGGCCAAACGACGCGTGGCAGCTCCAGAGTGAATGCTCGGCAGCCTGCTGCGCCCCCGGGTGCCCGCCGTTGAGGTGGAGCTTGATCAGGAAGCTCACGCGCCGCTGCAAGACGCGACGTGCGACCTTGACGAGGCGGCGTTGGGAGCACACGTGCCTCACATTGGGGCCGCTTCACCACCTGGCAGCTTTCTTCATCACGCGCAGGCGCCCTGCGTGGCTGGTCGCGCTGGGGAGCCTCACACCTTGGCCCGGGGACAACGTCACACCGGAGAGGAGGATGAGGTGCGTCGTGGGCCAGGTCGCACGCCTGAGGTGGTGGAGGAGGCAACGAGTGGGACGACGCTGGTGCTTCTCCCGCGGTGCTGACGAGCTCGACGATGCGGTCCAGCCGTTCCTCGTAGAGGTTGTTGGCCGGGCGGTAACGCAAGAGCTCTCGTGCCATGAGCAGAGCGGCCTACGAGTTTACCGGCCCGCAGTGAGCGTGGGAGGACAAAGTGGCCGCATGAGGCAGTGACCGGGTTGCGGTGCAGCCCTCGCGCCATGCGGAGAGCGGGAGCGATGAGTCGTGCTGCCCGCGGGCGGCGAGACTGCTGGTGTGCTAGTTCAAAATAAGTTTGTGGGTGCTGGTGGGGGCTAATCACTTGGGTTCTTTAATGCACAGTGAGCTCAAGCAGTCAGCAAGAGTGATGTTATTTCCCTTGGTTGGGATTTCTTATAACATTACACTCTTAAATAAACAAATGGCAAGCCATTTCCCTTTTTTCAAACAAAATATGACAGTCACAGCTGAGTTGAAAAGGGAAATAACATCTAACTCCAGCTTACAAACTGTACAAAAGCACAAGGGTTAATTGTTCATCAGGTTTAGAATAAACCCAAATTGAAAAGGGCAATAACATCTAACTCCAGCACTGTTTTTGGCAGTCATAGTCAAATGGATCGGTCAGGTCCATAGAATGAACATCCTGGGTTGTAAAATTTACTGGATTATGACCACAAGATGTTGTAAATAGAAGCCGAGCATATTTTGAAGCCCTTTTGTCCACCTGAAACTCCTTTTTTTGCTCTTTGACATACACATTGGTCCAAACCACGCCGCTGATAAACTTTAGCATGATGGACAATAGTAACCTCACATTTAGTAAGAAGAATGTGACAAATCTAGTGTTCGCATGGTTGGCTACATATCGTTCCAACGTTATTGTCTTTAATCGAATGTCATGTGAAGTGAGAAAATCCCGGTGCTTACGAATCCACCAATTGGTTATAACTTTCTTACCCCGTTCTGTTGCCTAAATAGACATGAAGATTGAAAACAATTAAGGTCTAAAAAAGAGTGTCGAAAGAGCAACAACTGAATGGTTAATTCTAGTAAACTATATGCGGGCTTCCAATGTGCGTGAAATTATCACCTTTATATACAACTTCTCCGGACATGGAAAGCTGTAATGCCCAGGATGGGACTATATCTCCTACGTGTCGAGGCACGACTTAAAGATATAAGCCCATCCTAGAATGATCTCAAGTTTGGTATCTTTGCACGACTCATGTAAAAGAGGGATTAAATTGCAAAAGGAGATAGTTGGCTTACACTCGCCACTTCACACAATACATTACATAAGCAAAACATCATCCAAAACATCACAACCCATCTAAGGGTAAGATCCAAAAGAAATATACCAAAACAACATAAAACCACAGGTCGGGATCGAATCCTAGTAGAAACCACTACTGATCGTCGAAACGTAACAAGCATACGGTCACTCTCTTCATCGAACTCCTAGTGAAGAACTTGAACCAGCTCCTGCATCATGCTCGGCTGAACCTGCATCTGGTGTTGCTGGAGAGGAGGTCGCAGGGACCTCGGCAGCGATGGCGATGTGGGCGCGGCCCTGGCGCTGGAGACAAGAGATCGAAGGAGAGGGAGCGGGGAGATCGGGCACCTGTCCCTGGAGCGATGTGAGGAGGTGCGAGGGTGAGGGTCGAGGGAAACTGGCGGCGGCTCGGGAAAACAGGGAGGAGCGATCTGTTCGGGGCGGACGAGAGAGATGCGGCTAGGGTTACAAGGCGAGGGAGCGGGCTGCAGGCCAGATGGTTGGGCTAGGGAGGCGGAAGGGCCTGCGGCTAGGAGTGAGGCTGAGGGCTGCTGGGAGGCCTGTCGGCTAGGGAGACTGAGGCCCTCTTCTTTTAACGATTCTTTTAGCAGAAAAACGAAAGAGAAGGAAAAAGAAAAAGAGGAGGGGGTTAGGGCAAGAATTAGGACAAAGGTTAATTTTCTCGGGCTCGTAAAAATGAGCACGGTCCGAGAAAAATATAAAAGGCCAGATCGGAAAATAATTCAAACATATTTGAATTTAATTCAAATGGGTTTGAACTAAGACTTGATTATAGAAGTGTCCAAAAATGTTCGAATTTTCGGAGGAACCTCGAAACAACGGAAAGGATTATTGGCAAGGTTTTTTGAAGGAGAAACTCGAAGTGAAAAAGACATGGGGAAAAATAATATGCAAGTGTGTTGGGTTAATTCCAACGAATGGAATATTTAATATTGCTCCCTAATATATTGAGAGGCTTTTTTATGTCATAAAGAGAAGTCACCTTCCCTCGATTTAAATGGACCGAAGGTCCACACAATTTATTTGGTTGAGATGCAAAATTAATGACATGATGGAATGATGACATGATGCAATGCGAAAATAATAACACAAGCACAAAAGAAACACACGGGCAACCCGGAACATCTGGAATCCTCGAGAATCTTCTAGAATCTTCTGGGACGTCGGTCTTCGGGCGTCACAAATCTCCCACGCTAACAGAGGATCTCGACCCGAGATCCTAGAGATATCACCGGGTAAAAAACGGAAGAGGAAGGGGTAAAACAAAGTTGCTTCTTTGACAAACGAGTGAAAACCAAAGAACCTTGAGAGGTTGAACAATCTTGAAGGAAAGAATACAACGGAGATGAACGAATATGAAAAATACTCCGGTAAAAGGAAGAACAAGGAACACAATCAGAACCTTGTAGGTTGAAAGACATGAAACAAGAGCTCACGGACGGAAAGAATATGAACCGCAATGGTATGGCCAAGGAATAAGAATGACAGAATTTGGGCAGCACTCCGTCTGAAAATGGAAGGAATTGAACAAGAACTAGCCAAGTTGGGAAGATACTTGATGAAAACAACAACATATTGCCTCCGAAACAATTGAAAGAATGGCACAAGGGGTAAGAAAGATTTCAGACAGCACTCCGGTTGAAAAGAGAGGCAAAACTTGATAAGATGACGGAACTTGAATGAAGAATATAACACTCCGGTTAAATGATAAACAATGAAAGAACATGATCTTGATATGACAAGATGATGGGACGAAGGGAGCAACATCACAATGCCTCCGGAATGAAAGAATAGCATAAAAATCAACGAAAGAAATGAAAGGAGAAGAAAAATGACAACTTCTCCCACAAATGAATTAGGAAATCCTCCTTACAAGAAGGGTTGAATGGAGTTGATGGAAAAATCAACAACGAAACGAATAAGCTTGATGTGGGCTTATGGAAAAACATCTCAAAATTATGTGGTGACAACCGGCCACTGACGGAAACAAAATGCTTGCATTGAGATCAACAAGGAGATGAAAAACTTATCTCCCCAGAAGGATAAATGAAGAACTTGGGTCATTTATAAGCACCATAATAGCAACAATCCTTATGGAAAGCTTTTAGGTGAAAAACAACCCAAGATGACTCCAAGAGATAAAAATGAGGGGTTGAAAAGGATCTCCTGAACCAAGAAAAATGATGGGTTTAAATATCCCATTCCTGACAACTCGTGAGTCATGAAACATGAAGAAATTGTCAAGAATGACATAACACCATCTGAAAAAATAAGGTAGAACGGATTGCAATTGGAATGCAAGAAGAAGAATGCTTGAGTTCCAACAAGAATCTTGATGAAGACTTCGAGGATGAATTAAAACATGATGAACCACCATGAAGAACTCCGTAATGAAAGCATGAGAAGTAAAAAAAATGAAAAGAATAAGATTCAAGGCCTGCGATGAATTAGATGGAGCTTTGAAATGATGCTTGAAATAACTTGGAACTCCGGAAAACAAGATGAACAACTTAGGACCAAGGATATGATATGATGAACAAGCTCCAGACAAAAGAATTAAATCACCTTGAAGGAATAAGAATAAGAATTATGTCATGCATATCCTTCACCAATTTAAATTGATGACAACCAAAGGATTCGGCACACTACTTATTCTCGTTGGAAAGAATTAAAGAGAGATCTAGCACAAACTTGAGAATATTCTTGAACGACTCACCGGAAGGATTATGAAAAGAACGAGTGAATTAAAACGATAACAACGGAAGGTAATCTTGAATGAACCACCAAGAATTAGGAGACGAACGAAGAGACATCAATGAAGAATAGTTGGAGGACGAAGTTGAAAACTGAGAACGAAGAAATATTCTGAAATGATGGCCTTCGGAGGATCACAATGGAAAGGATTCATGAAAAATCTTGAGAGTACGGGCCAAGATTTAAGAGAACACTTCTCCGAGTCTTCAGATGTTGAGAAGGAAGACGAGAATTGTCATGAAGAATTGTTGAGCACTCCGGAATGAAGAATTAAAAAGGTTGAACCAATGATGAAAATAATTGAACGCGATCTTGGAGAAGGTATATGACTGATGGAGATCATTCTTACGTCACACTTGAAAGGAATTTCAAAATAACTCCGGAAAATAATTAGAAGAGTCAGGTAAGATCCTGGGAAAAGACCTGTGGGTTAGGGCCCACTCAAAAGAAATCACCGTTGAATGATTACTTGAGATATTGCACCGGGTGAATTAAATGGCTTGAATAAGATAACAATCCTCAAAAAATTGCTTGAACGGATTAAGAATGGAATTATGAATCTTCAGTACTCCGGGTATGAGTAGCAAGCGGAGAATGATTAATTGGTGCACCGGAATAAGAAAGCATTGTAAAAAGAGGAAAAGGATAAGATCAAAACCGAAATCTTGAATTACATCCACCGGCAGAATTTCAGAACAAAAGAATGATGAACTTGAAGCTCTTGAGCATCTTCACGATAAAACACTGGATAAGAACATTGAAGGAAAAGAATGAAGAAACATCACATGAATAAAATGGATACTTCATCTGAGAATTTCTGGCTCCAAGAAGAAGAAGGGTGGGAGGGTGGGGAAAACAAAGACAACTTGGGATGAATGAAACAGACAACTCGTCAGATCTCAACGGCGTCCGTATGGAATAACTTGAAGAGAAGGCACACCGGTTGAAAAGAATTTAACATGACCATCTTGATGATTAAGAAGGACTAGCACTCTCATAGAAATATGAGAACACCGATTAGGAAAGGTATGGAATCAACATTTGACATCGAAGCAACTCGAATACCAGAATCAAAACAAAAACAAAGGATAGATATGTAACATGATCTTCACAAGCATCATTCGAACAGAGAATTGAACGAATGAATTACGCAGGTACATCAACTAGTCAAGAAGCCACTTGGAGAACAAAATGAAAATAAAAAGGAACAAGGAACAGATAGAACAAATACAAGATAGAAGCTTCGTCCGACATCTTCGTGCTGAAAGCTTATGGAACGTGTTACAAAAGGGTTTTGCAATCCCCGGATCAGCATAGCCAAGGACCCTTTAAGATGCAACTCCCGATCGGAACAAGTCCATAAAACCACTTCACTCAATGTAGAACCCCGAACTTCATATCGTGCATCCGTTGGAAGAATGCCTAGAACTACTAGATGAACCCACCTATAGATTTCCGAAAGTTTCCAGTTATGCAATCAGGTGTTGGGGATGCAGGGGAAGCACCGCGCAATCAACTCTAAACCTACATCCAGCTGTATCCATCCTTTAACACATAACCAGTCTTTCTCGGAAACCGTTTACCTCGGACCTTCGAAACGCATCCACTATACAAGCTATGGCAATACTCCCGAACTACCTCC
The DNA here is from genome assembly GCA_902687465.1 of Secale cereale. Lineage (NCBI taxonomy): Eukaryota > Viridiplantae > Streptophyta > Magnoliopsida > Poales > Poaceae > Secale > Secale cereale. Next base: position 186,319,237 of record LR738712.1, on the reverse strand, counting down.
CCAGTACTGGGTGATGTCGGGGTTATCTTGCCACTAACCGCATAGGAGAGTTTTCGATGTCGGCCGTCTTAAGTATTCTAGTACTGTCGCGATGGATTTGTGATGACAACACCTCGGAGCTCAACTCCCCGGGACACTGCCACAACCCCTAATGACAGGAGGCATTGAGAACAATGTTCTCGTCACAAAGACATCGAAGCAATCCAAACAATACTCGTGAGATCCTAAAAAAATTTGGTGCATTTTTTTGAAAGTAGAAGAGGCAAGAGTAATCGTCATGAGTCCTCACCAGAGTGAAAGGGGAAGAGGAGCAAAAGAAATCCTACTCTCCGATATAAATATAGGACTCAAAACATTTTCAGTGTGTGCCTAGACTCAACCGTCAACGATTCGATCAATCAATGGGGGCTTCTAGGTCGGAGAAGGCTCTGAATACCAACTTGTAATGCCCAGGATGGGACTATATCTCCTACGTGTCGAGGCATGACTTAAAGATATAAGCCCATCCTAGAATGATCTCAAGTTTGGTATCCTTGCACGACTCATGTAAAAGAGGGATTAAATTGCAAAAGGAGATAGTTGGCTTACACTCCCCACTTCACACAATACATTACATAAGCAAAACATCATCCAAAACATCACAGCCCATCTAAGGGTAAGATCCAAAAGAAAGATACCAAAACAACATAAAACCATAGGTCAGGATCGAATCCTAGTAGAAACCACTACTGATCGTCGAAACGTAACAAGCATACGGTCACTCTCTTCATCGAACTCCTAGTGAAGAACTTGAACCAGCTCCTGCATCATGCTCGGCTGAACCTGCATCTGGTGTTGCTGGAGAGGAGGTCGCAGGGACCTCGGCGGCGATGGCGATGTGGGCGCGGCCCTGGCGCTGGAGACAAGAGATCGAAGGAGAGGGAGCGGGGAGATCGGGCACCTGTCCTTGGAGCGATGTGAGGAGGTGCGAGGTAGAGGGTCGAGGGAAACTGGCGGCGGCTCGGGAAAACAGGGAGGAGCGATCTGTTCGGGGCGGACGAGAGAGCTGCGGCTAGGGTTACAAGGCGAGGGAGCGGGCTGCAGGCCAGATGGTTGGGCCAGGGAGGCCGAAGGGCCTGCGGCTAGGAGTGAGGCTGAGGGCTGCTGGGAGGCCTGCAAGCTAGGGAGACTCAGGCCCTCTTCTTTTAACGATTCTTTTAGCAGAAAAACGAAAGAGAAGGAAAAAAGAAAAAGAGGAGGGGGTTAGGGCAAGAATTAGGACAAAGGTTAATTTTCTCGGGCTCGTAAAAATGAGCACGCTCCGAGAAAAATATAAAAGGCCAGATCGGAAAATAATTCAAACATATTTGAATTTAATTCAAATGGGTTTGAACTAAGACTTGATTATAGAAGTGTCCAAAAATGTTCGAATTTTCGGAGGAACCTCGAAACAACGGAAAGGATTATTGGCAAGGTTTTTTGAAGGAGAAACTCGAAGTGAAAAAGACATGGGGAAAAATAATATGCAAGTGTGTTGGGTTAATTCCAACGAATGGAATATTTAATATAGCTCCCTAATATATTGAGAGGCTTTTTTTATGTTATAAAGAGAAGTCACCTTCCCTCGATTTAAATGGACCGAAGGTCCACACAATTTATTTGGTTGATATGCAAAATTAATGACATGATGGCACGATGACATGATGCAATGCAAAAATAATAACACAAGCACAAAAGAAACACACGGGCAACCCGGAACATCTGGAATCCTCGGGAATCTTCTAGAATCTTCTAGGACGTCGGTCTTCGCGCGTCACAAAAGCATTACAACAAGCCAATGATCTTGTTCAGATCAAAACTATTCATTTGGATATATAAGATCTTGACAGAATCCAACACCATTGATAGGATATCCATGGAGAAATTCTTCATTGAGCATAGAACATAATATTAGTACCAAATGTGTACTCCAAGATGATATAGAACTTATGCGCATAAATTTAAAATGCAGCTTATTATTACAAGTGTAGATGACAATATACAACACTTGAAGAACTATGGAGCCAAACACCATCTCGAAATGAGCACATAGATCATGTATTACACCCAAGGTCTCTAGTTTAGGCGCAGAGACGACAGTTATTTGCGACGGTGAATAACTAGAATCAAAGATCAACCTTTGAAGTGAAGGGGCATCTTTAATGATGAGTTGCCTTCTATCAAAAGAAATTCCAATTCTTACAAGGTTAGGCGACTTTATTTGGAGACAAACGATTCTTACTATGAAAACAAGCACTAAGCACTCCAGGGCAGGGCAACTGGAATGGATGATGTTGTGCAATGAGGCCTTCGATATACGAACCCGCACAAGTGAAAGTTTTTTGAGAAATGGGATTCGAAGATTTAGTACAAGATTATCTGGTAGGTAGCACAGCGCAAATGTTGCGGTGTGGAGAGAGGAGGAAAACCGCGAGATGGACATCGGCACTGAGGGCACAAGTACATGGCGCTCGGTATTTGGTAGGTGATTTCCTGGGGAATAATAGAACTCAAGCAGCTGTAGTGGTGTGAATTTAGGGATTTCAGCCAGGCTTCCACCGTGCAGGTCATGCTATGCTTGCTTAGGTAGCATGATGGGATGTAGAGGCTTTGAGCGGAGCCCTGGTGGGAGGAGATGATGGCTTTGGGAAGTTCAAAATCATTAAAGAGAGATAGCTGGCGACAGTCGAGATTAAGGGGCGCAGCGCACCATAGAGGGCACCACCGAGTTGACAGGACTTGGGTGCGGCATCAATCCTTGGAGGGGAGAATCCAGATGATCTCCCCAAGGATGGCGTCAGGGAGATCTCTGATGCCGTCCACCCGAGATTATACGGGTTCGTGGGATCCGGTGGGGGTGGGCTCACCGCTTCTCCCCGTGCTGCTGGGTGCGGGATCTACAACAGGCATCGCCACTGGCGGGAGCCTCATCTTCTTGGCGCCGGGGTCAACCGACTCTATTTTCCTTGAGGGCGTCGCATCGAGCTCACGAATTTGAGCAGAGTAACGAATGACAAGCCTAGTTGTAGTGCGAGTGAAGAAGAAGGGGAGCTAGGGTTTTCTGTAGTAGTGAGGAAGAAGGGGAGATGGGGTTATCTGTTGGAGTGAGGTGAGGAATTTGGGGGTATGAGTGGAGCGAGCTGACGTGAGGTGGGTGGGAGTGAGGAGGAAGAAGAGCACCCAAGTTTTTTTGGGGGGCGGTGTGCTGGGTAGCGCCTCTCATTAAGTTAATATATGGGCTTTTGAATTGATTTTATTATTTACTAGGGTGGATGGGCTGTTTTGTCTTGGGCCCAGAGAAAGAATTACTACTAGTACAGTGGAGACACTCTACAGCTACCCAGAAAAACAATTACTATTAGTACAATGGATACACTACCGCTTCTGGCTCCTCCGAGGTCATCGAAACATCTCCCTCTACTCAATGTCGTTTTACTTTGGTTCACCGACATGCGGGCCATGCAGCGCGCGGGCCAAAATGCCATCAACCAAATTATAAGGTGGTATGCAGGCGGAGAGTCACCCCGGTTGTAGCGCGACAGTAACGAGACGTCATATCACAAAATCCCACCTCCCCACAGTGTCGGTGTACTAAGGTAGGGGTACCTCAGTACCCCAACTTGTGCACGGGCAGCAGCAGCTTCCCGCGGCAGGGCCTACCACGCGCTCGCCGGAGACCTTCCTGCTTCATATAAAACCATTCAAAAACAAAGTATACAAGACAGAAGATCGAGACCCCGGCAAGTGAAGCTTGCCGGGAAGGCCGTTCTAGGCTCAAGATTACCTCACTCACGCAAGGCCCTGGCAAGAGGAGCTTGCCAGGAAGACTAGAAGATTATATTTCAGAAGACATGCCTCGGCGCTATACGCGCCCCGGCGGGGCCCGGGGAGCGACAAGCTTCAGAGCCCGACAAGCTCCCGGGCCCGGCAAGGTCAAGACCCCGGCAAGGTGCTTGCCGGGGAGGGTTGCGCTGTGTGTCCGCGCTCCAGCTCATCGAACCACGCGTCGCCCTGGGGCCACTCCAGAGACGCGTGGCGGATGGCTGTGTAGCCTGGGGTCACGGTGGCACTCCATGGTGGTAAAGCCATCGCCGTGGCAAACGGAGACGCAAGGGCGGGCGCTTTTGGGGTCGATGGCGACGGGCATTAAATGCTCTTGTCCCCCACTATCAAAGTAGGTAGCGACCACTGTTCATCCACTGTAGCTCCACTATTCCCGCACTGTTACAACTACCACCTCTTTTACATTTTTACCCTTTCTCCTACGTTGACACCTGTCGGTGACCCCTTGCACTATAAAAGGAGGCCCATGCACAACGTAGAAAGGGTTCGGAACCTAGATCACTCATACGCTCGGTGTAGCTAGTTCTTCAAGCTCCCGAGCTCTCCAACTCAATAGAAACTAAGCAGGAGTAGGGTTTTACGCGTCCATCGCGGCCCGAACCTGGGTAAACTGCCTGCGTGATCTCCACGATCTGCTCTTCGTGCTCCCTCCGCCCTCTTACCGCACAAGTAAAGGGGCTCCGGTCCCATAGGTGTTCGTGGCGGACAGTTTCCCCCGACATGTTTGGCTCTTTGGCGCGCCAGGTAGGGGGCATCGAGGTTGTGCGAATCTAATTCGGCGTTCACGCGGGCGCATTCTTCATCAACCTCTCCAAATTCGTCAGCTTCATCAACAGCAGCGCCATGGCCCCGAAGAAGAAGGCTTCGGAGGTCGCAGGCCCGTCTGCGTCTCATCCGCCGCCACCAGAGCCAACGGTGGGCGGGGGAGACGCCGTCGGAAGGGTGGCCGCCGGCGAGGACACTCGCGGCGCCACCAAATCCAAGGACAGGACGGACGACCGAGCCTCGGTCTCCGTGGACGCGCCGCGTCCATCTCAGCAAACGACAACCCAGCAGCGCCATGCCACAGGAGGTGGCATCCGCCTGCTAGGCCAAGGGCAAATCGGAGGTTCGCGGGACGCTCCGGGCCATCGTCCAGGCACGAGCAAGGCGCGGTCGCCGGGACGGGACCCTGCTCCTTCTAACGCTGTTAGGAGTCCGAGCATATCCCGCTCCTCGCACCGCTCGCCCCCGCTCCCCTCCACTCCAGCAGAAGCGCTCGCAAGGGCGCAACTGCTCCTCGACTTCCCTCCGGCGGCAGACAAGGCCGAAGACTGGAGGGCCACCATCCAGAGCCTGATCGCCTTCGCCAACAACGACTCTCCACAGCAGCCGGCGACCTCGCGGCCGCGGCAAGTCGAGAAGACGAAGGCCGACGGCGACAAGCCGCCGGGGGTGCAACCACCGTGCACTCCCCGCTGCGGAAGCAGAAGACGCGACCCCGCCGGAACAACGCCGACGACGGCTCCACGGCATCGTCGGATCCGCGGGCTCGTCGGGACCAGCGCCAGGTCCTTGATGACCGGCGACAAGAAGACGCTCGAACAACAATCGAGCGCCGTCGAGAGGCTCGGCGACAATCAGACCAGCGAGCTGGAGCCGCTGTCGACGTGCGCGCGCCCGGTGAACCAGGCGACTTGCCGTACGCGGCAGGTTGCCCTGCGTTTACCCGCGAGCTGCGGCGCGTCCAGTGGCCCAGCATGAAGAACTTCAAGCCCGACGTACCGGAGAAGTACGACGGCAAGACGCACCCCTCGGAATTCCTCAGCATTTACACCATCGCGGTGCAGGCTGCCGGGGGGCGCGACGAGAAGATTTTGGCGAACTACTTCCCGCTCGTGCTTAAGCCGAACGTCCGTTCGTGGCTTATGCACTTGCCGGAAGGCTCCATTTCTTCTTGGGCAGATCTCTGTCACCAGTTTGTTGGCGCCTTCACGGGCGGCCACAAACCCCACGGCCAGGAGAGCGATCTCCACATTCTGGCCCAGAAGGAAGGAGAATCCCTGCGCAAGTACATCCAGCGCTTCAGCCGTGTACAGCACAACATCCCCGACGTCCACCCCGCCGCGGTTATCAGCGCGTTCCACCAGAACGTGCGTAACCGCCGCATGCGTGAAGAAATGGCCATGACCAAAATACGGGATGTCAGCGAGCTTTATGCTCTAGCTGATAAGTGCGCACGCGCAGAAGAGGGGAGGAGACTCCCCGGGGAGGATGCTGGCGCAGGAGGAAGCGACGGCGACGACGCCGCCCCGGCAAAGAAGAGCCGGCGGCGGAACAATAGAAGGAAGAACAAGAAGGAAGTGCTTGCCGTCGAGAAGTCCGGCAAGGAGGCTCCCGCCAAGCAAACACAGGCTGGCGGCTCCGGCAAGGAGCCTGCCCCTGTGGCGGCAGCCGACAAGCAGGACGGCTCCGACAAGCAATATTGCAAGATCCACCGCACCAAGGGTCACGACCTCTCCAACTGCAAACGCGTCGAGTACCTCGTCGAGCAGCAGAAAGCTGAGTACAAGAGGCGCGACAAGGAGAAGGCCCAAGGTGGCGGAGGAGAGCTAAGCAAGAAGCGGCCATTCAATGGCCGGGGAGGACGCCGCGGCAAGGCCAAGCAGCGGCAAGGTGACCGGCCTCCCCGGGGCCGCGACAAGGATGAAGAAGACGACGACGAAGACATGGAGGATGAAGATAACAGCGAGCAGGAGTTCCAGAAGGCCACGGAAGTCCTGTGCGTCGACGGTGGCGCCTCTCTGCACACCTCCCACCGCCAGCTCAAGCAGTGGGTGTGCGAGGTGAATGCAGCAGAGCCGCCCGTGGAGTCGCGCAGGCTCCTCAAATGGTCCAGCACGCCCATCATTTTCTACCTTGAGGATCACCCTGACCGCACCACTGCGGTCGGGTGCTTGCCGATGCTGGTTTCACCCACCATCCGCAACCTCAAGGTCACCAAAATGTTGGTTGACGGCGGGGCCGGGCTGAACTTGATCTCCTCTGCTGTGATCAAGAAACTCCAAATCCCATATGGCGAGCTCGAAGAGACCGGTTCTTTCCAAGGAATCAACCCGGGAAGGAGCAAGCCCAAGGGGAAGATCACTCTGCCGGTGACCTTTGGCGGGGAGCTCAACTTCAGAACTGAGCGCATCACATTCGACGTCGCCGATATTCCATTACCGTATAATGGAATACTCGGCCGTCCCGCCCTCGCCAAGTTCATGGCAGCTTCCCACTATGCCTACAACGTACTCAAGATGCCGGGGCCGATAAGCGTCATCACCGTCCATGGCGACAAGAAAGATGCGCTTGTCTGCGCCGACAAGATCTACCGGGATGCAGCAGCTACGGCAGAGAAGGACAGTTTCCCCCGACATCTTTGGCGCGCTAGGTTTGAAAGTACCTCAACCATACAGAGTCGAGCTTTGGCAGAATTCATAGCTGAGTGGACCCCGACGCCCGATGAAGAAGTCCAAGAAACAAGTGCACCCGTACAAGAAGCGACAAGTGAATGGGTAATGTATTTTGATGGTGCCTTCTCGCTGCAAGGCGCCGGTGCTGGCGTGGTACTCATCGCGCCCACCGGGGAGCACCTCAAGTATGTTATCCAGATGCACTTCCCAAGAGAGCAAGCGACAAACAACACTGCTGAATATGAAGGTTTGCTCGCCGGCCTCAGGATTGCGGCCGAACTTGGGATAAGGAAGCTGATTGTACGAGGAGATTCTCAGTTGGTGGTCCGACAAGTTAACAAGAGTTACCAAAGCCCTTTGATGGAAGCTTATGTAGATGAAGTGAGAAAGCTTGAAGAGCACTTTGAAGGTCTGCAAATGGAGCATGTTCCAAGAGCTCAGAATGATATTGCAGATGGCCTTTCAAAGTGTGCTGCGATGAAGTTACCTGTGGAACCAGGGACCTTCTTGCTCAAGCTAACTCAACCATCTGTTACACCATCAATTGGGCAGTCCAAGAAGAGGAAGTTGGTCTCCGGTGACTACTTGCCGGCGGATCTTCCCGAAACCGCCGCCAAGGTCCCCAAGACCAACGATCAGAACGCTGAGGGACAGTCTGCTCCTGTAGATCCGAGGATCTATGCAGTTGAAGCAAGTGTCCCCGACAAGCCTCGCCCCGGCGAGCTTGCCGGGGGACCATCAGCTCCGGCGGAACCAGAGGTTCTCGCCGTGGAAGCTGAGGTCCCCGCAGCGGCCCTCATGCCTTTAGTCCTTGCCGTTGAGCCTCGGGCTCCGGCATGGGCGCAGCAGATCGTCCGTTTTCTGCAAACTGGAGAACTTCCCGACGACCCAGAAGAAATAGAGAAGATAACCAGGCAGTCGAGTATGTACCAGTTCGTGGATAACGAGCTGTACAGAAGAAGGCTCAACGGAGTCAGGTTGAAGTGCGTCTCCAGGGAAGATGGACAGAAGCTGTTGGCAGAAATACACGGAGGCATATGCGGCCACCACATTGGCGCAAGGGCGCTTGCCGGGAAAGCTTTCCGGCAAGGGTTCTTCTGGCAAGAAGCCCTCCAAGATGCAACTGCACTAGTAACCAAGTGTGAAGCGTGCCAGTTCCATGCAAAGCAGATTCATCAGCCAGCTCAAGCTCTCCAAACAATTCCTTTGTCCTGGCCCTTCTCGGTCTGGGGGCTCGATATCCTCGGCCCCTTCCCCCGAGCCGTCGGGGGCTTTGAGTACTTGTACGTTGCAATCGACAAGTTCACAAAGTGGCCAGAAGTGGAACCAGTGAGAAAGGTGACAGCACAGTCAGCGGTCAGGTTCTTCAGGTCAATTGTTTGCCGTTTCGGAATCCCCAACAGGATCATCACCGACAACGGTACACAATTTACTAGTCGCACCTTCATGCAGTACGTCCAAGACCTTGGCGCCAAGGTCTGTTTCGCTTCTGTTGCTCACCCGAGGAGCAACGGTCAAGCGGAGAGGGCCAATGCTGAAGTGCTGCGCGGACTCAAGACAAGGACCTTTGACAGGCTGCGCAAGTGCGGAAGAAATTTGATAGAGGAGCTACCGGCGGCTCTGTGGTCAATCAGAACGACACCAAGTCGAGCCACCGGACAAACACCCTTTGGTCTAGTCTATGGAGCAGAGGCAGTTCTCTCCACGGAACTCGTATACGGATCTCCTCGAGTGCTCGCTTATGATGAGCTCGAGCAAGAGCAACTGCGACAAGACGATGCATTGCTCCTCGAGGAGGGACGTCTCCAGGCTGCTGTACGAGCTGCTCGATACCAGCAAGCCTTGCGTCGCTACCATAGCCGCAAGGTCAAGGCCAGGAGTCTCGAGGAAGGTGACCTTGTTCTTCGGCGTGTTCAATCCGCCAAGAATTCCAACAAGTTGACGCCGAAGTGGGAAGGCCCTTATCGGGTGAGACAAGTCACGAGGCCCGGCGCAGTCCGCCTTGAGACCGAAGAAGGCTTACCGGTGAGCAACTCCTGGAACATAGAGCATCTTCTCAAGTTTCACCCATAAGGCGCGGTTGCCGTGATCCGCTCCGGCAACCACCTTTTGTACAAGCTTTGCCGCTGTTGCATGTAACCCTTTGTACAAAGCCGGGCGCAGACCCCGTGCATCAGTAAAGTTTTTGTGTTTCGCGCTATTTGCCTTTTACATGCTTTTCTCTGTTATTTGCATGTGCTATTTGGCATCTTGTGCAACGTACATATCCGGTAAGCATTAGCACGCCGAAAGGCCATATACTTGTTTCCCTCTTCATTTTCCTTGCCTCTTAAGCAGAAGGAACGTTCCTCGCGCACAAGTTTGCCGGGGGGGAAGGAGATGGAAGAGGAACCAAGTGCTGTTCAAGAAAGAGAAGCCTTACCAAGAAGCAAGCATTATATATAAGCTAAGTTATTAGAATTTGAGCAGTTCAAATTTTTAATTTTTAGTTGTCTTCCTTGAACAATCACACTTTGTATGGAAAACCTGTGCGCAGAGGAACCTACCCGTGGCTAGCCGCACCCTTGTCTTGTTTTCGAGTACGCTCAACGACTTAAGTGAGCTGCGACAAGTGTCGCGCCCTTGGATCGTTTTCGAGTTTCACTCAACAAGCCGAGTGCGTTGCGACTAGCTGCGGCAAGGTTGCTTGTCGGTAAGACCTTGGCCAGCAGGCTGCTCAGAGTCCAGCACTCAGCGCTCGCGGCAAAGGACCCTTGCCGGCAAGCTCCCTGGAGGCGTAGGGTGAAAAACATACAAAGTAGATGACCAAGACAAGGAAGATAACATTGCACTGATTGATCAAAATAAGATAAATATCTTACAAAGGATAACTTGTCGCAATGGTTAATGAGTTCATAACACCCTATGCAGCAACAAAAAGAGATAAAGATAAAGGAGGCCTAATCTACGCGGTCGCCCTCGATCCTGGAGATCTTGTTCACTTTGCGATGATGTGGGCGACCTGCTCCTTCAGCGCCTCCATGTTCGCGTCGGCCGGCAAGCTGCGGAGAACGTTGGTGAGGTTTATACCGGGATTGCGGTATACAATCTTCGTCAGTACACGCTCCAAGGTTCCCGTGCAGAGCTGGCGCGACTCCTCGGCCAGTTGCGCGGGAATCTTCTTCCGAAGATCTGCACGAGCCGGCGCGATCCCCCTGAAGAAGAGGCTGAGCTTGGCGCTGTGAGGGAGGTTTGGGTCCGGAGAGTAGATGAGATGCTCCAACTTCAGCGCCAGCAGCTCCTGGTCGATGTTGGATGCAGAAGACACCAAGTCCTCGGTCCATACCTCGACGTTCCGGCGGAAGTTCTCGGCCGCTGTGTTGGCGCTCTCCACCAAGCTTCGCTCCTTGCGGAGCTCTTCCTTCAGCTTGGTTTCCCAGTCCCGGACGGCGTCAAGCGAGTCCTTCAACGTGGAAACCTTCAGCTCCAGATCCTCAATGGAGTCCTTGGCGGCCTTCAGCTCGTCGCCCTGCTTGGAGAGGCGCACCTGGAGTTCGGAGTTGGTGTGGGCGTCCTTCTCGCGCTCTATGTTAAGCGCGGTGACCCTCTCCACGCTCGCCTTCAACGACTCCTCCAGTTGCGCAACCTTGGCCGCGAGCTCCTCCTTGGCGGTCTCCGCGGCAGCCGCGGCGGCTTTCGCCTCCTTTAGCTCTCCGCCAAGGGCCTGCTCCCGAGCGGCAAGGTCTTCCTCGTGGGAGTCGAGGTTGACCTTCCGCTAGGCGAGCTCTCCTTCTCGCCGGGACAGCTCCACCCCGGCAAGTCGCTGCTGCTCTTCGGCTTCAGCCTTCTCCAGCAACCATTCTTGGTACTCCCCGGCGAGCCTCTCGCGCTCCTCCGCCACGTCGCGGAGAGCAGCCTGGTTGGCGGCGCGGAGCTCCGCCGCGCGTTTCTCCATCTCGACGGCGGCCTTGGTGGCAAGGGCCTCTCGAGAAGCAAGCTTCGCCTGCCTGGCCCGGTAAAGGGCCAGGAGCTGATGAAGCAGCTTCTCCTCCTCGGGCCCTTCGCTTCCGCCGGGCGCCTCGACGATCTTTAGGCCCGCGGAGGCGAGGACCTCTCCATCAAAGGCCTCGCCCTCCGCGGGGGCTCGCGAAGAAGAACCCCACGGCACCTGGATGAAGACGCCGTTGGGAGCTTCAAGATAGTAGCCCGCCTGCTCCTTTTCGGCGGAGGGGTCGGCGGCCGGTGCAGCACTTGATGCTCCTGCCGCCTCCGGGCCGGCAGTGCGGTCGCCGTCCCCCTCCCCGGCCGCTGCATCGACAGCCGGAGCGGTCTCCTCCGCAGCCGGCTCGGCGGCTCCCGCCGTGTCCTCATTGACAGGGGCGCCGCCGCCGCCGCCCTGCGCGCTCTCCTCCTCGATGACGATGACTTCCGTCTCCATCTGCTCGGGGGGAGGAGGATCTAGAAGAAGAAGAAAAAGCAAAATAAGTTCAAGCAAATATCCAAAAAGAGACGAGTCCAAGAAGACAAAGTTACGGAACTTACCTTGGCGGACGTCGTCAGCGGCGGGCTCCCTCGCCGGGGAGCTCTGCCTTGGCGGAGTGGCCGCCCTCGCCGGGCTACCCGCCCTTGGCGGGGTACTCGCCCTTGGCGGAGTGCTCTCCCTTGCCGGGGAGTTCGGCCTTGGCGGGGACGGCGGGGCCTGCGGTTCCTCGGGAGCAACCTCTGGACGCTCCTGCGGTTGTGGCTCCACCTCTGCACAAGACAATCAAAACAAGACAAAAATATCAGGATATTAGCACAAGGACAAATCCTCAAGCGCGCCCGACGAGCGGAAGTACAGAACCCAGACTTACGCTGGGGGCTGCGCTGGGGGCTGCTCCTCGGAGCAGCGCTCGGGTCCGGCAGGCTTGGCTCCGGCACGTCCCCAGTTGCCGCGACGGGCGAGTCGTCTGCGACCTCGACCACGGGCACCTTGGCTTTCTTCGCCACTCGCTAGGCCAAGGTCCTGAAATCAAAGCAAAAGCAAGATTAGCATCAACAAGAATCAAGATAGTGTTAAAGAAGATGCAAAAACCTCAAGTCCTTACTCATGTTCCTCCTCCTCGTCGTCGTCGCTCAGGGCGGAGAAGTCAAACTCCACCTGAGGCGCGTCCGCGCGGGGAGCAGGAGGCGAAGACTCCCTCGGGCGCTTGGCGGTCCCTGGGGCTGGGGGCTGCGAAGACCCAGCCCCTGTGGTAGCCGAGGCCCGGGGAGCGGGCGGAGCCGCCGCTCTGCTCCGTGAAGACTCCCTTCCGCTCGGCGCTGACTTGCGGGGCGCCTCTACCGTGGCCTGCTTGCGGGGCACCTCTGCCGTGGCCTGCGTGCGGGCCGCCTCCGCCGAGGTTGGTGCGCCTGGCGCCCCCGTCGCGGCTTGGCTCCCCCGGGTAGCTCGCGCCGCCCGGCGAGCTGGTTGTTGCCGGGGCGCCTGCGCCCTCGTCCCTGTCGCCGTCTTGCGGAGACGCTTAAGCGGAGAGCGCCTAGGGCTTGCCCGAGGCGGGGAGGTCTCCGATGACGAGGAGAGGTCGTCGGCGTAGAGCCCCAGGGATCCGTCGGAATCTTCGTCGACCCCGGCGTCCTCCTCCTCCTCCTCCTCCTCGGCAGGCTTGCTGGGCCCAGCGCCCTCCACTGTGGCCGCTCTCCCTCCGGTGCCTCCGCTCCCTGCGGCGCCTCCGCTCCCTGCGGCGCCTCTGTTTCCTCCGGCGGCGTTGCCTCTCGCCGCGGCCTCGGTCAGAATCCCGGGGATCCCGGAGTGCCTCAGGGAAGGGACCCCGGCGAGCTCGTCGGGAGGAAGCTTCAGCAGCCTGCGGATCTCCGCCTCCTCTGCTTGGCAGGACGCTTCCGCAGCCTCTGCCTCCTCGGGCGAGAAGCCGAATTCTCCTGCCGCTGCGGCTGCAGCGGCCACTTCAACCCGAGAAGCTATGTACGCTATCTCCTGGTCGGTGGTGTCCCGTGTCAGCTCCCGGACCTCGTCCTTGTTCTTCGCCACCTCCACCAGGTTGTCGAAGAAGTTCAAGATGACGTCTGGCTTGGGCGGAATCCACGTGCGGTCGATGCCGTGCGAGTCACACGCGGGCATCATGGCGCGAAGGGAATCCCGGGCCGTGCTGTTGCAGAGAGGCACCACTCCCCGGGGACCCCTGAACCACTCCGGGTGGGCCGGGTCATGCTTAAATAGTTCCCGGACCATCCCCTTCAGCTCCAGTGATGTGAAGTTGAAGTTGAGCCCGGGGCGCAGCCTCATTATGTCCGCCGCGTTGCCGTAATCCCAGGCTGGCCTCTTCCTATCTTGAAGAGGGGCGATGCGGCGGCGGAGGAAATCTGTGCCTACTTCTCCGATAGACAACCTTGCTACCCGAAGACGAAGAATCCTGATGAGGGCGACGTCGAGCTTGCTGTCGTCCGAATCCAGCTCGCTCCAGTCCCTGCCGCGCACAATAGGTGTTGTGCGCGGCGCGGTGAAGGGCTGCGGCTCGTCCTCGACAATCCAACACCAGTCTGCACGCCACTCCTCCCACTTGCCGCGGAGCTCCCCCGGCAAGTAGGACTCCTTCTTATTCAAGCGGAAGACCCAAGAAATCCCCCCGGAGAGGGGAGCTCCGGCTTCTACTCTAGGGGCGAAGAAGTGCCTAAACAGCGCTACGTTTGGGTATATCCCAATGTAGTTTTCGCACATATGTGCGAAAACCGCCATCGTGAGGATGGCGTTGGGAGTGAAGTCTAGGAGATGGAGGCCGTAGGTGTGCATTATGTCGCAGAAGAAATCGGAAAAAGGGGGACAGAGACCGCAGTGGAAGAAAGCTGCGAAGAAGAAGTACCCGCCGGGGTAGTTGTCCTTGGCGGCGGCCGGATAGGCTCGGGTGCGGGGATGCGCCTTGGTCTTCTTGGCCCAGAACAAGTTGTACTTGTTCCAGAGCTCCCGCGCGCTGAGCCTCGGCGAGAAGACGACGTTCCGCTTCCGCAGCAGAGCAAGCCTCGCCGCCTGGTCAGATTTCTCCTTCTTGGCCTTCTCCGCCTTCGCCTTCTCGGTCTTCGGGGCCATGGCGGAGGCGGCGAGGGAAGGGGGGCGAAGGGTCCGGCGGCACCGCAGATGGGTACGGCGGCGAAAGAGGTGTGGAGGCGGAGCGCAAGAGGGGATCTCTGGAGATGGAAGAAGATGCAATGAAGGCGTAGGAGGGGAACCGCTCCTGCTTCCTCTGCTTTTATGGGGAAGTGGGGGACGTTTCGCTCTTTCCATTAAAAGAACGTGGCCACGTCCCATCCCACGACGCCGCAATCGATGCGTGCCGTTACGGGGGGACGCGGCGGATGCGGAAGTGGATTCGGCGTGCCGTGGGCCGCGCGTTCCCGTGCACTGTTTTGGGCCTGGCCCAACAGCGCTCGGCACCGTGTGTGGCCCAGGCCCGGGGGCTCCTGTCGGTGTACTAAGGTAGGGGTACCTCAGTACCCCAACTTGTGCACGGGCAGCAGCAGCTTCCCGCGGCAGGGCCTACCACGCGCTCGCCGGAGACCTTCCTGCTTCATATAAAACCATTCAAAAACAAAGTATACAAGACAGAAGATCGAGACCCCGGCAAGTGAAGCTTGCCGGGAAGGCCGTTCTAGGCTCAAGATTACCTCACTCACGCAAGGCCCTGGCAAGAGGAGCTTGCCAGGAAGACTAGAAGATTATATTTCAGAAGACATGCCTCGGCGCTATACGCGCCCCGGCGGGGCCCGGGGAGCGACAAGCTCCCGGGCCCGGCAAGGTCAAGACCCCGGCAAGGTGCTTGCCGGGGAGGGTTGCGCTGTGTGTCCGCGCTCCAGCTCATCGAACCACGCGTCGCCCTGGGGCCACTCCAGAGACGCGTGGCGGATGGCTGTGTAGCCTGGGGGACACGGTGGCACTCCACGGTGGTAAAGCCATCGCCGTGGCAAACGGAGACGCAAGGGCGGGCGCTTTTGGGGTCGACGGCGACGGGCATTAAATGCTCTTGTCCCCCACTGTCAAAGTAGGTAGCGACCACTGTTCATCCACTGTAGCTCCACTATTCCCGCACTGTAACAACTACCACCTCTTTTACATTTTTACCCTTTCTCCTACGTTGACACCTGTCGGTGACCCCTTGCACTATAAAAGGAGGCCCATGCACAACGTAGAAAGGGTTCGGAAGCTAGATCGCTCATACGCTCGGTGTACCTAGTTCTTCAAGCTCCCGAGCTCTCCAACTCAATACAAACTAAGCAGGAGTAGGGTTTTACGCGTCCATCGCGGCCCGAACCTGGGTAAACTGCCTGCGTGATCTCCACGATCTGCTCTTCGTGCTCCCTCCGCCCTCTTACCTCACAAGTAAAGGGGCTCCGGTCCCATAGGTGTTCGTGGCGGACAGTTTCCCCCGACACACAGTCTAAGCATGACAGACGAAACAACCATCATTTCACTCTTCGCTGAATCCCCTTCTCCCACACCGTCTTCAAGAAAGCCAACACTCGCATCTGCCATTGTTCTTCTCTCCCAATGTAGGGAAGGTAAGCGGATCCATGATGTTGGTATATTTTCTTTCATAAAAAAAAGAAATTTTGCAAAGCAGTAACCGATCCTCACTCTTTTTTTTGTTCCATTCTCATTGCGATTGTGTTTTCCTTTCAGTTGTCGCCTAGTATTCGTTAGTTTCATGATGGACCAAATAAAACCAGGCAAATATCTGGAGCGGACGCGGGAGGCTGATCCCCACAAGACAGAGAGCTCCAAGAAGATGGAGTCCGCCACCGAGCCGACCCCAGATACGCTCACGGCCACTACTGAGATTGTCAACACCCCATTTGAGGTTACAACCCCCATAGCCCTGCGGGAGAAGTTTTCACCATTCGAGGATGTGCCCCCCCCCCCCGCTATGCTGCCCAAGGTGATTTTCTTGTTTGCCGATCTCGATTGTAGTTTTTCATCTAAGTATGTGGTGATAAATAATGCAAAATTTTATTAGCTTCGATGCCATCCTACCTTCCTCATACGTCTCCAACATATATAATTTTTGATTGTTCCATGCTATTATATTATCTATCTTGGATGTTTTGCATGCATTTATATGCTATTTTATATGATTTTTGGGACTAACCTATTAACCCAGAGCCCAGTGCCAGTTTCTATTTTTTCCTTGTTTTTGAGTTTCGCAGAAAAGAAATATCAAACGGAGTCCAAACGGAATGTATCTTTATGATGATTTTTCTTGGACCAGAAGACATCTAGAGGACTTGGAGTACACGTCAGGAGAGCTGCGAGGCAGCCACAAGGACGGAGGGTGCAACCTGGGGGGTAGGGCACGCCCCCATCCTTGCGGGCCCCTCGAGCGTCCACCGACCTATTTCTTCCGCCTATATATTCCAGAAACATCAGAACATCCATCGAAACCACTTTTCTGCCGTCATAACCTTCTGTTCTCGTGAGATCCCATCTAGAGGCCTTTTCGGGTACTCTGCCGGAGACGGATTCAACCACGGAGGGCATCTACATCAACACCATTGCCTTTCCGATGAAGTGTGAGTAGTTTACCATAGACCTATGGATCCATAGCTAGTATCTAGATGTCTTCTTCTCTCTCTTTGATTCTGAATACCATGTTGTCCTCGATGTTCTTGGAGATCTATCTAATGTAATCTTCTTTCGCGGTGTGTTTGTCAAGATATGATGAAATGTAGGTTTATGATCAGATTATCTATGAATATTAATTGAGTCTCTTTTGTATTCTTATATGCATGATTTAATATCTTAGTAATTCTCTTCAAACTATAGGTTTGGTTTGGCCAACTAGATTGGTTTTTCTTGCAATGGGAGAAGTGCTTTGCTTTGGGTTTAATCTTGCGGTGCTCAATCCCAGTGACAGTAGGGGACATGAAACATATTGTATTGTTGCCATCGAGGATAACAAGATGGGGTTTTCATCATATTGCTCGAGTTAATTCCGCTACATCATGTCATCTTGCTTAATGTGTTACTCTGTTCTTATGAACTTAATACTCTAGATGCAGAATCGTTCCGGTTGATGTGTGGAGTAATAGTAGTAGAAGCAGGCAGGATTCGGTCTTCTTGATAAAGACGTGATGTTCATATTCATGATCATTGCCTTAGATGTCGTCACAATTATTCGCTCTTCTATCAATTGCTTGACAGTAATTTGTTCACCCACCTTAATACTTTCTATCATGAGAGAAGCCTCTAGGGAAAGCTATGGCCCCCGGGTCTATTTTACATCTTATAAGTTTCCGATCTACTATTTTGCAATCTTTCATTTTTCAATCTATAAACCAAAAACCCAAAAATATTTACTTTACTAGTTCATCTATTGGATCTCACTTTTGCAAATAACCGTGAAGGGATTGACAAGCCCTTTATAGCGTTGGGTGCAAGTTGTTTGATTGTTTGTGCATGTATTTGGAGATTTGTGCATAATCTCCTACTGGATTGATACTTTGGTTTTCAAACTGAGGGAATTACTTACTCAACTTTGCTGCATCACCCTTTCCTCTTCAAGGGAAAAATGAACGCATGCTCAAGAGGTAGCAGGAAGTATTTTTGGCGCCGTTGCCGGGGAGATCTATGCCAAGTCAAGACCCACAAAGTACCCTTCATTAAACTCTCATCTCTTTCATTTACATTATTTTCCATTCGCCTCTCGTTTTCCTCCCCCCCC
>LR738712.1:186035051-186301138 GCA_902687465.1 Secale cereale | reverse complement strand
CCCCCCCCACTTCTAAAATGATTTGTGAAAAGTTTTGCCTTTTCTTCGCCCTTCATTCGTTCATCTTGTTCGCTTGCTTTTTGTGTGCTTGTGTGTTGGATTTCTTGCTTTGTCACAATGGCTCAACAAAAGAACATTGATCCTCACTTTAGAAAGTTGGAAGAAATTGAAAACAATGTTAGAAGCTTCATGTCTTTGCAATTTGAGCACAATAATTTCTATAGGAATGAGTTCAAAGAGAAGAAAAGTCTTTTGGAATACATGAATAAAAAACTTCATGATATGTCTAAGGAATTTTATGGTCTGAAATCTCAGTTTACTCACCTTGAAAATTTAGTTGGGCAAATATCTGATAAGCAAGCCACCTTAGTAAATAAGGTGGTTGCTCAACCAGAATATGAAAATAATGATGAAGATATTAAAGTGATTGATGTGACTCCTATTGAATCTTTGTTTTCCAAAATAAATCTTGATAAAGATGGGATTGGAGATGAACCAACTTTAGTGAAAAGGCATCCCAATAATTCGGAGTTTTTAGATCTTGATGCAAAAATTGATAAAAGTGGGATTGATGAAGTCAAAACTTTAAGTAGCAATGAACCCACTAGATTGGATCTCAAGGAATATAATTATGATACATGTTTTTAATAGATTGTATTTTCTTGTTGCAATCCATGTTGAATTCTCCTCATGCTTCTAATCAAAATAAAACTTTTACCAAACATATCGTGGATGCTATGATGCAATCTTTTGAAGAAAAGCTTGAATTGGAAGTTTCTATCCGTAGAAAACTTTATGATGAGTAGGAACCTACTATTAAAATTAAGATTAAAGATTATGACTGCCATGCTTTGTGTGATTTGGGTGCTAGCGTTTCTATGATTCCAAAAACTTTACGTGATGTGCTAGGTTTTCGTGAAATTGATGAGTTTTCTTTAAATTTTCATCTCGCAGATTCCACTATTAAGAAACCTATGGGAAGGGTTAATGATGTTCTTATTGTTGCAAATAGGAATTATGTACCCATATATTTCATTGTTCTTGATATAGATTGCAATCCAACATGTCCTATTATTCCTGGTAGACCTTACCTTAGAAGAATTGGTGCAATTATTGATATGAAAGAAGGAAACATTAGATTTCAATTTCTGTAAGGAAGGGCATGGAACACTTTCCAAGAAAGAAAATTAAATTTCCTTATGAATCTATTATGAGAGCTACCTATGGATCGCATACCAAAGATGATAATACCTAGATCTATTTGCGTTTTATGTCTAGCTAAGGGCGTTAAACAATAGCGCTTGTTGGGAGGCAACATAATTTTATTCTTTTGTTTTTACTTTTTGCTTCTGTTTTTCAATAAATACACATTATTACTTCTGTAGTAATTGTTTTTTGGTGTTTAAATAAGTATTTGAGCCAAGTAAGACCTTTGGGATGGCTTACAGTGATCGTTAACTTGATTTTACTGGAAAAACATAAACTTTTGCGCTCAGTGCAGAAAATTCAATCTTTCACTGGAACGTCGAAACCTTCTGAAATTTTTACACAAAATTGATATACAAATTCCCCACGTATTCCTAATGTTTCAAAAAATTAGAGTTACAGAAGTATGCGAAGTTTTCAGATTGCTATAGACTGTTCTGTTTTTGACAGATTTTGTTTTTTATGTGTTGTTTGCTTATTTTGATGCATCTATGGCTAGTATCGGGGGGTATGAACGATGGAAAAGTTGGAATACAGTAGATATTACACCAATATAAAATTAGAATAATATCACAATAGTACCTTGAGTGGTTATTTGCTTTGTTTTACTAACAGAGCTCATGAGATTTCTGTCGAGTTTTGTGTTGTGAAGTTTTCACGTTTTGAGTAAGGATTTAATGGACTATGGAATAAAGAGTGACAAAAGCCTAAGCTTGGGGATGCCCAGGCACCCCAAGGTAAAATTCAAAGACGGACAAGAGCCTAAGCTTGGGGATCCCCCGGGAAGGCATCCCCTCTTTCGTCTTCATCTATCGGTAACTTTACTTGAGGCTATATTTTATTCACTACATGATATGTGTTTTGCTTGGAACGTCTTCTATGATATGAGTCTTTGCTTTCTAGTTTACCACAATCATCCTTGCTGTACACGCCTTTTGAGAGGGACACGCTTCAATCGTGATTTATTAGAATACTCTATGTGCTTCACTTATATCTTTTGAGCTAGGCAATTTTGCTCTAGTGGTTCATTTATATCTTTTTAGAGCATGGTGGTGGTTTTATTTTACAAAAATTGTGGAACTCTCTTGCTTCACTTATATTATTTTGAGAGTCTTAAAGAACATCATAGTAATTTGCTTGGGTTATGAATTTAGTCCTAATATGATAGACATCCAAAGGAGATATAATAAAAAAAAAATCATATATAGAGTATTGAATACTATGTGAAGTTTGACTCCTTGTAATTGTTTTGAGATGTTAAGATGGTAATATGAGAGTCATGCTAGTGGTAGTTTGTGAGGTTAAATAAATAATTGTGTTCAGGTTTGTGATTCCCGTAGCATGCATGTATGGTCTGCTAACTATGTAACCAAATTGGAGCACTTTGTATTTTGAGTGTTTGTCTTTGCGTGAAGGCCGGGGTCGTGCGATGGTTAACTCCTACCAACCCCCCCCCCCTAGGGACATGCATCGTAGTACTTTGCTTCGAGAGCTAATATTTTTTCGTAATAAGTATGTGAGTTCTTTATGACTAATGTTGAGTCCATGGATTATACGCACTCTCACCCTTCCACCTTGCTAGCCACTCTAGTGCTGCGCAACTTTCTACGGTGCATAAAACCCTCCTTATACTTTCCTCAAAACAGCCACCATACCTACATATTGTGGCATTTCCATAGCCATTCCGAGATATATTGCCATGCAACTCCCCCATTCCGCTTATTATGACACGCTTCATCATTGTGAGATTGCTTTGCATGATCATGTAGTTGACATAGTATTTTTGGCAAAGCCACCACTCATATTTTTCATACATGTCACCCTTGGTCATTCCACATCCCGGTACACCGTCGGAGGCATTCATATAGAGTCATATCTTTGTTCTAGTATCGAGTTGTAATATCGAGTTGTAAGTAAATAAAAGTGTGATGATCGTCATTATTAGAACATTGTCCCATGTGAGGTTATAAATAACGTGGCCAAAAGAGTCTCCAAAAAAAGAGAAAAGTTCTCCAAAAAAATAGAGGAGACTACAAAAAAATTAGTGAAAAAGAGAGAAGGGACAATGTTACTATCCTTTTCCACACTTGTGCTTCAAAGTAGCACCATGTTCTTCATGATAGAGAGTCGCCTATGTTGTCACTTTCATATATCACTAGTGGGAATTTTTCATTATAGAACTTGGCTTGTTTATTCCAACGATGGGCTTCCTCAAATGCCCTAGGTCTTCATGAGCAAGCAAGTTGATGCACACCCACTAGTTGTCTTTTTGAGCTTTCATACACTTATAGCTCCAGTGCATCTGTTACACGGCAATCCCTACTCACTCACATTGATATCGATTGATGGACATCTGCATAGTCCATTGATTTTCCTAGTTGATGTGAGACTTTCTCCCTCCTTTTGTCTATTACCACCTTCTATTCCACCCATAGTGCTATATCCATGGCTCACGCTCATGTATTGCGTGAAGAGTTGAAATTTTTTAAGAATTTTAAAGTATGAAAATAATTGCTTGATTGACACCGAGATAGGCATGATTTATACTTTGTGTTAAGAAGAGGGAGCATAAATGACTATATGATTTCGTAGGGATAACTTTCTTTAGCCATGTTATTTTTGAAGCTTCAAAGATTACATTTTTGTATGCTTGAAGTATAATTGTTTTTATATGGTTAAATTACCATTTTTGAGTCTTATGGATCTGAACACTCATGCTACAATATAGAATATTGTATTGATAAATACGTTGGGTAGAATTCCACATCAAAAATTCTATTTTTATCATTTACCGAGTTGAGGACGAGCATGAATTAAGCTTGGGGATGCTTGATACGACGTATCTAAAATTTTTGATTGTTCCATGCTATTATATTATCTATCTTGGATGTTTTATATGCAGTTATATGCTATTTTATATGATATTTGGGACTAACCTATTAACCCAGAGCCTAGTGTCAGTTTCTAATTATTTTTCCTTGTTTTTGAGTTTCACAGAAAAGGAATATCAAACGGAGTCCAAACGGAACGACACTTTACGAGGATTTTTCTTAGACTAGAAGACATCTAGGGGACTTGGAGTACATGTCAGGGGAGCTGCGAGGCACCCACAAGGATGGAGGCCGCGCCCTGGGTGGTAGGGCGCGCCCCCCACCCTTGTGGGCCCCTCGAGCATCCACCAACCTATTTCTTCTGCCTATATATTCTCATATATTCCACAAACATCAGAAGATCCATCAAAACCACTTTTTCGCCACCGTAACCTTCTGTTCTCCCGAGATCCCATCTGGAGGCCTTTTCCAGTACTCTGCCGGAGATGGATTCAACCATGGAGGGCATCTACATCAACACCATTGCCTTTTCGATGAAGTGTGAGTAGTTTACCACATACCTAAGGGTACATAGCTAGTAGCTAGATGGCTTCTTCTCTCTCTCTCTCTCTCTCTCTCTCTCTCTCTCTCTCTTTGATGCTCAATACCATGTTCTCCTCGATGTTCTTGGAGATCTATTCCGATGTAATCTTCTTTTGCGGTGTGTTTGTCAAGATCCGATGAATTGTGGGTTATGATCAGATTATGTATGAATATTATTTGAGTCTCTTCTGAATGCTTATATGCATGATTTAATATCTTAGTAATTCTCTTCAAACTATCGGTTTGGTTTGGCCAACTAGATTGGTTTTTCTTGAAATGGGAGAAGTGCTTTGCTTTGGGTTCAATCTTATGGTGCTCAATCCCAGTGACAGTAGGGGACATGACACGTATTGTATTGTTGCCATGGAAGATAACAAGATGGGGTTTTCATCATATCGTTTGATTTAATTCTGCTACATCATGTCATCTTGCTTAATGTGGTACTCTGTTCTTACGAACTTAATACTTTAGATGCAGAATCGTTTCGGTCGATGTGTGGAATAACAGTAGTAGATGCAGGCAGGAGACGGTCTACTTGATACAGACATGATGCCCATATTCATGATCATTGCCTTAGATGTCGTCATAATTATTCGCTCTTCTATCAATTGCTTGACAGTAATTTGTTCACCCATCGTAATACTTGCTATCACGAGAGAAGCCTCTAGTGAAACCTATGGCCCCCGTATCTATTTTACATCTTATAAGTTTCTAATATACTATTTTGCAATCTTTTACTTTTCAATCTATAAACCAAAAACCCAAAAATATTTACTTTACTAGTTCATCTATCTCTATCGGATCTCACTTTTGCAAATAACCGTGAAGGGATTGACAACCCATTTATAGCGTTGGGTG
Source organism: Secale cereale (assembly GCA_902687465.1). Taxonomy (NCBI): domain Eukaryota; kingdom Viridiplantae; phylum Streptophyta; class Magnoliopsida; order Poales; family Poaceae; genus Secale; species Secale cereale. The sequence goes on along the minus strand of LR738712.1, from coordinate 186,295,661 downwards.
CAAGTTGTTTGATTGTTTGTGCGGGTAATTGGCGATTTGTGCATAATCTCCTACTGGATTGATACCTTGGTGCATCACCCTTTCCTCTTCAAGGCAAAAACCAACGCATGCTCAAGAGGTAGCACTTCCCTATCATGCATACTTTTGACTCTACATAGTGGTTTTAATAACTTGTGTTTCTTATATTGGAAAGTAATTCAGAATTTGTTTCTATTTCAATTAGAGCCCTGATGCAAACAAGGATTGTGTGGTTGTACATGTCACTCGCTATGAGGCGGATGACCTGAATATACGCACTGGGAAAACAAAGTTCTTAGGCTGTAGGATCTTGGAAGCCATTTGCACATATACCAAAGTCGAGATGTATTCTAGCCTCACTGTTGTCAGGCGTGTTATCCAGGGTGTACTAAAGCACAAGAAGTTCAAAGCTCCTCCTTTGTTTATGAGGCGTACTGTTCTTGTGAAGCTTACGTAGGAAGATGATGTGTCATGCCTCCCCAAACAAGTTTACGACTGGCTAGGCCACAAGGTTATATTCAGGAAGGTTCACAGGATTGAGTTGCTACTAGACATCCTCGGTGATGTTCATGGCAAGGTTCGTCTTATGTCCATCCCAAATTAGATCGAGGCATGAAATATTGCCCCAGCTAGTGTTTAAAAGTAGTTTCGATTGTGTCTAATTGTTCGATCCTTGCTTATTATCGAGCCCTCTAGGGCTAGTACTCTATTTGAATCCGTCTATGGGAACTACTACTACTTCTTGTGCCCGTGAATCAAGAGAGAACCATCCTAATTATTGTCAAAACGAATGCGTCCTCACTGTATGGCATGGTAAGACATAAGTTGTCATGGTTTATCATACGAGCAGTGTGTGTTTGCTGAAATAGAGTACTTGTTCGAGAAATTTGATGTCTAACATATAAGCAACTACGTATCTTGTTGAAGTGGTTCATGTAGTTAACTGAGGCCACAATGTAAATTCCAAACGTTCACACGCTAGTCCTGCATTCATGTGGAACATTCACATTAAACTCGGCTTCATCGAATACTTGAAGAGCATAATTTAAGCAATTTTATACATCTCAATGACTCATAGAACATAACAAACATTTACTAGTTCACATCAAAAGACAAATTGTGAGAAGGTTTACAAATCAGAAAAAATCAAGCAAGGCTTCTCTGAGCAAAGGGCCTCCTGCAGGCTTTAATTTCCTGTAGTTCACGCAGGTTTTTCTTGTTGCCACCATCCAGGGTTAGGTTCTCTCATTCCAGAATTACCAATTATAATTGTGTTCTCAGTTGGAATGTTGAACTGAACCATGTAGTGTACTGACCATGTGAACTTCTTGTGCAGTTCCACTAAATTGAAGCATCGCTATTTGCAGAAATAAGCAGACCACAATGCCTCTTGTCGGCGCACATGTCCCACAAACCTCCATGTAGCCATGCGAGCTAGTGCTATGTCCATCCGTGAACTGGGAGAAAGTGCATTCCTCACTAGGATGCAGTTATTTTCGCTCGTCCCTGCACTGCAATCAGGAAGTAAAACGCAGGAATCAGCTTCTTTTAGATTCTGTTGGTCATTCTACCTAGTTACTACCAATGTAGGAATACTAGGAATACGGGTGGTTAGATGACAACAACTAGGAATAGCCATCTCATTTTGTGCAGTTCTACTAAAACTGAGGTGTGTACTTTTGATTGTGTTATAATCGGCACTACATTGATAGTATGAAAGTGCCATTAAGTAAGAAGTAGCATCACATCACATCAACATTGCTACTAGATTAACATGCAGAACAATAGCAATCAGTATTACTATCATGAGAGTAGCACATGGTCAGTAAGTGTGCAATCAAATTTGTGTAGTTCCACTGGGATGAAGCAATGTTAGTGGTGTAAGATTTAAGTGTAACTGCAAAAACACAATTCATGGGAAATAAAGCAAGATGGAAGCTTCATAAAATGGTGGTGGCATTGCTTCAATTTATTGACGGCACTAGACCATTACTTAATAGTGACATTAGGTGGCATTGCTTCAATTTATCAACGACACTAGATCATTACTTAATAGCGACATTAGGTGGCATTACTTCATGCTTCATGTGATTTTACATTAAAGATGGCAATATGGGCATAGGGACAACAAGGGCATAAAGTGGTGAGGTAGATGTGGTTGCCAAGAGTGGCAAACATTCAGGCAGCATGTGTGCATTTGTCCCATTTTTTATCTCCTCTGCGACCTTGTCCTATGTGAGGACAGGAAATCTAGACCTTCTCGTTCTCATTTGTGTTGTACCCCAACACCCCTCACTTTCTTTCCTTTTTCGACAAGAGACAGGTCCACTTTCCCCAATCCTTCGCCATCATGCACGCTTTCTTCGCCTTTTCAACCAAGAGACCGGTTGGGTAGCCAGTATCTACCACTATCCCTTGTTTCCTCTTAGAACTAAGTCCTAGATTCATGCTACAGCTGTCCCACCTTTCCCCTGTTTGAACCAACTCTTAGATTTGACTGTATGAACTAGATTTACCTCCTAAAATAGTAAAAGTCTAGGTGGCTTTGGAACAGCCGACGGAAGTAGAAAAAGATCCACACATAGCCACGTGGGGAGATGGGGCATTAGAGCATGACAGGTTTCGAAGGAATATATACCTGAGGGTCATCAGGATGAGGCAAAGACGTCGTCGGGAGGCCGCATCTGGGACACAATACTGCAAGGAGGAAGAAGGGGTTGGAGGCCGTCCCGAGCCAACGCTGTCTCGAGCCGACGCTGTCTCGAAGAGAACGGCACGGTCGCTGATCGGGATGCGCTGGCAGCTGTTACTCTCCTCCCTCGCTGCCGACGACAACGTGAACGATGCACCTACACCCATGCCCCGGCCGAGGTGGTCCAGCCGGATTTGTGACCAATGGTGAGCAGAGAGAGAGAGAGTGTGGCCACCTATATCTTGCTTAGATCTGGAGAGCATGAGAGAGTGAAAGAGAAAAACCCTAATAAAGCAAGCGCCGAGGCTCCTGCTTATATATATATATAGTGGAGTGATTTTGTTGTAGCAACCATTATTAAATTGAATACACATGAACCACTATTTACATTTAAAGTTCAAGTAAAAATAAAACTCGATCAATAACGTGCCACCGCTTCCAGGTCACACTATCAAATAACAGCGTCCAGGACACACTATGTACTGTATCATTCACGTGCGGTCCCCGACCCTCCATAAAGTTGAAAACTAGACTAGTCAAAATTTCAATTGGGATGCCTCTTTGTAAACAAATGCGCTCCTAGCTTCAAAAAAATGTGCTCCTACGTGTACCCGCGAGTGGGTGTGAGAGAACAATTGTGTGTGTGCATCGCTTCTCTTCGTGAGAGTACAATATACTACGCGCAAAGAACGTTCGCCACAAGAGTAATAGTATAAGTGTGTGACGTGTGAGTTAAAATAAAAGGTGCACGATGTCTTTTATTTTTAAGAAGTTCTGAGGGTAGGGTGAGCACATATGTGTGTGATGTCTACCTACAGGCTACAGATAAATAGTGGGTGCGAGAGGACTTGGGAGAGTCATGACGCGTGAGGGTGCGTGTGTGCGTGAGATAAAGGGGGCACATATCAATGCAATGCATGTGTCCGTAAATCATATCTGACAAACGTTCGCCACAAGCCGTTTCCTGACGAATGCCGTAAGAACCGTTAGATCGACATCCGACAGCGTCAGTTTTTCCATGGCATTTAATAGAACAACCACTCCTCCGACACACAAATCTTCCACGTGAGTGTTAGCAACTGTCGTATGCTCCTCCCTCCATTCTAGAATGTAGTGCATATATTATTGAAAATTCGAACCTCGCAAACTTTTACCGAGTTTTCGTATACCAAAATGCACATATAGAATACCCAGTATATATCATTTGATTCATCTTCGAGAGGTAACTATAAATATGGTGGATGAGTGTACAAAGAAAGACCGTCGTATCACCTACATCAATTTCAACCCTCCTTTGGTGTGGAGGAATATCATAGGGAACTCTATATGATATGATTTTTATAGGAATTTTTTATTTAGAGACAATTGGTTCATAGGAATAGATTCTTATACTCCACATTTCAAAGGAAAATAAACATGATATCATTTTTATAGCTTTAGAGCCACTTGGTTCATGGGAATGGATTCCTATACTCCCACAATTTCAAAGGGAAATAAACATTAGCCTAGATTTAATAGAAAAGTTCCTATGATGTGAACCAAATGATATCTCTTTTCCAATCCCTCCTCATAGGAATTGAGATACATGTCATCTCTAGATTCAATAGAAAAGTTCCTATGATGTGAACCAAATGACATCTCTTTTCCAATCCCTACTCATAGGAATTGAGATACATGTCATCTCTTTCCCTACAACTTCCATATATACATCTTCTATTCCAAAATAGCTAGTATAACCCACTAGCTTTTTTCCTGGGATTGCAACTATGGCACATTGTAGGATCGAAGTAGGTCTAGAGGGGGGGTGATTAGACTACTTGACAATATAAAAAATCTGCCTTTAGGTCATGCAATGTTTTTGGCAGTTTCACAAACAAGATCAGTTCAAGTAACACCCTACACATGCAATTCTAGAGTTTATGCAGCGGAAAGTAAATTGCACATGTAAAAGAGAGGTGGAGAAGATCAAACGCAGTTTGGTGACACGGAGATTTTTGTCGTGGTTCCGATAGGTGGTGCTATCGTACATCCACGTTGATGGAGACTTCAACCCACGGAGGGTAACGGCTGCGCGAGTCCACGGAGGGCTCCACCCACGAAGGGTCCACGAAGAAGCAACCTTGTCTATTCCATCACGGCTTACGCCCACGGAGGACTAGCCTTACTCGGGGTAGATCTTCACGAAGTTGGCGATCTCCTTGCCCTTACAAACATCTTCGTTCAACTCCACATCATCAAGACGGAGGCTCCCAAGCGACACCTAACCAATCTAGGAGGCACCACCCCCCAAAAGGTAATAGACGGTGTTGATGATGATGAACTCCTTGCTCTTGTGCTTCAAGTGATAAACTCCCCAACACTCAACTCTCCTCACTGATATGGCTGTGGTGGAAGAAAGATTTGAGTGGAAAGCAACTTGGGAAGGCTAGAGATCAAGTTTCATATGGTAGGAATGGAATGGCTTGATCTCAACACAAGGGTAGGTGGTTCACTTCTCAGAAAGTGTATGATAGAAGTGGTGGTACTTTCTGATGGCTCTCCTCACGAATGAGGAGGGGGTGGAGGGGTATATATAGCCTCCACACAAAATCCAACCGTTACACACACATTTGACCAATCTCGGTGAGACCGAAGTTAAAACTCGGTCAGACCGAAAGTTCAAATATAGTGAACGTTGGGATTTTCGGTGGGACCGAAAATACCATCTCGGTGAGACCGAAGTGAGTGAAAGGTTAGGGTTTGCCATTTCGGTGAGACCGAAAGTATAAACTCGGATATTCCGAATTGATGTCAACTGATCACAGAAGGTTGGCAGCCCTTTTTCGGTGAGACCGAAACTCAGAATCGGTTTGACCGAGAAGCTAGGGTTTGGAGAAACAACTGAAGTGGTTCATCTCGGTGGGACTGAGTTGGAGAAATCGGTGTGACCGAGATTACTTATGGGTGTGTGTTAAGTAGTGAGTAGTGCTGATAGTTGAGGGAGTTAGATCACCAAGCACTTGAGCAACAAGAACATTAACACAACCTCATCCCCTTTTAATAGTATTGGCTTTCCTATGGACTCAATGTGATCTTTGATCACTAAACCAAAAAGGAGTCTTGAGCTTTTGCCAATGCTTGTCTTAGCATTTTGAGGGGTCCACTTCTTCAGACATTTCCATACCCATATCATCGAACTTTTCTGAAATGATTCTCAAGAGAATATTAGTTCAATGATATATATGTTGTTATTAATTACCAAAACCACCCGGGGATTAGTTGCACTTTCAATCTCCCCCTTTTTGGTAATTGATGACAACATATAGATCAAAGCTTCGACAAGAGATATAATCAAAGAATAATATCGTCGCTTTGAGAAGTATGTGATAAACAAGAGCTCCCCCTAAATTTGTGCATTATTTAAAATTTGCGTTTGAATGCAAATGCACAATCGATTAGGATAATGGGTTACTCTTCCATGTCACATACATCTTGGTGGAGCGCACAAAATGATAAGAATGAATAACATGCACTTAATCACCAAGACAAGAGTAAATAGCCATACAATAAGAAATAGCATATGATAAGCAATAAGCACTCATTAAGGCATAGTATGACTAAGCACTCATTAAGGTAGCATCAAACGTAGTAGCAAGCACACATAAAGTATCTGGAACCAAAAGAAACCAATGTATCACAGGGAAAACCGGCAAAAGAACGAAAAGACGAAAGAGCACTCTCTCTCTCGAAGCCCTATGATCTATAGCAATTTCTCCCCCTTTGGCAACAAGTTACCAAAAAGTTCGAAAAGGTATAGAGCTAAGCGTCACTGCGGGCTCGGCTGGCTGCTCCCGTCTGGGTCGATGTCGGTGTAGAGATAGCTGCGTCGGCGAAGGCTTCTGCTGATGTCTGCGCTGGAGGAGTGGATGCTGGAGCTGAAGCTGTGGCTGGAGCTGAAGTAACTGGGATAGCTGCAGACCTGGATCCTCTGGGAACCGGAGCATTCTGGCGATGAGAGTCCTGGACTATATCATCCTGCATAAGCTCTGCTCTCTCCTGCCTAGTCTCCTCCATGTCTGCCTCAAGCTTGTTGACAGACACCTGAATCTCAGTCAGCTTCACGTCTAGAGCGTGGATCTTGTCCTCGACAATCCTCTCAAGGCTCTCCTGAGATTGCTCAATGCTGGCCAGGCGTTGTTCAATTCTCTGGGTTGCTTCAAGGATTTGCTCTCCAAAGCTCTTTGGCTTAGCTGCTGCTGCTGCTGCCTCTCTGTCAGCTTTGGCTTTCTTTGCAGCTTCGATCTTGGCTTGCCCTTCAACTGAGGTGGGATCCTCTTCATCCATCACAACTACGTTGTCCTCATGCTCTGGCTGCAGTGGCAAGTGCTTCCTATCCAACATGAATTTGCCCGTGCCAAACTTGGCGTTGATGAGCATCTGTATCTGCGGAGCAAACCCACATGACCTCTTCTGGTCAGCTGCAGTCCTCTTAATGGTCTCAACCATTAAGTCCATCACCTTAAAAGGTGCCTTCTCATCGAGAATGTGCAGCATGTTGATAGAATAGCCTCGTATCATCCGGTGGTCACCTGACTTAGGCATCAAAGTATGCCTCAGAATAGTGTTGGTGGTGGTCAGACCTGCCTGGAGATAATACACTGAGCCGAGCTTCCATCCTTCCAAATCAGCAGCTGGGATCTCCTTGTACATATTCTTCATGGAATCATGACTCTTCTTAGGAATCCCATAGACATCAATGTCGTCCTCTCTCTGCACTGGAGCGTTCAGAATTTCTGCCCATTCTGCAACAGTTGAAGAAAACCGTTGACCTTCAGTCATCCAGGTGATCTTGCCATCATATCCTCAGCTTGAGGATGAGCATCATTGTGGAGTGGCAACTTGGGACGGAGCTTGAGCAACACATGCTCTTCATCTGACTCAGAAGGTGGCATCTCACCTTTGTTCTTCTCAGAAGCTGGAATGCTTCTGGTTGTCCTCTTGGGCTTGGCTGGAGCTGCCTTAGCTGGAGCAGGCTTCTTGGGCTTGGAGGAGGCTTGAGCCCGAATAGCATCACCCATGAACTTAGCTTTCTGAGGAGGAGGCTGGGGTGCATCTTCTTCTTCTTCTTCAGCAGCATCAACTTGAGGTTCAGCATAAACAACTCTCTTCCTCTTGGAAGTCTTCTTCACCTTACTTGGAGCAGGCTCTTCCAAGTTGAGCTTCTTGGCAACTGCAGACTGCTTCACTTTGCTCGTGCCTTTCTTTGGCTGCTGCCCTTGGAGCTCTTTGGCAACCACTTGCCTCTTTGGCTTAGAGGTAACTTCCTCAGCAACAAAGTCGGAATCCTCAGAATCAGAAGTTCTCTTCTTCCTGGTTCTCGTAGCAGCAGGAGGTAGACCACTAGGGGTGCTCCTCTCACCATCATCACTAGAGCTGCTAGCCTCAGGACTTGTACCTGCCTCTGGAATCTCAGCAAACGGTGACTCAGACCTGTTCTGGCTGTCACTGACATCTGACATGGCTGAAAAAACCTGTGAATAGATAAGGTATAGGCAGAGTAGAAGAGTTATCACAACTGCAGAAGTTTTTGCAAAAAAAAATGAGTTAAAAACTTAGTTTTGAGTTTTCACAGAATGTATTTCGGTCAAACCGATTTCAAGTTTCGGTGTAACCGAAGTGTTCAACAGAACCTACACACCACTTTCGGTCAGACCGAAATGGGTTTCGGTCCTACCGAAAACTTAGGGTTTCACAGAAACTTCAATTCGGACATTCCGATTTTCACAACTCGGTCAGACCGAGCTATGTAGTGCAATGGTCAGAGACCAAATCGGTCAGTCCGAGTTTCAGGAATCGGCTTCACCGATATGCATTCCGTGGAAACCTAAACCTAAGAATTTTCCTCGAAACTAAACGATCTGAACAATGTATTGGGAACATATCAAACGTGGATTGAATCAGGGCAGTCCTATCATGCAAGAATCAGAAGTGGAGCATGAATAGGGATCGGGACACACCCTAACTTGGTGGTGTCCCTCTACGGCGGCAACGGAGGAGAAGATTACCGTTGACGGCGGCGGAGACCTGCGGCAAGGGCACACAGGCGACGAAGGCGACGATCCTTAGATCAGGGCGGCGGCAGCAGGGGTCTTGGAGGGCGAACGGTTTGAAAGGAATAGATCGCGCGCAGCCCTCAGTATATATAACCCCGTACTGTCGGTGGGACCGAGTTGAAAAACTCGGTGTCACCGAGATGTATTTCTGCTGTGCAGTTACACATATCGGTCAGACCGAGATTTTGAACTCGGTTTCACCGAGATGAAACCTAGATCAATCTAAGTGTTTCGGTTGGACCGAGATTGAGAAGCCGGTCAGACCGAAATAGACTTAGAAGGTTTTGGAAGTCAGCCTTAGACGAATCGGTGGTTCCGAGTGCTCCTCACTCGGACTGTCCGAAAAAGACTTGTTCAAAGTTGTGATATAAGCATGAATAGAATTTTGAGACAAGATAGCATAGATAGCTAGGGAAAGTGCTTAGGCATTCTTGTCCATCCATTTGGCCAAAAAAAGAAACCAAAACAATCAAAACAACAAATGGATGTCCTTGAATGGATAAAATCATGCATCCAACATGCTTACACAATAAGATAGCAACTGAAATATGTGTCAAACATGCACAACCAAAACTCTAGCTATTAGCACACAATTTGTCGATGACTAGGTCATCTATATATGAGTATATTGACTTAGGAGTCAAATGAGAACATTTGATCATAGGTCATACTCATCGTTTAAGCACAAGTGGGGTTACCACTTTTACATAAAGCATTTATGTGTTCACATCATTTGGAGATGCTTTTAGCTCAATTTTTAGAGCAAAGCTCCCCCTAGATGTGAGAACCCCTTTTAAAGGGTCAAACTAACCTTGGGTTGTCGTAGAAGACTTCATGTAGATGTTGAAGATGTGGATGCTCAATGTTGATGTAGACCATCAAGAGTTAGGAGCAATCCTTTGGATTAGGGCACTTTCAATACCTACATGGGTTAGTCCCACAAGGAACAAACAAGAATATCCATGGACATAGAGTGAAGTACACAAAAGATGATGTCCATGAAAGCAATGATTACCTTGTCCCTTGACTTACCAACAAGAGGGTTTGTGACTCCATGAACAAGTGCATGATGTGGAAGTTGATTGCACAAGTTCTTGCCAAAATGAATATGAGTGAAGTTTGTTGGCAGAGTCACCCTCAAGAACCTACTAGTTCTTCTTCTTTGGGATCCACATCATCTTGATGGGAATCCTTGGTGTTGTAGTTGAGCTTGACGAAGTAGAACTTGATGTGTCCTTGGGAACCCACTTGACCATGGCTTGAGGTGCTTCAATGAATGCATCAATCTCTTCTTGAAGCTTATCCTTGGCCTTTAGCTTGTGGTCTTGTGGTGGAAGGTCATCTTGAGCTTGTTCCACATTGGAAGAAGTAGGATCATACTTCTCCTTTTGTGAGACAAACTGTGGAGTAGGGTATTGACCTTCTTCCCACTCAACACCTTTGGCGTTGAACTTTCGCTCAAAACCAATCCCTTGATTCTTCCGGTGTCTTCCTTGTTTGCGAACAATCTCCTCAAAGTTCTTGCTTCCGGCAAGACTCTTGTAGACACCTTTCTCTATGATTTCCTTCAATAAGCTATTTTCTTGCTCAAGTGTAACTTGGCTTGAAACATTGTTAGTGGAATCAAGAGAACTACTAGAAGTAACAACATTAGATTTAACATTGTTATTGTTACTACTAGAGGAAGAATTTTTCTTATGCTTGTCATGCTTAGTCTTAATAGGTGGCAAGAAATTAGACAAGAGAAGTCGTTTGGCAAGATATGAAGAACTCTTCTTTCAAAGATCGTCATTGATCGCTTTTAGAAACTCATGTTCTTGCTCTAGAGTGAGCTTCTCGAAGCGTAGCTTCTCATGAGATCTTAGGAGCTCTCTATGATCTTCTTGAGTTGTTTCATGAGCTAACTTAAGAGTGTTTAATTCTTTAGTTAGACGCTCAATCTCCTTCATAGCATTGTCATTCGACTCTTCTCGACTATAAAGACTACTAGCATTTTCATCATTACTAAGCTCACTAGATTTATCATGCAAGAGCTCATCTTCACCAAGTAAGTCATCCTCATCACTATCAAAGTCAATGAATTCAGGGTGTGTTACCTTGGGGCCTTTAGCCATGAAGCATCTTCCAATTCCCTCATTTGGTGAATCAAATAAGTCGTAGGAGTTGGAGTTGGAGGATACGAGTGCAAGTCCGGCAACACCTTCATCTTGACTATAGTCGGAGTCGGAGTGATAGCTTCCATCGGATTGACTGTCAGAGTCGGAGCCGGAGACCCATTCACCAACATGAGCTTGATGTCTTCTTCTTGTATAGCTCCTTGATGACTTGTCTTTCCTCTCCGAGTCCTTGCTTCTCCGAGAAGGTCTTCGTTCATAACGATCATCTCTACTCCTTCTCTCTCTCCGAGGTGACTCATCTCTTGCTTTCCTTCTTGGAGACTCTTCTCGTCTCTTGTGGGGAGCCGTACACTCATTTGAGAAGTGTCCGGGTCTTCCACAATTGTAGCAGTTTCGATCACGACTAGAAGATCTCTTTCCATCATATGATCTAGACTTTGAGCTTCTTTCTTTGCCTCTATTCTTGTAGAACTTGTTGAAGTTCCTGACCATTAGGCTTATGTCTTCATTGGAAACTAACTTGTCACTTGAGGTAGTAGGAGCATCACTTGTAGCTTTGTAAGCACCACTTGACTTGTTGTGAAGCTCTTCCTTATCCTTAAGTGTCATCTCATGAGCAACAATCCTTCCAATGACTTCAGTTGGCTTGAGAGTCTTGTAATTTGGCATCATTTGGATCAAAGTGCACACGGTGTCATACTTTCCATCCAAAGCTCTGAGAATCTTCTTAATGATGAATCGGTCGGTCATTTCTTCGCTTCCTAAGCCAGCAATCTCATTTGTGATGAGAGCAAGCCTAGAGTACATTTCAGCGACTCCTTCACCATCCTTCATCTTGAACTTGTCAAGTTGACCTTGAAGAATATCTAGCTTTGATTCCTTCACAGATTCAGTACCCTCGTGCATTTCAACCAAAGTATCCCAAATCTCTTTAGCATTCTCAAGACGGCTGATTTTGTTGAACTCTTCGGGACACAAAGCATTGAAGAGAATGTCACAAGCTTGAGCATTGTTTTGCAACATCTTCAGTTCTTCGGGTGTAGCTTCGTGATCCGGAACTTTTCCTTCTTCAAAGAAGTCACCTTGCATGCCAACACAAATAATGCCCCATGCGGCTGGGTTATGACCAAGAATATGCATTTTCATTTTATGCTTCCAACTAGCAAAATTTGTACCATCAAAGTAAGGACCTCTACGATAATTACCCTCACTAGACGCCATACTCTCCTAGGTTGTGAAACCAAGCTTATGGAGTCCAATGCAATGGAAACCAAGGTAATGGAGACCAAAGCTCTGATACCACTTGTAGGATCGAAAGTAGGTCTAGAGGGGGGGTGATTAGACTACTTGACAATATAAAAAATCTGCCTTTAGATCATGCAATGTTTTTGGCAGTTTCACAAACAAGATCAGTTCAAGTAACACCCTACACATGCAATTCTAGAGTTTATGCAGCGGAAAGTAAATTGCACATGTAAACGAGAGGTGGAGAAGATCAAACGCAGTTTGGTGACACGGAGATTTTTGTCGTGGTTCCGATAGGTGGTGCTATCGTACATCCACGTTGATGGAGACTTCAACCCACGGAGGGTAACGGCTGCGCGAGTCCACGGAGGGCTCCACCCACGAAGGGTCCACGAAGAAGCAACCTTGTCTATTCCATCACGGCCTACGCCCACGGAGGACTAGCCTTACTCGGGGTAGATCTTCACGAAGTAGGCGATCTCCTTGCCCTTACAAACTTCTTGGTTCAACTCCACATCACGACGGAGGCTCCCAAGCGACACCTAACCAATCTAGGAGGCACCACCCCCCAAAAGGTAATAGACGGTGTTGATGGTGATGAACTCCTTGCTCTTGTGCTTCAAGTGATAAACTCCCCAACACTCAACTCTCCTCTCTGATATGGCTGTGGTGGAAGAAAGATTTGAGTGGAAAGCAACTTGGGAAGGCTAGAGATCAAGTTTCATATGGTAGGAATGGAATGGCTTGATCTCAACACAAGGGTAGGTGGTTCACTTCTCAGAAAGTGTGTGGTAGAAGTGGTGGTACTTTCTGATGGCTCTCCTCACGAATGAGGAGGGGGTGGAGGGGTATATATAGCCTCCACACAAAATCCAACCGTTACACACACATTTGACCAATCTCGGTGAGACCGAAGTTAAAACTCGGTCAGACCGAAAGTTCAAATATAGTGAACGTTGGGATTTTCGGTGGGACCGAAAATACCATCTCGGTGAGACCGAAGTGAGGCAAAGGTTAGGGTTTGCCATTTCGGTGAGACCGAAAGTATAAACTCGGATATTCCGAATTGATGTCAACTGATCACAGAAGGTTGGCAGCCCTTTTTCGGTGAGACCGAAACTCAGAATCGGTTTGACCGAGAAGCTAGGGTTTGGAGAAACAACTGAAGTGGTTCATCTCGGTGGGACTGAGTTGGAGAAATCGGTGTGACCGAGATTACTTATGGGTGTGTGTTAAGTAGTGAGTAGTGCTGATAGTTGAGGGAGTTAGATCACCAAGCACTTGAGCAACAAGAACATTAACACAACCTCATCCCCTTTTAATAGTATTGGCTTTCCTATGGACTCAATGTGATCTTTGATCACTAAACCAAAAAGGAGTCTTGAGCTTTTGCCAATGCTTGTCTTAGCATTTTGAGGGGTCCACTTCTTCAGACATTTCCATACCCATATCATCGAACTTTTCTGAAATGATTCTCAAGAGAATATTAGTTCAATGATATATATGTTGTTATTAATTACCAAAACCACCCGGGGATTAGTTGCACTTTCACACATGAACACATCATGCATGCAAGTCATAAATCACATTGTTTTTGTATTCTATGCATGCAAGCACCACATCATCAATTCATGCATGTTACTCATAAGTTATTTCTTGCATTAGATTTTGTATTGACAATAAATGTGTTGGTCACGTGCACACATATGTAGTTCACATTCACATTTTTGTTAGAAACGTCATTCTTTTAACTGCAATTCATTTTATCTTTGTATTACATTTTCATTTTAAGCATACACTCACTTCCCATTAGTCATAGATGTTTTTGGAGGAACTTTTATGAATTATTTTGAATAGCAAAATTCACGCGGCCATGGGTATATCAAAATGCGGGGCATTGCCTTTCGGTCAAACCTAATGAGGGAGTCCTGGATCGAGGGGTCCTTAGGTGGCCGGACAAACTCCTGGTGGGGCGGAGTGGTGGTCCATGAAGATTATTTCAGAAGATCATCTCTCGTATCCGGATAGGACTTCCGGATTCTTGTAATAGCAAGTTTTAGGCTCGGGTGTAGATTTTCCTTCCTATGCAAGATGGTATGTACAAACCCTAGGCCCCTCCGGTGTGTATATAAACCTGAGGGTTTAGTCCATAGAGACAGAGAATTATACAATCCTCATAAGCTAGACTTAGGGTTTAGCCTTTACAATCTCGAGGTAGATCAACTCTTGTACACATATTCATTCATATGAATATAGCAGGAAGTAGGGTTTTACCTCGATCGTGAGGGCCTGAACCTAGGAAAACATCGTGTCCCCAGCCTCCTATTACCATCGATCTTCAGACGCATAGTTCGGGACCCCCTACCCAAGATCCGCCGGTTTTGACACCGACATTGGTGCTTTCATTGAGAGTTCCACTATGTCATCGATAGAAGGACTGATGGATCATGCCATCAACTGCAACGGTGACGTCAAGAGGATTTTCCCTCCCGGCCAACTCTTCGTGTTCGGAGGCTTCGCGCTTCGTGCCAACACTGAAGGCCACCTTGAGCAGATCGAGAGCTATGCCCCGGACCATCATGTCAGATTCGGTAGCTTAAACTACGTTGCTGACATCCGTGGAGACTTGATCTTCACCGGATTCGAGCCAGCGGCAACCCCTCTCTGCCACCACGATGATCATGACTTAACTCTGTCATCGGATCAAGAAATAGCACCTGTAATAGTTCTGGCCCTAGATCCAGAACGGACTGCGTCACCCGAAGATGGGAAGCTCAACCCCACCATGGGAGCTGCAGACTCTACGGTGTTAGAGCCGCACACGGACCCAACTATTGGGGTCTGTGTTATCGGAACCCCGGACTCGGCTCCGGTCTCTGATTCCGAACTGCGTGTAACTGCGCCCCTCAAATCCAATCAGGCGCCTATCGCCGAATTCTGTGCTGCAGATGTTTTCCAGCACTCATCACTTGGTGACATGTTAAGGTCGTTGAGATCTCTCTCCTTGGACAAGAACAAGCAGCCGCACTATATCCGGTTCTAACTGGAGGCTGATGAACAGCCGCGCTATACCCAAGGGGAGGAAGAATTTCGTTCCCCACCCACCACCCACTTGGTAGCCACAGTTGAAGATCTAACCGATCTACTCGACTACGCTTTAGAAGACTTCGACGAGATGGACCTCGAAGATGAAGCAGATACAGATCAAAGCAGGCCCATAACAGGGCGGTGGAAAGCTACGTCTTCATATGACGTGTATATGGTGGATACACCCAAAGAGGTGGAAGGCAACGGTGAAAACAATCCCATAAAGGATAAACCCGCCGAAGAACCACCCAATGGTCGACGCCCGAAACGCCGAACAAAATCCCGTAAAGGAAAGGACAGCAACACCGTAACTAATGACGGTGATATTCCGGAACAAGCTGAAGACCCCGCAAACCCAGCGATAGAGCAGGAGGAGCGAGAGGACGGCGAACAGAGTCCGAAGCCGCAGTCCGATGACAGCGATGCCGAAGACGGTGACTATGAACCGATCTCCGAAGAAGAGGCTAGCCTAGATGACGATGAATATACCCTCCTAGAAGAACCCTCTGAACAGAAGCGCTTCCATCGGCGGCTTATAGCCACCGCACGGAGCTTAAAAAAGCAGTAGAGACAGCTTCGAGCTGCACAAGACACGCTCAATGATAGATGGAATGAGGTGCTAGACACCGAACAGAAACATGGCTTTAACGGCCAAACCAAAGGCTATCCCAAGCGCAACTTGCTGCCCGAATTCGACGATGAGGCTGTTGCGCCCGTCCCACCGAAAGATAACACCACCAACAAGCCGGACCGACCACCTCGCGGACGGGATATAGTCGCTAGCAATGGCGTAAACAAGCCCCCACCCCATAAAGGAAAGGAGGGTGCAGCCCAAGTTCGAAAGCATGATCTGCGTGAGGACCTAAACAAAAAAGCTAGCAAGACCTGGTCTATATTCGGATCCAGAGACTGAGCTCCTGCATGCAACGGCGGCTATCAAGCCAATCGCGCCGGTGACATACCAATTCGGGGTCAATACCGAACATCACAACCATCGGACATACGCCACGATATAGCAAGATACAGAGGAGCTTCACACCCTCTATACTTCACCGATGAGGTGCTGGGTCATGATTTCGCAGAAGGGTTTAAACCCGCGAACATCGAAGCTTACGATGGAACGACGGATCCTGCCATCTAGATAGAAGATTTTCTCCTTCACATCCACATGGCTTGAGGAGATGATCTCCACGCCATCAAATATTTACCCCTCAAGCTAAAGGGACCAGCTCAGCACTGGCTAAACAGTCTCCCAGAAAACTCCATTGGGAGTTCGGAAGAACTTAGGACGCTTTTCGGGCCAATTTTCAAGGGACTTATGTCCGCCCCCCGGACGCTGACAATTTAAGTCACATCATACAACAACCTGGGGAGTCAGCCCGCAAGCTTTGGAACCGGTTTCTCACTAAGAAGAACCAGACCATCGACTGTCCAGATGCCAAAGCCTTAGCGGCATTCAAGCACAGTATCCGGGACGAATGGCTAGCCAGACACCTTGGACAGGAAAAGCCGAGGACAATGGCAGCCCTAACTACACTCATGACTCGGTTATGTGCGGGAGAGGATAGGATAGCTGGTTAGCTCGTAGTAGCACCAGCGACCCTGGAACATCTGAAGTCAAGGACGGCAATGGAAAGCCACGGCGCAATAAAAACAAGCTTCGAAACAATCCTAGAAGCCCAGATGTTACGACGGTAAACGCCGGATTCAGTGGCTCCAGACCCGGTCAACGGAAGAAGCCATTCAAAGGCAACAAAGATGGTACATCAAGTTTGGACAGGATATTAGACAGGCCCTGCCAAATCCATGGCACCCCAGAAAAACCTACCAATCACACCAACTGTAACTGTTGGGTTTTCAAGCAGGCCGGCAAGCTAAACGCCGAACACGAGGGGAAGGAGCCTCAGAGCGAAGACAAGGATGAACCTCGCCATCCGCATATAGGGGGACAGAAGAAATTTCCACTGGAGGTCAAAACAGTGAACATGATATATGCCACTCATATCCCAAAAAGGGAGCGCAAGCGCGCACTCTGAGATGTCTATGCCGTTGAGCCTGTCGTCCCAAAATTCAACCCATGGTCAGCCTGTCCGATCACTTTCAATCACAGGGATCATCCGACTAGTATTCGGCATGGGGGCTCAGCTGCCTTAGTGCTCGACCCAATAATAGATGGATACCATCTAACCCAAGTCCTTATGGACAGCGGCACTAGTCTCAATCTGATATATCAGGACACTGTCCGCAAGATGGGGATCGACCCATCAAGAATCATGCCAAGTTGCACAACCTTTAAAGGAGTGATACCGGGCGTCAAAGCTCGCTGCACAGGCTCTTTAACATTGGAGGTTGTATTCGGTTCTCCCGACAACTTTCGAAGCGAAGAACTACTCTTCGACATAGCTCCATTCCGAAGCAGCTATCATGCCCTACTCGGAAGAACGGCCTTTGCCCGCTTTAATGTAGTCCCGCATTATTCCTATTTAAAGCTCAAGATGCCTGGACCACGTGGCGTTATCATGGTCAATGGAAATATGGAGCGCTCTCTCCGTACGGAGGAAAATACTGCGGCCTTAGCAGCCGAAGTACAGTGCGGCCTATTCAAGCCAGATAATGTATCAATAGCGGACACAGCTAAACGTGTCCGGCACATGCCTCAGTGCGGCAGCTGAGATGAACCTGAGCAATATCGACAGCTATGCCCCCATCGACCGCCCCATAAGGTAATAGCATATGTGCCTCGAGTACATAATTATGCCCTAAAAATTCCTTGGGCAGCGACCGGGGCACCTGCATACAGTCCGTCGTTCGGCTAGACCCTATTCGGACTTTAAACTTATTTTTTCGGTTCATTAAAACGAACCAGATTTACTCTGGCCACACTGGATTGACTTCTTAGTTTCCAGGTTTTTACTTCTTTTTCTACAGATGGCCATCATACTCGTACCTTCAAGGACACATTACAGAGGAGAAAACGGCGCAGGCGTGCAGCAGGGACCCGCACAACGGTTTCTTTTTTAGATTAAGACCCTATGTAAACATTTTTCTCTTTCTTGTTATATACCTTTTTGGCATGTAAAATGTCCAAAAAAGGTCATCGGCATTATCTATAAAGTTTGCGGCTCGCCGTACTATAGAGGGATATTAATAGAACAATTTTACTCATATCATATCCAGAGTTTTATTCACTCACCATGGAATGTTCTCTTCTCGCATCCGATTGCCATATGTGCCTTGTCAGTAAAGGTTTATTACCAGGGGCTACATTCAGCCTTGGTATATGTTGAAAAGTCTGAACACCTATAGGGAGTGTTCGGCGTCCTGGATGTTTGCATTATATGCATCAGTTCCGAATCATGTCTTCGGTCAATAGTTGGGTTGCCCAGCTCCTATGCTTACCCTACGTTCTCGATTGTTCGGCTAGGGTGTAAAGGGAGAACTACTCCGATAGTACTTCTGGCTAGTCCGGTCAAGTACCTCAGTAGAGAAAGCCGAAAACTGACTGTCATGATAAGCGAGAACATGGTCTGCAATCCGGTGACTTAGTTTATACTACGATCGATAGAGATCTACCCCGTGTTATACGAAGGGTTGGTTTTTTCGCCTAGCCAAGTGCAATTGGATACTTCATCCGCACCAGGGGCTAGTACCTAGCCCCATTTGTCAAACTCCTATGACTAAGTGAAAGGAATAACGCCGCATAGTTTGATAGCCTGGTTCGCTCCGCATATGCCTCCTATACGGACCAAGACGTTGCATAAAGAGTGTATTTGCATATGACCGAACACCCCAGTACTATGTACCTGGGGGTTGAAGCCGATGACTGGAAACTTTAAGATTCAAGATAAATAGTCACACAGGAGGAAAAAAGACGCTGATATTATAAATAGCGTGAAAGTTATATAAACTCATAAGCATAGTCTTTACATCCGGATACAATTAATCAAAAACAACATCCTTCGAACACTGGCCTTCTACAAGGCGGGCGCCCTCGATGACGTCCTCGACGTACTTCTCCGGCTTGCGGTGCTCCTTGCCCGCGGGCGGGCCAGCAGTGGCTATATGCACTACGTTCATCTTCGCCCAGTACACTTTGAAGCGAGCGAAGGCCATCCGAGCACCTTCTATGCAAGCGGACTGCGTTAATGCGTCGACTCGCGGCCTCGCCTCGACGAGCCGCTTCACCAATCCGAAGTAACTACTTGGGATTGGCTCAGCAGGCCATAGCCGGACTATTAAGTCCTTCATGGACGAACTTGCCATGTTGTGCAGCTCGACCAGCTGCTTCATCCAGTCGCTGAGGGGCATCGAATGTTTTGGCGCCTCGAATTGTGAACAAAACAGCTTCTCCATGTTGTTCCCCTCCAGGGCATGGAAATACTGGGCGGTGTCTGCGCTGCTCCTTGGAAGATCAGCAAACACACGTGGAGAACTCCACAATCGTGTCAGCCCAATATACTTCCGCCCTCCGAAGATGCTCTGTAAGAGAAATATCTTACCAGATGCAATCTGTCGTGCCTGCTCGTTCTCTTGACGAGTACTGCGCGCCTCGCCTTACGCGTCCTGGGCATACTTTACTGCCGCAGACAACTCGGTCGCCTATTCCGAAGCGGTCTTCTCCGATGCCTCACACTTACGGATGGCATATTGAAGCTCGACCTTGACTTTGGACACCTGAGATTTGTGCTTCTCGCACTCCGCCTTTTCGGCCTCCAAATCAGCAGCCGCTTTATCAGTGGCCGCCTTGTTCGCCTTGGCCTCCTCCTTGGCCTTGGCAACCTCGCCCTTGAGGACCTCGAGCTCAGCGGCGCCAACTGTGTAATACAGAATACAATGTTAGAGTGTGTAATCATACTCAATCAATTAATTCTTATTGACATTTAAATAAAAATCCGCATACCTTGCGTTTTGATAGAATGCCGGTTAATGCGGTCGAGGTCCGCATTGGCCACCTCGAGCTTCCGATTCAGTTTGGCGACCTCTGCGTCTCGCGCAGTCGACGTAACTAAAAATGCCTGCACGATAGTTCAGCTTTGTAAATATGCTACTCTATGGATACTTCGTCTGATTCTTTTCAGAATTACACAAAGCATCAGGGGCTACTGGTTATACATGTGCATTTAAAACAAATAAAATTTCTTAAAAGCATTACATGGCTTACCACAATGCTTCTTAAAATGCTATTGAAGGCTTCATTCAGTCCGCCCTTGACGGACTGAATCTTCTTCATCACCGCACCCATCACGGTGCGGTGTTCTTCAATGATGAGAGCACTTTGCAGTGCTCCCTCCATAGAATCCGGCGCCTCTGGTTTTACTCCGGGCGCCGCCGTATCCTCCTTCGCTTGAGGAGCCGGATCTTCAAACCTCGGAGCCGCGCTAGGCTCCGAGACGGTGTTCGGTGTGTGGGGACCCCGACTCATAAGTCGTGATCACCGAATGCACGTGTACAGTGATCCCAGATATCAATGCTCACTGAACACACAGAAGCTGAATAACAAGAGTCTTACATCCAAACATACCGTATTACACAAATAGGACCATAATGGTCAAGTCTTGAGTATATCATCGCAGCAGAATATTCAAAGACAACTAGGACCCCTGCCATCTGCCTTAACTCTACAGGCATTCTGACTGGGAAGCGTCCTAGCTCGCATGCTCGTCACCAAGAAATCTTCATCATAACCTGTTCTCTCATGCCTAGCCAATAAAATAACCAGTGGCAAGCCAATGAGTACATTGAATGTACTCGCAAGCAACCCAAGTGTGATAACAGAATAATTTATGCAAGGCTCTAATGCTAAATTGGTAGTTTTGCGGAAAGCTAGTTTTTCATATGCAATTATGATCAACATATAACAAGGGCATGCATGTGTCTGTAACAAGTATCAGGAGGTCACAGACATCAATATCGAGAAGGAGTTGTAATCAACACATGCACAAGCTCATTGTGACTTCCTCACAATCGCATCATCAATATCTCTGAATCGTGTTGTTTCCCAGAAACTTATGGACATAGTCTAAGTAGCACCACCCAACTGTCCTTGACCGCGGACACGGCTATTCGAATAGTTTGACACTCTGCAGAGGTTGCACACTTTACCCACAAGATCCGGGGAACTTCCGTGTCATCCACGACCCGCAGTACCTCAAGTACCCGGGGTAAGCACCCCGATCACTATCTTTCCCTAGGCGACACTAATATGGAGTCCACTCGATTGGTAACAGCCCCGTGCCAAACGTTTCACATCTCAAGGTTTGTGGAGACTCGCTCCGTATTCATCACATATCACAAGCACGGGGTACCAACGGTGTGTCCGGTGCCCTGTAAAGACAGTCATGGCCGCCTATCCAAGCGTGACCCCGTCCCAAGAGTGACCTCATGTCACTCCCGTCACTACTAATGCGGGCACCATGCTAGTATCGACCTAGGTAATCAATAATGCCCTATCCCATATAAGGGTAGAGTGGTTGCGCATGTTTGGTTGGGACGGTAGTCACACATAAATCTAATCCATCTCTGTAAACAACACTTCCGTCAAGCCTCGGCACACTACTTCTTCACCAAGTAGTGCCCTAGCTCCTCATCACCTCCCAGGGGCATTAGTGGCACCCACTAGGTCATTTGCAAGTATGCCAGACCACACTTGTTTCACTCAATGCATAACCCCGACCCATTTTGCATAGCCAACTACTATAGCATACATCTATCTACTCCCACCCACATAACCCTCATAGGAAGGTAGGGTCATGTTTGATGCAAGTTTCAATAGTAAAGTAACAGGGGTAGCAACCAAAGTGGTTTCCACCTCAACATGATTCCGATGCATTGAATATAAAGGTGCTATGAGACATGCATAAAAAGTTTCTTGAACATGGTCAAAGGGCTGCTTGCCTTATTCTTCAGAGTCTTCAAATCTTCTGGTCCATCTCCGAATACTCCGTTTATCACGTCAACTGACGATGGAAACAATCATAATAAGCAACATAATCAAAGCAAAAATAAAAGTGCTCTAAAAATAGGAGTTGGACTTTTCTAGGATACCTCTGGTCATATTAGAAATGACCAAGGTGGTTTCATAGGTATTGGATCAATGGGTGATTTGGAACATTCCAATATAATGGAACCAAAGGGTTTATGGATTTGAAAGAAGTATACAGAAATATTTTCTTGAATGATGAGCAAAGGTACCCATCATCAAGTCATGATTTTAGAAGCATTTAGGAGTTGGTTTCACTGGATTTGGAATTCAAATGAATTTCCTAGGATTTTCCAAAGCTGATAAATATAAAGAAATGGCTCAATATTTGGTGGGGTACAGAAACTATTATTAAAAATGTTCCAAAACTACGTTTGGACATGACAAGCATCTAGGAATTTGAATCACTGCATTTGGATCAAAAATGAGCTCTCTGTGATTTTCTAAAGTTAATCACAGAAAGTGGAAAATGGGCATTTGATAAATATTTGTGTAGGAAAAGTTTCTGGAATAATGTGCATGTTGCACCATGTGATAGAGCATGATTTATGGAGCCATAGGAAATTTGAATCATACAATTTGGAGTTCATATGAATATTTGGGAGATATTTGATGTTTACTGGAAATAGAAAATAAAAGGAAAAAGGGGTTATACCCTTGCGCGCAGGGCGAAGAGTAGCAGCACCGTGACTGGGCCGGCCCATCAGCACAGCAGCGCGCAGGGACTCGGCCACGTCGAAAGCGCCCGCCAGGAAAGGCGCTTCCGCGCGGGGAAAGCGGTCGTGGCCAGATCCGCCTCCACTTAAACGGAGGGGCCCGCCCACTGGGTCGCTGACGCGCGGGCCCCAGCGGCAGGTTCTTCTTCCTCCCGCGCGGTACGACGGGGAACAGGGGATGTGCGGCCGAGCGCTCGCCGTCGTGGCCCCGTCGGCCCGGGCCATCTCCGGCGACGCTCCGGCCACCGGAGTGACCAGCGCGGAGATGCGCATCCATCCGTGGGTAGCACGCCTGTCGGGGAGGACCAAGGCGAGCAGGCGTCCGACCGCGGCGGAGGAGGGCTCCGGTCATCTTGAGCTTCGAGCATAGGGGTGTCTTGGGGAGGTTTGGCGGAGGCGGGGAGCTCCCTGGAGGTCGAGCGGTGGCACTGGAGTGGCTAGGAGGAAGAGAGGGGCTCGGGGTTGCCCGAATTCGAGCGGCGACCGACGGCTCTGCTCCGGCCAGGGGGGATGCTGGAGGGCACGGGAGGATGAGTGGGACGGCTTGGGAGGCGTAGGAGAGAAGGTAAAGGCCAAGGGAGGTGCAAGGGGGTTCGGGGGTGCCCTATTTATAGGTGGGCGCCGGTCCACCGAGGCGCCGTGCGCTGGCGAGGTCGTGGTCGTTGCTGCGGGCCACGCGAGCCTACCGCAGCGTGTCCGGGGCGCTCCTGGAGCTGGTCCACGCCTAGAGGAAGAGAAAGGAGGAGCGGGGAGGCGTCAGAGGGCCGCGCGTGTGAGCTTGCTCACTGGAGCGCTCGGGCGGCCACGGCGTGCGTGCGAGCAGGAGTGAGGGAGGAGGAGAGAGGAGGGGGCCGACCGCCCGGCAGGTTGCGGACGTCGAGGCCTCCTCGGGGGACACGAGGGGGAAGCCCAAGGCAGTCTTGGATGCTCTGGGGAGCCTCTGGGATGAGGAGAGAGGTGAGGAAGAGGGTGAAACCTGCTTTCCAGCAGTGTAAATTGGGGTTTTACCCCCCCCCCCCAATAATTTAGCTGAGGCCATGGGATTGTTACTGGGGGTAGATGATGATCAGAATAGGCTGTGGTAAGAATTTGAGGTAAGGAGAAAAAGTAAAAGAGGTTCAAACACTGGTTTTGGTAAATGAACAGAAGGTGTTTGATCAGTGTTTGGTCAAGCAAATGACATCCACTTGGCATGAGACTTAGCAGGATCAAATGTCACATATAATTAGGCCCCTACCCCAAATTTGAGCTCATTGGGCAAAGTGGCCAATGTAACTTTGGTGAACCCTAGAAATCAACAGAAATGGTTTCACCATGTTTGAGTCAAGCTAATCATCTCCCCTTGATGCACCACTTGGTGTAGCATCATCATTTGGGGTTATGAACATGCCCACAAAGTTTGAGGCTCCAGATAAAAAGTTGACAATGTAAAGTTGTTCAAATTTGAATTTGAACAGAAGTGGTTTTGGGGTGATCTGATCAAGTTGCTCTATTCCAAATCTTGTGCCATTTGGTCTAGATGCCTTATTGGGCCATTCTAGCATGTGCACCAAATTTGAGAGCATTTGGACAAGTTTGGAAATGTAGAGTTGCTCAAACTTCAAATATGGACATAATGGTTTTGAGGGGATTAGAGGATGTTTCCTTGATCTTCAAGGCATGAGGCTTTGCAAGATCATCAAATATGTCATATATGATATGATAGAATTTCCCTGAAATTTTTGGAGAATATTTCCTTTGTAAATATTTCAAAAGCTTGAAATATCCAGAAAGGGTTTTGGAAGGATTTGTCCAATATTTTGAACATGACCATGTGTTGAAACTCACATATATGGACAATATATGTCCTATGAGTCTCCCTGAATTTTGGCAAATATTTTTGAAATGATTAAATAACTTTTCCCTATTAAAGACCATTTCTGGCCTTAAGAAAAAGCTTTTAAATAAAATATAAAAATATCTTTTAAAATTATACTTTTGTGGTTTCTGGGAGTCCTATATCTAATAGGATTCAAATAAACTTTTGAAAGATTTTTCACACCCTAAATAAGGTACTTGCAGTGCAAACCTTAATTCAGGGGTTTTTGGAAAACTAATTTTAGAAAATACCATTTGGCCAAAATATTTTTATAAGAAAATTCTATACTGGTCTATACACATGGCATGATCATTAGGAAAAGGTTTTGGGTCAAGGAGATGAAGTATAAGAGTTGGAGGATTTATTTGATTTTTAGAGCACTAGCAAACATCAGACAAAAGTCAAACCAAGCAAGGTCAAAAACACTCAAAAGTTTTTGCAAATCCACATTTTTAACATGAAAATTAGCTTAAGCAATGTGACATGAAAATCAGGGTGTGACAGACCTACCCCCCTTACAAGAATCTCGTCCCCGAGATTCCCAGACTAGGCATGGAAAGAAAGGCGGAGTCTTGGATACGGGGTAGTCTTCACTTCTTCTTGTTGGTTCTGCTTCCGAGCGGTGCTCCTTGGAATCTTGAAGTGCTTGCTGGTATGGCTTCTTGCTTGATGTCGTCCTTGATGGAGGTTGCTGAGGGGTCTCTTGCATAGGTTAGGTTGGGTTAGCTGTCAAAGGCTCGGTGATCGATGTCCTTGCGGGCATCGGGCTAGCTAGGAGGTAAGAAGTACTTCCAGAGTGGGGACTCGTGGAAGATTTGGTGCACGGAGGGTATCTCAGGTGGTAGATCTAGCTGGGAAGCCGTCTACTACATGACTTGCAGTGATCTCAAAGGGTCCAATGCACCTTGGTGCGAGCTTCCCCTTGACGTGGAAACGCTTGGTTCCCTTCAGAGGAGTTACCCGCAGGTACACGTGGTCCCTGACATGGAAACTCATGTTCCGACGGTGAGTGTCAGCATAGCTCTTTTGCCTTGACTTGGCTGCCTTCAAACGTTCTCTGACTAGTTGGACTTGCTCTACCGCTGCGCGGAGAATATCCGGTCCAAGACTGGCCCTTCTCCAGTCTCTGACCAGTTGAGGGGTGTGCGACATCTGCGTCCGTACAACACCTCAAATGGTGCCATCTGAAGGCTCGACTGGTAACTGTGGTTATAGGAGAACTCAGCAAAAAGGGAGACAATCCTCCCACTTGGCTCCATATGCCAAGACACAGGCTCGGAGTCATGACTTTGAGAATCTGATTGACTCGCTCAGTCTGACCTCCGGTCTGTGGGTGGAAAGCCGTGCTGAAAGATACTTGGTTCCCAAGGCTTCTCAGAACTTCTTCCAGAACCTTGAGGTGAACTGGGTTCCTCGATCTGACACAATCTCCTTGGGAACGTCATGAAGACTTACGATTTGGTCGATGTAGAGAGCTGCCAGCCGGTTGCCATTGTAAGTGGTCTTGACAGGAATGAAATGGACTACCTTGGTCAAATGATTGACTATAACCCAGATAGAGTCATGTCCTCTATCCGACCTTGGTAAACCAGTGACGAAGTCCACTCCGACTTTATCCCACTTCCACTCAGGAACCTTGAGTGGTTGAAGCAATCCAGCGGGTCGCTGATGTTCAGCCTTGACCCTTTGGCACACATCACACTTTGCAACATAGGTTGCAATCTCTCTCTCATCCCGTGCCACCAGAATCGTGCCTTCAAGTCTTGATACAATCTTGGTGTGAGCGTTCCTTCGACACGGAAAAGCTCGGCTCCTTCGAGAGGAGTGGTTTGCAGATACGCCCGGTCTTCGACGTGGAAGTTTTCTTCTTGATGACAGTGGTCGGTGTAGATCTTCCTTCTTGACAGGGCGGTCTTCCATTGTCTTCCATCCAGCTGTCCGTCTCTTCTTCGTCTCCGGGCAGGCAAGTAGGCCATCAAATAATGATGTTACCCATCTTGTCCAACTACTCCATGAGGTCTAAGGGGTACGCAAGGTAAGCTGGGGTATTGGTGGTGGTCTCGGTTGAGTATTGCAGAGGCCTTCCTGACTCTGAGTCAAGGCCCGTGGTCAGAATCTGACCAGGTGGTGGCTCGGTGGGGCTTAAGGGTTTCATGGATTCTAGTGAGTGAGTGAACTTATATCATCTTATCCTTAAGCACAGTTTCTGAGATGCCAATAGCTCTATCTAGTACTCCGAACGGAAAAGCGGCCTCTCGCATAGACCAACTTCAATCACCACTCATGCCATGCATATCCTCATGATTCTCAAGAGATGGTCTAACAAAACTATACTTGTCTACGATCCCCAAATCCATATGTATGCCTATCTCTAAAATCCAAAGGTAGATCATACATGCTGCTAAGCTGAAATTAAACTCCATAATCCAAGCACTCAACCTATTCTTGCAAGGCTCAAGATAATACATCTCTAATCTAAGGAAACACGTCATATGCCACTCCAAGATTTTGTTTCCTTCCTATATATCAACTCCAATAGCCCGGTAATTACCATCAATCACCACATAATCCAATAATTCTACAAATCCGATGTCTACGGTGTTCCACAAGATCTCAATACCCAAATTCCTGGAAGGACTATGCATCACGATAGTATGTCCACCAAATTCTCATCATCCGGGTCAAGTAAACTCCAAGGTCACGATTATATAGATCCCCAAATCAACTCTGACAAATAATCCAATCTCCTAGGTTATTTACCACCGAGAAGCATGATATCATAATCAGGATCATAGGCCTAAATCCAATCTTACTCCGAACCATGCAGACATATCCAGCATTATACCAACCAGAATCACCTACATAAATTCAAATCTCATGTCTAACGGGTACTCCTACATGCTTCCCCAAAGTCATGATCTCACCAATATGAAAACCTCATAATCCACCAGGGTCTCAGATAATTCCTCGAAGTCACTGATATAATCCACCAAGTCATCTGTCCAATATCCTCGAACTGGTCTATCTATGGCATCATCAGACTTCGTGCTATATTAGGATGAAAATATGCTTGTTCACCGTGTCCACTAGTTCCTTTACGAACCCGGTGTTGTGCAAGGTTACAAGGGCTTAACTAGTCCTCTTGCTTTACCATGGGTGAGGCACATGGTTAAGGATTCGTGCTGGAGTGTCTCGGGAAGTCTCAAAGGGTCTAGGAATGGGGTTACTGGTCCGGAGGGTTAAACATAACTCTACGGGGTTGCAATTGATCGTGGAGGTTGTAGCAGAAGTCTTCAGTGCCAGTTGGCTGTCGAGGTAGAATCCTTGGTGCATCTTGTCTTGCGGTCTTCCATTGGGGAGAGAGAATAGAGGGAAGAAGCAGCGTAAAGGAGGGAAATGCCTAAAGGGGGTTCTATAGTGCAGGTGCAACAAACAGGTGCAAAAAGGCCGAAACAAAAGAAACAAGGCAAGGAAGGTGATATAGCCATGCACTTGTTGCCTGGGGCAAAAGTGCGACTTATATCAAAACACAAACGAATAAAAGCAACAACACACAATCATGGTTCTATTCGAACCATCACATGGACTCGACTGCGCATAGGGGGTACACGACTCATCCTACCCTAGGGGTTCTCGGACTCAGTGTCGTGACTTGTGCCTCGTGCAGTCTTCTGAGCTTCCTCGGATGTTGCTATGCCCCTTGTAGTTGCTTGATGAATGATCCAGGTTTAGCCTGAAGAATCTTCAACAACTTTTTGCCTGATGAGGTGAGGTGGTGAAGGTGCCTCCTTGTAGCTGGCGTTGACTTGGTCTTTTCTTGTCTCTTTAATCACGACGATCCCTTGTGCCTTCTGGGGCGTCGAGGGTACCAGGTAGGCAATCCATATGTAATAACAAGGCATAATAGAGGTCCAACATGTCGGTTTCGTTGATGAAAACATCGACACCAAGAGCGGGGGATGAAGAGAACCGTTTTCCTGCTCACTATAGTGAGGCGGACCAAATGGCAAGGTTCTCATCCACCGGTGGTTGCCGATACAACAACGGTAGTGACAGGATCACTCTATTAGCGATGCATCTCATGATTTTGCATAACCTATACCCTGGTCATTGTAGGCTAGGGTTGCACCATCTTCTGGGTCTTCATGCCCTCATCCACCGAGGATGTAATTTCCGTTGGTATCATCTTGTCGTGGTGCCACCAATCTTGCGTGCAAAAGTGGTGGGTGAGTGTTTGGCAAGGTGCACTCCACGAGGATCACAGAAAATCCAGTAGTCTGGGGCATAGGGTTCTAGCGACCAAGGTTTTGAAGGGGAAGAGATCAAGTAACCTAGTTTTCGAAAAACTGAGAAGGGAAGAGGAGTATAGATAGTTTTGAAAACTACTAATAGTTTTGAAAATAGTTTTACCCTAATTAACGACCATGCTAACTAAGGCTTCCTACAGTCAGGATGGCTCTGATACCAGCTCTGTGGGGACCTCGACTCATAAGTCGTGATCACCGAATGCACGTGTACAGTGATCCCAGAGATCAATGCTCACAGAACACACAGAAGCTGAATAACAAGAGTCTTACATCCAAACATACCGTATTACACAAATAGGACCATAATGGTCAAGTCTTGAGTATATCATCGCAGCGGAATCTTCAAAGACAACTAGGACCCCTGCCATCTGCCTTAACCCTACATGCATTCTGACTGGGAAGCGTCCTAGCTCGCATGCTCGTCACCAAGAAATCTTCATCATAACCTGTTCTCTCATGCCTGGCCAATAAAATAACCAGTGGCAAGCCAATGAGTACATTGAATGTACTCGCAAGCAACCCAAGTGTGCTAACAGAATAATTTATGCAAGGCTCTAATGCTAAATTGGTAGTTTTGCGGAAAGCTAGTTTTTCATATGCAATTATGATCAACATATAACAAGGGCATGCATGTGTCTGTAACAAGTATCAGGAGGTCACAGACATCAATATCGAGAAGGAGTTGTAATCAACACATGCACAAGCTCATTGTGACTTCCTCACAATCACATCATCAATATCTCTGAATCGTGTTGTTTCCCAGAAACTTATGGACATAGTCTAAGTAGCACCACCCAACTGTCCTTGACCGCGGACACGGCTATTCGAATAGTTTGACACTCTGCAGAGGTTGCACACTTTACCCACAAGATTCGGGGAACTTCCGTGTCATCCACGACCCGCGGTACCTCAAGTACCCGGGGTAAGCACCCGATCACTATCTTTCCCTAGGCGACACTAATATGGAGTCCACTCGATTGGTAACAGCCCCGTGCCAACCGTTTCACATCTCAAGGTTTGTGGAGACTCGCTCCGTATTCATCACATATCACAAGCACGGGGTACCAACGGTGTGTCCGGTGCCCTGTAAAGACAGTCATGGCCGCCTATCCAAGCGCGACCCCGTCCCAAGAGTGACCTCATGTCACTCCCGTCACTAGTAATGCGGGCACCATGCTAGTATCGACCTAGGTAATCAATAATGCCCTATCCCATATAAGGGTAGAGTGGTTGCGCATGTTTGGTTGGCACGGTAGTCACACATAAATCTAATCCATCTCTGTAAACAACACTTCCGTCAAGCCTCGAGACACTACTTCTTCATCAAGTAGTGCCCTAGCTCCTCATCACCTCCCAGGGGCATTAGTGGCACCCACTAGGTCATTTGCAAGTATGTCAGACCACACTTGTTTCACTCAATGCATAACCCCGACCCATTTTGCGTAGCCAACTACTATATCATACATCTATCTACTCCCACCCACATAACCCTGATAGGAAGGTAGGGTCATGTTTGATTCAAGTTTCAATAGTAAAGTAACAGGGGTAGCAACCAAAGTGGTTTCCACCTCAACATGATTCCGATGCATTGAATATAAAGGTGCTATGAGACATGCATAAAAAGTTTCTTGAACATGGTCAAAGGGCTGCTTGCCTTATTCTTCAGAGTCTTCAAATCTTCTGGTCCATCTCCGAATACTCTGTTTATCACGTCAACTAACGATGGAAACAATCATAATAAGCAACATAATCAAAGCAAAAATAAATGTGCTCTAAAAATAGGAGTTGGACTTTTCTAGGATACCTCTGGTCATATTAGAAATGACCAAGGTGGTTTCATAGGTATTGGATCAATGGGTGATTTGGAACATCCAATATAATGGAACCAAAGGGTTTATGGATTTGAAAGAAGTATACAGAAATATTTTCTTCAATGATGAGCAAAGGTACCCATCATCAAGTCATGATTTTAGAAGCATTTAGGAGTTGGTTTCACTGGATTTGGAATTCAAATGAATTTCCTAGGATTTTCCAAAGCTGATAAATATAAAGAAATGGCTCAATATTTGGTGGGGTACAGAAACTATTATTAAAAATGTTCCAAAACTATGTTTGGACATGACAAGCATCTAGGAATTTGAATCACTGCATTTGGATAAAAAATGAGCTCTCTGTGATTTTCTAAAGTTAATCACAGAAAGTGGAAAATGGGCATTTGATAAATATTTGTGTAGGAAAAGTTTCTGGAATAATGTGCATGTTGCACCATGTGATAGAGCATGATTTATGGAGCCATAGGAAATTTGAATCATAAAATTTGGAGTTCATATGAATATTTGGGAGATATTTGATGTTTACTGGAAATAGAAAATAAAAGGAAAAAGGGGTTATACCCTTGCGCGCAGGGCGAAGAGTAGCAGCACCATGACTGGGCCGGCCCATCAGCACAGCAGTGCGAAGGGACTCGGCCACGTCGAAAGCGCCCGCCAGGAAAGGCGCTTCCGCGCGGGGAAAGCGGTCGTGGCCAGATCCGCCTCCACTTAAACGGAGGGGCCCGCCCACTGGGTCGCTGACGCGCGGGCCCCAGCGGCAGGTTCTTCTTCCTCCCGCGCGGTACGACGGGGAACAGGGGAGGTGCGGCCGAGCGCTCGCCGTCGTGGCCCCGTCGGCTCGGGCCATCTCCGGCGACGCTCCGGCCACCGGAGTGACCAGCGCGGAGAGGCGCATCCATCCGTGGATAGCACGCTTGTCGGGGAGGACCAAGGCGAGCAGGCGTCCGACCGCGGCGGAGGAGGGCTCCGGTCATCTTGAGCTTCGAGCATAGGGGCGTCTTGGGGAGGTTTGGCGGAGGCGGGGAGCTCCCTGGAGGTCGAGCGGTGGCACTGGAGTGGCTAGGAAGAAGAGAGGGGCTCGGGGTTGCCCGAATTCGAGCGGCGGCCGGCGGCTCTGCTCCGGCCAGGGGGGAGGCTGGAGGGCACGGGAGGATGAGTAGGACGGCTTGGGAGGCGTAGGAGAGAAGGGAAAGGCCAAGGGAGGTGCAAGGGGGTTCGGGGGTGCCCTATTTATAGGTGGGCGCCGGTCCACCGAGGCGCCGTGCGCCGGCGAGGTCGTGGTCGTTGCTGCGGGCCCCGCGAGCCTACCGCAGCGTGTCCGGGGCGCTCCTGGAGCTGGTCCACGCCTAGAGGAAGAGAAAGGAGGAGCGGGGAGGCGTCAGAGGGCCGCGCGTGTGAGCTTGCTCACTGGAGCGCTCGGGCGGCCACGGCGCGCGTGCGAGCAGGAGTGAGGGAGGAGGAGAGAGGAGGGGGCCGACCGCCCGGCAGGTTGCGGACGTCGAGGCCTCCTCGGGGGACACGAGGGGGAAGCCCAAGGCTGTCGGGCGCCCCTGATTGGAGGTGGCTACAGTGCGCCAGGGCACTGTAGCGTGCTCCAGAGCGCGAACTTTGCATGCCCTGGCATGCACACGGTGTCATTGGCGTGTCCTCTTGTGTCCAGCCATGTCCAGAGGGTAGAGGGGGTAGTAAACAATGGGGAGGCAGTCTTGGATGCTCTGGGGAGCCTCTGGGATGAGGAGAGAGGTGAGGAAGAGGGTGAAACCTGCTGTCCAGCAGTGTAAATTGGGGTTTTACCCCCTCCAATAATTGAGCTGAGGCCATGGGATTGTTACTGGGGGTAGATGATGATCAGAATAGGGTGTGGTAAGAATTTGAGGTAAGGAGAAAAAGTAAAAGAGGTTCAAACACTGGTTTTGGTAAATGAACAGAAGGTGTTTGATCAGTGTTTGGTCAAGCAAATGACATCCACTTGGCATGGGACTTAACAGGATCAAATGTCACATATAATTACGCCCCTACACCAAATTTGAGCTCATTGGGCAAAGTGGCCAATGTAACTTTGGTGAACCCTAGAAATCAACAGAAATGGTTTCACCATGTTTGAGTCAAGCTAATCATCTCCCCTTGATGCACCACTTTGTGTAGCATCATCATTTGGGGTTATGAACATGCCCACAAAGTTTGAGGCTCCAGATAAAAAGTTGACAATGTAAAGTTGTTCAAATTTGAATTTGAACAGAAGTTGTTTTGGGGTGATCTGATCAAGTTGCTCCATTCCAAATCTTGTGCCATTTGGTCTAGATGCCTTATTGGGCCATTCTAGCATGTGCACCAAATTTGAGAGCATTTGGACAAGTTTGGCAATGTAGAGTTGCTCAAACTTCAAATATGGACATAATGGTTTTGAGGGGATTAGAGGATGTTTCCTTGATCTTCAAGGCATGAGGCTTTGCAAGATCGTCAAATATGTCATATATGACATGATAGAATTTCCCTGGAATTTTTGGAGAATATTTCCTTTGTAAATATTTCAAAAGCTTGAAATATCCTGAAAGGGTTTTGGAAGGATTTGTCCAATATTTTGAACATGACCATGTGTTGAAACTCACATATATGGACAATATATGTCCTATGAGTCTCCCTGAATTTTGGCAAATATTTTTGAAATTATTAAATAATTTTTCCCTATTAAAGACCATTTCTGGCCTTAAGAAAAAGCTTTTAAATAAAATATAAAAATATCTTTTAAAATTATACTTTTGTGGTTTCTGGGAGTCCTATATCTAATAGGATTCAAATAAACTTTTAGAAAGATTTTTCACACCCAAAATAAGGTACTAGCAGTGCAAATCTCAATTCAGGGGTTTTTGGAAAACTAATTTTAGAAAATACCATTTGGACAAAATATTTTTATAAGAAAATTCTATACTGGTCTATACACATGGCATGATCATTGGGAAAAGGTTTTGGGTCAAGGAGATGAAGTATAAGAGTTGGAGGATTTATTTGATTTTTAGAGCACTAGCAAACAGCAGACAAAAGTCAAACCAAGCAAGGTCAAAAACACTCAAAAGTTTTTGCAAATCCACATTTTTAACATGAAAATTAGCTTAAGCAATGTGACATGAAAATCAGGGTGTGACACGGTGGGACCCCGGATTGTTCGGGCCCCTCATCTTCAATCTCCATGGGGGCCATTTCCCCTTGGTCAGCGGTCGCCGAGGTATTACCCTCGGCCGCCCTGTCTCCTTCCCCGCCCTCATCTCCTTGGGCGGAGAGAACCCGCTAGGACGACACTTCGGTGTCCCCGCCAATTACGGGTGATGAAGCCAGGACTGGCGGGTTGATATGTCCATTTTGCATCATGCTTATATGTTGATATTTATTGCAGTATGGGCTGTTATTATATGTTTTGCCAGAATACTTATGCCTTTTCTCTCTTATTTTACAAGGTTTACATGAAGAGGGAGAATGCCAGCAGCTGGAATTCTGGGCTGAAAAAGGAGCAAACTCTGGAAACCTATTCTACACAACTCCAAAAGCCCCGAAACGCAACAGAACTTCGTTTCAGAAAATATAAAAAATATCTGGTGAAAGAAGTCCACGAGGGGGCCACCGGCTGTCCACTAGGGTGGGGGCGCGCCCCCCTGCCTCGTGGGCCAGCCGGAAGGCCCCCAATGCCCATATTCTCCTATATGAGGTGTTTTGACCTGGAAAAATCAGAAGGAGGCTTTCGGGACCAGACGCCGTCGTCTCGAGGCGGAACCGAGGCGGAAACCAATCTAGGGCTCCGGCAGAGCTGTTCTGCTGGAGATACTTCCCTCTGGGAGGGGGAAATCGTCACCGCCGTCATCACCAACAACTCTCCCATCTTGGGGAGGGCTATCTTCATCAACATCTTCACCAACACCATCTCCTCTCAAACCCTAGGTCATCTCTTGTATCCAATCTTTGTACCCAAACCTCGGATTGGTACCTGTGGGTTGCTAGTAGTGTTGATTACTCCTTGTAGTTGATGCTAGTTGGTTTATTTGGTGGAAGATCATATGTTCAGATCCATTATGCATATTAATACCCCTCTGATCATGAACAATATCATGTCTTGTGAGTAGTTACTTTTGTTCCTGAGGACATGGGAGAAGTCTCGCTATTAGTAGTTATGTGAATTTGGTCTTCGTTCGATATTTTGATGAGATGTATGTTGTCTCTCCTCTAGTGGTGTCAAGTGAACGTTGACTACATGACACTTCACCATTATTTGGGCCTAGAGGAAGGCATTGGGAAGTAATAAGTAGATGATGGGTTGCTAGAGTGACAGAAGCTTAATCCCTAGTTTATGCATTGATTTGTAAGGGGCTGATTTGGATCCATATGTTTCCGGCTATGGTTAGGTTTACCTTAATACTTCTTTTGTAGTTGTGGATGCTTGTATTAGAGGTTAATCATAAGTGGGAGGCTTGTCCAAGTAAGGACAGCACCCAAGCACCGGTCCACCCACATACCAAATTATCAAAGTACCGAACGCGGATCAGATGATCGTGATGAAAACTAGCTTGACGATAATTCCCATGTGTCCTCGGGAGCGTTTCCTTTATATAAGAGTTCGTCCAGGCTTGTCCTTTGCTACAAAAAGGATTGGTCCACCTTTCTGTACCTTATTTACTTTTACCTTTTGTCACTTGCTACCAATTACCTTATCACAAAACTATCTGTTACCTATAATTTCAGTGCTTGCAGAAAATACCTTACTGAAAACTGTCTATCATTTCCTTTTGCTCCTCGTTGGGTTCGACACTCTTACTTATAGAAAGGACTACGATAGATCCCCTACACTTGTGGGTCATCAAGACTCTTTTCTGGCACCGTTGCCGGGGAGTGAAGCGCCTTTGGTAAGGAAAAAATTATATAGTGTGCTGAAATTTATTGTCACTTGTTACTATGGCTCAAAATCCTTTGAGGGGCTTGATCGGGGTATCTTCACCCCGATCAGAAGAGCAAAGAGTTTCTCCTCAACCTACTGCACCTATTGAAAATGTTTTCTTTGAGATTCCTTCGGGTATGATAGAGAAACTGCTTGAAAATCCTTTTACAGGAGACGGAACGCTGCATCCCGATTTACATCTAATCTATGTGGATGAAGTTTGTGGATTATTTAAGCTTGCAGGTTTGCCCGAGGATGTTATCAAGAAGAAGGTCTTCCCTTTATCTTTTAAGGGAGATGCATTTACATGGTTTAGGCTATGCGATGATATGGGATCATGGAACTATAATCATTTGAAGTTGGAATTTCATCAGAAGTTCTACCCTATGCACCAGGTTCATCGTGATCATAATTATATTTATAATTTATGGCCTCGCGAAGGAGAAAGCATCACTCAAGCTTGAGGGAGGCTTAATTCAATGTTATATTCATGCCCCAATCATGAGCTCTCAAGAGAAATAATCATTCAAAATTTTTATGCTCGGCTTTCTCTTAATAATCGCTCCATGCTCGATACTTCTTGTTCTGGCTCTTTTATGATGAAGACTATTGGATTCAAATGGGATTTATTGGAAAGATTTAAACGCAACTTTGAAGATTGGGATCTCGACGAAGGTAAGGAGTCGGGTATGACCCCTAAGTTTGATTGTGTTAAAGCTTTTTATGGATACCGATGTTTTCCGTGAGTTTAGCACTAAATATGGACTTGACTCTGAAATAGTAGCTTCTTTTTGTGAATCTTTTGCTACTCTTGTTGATCTCCCCAAGGAGAAGTGGTTTAAATACCATCCCCCTATTGAAGTAAAAGTAGTTGAACCTATTAAAGTTGAAGAAAAGACTATCACTTATAATGTTGATCATGTTATACCTACTGCTTATATTGAGAAATCACCTTTCCCTATTAGGATAAAGGATCATGCCCAAGCTTCAACTGTACTTCGTAAGAGTAATACTAGAACACCTACACCCCCTGAGCAAATTAAAATTGAACCTAGTGTTGCTATGGTTAAAGATCTCTTGGTAGAAGATTTAGATGGACATGTTATTTACCTCCAAGAAGAGTCTGCTAGAATAGCCAAACCCAATGCTAGGAACAAACATAGACCTATTGTGGGCTTGCCTGTTATATCTGTTAAGATAGGAGATCATTGCTATCATGGTTTATGTGACGTAGGTGCTAGTGCGAGTATTATCCCTCTTGATTTATATCACGAAATTATGCATGATATTACACCTGTTGAGTTAGAAGGGATTGATGTTACTATTAAGCTTGCTAATAGAGACACTATCTCACCAGTTGTGATTGTTAGAGATATTGAAGTCTTGTGTGGGAAGGTTAAATACCCTGCTGATTTTCTTGTTCTTAGTTCCCCACAAGATGAACTATGTCCCATTATATTTGGTAGACCCTTCTTGAATACCGTTAATGCCAAGATAGACTGCGTGAAAGATATTGTCACTGTTGGATTGGGGGATATGTCTCATGATTTTAACTTTGCTAAATTTCGTAGAAAAACCCTTGAAAAGGCACCACCCAGTAAGGATGAAATTATTGGTCTTGATTCTATTGTCGTGCCACCTAATGATCCTTTAGAACAATACTTGCTAGATCATGAAAATGATATGCATATGAATGAGAGAAGGGGAATAGATGAAATATTCTCTAAACTGGGACCCGTATTGAAAAACAACTTGCCTGTTGAAATCCTAGGGAATCCTCCTCCACCCAAGGGTGATCCCGTGTTTGAACTTAAACCTTTACCTGATAATCTTAAGTATGTTTATCTTGATGAAAAGAAGATATATCATGTTATTATTAGTGCTAACCTTTCAGAGCAGGAAGAAGAAAAATTATTGAAAACTCTGAAGAAGCGCCGTGCTGTTATTGGATATACTCTGGATGATCTTAAGGGCATTAGTCCCACTATATGCCAACACAAGATAAATTTGGAAGAAAATGCTAAACCGGTTATTGATCATCAGCGACGGTTAAATCCTAAGATGAAAGAAGTGGTAAGGAAGGAAATACTAAAGCTTCTAGAGGCAGGTATTATCTATCCCGTTGCTGATAGCCAGTGGGTAAGTCCTGTCCATTGTGTTCCTAAGAAAGGAGGTATGACTGTCGTCGCTAATGATAAAGATGAATTGATCCCGCAAAGAATAGTTACAGGCTATAGGATGGTAATTGATTTCCGTAAGTTAAATAAAGCTACTAAGAAAGATCATTACCCCTTGCCATTTATTGATCAAATGCTAGAAAGGTTATCCAAACATACTCATTTCTGCTTTCTAGATGGTTATTCTGGTTTCTCTCAAATACGTATGTCAAAAGGAGATCAAGAAAAGACCACTTTTACTTGTCCTTTCGGTACCTTTGCTTATAGACGTATGCCTTTTGGTTTATGTAATGCACCTGCTACCTTTCAAAGATGCATGATGGCTATATTCTCTGATTTTTGTGAAAACATTGTTGAGGTGTTCATGGATGATTTCTCCGTTTACGGAACTTCTTTTGATGATTGCTTAAGCAACCTTGATCGAGTTTTGCAGAGATGCGAAGACACTAACCTTGTCTTGAATTGGGAGAAGTGCCATTTTATGGTTGATGAAGGCATTGTCTTGGGACATAAAATTTCTGAAAGAGGTATTGAAGTTGACAAAGCCAAAGTGGATGCTATTGAAAAGATGCCATGCCCTAAGGACATCAAAGGTATACGAAGTTTCCTTGGTCATGCCGGGTTTTATAGGATGTTCATTAAGGACTTCTCCAAAATCTCCAGGCCTCTGACTAATCTCTTACAAAAAAGATATTCTTTTGTCTTTGATGATGATTGTCTAGAAGCATTTGAAATACTTAAGAAAGCATTGATCTCTGCACCTATTGTCCTGCCTCCTGACTGGAATTTACCCTTTGAGATTATGTGCAATGCTAGTGATTATGTTGTAGGTGTTGTTCTAGGGAAAAGAGTTGATAAGAAATTGAATGTTATCCAGTATGCTAGTAAAACTCTAGATAGTGCCCAGAGAAATTATGCTACTACTGAGAAAGAATTTTTAGCAATTGTATTTGCTTGTGATAAGTTTAGACCCTACATTGTTGATTCTAAAGTAACTATTCACACTGATCATGCTGCTATCAAATACCTTATGGAAAAGAAAGATGCTAAGCCTAGACTTATTAGATGGGTTCTCTTGCTACAAGAATTTGACTTGCATATTATTGATAGAAAAGGAGCAGAGAACCCCGCAGATAACTTGTCTGGGTTAGAGAATGTACTTGATGACCCACAACCTATTGATGATAGCTTTTCTGATGAACAATTAGCTGTCATAAATACTTCTCGTACTGCTCCATGGTATGCTGATTATGCTAATTATATTGTTGCTAACTTTATACCTCCTAGCTTCACATACCAGCAAAAGAAAAAATTCGTCTATGATCTGAGACATTACTTCTAGGATGATCCACATCTCTATAAAGAAGGAGTAGATGGTATTATTAGACGTTGTGTACCTGAGCATGAACAGGAACAGATCCTACGCAAGTGACACTCCGAAGCTTATGGAGGACACCATGCGGGAGATAGAACTGCACACAAGGTATTGCAATCCAGTTTTTATTGACCTACTCTCTTCAAGGATGCTCGTAAGTTTGTCTTATCTTGTGATGAATGTCAAAGAATTGGTAATATCAGTAGACGTCAAGAAATGCCTATGAATTATTCACTTGTTATTGAACCATTTGATGTTTGGGGCTTTGATTATATGGGACTGTTTCCTACCTCTAATGGCTACACACATATTTTAGTTGTTGTTGATTACGTTACTAAGTGGGTAGAAGCTATTCCAACTAGTTGTGCTGATCATAACACCTCTATTAAGATGCTTAAGGAAGTTATTTTCCCGAGGTTTGGAGTCCCTAGATATCTAATGACTGATGGTGGTTCACACTTTATTCATGGTGCTTTCCGTAAAATGCTTGTGAAGTATGATGTGAACCATAGAATTGCATCCCCTTATCACCCGCAAACTAGTGGTCAAGTAGAACTAAGTAATAGGGAGTTAAAACTAATGTTGCAAAAGACAGTTAATAGGTCTAGGAAGAATTGGTCCAAGAAACTTGATGATGCATTATGGGCCTATAGAACTGCATACAAAAATCCTATGGGTATGTCTCCATATAAGATGGTATTTGGAAAAGCTTGTCACTTACCTCTTGAGCTAGAACATAAGGCATATTGGGCTATCAAATAGCTCAATTATGATTTCAAACTTGCCGGTGAAAAGAGGTTATTTGACATTAGCTGCATTGATGAATGGAGAACCAGGCCTATGAGAATGCCAAGCTATTTAAAGAAAAAGTTAAAAGATGGCATGACAAAAGGATACAAAAGCGTGAGTTTAACGTAGGTGACTATGTATTGCTATACAACTCTCGTTTAAATTTTTTTGCAGGAAAACTTCTCTCCAAGTGGGAAGGACCTTACGTTATCAAGGAGGTCTATCGTTCCGGTGCCATAAAAATCAACAACTTCGAAGGCACAAATCCGAAGGTGGTCAATGGTCAAAGAATCAAACATTATATCTCATGTAATCCTATAAATGTTGAAACCAATGTTATTGAAACCGTAACCCTCGAGGAATACATAAGGGACACTTTCCAGAACGATTCAGTCTCCGAAAAGGAAGAGGTATGTGATACGGTAAGTAAACCGACTCCAAAACAGGTCTAAAGGCATTTTTTCTCCGTTTTGGAATATTTACAAAAATAGAAAAATAAGCCGCAGTCCGAAAGAAACACGGGCGGCGCGCCCCCCTGCCTCGTGGGCACCCCGTGCGTCCCCTGGACTCCGTTTTCTTGTGGGTTACTCCTTTTTGTCGGTAAAAATTCATTATATATACTCCCGAAGGTTTTGACCTCTGTATCACGCAAAAAAATCCTCTGTTTTCGTTTCGAGCTGTTGTTTTTGAGAGATCTAGATCATCATGGCGTCCTCCAACACCCCAACGACAAGTTATTCGAGAAGGTCATCAACCCCTACCTTGCGGAGGTGCTGCACCACCCTAAAACCATGGAGTTGCATGAGGGGATGCTGCACATCCGTGATGTTGAGGGGCCAAGGAGGACCGGAAGCATGGAGACAAGACTCGAAGCAATGGAGCAGCAAGTTTTCAAGTGCCAAGGTATGGTGGAACGAGGACTCAACGCCAACCACATGATGATCTCGAAGCTCGCCAACAACCTCAAGCCGGACTCAAGGATCTTTGGGGAAGCTATCTCCAATCTTCAAGAGAAGATCGAACACCTCCAAGCCCAGATCTATGACCTGCAAAACCAAAACTGTGAGTATGAATATAGATTCAAGAAGATGAGTTTGGCTGCAGATTTGACTATCCCGGGGACTTGATCATCCTTCTACGATGGTGAACCCATGCCTTGGAAGGTGGACAACAAGCCTACATCATCAACAACTCCATCATCACCACCCCCGAAGAAGGAGACATAATCATATGGGTATGGGCATTCCCCTTGGCAACTGCCAAGCTTGGGGGAGTGACCCCGGTATCATATCACCATCACTCCTATCTTTACCATTTTACTTAGTTCGATCCTTTTGGTAGTATCTTGATCTGGTACAATAAAGTTAGCATGATCTAGTTGTGAGCTTTTGCTTTGTGAGCTCTACCCTTTGTAATCGAGTCCGTGAGTTATATAATAAAGATTAGTGTTGAGTCAAGGGCTTGATTTCCTCACTTGGATCATGATAAAAAAGAAAGAAAACATAAAGAGTATCAAAGAGATCATATCGATATTATGGGAAGTAATGACTTCATATACAAAAGTATGATGAATAAAAGTTGTTGGGGGATGACAAACATAGTTTTGGTCATCATTGCAATTAATAGGAAGTAATGAAAGAATAGAAGCTTCACATACAAATATACTATCTTGGACATCTTTTATGATTGTGAGCACTCATTAAAGTATGACATGCTAAAGAGTTGATGTTGGAAAAGGAAGACAACATAATGGGATATGTCTTCTTATATCCGAAATAAAGTATATTGTCACGGATCATCCAACATGTTGAGCTTGCCTTTCCCCCTCATGCTAGCCAAAACTCCTCGCACTAAGTAGAGATACTACTTGTGCTTCCATATATCCTTAAACCCAGTTTTGCCATGAGAGTCCACCATACCTACCTATGGATTGAGAAAGATCCTTCCAAGTAAGTTGTCATGTTGCAAACTCGCTAAAATATGTATGATTTATTGGTGTGGGAGAAATTAACTTTATACGATCTTGTGATATGGAAGTAATAAAAGCTGCATAATAAAGGTCCTTATCACAAGTGGCAATATAAAGTGAAGTTCTTCTATGCTAAGACTTTGTGCATCCAACCATAAAAACACATGACAACCTCTGCTTCCCTCTGCGAAGGGCCTAATAAAGGTCCTTATCACAAGTGGCAATATAAAGTGAAGTTCTTCTATGCTAAGACTTTGTGCATCCAACCATAAAAACACATGACAACCTCTGCTTCCCTCTGCGAAGGGCCTATCTATTATTCTTGCCTTATAAGTATCAAGGTGAAATCCACCTTTCCTTTTTACATTTTATCCTTCGGCAAGCACATTGTATTGGAAAGATCCTGACATATATACCCACTTGGATGTAAGTTTTCATGATCTATTACTGTTTTTTTAGATAAAGCGAAATTTTATTCATTTGCAATAACCAATACATCGTCTGTGAGAAACCTTACAATTTCACTTATAGGCTCCTCAAACCAATCTTAAGTCGAAAGAAATCTAGCTAATCTAGCAAGTTCATGTGCTACTTTATTTGCCTCTCTATTACAATGTTCGAATTCGGTCATGAGAAAATCACAAGCATAGTGATAACAGTCATCGAAGATTGCCGCCGCCGCTGGGGCTGACTGTCCTCCATCCTGCATGGTCTCAGTCACCTCCAGATTGTCAGAGTTGATGATTAAGCGATTACATCCCGCCCTTTGCGCTAAATTTAGGCCAAATTTGAGAGCTAATGCCTCCGCCA
Organism: Secale cereale; assembly: GCA_902687465.1. Classification (NCBI taxonomy): domain Eukaryota; kingdom Viridiplantae; phylum Streptophyta; class Magnoliopsida; order Poales; family Poaceae; genus Secale; species Secale cereale. The sequence continues at coordinate 186,252,677 of LR738712.1, read as the reverse complement.
TGAGAACATCCGCGCAGTAGTCTATCTTTCCATTCCCTCCTGCAATAAACCTACCTTTGTCGTCTCTCAAAACTGCCCCCATCGTACCCTCCAGCAAGTCATGGTCAAAAGAGGCGTCAACGTTGAGTTTCACAAAGCCCCTAGGAGGACATTGCCAACCCCCCTTTTTCATGGACGCCTTTGAAGATGAAGCATTTACAAAATTATATGTAACAGCTATGATCCACATTGAGATCCGGGTCGCATTTTGAGTGGGTTCCTTGTGCACTAATTTTCGTCTTTCCCACCATAGATACCAAGCAGAGATAGCTATCATTTCTCTAACATTTTTGTACCCCATAATGCACAGATCTTGGTATGGAAGGAGTAATAAGTATTCCAGTATTGCCTCTCCAGCACGATCAATCTCGCAAGCTCTCTCAATAATCATATTCAACCCTAGCCTTTTCCAAACTTCCTTCGCTTTTCTACATAGGAAAAGCAAGTGCTTCGTATCTTCTACACCCTGAGAGCATGTAGGGCAAGAGGGCGAGACCTTCATGTGTCTATTAGTGAGTGTTGCCCGACATGGGAGAGTACCATGTAGTGTCCGCCATAAAAAAAATTTGACTTTAGCCCGACAAGATAACTTCCATATCTGACACCATATAGGGTTAGGTGTGCTCCGTCCCATCCTGTTGGAATATTTTAGTTTGCTCCCATACTGATAGTTCCACTCCACAGAGTAAGAAGACCGTACCGAGAACATACCATTTTTCGTATAACTCCAGGCAATAAAATCTGTCATATTATGTTGCGAAATTGGGATCGAAAGAATCCGTTGTGCGTCAATTGTCCACATAATTTGTCTAATCAGATCCTCATCCCAATTATTGGAGACCGGGTCAATCAAATCTATGACTTTTGATAATAAATACCCCCTCCTGGGGGTCCCAATCTTCCTAGTGGCACAATTTGGGATCCATGCATCTTCCCAAATATTGATGTTGTGTCCATCCCCCACTCGCCAAATATAACCTCGCTTGAGAGTAGTGATGCCTGCCATAATGCTTTGCCAGGTGAAAGAAGCACCATGCTTTGGCTTAGAGTTCAGCAAATCACCATTAGGATAGTACTTAGCCCTTAGAATAGTAGCACCCAAGGAGTCAGGATTATCAAGGAGACGCCATGCCTGTTTTGCAAGCAAAGCCAGGTTGAAAACAATGGATATCACGGAATCCCATTCCTCCTTGGTTTTTTGGCACACACATTTTCCACCAGGCCATCCTGTGCATCCTCTTCTGGTTCTCCTCGTCTCCCCACCAAAAATGCGCCATCGTGTCAATGATTCCTATACAATTTTTTTTAGGAATTTTAAAGACCGACAATGCATAGGTAGGTATGGCTTGGATCACCGCCTTTAATAGGATCTCCTTCCCCCCGGCAGATAGTAATTTTTCCTTCCAACCACTAATTCTCTTAACAATACGTTCAATCTGAAAACTAAAACAGGCTGTTCTATCAACACCCACATTTGCTGGTAAGCCCAAATATTTATCGGTGAGAGCCTCCGTCATTATATTTAGCATTGTACACAATTGTTCTCTGATCTCTACCTTTGTATTAGGGCTGAAAAAAATACTGGATTTTTCAACGCTTACCAGCCGTCCCGATGCCGCACAATATAAATCTAGTGCTGATTTCAGGTTTTCCGCATTATGTTGGTTGGCTTTCATTAAGATCAGTGAATCATCCGCAAAGAGAAGATTTGTGACTGGCGGGGCGTCTCTACAAACTTTAACTCCTGATATGTTTCCATTCTCCTCAGCATGCGCAAGCAGGGCATTTAATCCTTCTGTGCACAGCAAAAAAAGGTGGTGATAGCGGGTCCCCTTGTCTCAACCCTCTCGTAGGCTTAAATCTCTCACTTTCCTCTTCATTGATCCTTACTTTGTATTCTACGGTTGAGACGCATTGCATAATCAAGTTAACCCACTCATGACGAAAGCCCAATTTCAACATAATCTCCTTCAAAAAAGCCCACTCAACTCTATCGTAGGCTTTGTGCATGTCAAGTTTTATAGCACACAAGCCCTCTGTACCTTCTCTTTTGTTCTTGATTGTGTGAAAACATTCGTATGCCACTAAAATATTATCCGTTATCAATCTACCCGGTACAAAAGCGCTCTGTGTTGGGCTAATAATTTCCGGTAAAAAAACCTTCAATCGAGAAGCCACCATTTTTGCAATTATTTTATATAGCACATTACATAAGCTGATCGGCCTAAATTGGTTTACCTTCTCTGGTGTATTAATTTTAGGAATCATCACGGTCACCGTATCATTCCAACCCTTCCGTATTGTGCATGTGTTGATTGCTGTCAGAACCTCCTCGATTAAGTCTTCCCCCAGCATGGGCCAAAACCTTTTATAGAAGATAGCATGGAGTCCATCTGGCCCTGGAGCTTTCAGGTCCCCAATATCGAATAAAGCCTTGCGGACATCTTCCGCCGTATAAGGGGCAAGTAGAGCATCATTCATTTCGTTTGACACTCTCCTTCGGACAAGTGATAAAACATCTTGATTCGGGTGTTGAACTTCCGATGTAAAAAGCTTTGTAAAATATCCAGTAATGTGATTCGTCAATTCCTTATCTGTTAACCAGTTTCCAGACTCGTCTAATAGTTTTTATATATTATTTCTTTTTTTCCTGGCTGTGGCAGCATTATGAAAGAACGACGTATTACGATCCCCGTGCATCAACCAATTTGCCTGACCTCTCTGTAACCAAAATATTTCCTCTTGCTCCAAAATATTTTCAATTACCACAATAATTTCCTTCTGACGGCATCGAGATTCCGTATTCACTGGGCCACGCCTTAGTCTCTCCAACTCTTTTTTTAATTGTCTAATTCTCACCTTTGGTCCCTTTAGCGTTTCCCGGTCCCAAGTATGTAGATCGGCATGCACTGCTCTCGTACGGTCGGCAAGTGAGGGTCCAATACCTGTTAGCTTTGCTTTCTCCCAAGATGCCTTAACGATTTCAGTGACCGTCTCTTCCTTCAACCATCTCGCCTCAAATTGTTTAACACGCCCTTCTGGGCGTTTGAAGATTTTTTCATCCCAGTACTCCATATCCAGTACGATTGGGCGATGGTCAGAATGAACATGTTCTTCATTGATAGCTGCCGCTCGTGGAAATTTGTTTGCCCATGCTAAGTTACAGACTGCCCGGTCAAGGCGCTCACGTATTTCACCTCTCCTCCAAGTGAACATGTCCCCAGTATAGCCTAGATCTTCCAGCCCACAATCCATTAGGCATTCACGGAACTCTCTCATCATACCAAGTGGTCTAGCCACACCCCCCTCTTTTTCTGAGGGGTATAAAATTTCATTAAAATCCCCCAGAACCACCCAGGGATGGTTGCTCTTACTATGTAAATTGCGAATGTCATCCCAAGATAGGTGGTGTTCGTTCCATTTCGGATGACCATAGAAGCCCGTGAACCGCCATTGAACCACATTCTCATACATAAAAACAATATCAATAAAATGGGGCGAGACATAGTTCAACTCAATTTTATTGGACTAATGATAAAACAAAGCGAGGCCACCGGCCTTACCATCACTTTCCACTACAAACATAGAATCAAAACCTAATACGCGGCGAAGCTCATCGGCTTTACAATTATTCAAATGGGATTTGGAAAGGAAAATTAACTCTGCCCTTGTACGCTTCTGTAGATCCAGAAGCTCACGAACTGCCGTGTTGGAGAGCATACCACGGCAGTTCCATCCTAGGATTTTCATTTGGCCCGACGGTCCTCCTCCTCGGAGGCCGCCGATGTGCCAATCTCATCTTTTTCTTCGCCAACTGATTCCCCACCTCGCGGCGCGTACTCCTCCTCATTCTCATCAGTCTCCTTTGCAACATGTGTAACCCCACCCTCCTCATCCTGGACTGCTACAACTCTACCCATGCACACCCGTTTGGATGAGACATTTACATCACCATATAAGATGCGCTCATAACTTTCCAACTCTTTCTCAAAAGAAAACTCTACGTCACTGCCTGTTGGACGAGCCACAAAAGAATGCCCCCTTTTTTCCCTAGCACTTGCTTGCGAGCATCTTCAACTCTGTTTGGGCCCCCTTTCTTTTTATCTTTCTTTTTTGAATTGCCCCTCATAGGATTTTTTGCTGCACTGAATTTAAAAGGTAGAGCAGTATTCTCTGTATCAGCCCCGGCCTTAGCGATTCTCGCTGCAACAGCGCTAGACAACGCCTCCAACACCCCCGGCTGAAAAAGAAGCTCGCCAGCATCAACTCCATGCGTTTGAGTTTTCCTGGGCTTCACCTGTACGTGAGAACTCTTGGCCAAGTGTGACCTGCATGTGTGCTTTGGGCATGAAAAACATCATAACCAGGTTGACTTTGGTCAACCTCCGCATTCTGGCGTGACTCCAGCATGGTCACGCGGCCCTGGACCTCCTTGCCCCGCCCGGCAAGATCAGCTAGCGCCCCAGACTGGTCCTCCCGACCAAGCGGCACACCCACCGAGGTAGGAGCCACAGTCCCCTGAGTCCGGCCCTCCTGGCCGGTGTTCGTCTTGATGGAAGTAGCGGCACCCTTATCGGAGACCGTGAGCCCGCTCACGGCAGTGGCCACCTTGACGACGTCCGTGGCCTTGGTGATGTTGTTGTTGACGTTGCCTGTAGTCGGGTTGTTGCCGCCGCGAACGTAGTTTCCGAAGAGGAGACCCCTCCTGCTAGCAACTTGGCTCTTCCAGTAGGGTTCAACACTAAGGTTTTTTGGAAAACAAACTACTCTCTCCTCTCTTGGAATTTTACAAAACCTCTCTGATGTATGACCCACTATCCCACAACACTCACAGTACAAAGGTAGTTTCTCATACTTTACATCATATTTAAAGATCTTTGAACTACCTAAGGGGGTAATCTCAATAGAGCATTTCAGGGGCTCGTGAAATAATATCTTCACACGCACACGCAGATATTTCTCGACAATTACATGGTCACTGTGCGAAACCTCCAGCACCTCTCCCAATTGATCCTCGAGAGACCGCCCTACGCTCTCCGTCTTAAACTCGAATGGGAGATCGCATACCTGGACCCAGATGGGCATGACGCCAAGGTCGACCTCCGTCGGGTCGCCCTTGCCGTCGAACTAGGCAAAGATGAGGCCGTCCCGCTTGAAGTGCCATGGCTGCGCCTTAAGCACAAACCGATGGTCACTCTCAGTGGAGAAATTGAGGATGAACCTCCCGTCATCGCTGGCCACCTCCTGAATGGTGACCACACCCTGGTTCTTCCAAGCCGTGCTCCGGAGGTCGTCGACTATGACCCTCGGGTTGACCTGGAAAGGCGACAGGAGGCGCCCCACCACCCGCAGCCCGTTGACGGCCTTGCGGGCAGCCTCCATGTCAATGACAAGAGGCCGTCGAAGAGAGGAACCAGCTTGGACAATGGCCGGCGTTGAGCCCCCTCCCTCCATGGCGTCCATCACCCCCTTGGAACCCACTCCACTCACATGTTCCTTCCCCACCACACTACTCGCATTCTGCCCCTGACCGGCCATGGAACACTTCACTAGGCAGCCACAAGGAATGGCAGGAGCAGAGGACAATTGATTCTGCAATGGTGAGGAAGCTGAATAGAGACAACCTCTCCCGTGCCCACAAATATAGCAAGCCAAGGTCCCCTTCCATACAGCCTCGAAAATAAATTTGGTGCAATTAACCATGAATAAAATGCCATAAAAGGGCAGTTTCCTAATAACTACAGCACAAATAGCTCGCTCTCCCCCAAAAGATCCACGACTGGAAGGATCTGCGAACAAAATCGGCTCCTCCATCAAATCCCGCTGACCTCTTGTATTGACAACCGGAAGGAAATGATAACCTGCTAAATCTACAGAGCTATCCTCTGCAACCCGAGCGTAATTGATAGTCTTAATAAAAAAGGAAATGGAAACACCATGAATATGCCGTTTCCAAGTAGTAGGAGCGGGATTTTCTCTATTGCCTTTACAGGAATTAAAATCCAGTGTTTCCAAGGGTAAAATCGCTAACATGGTCGATCCCCACTGATTCCTCTCTCTACTATCCAATCCGGAAGAAGGATCTACTAATTGATTAGGGAACAAATAAACATCCTTCGTAATCCCTATATTTTTCCCCAAAACAGAGTCCTCTAAATCCGCGGATGTCATGGCACATTTGGTCCCGATCTGACCTTCCCCATATGGAACAGAGAGGATCTCACCTGCCAAATTACGGATCAAATCCATCGCTCTTTCCCTTGAATGCTGCAGGCACCGCTCCCGATTCTTCGCCCGCCTGAAAATACGCCTTGATCTCGTCCGAAGCTCCTCCCATTCGTGCCCGCTGAAGAGGCCCCCGACGAGGCCGGCTCCAGGAAGGGGGGCCCCCTTTTCTGGCGGGATCGCCGCCGTCGAGGCCGCCATCTCCTCACTCACTCTGGATCTCCATCGCCGCCAGATCGCCTGGGCGATCGCGGGAGCCCCCGAGGTTTTTTTTGCAAAGTGTCCTCCACCGCCAAGTGACTTTAGTCTTCGATCTCTAACTAGTTTAATTCAGCAGGTTATGATCTATTACTGTTGACATTACCCTTGAGGTAAAAGGTTGGGAGGCAGCACCATAAGCCCCTATCTTTCTCTGTGTCCGATTAAAACTCCTTAAACATAAGTATTGCGTGAGTGTGAGCAATTGTGAAAGACTATATGATAGTTTAGTATGTAGGCTTGCTGGAAAGCTCTTATATTGACTCTTTCCGATGTTACGATAAATTGCAATTGCTTCAATGACCGAGATCAAAGTTTGTTCATTTCCAATGAAGTTTATGACTCATACTTGATATTGTGGATGAATTGTTACTTTAGCGTAAGAATCATATGACCATATTTATATAAGTTGCTATTATGATAATGATCATGATGCCCTTATGTCCGTATTTTGTTTTTATCGACACCACTATTTCTAAACATGTGGACATATTTTTCGATATCGGCTTTCGCTTGAGGACAAGCGAGGTCTAAGCTTGGGGGAGTTGATACGTCCATTTTGCATCATGCTTATATGTTGATATTTATTGCATTATGGGCTGTTATTATATGTTTTGCCACAATACTTATGCCTTTTCTCTCTTATTTTACAAGGTTTACATGAAAGGGAGAATGCCGGCAGCTGGAACTCTGGGCTGAAAAAGGAGCAAACTCTGGAAACCTATTCTGCACAACTCCAAAAGCCTCGAAACTCAACAGAACTTCATTTCAGAAAATATAAAAATTATCTGGCGAAAGAAGTCCATGAGGGGGGCCACCGGCTGTCCACGAGGGAGGGGGGCGCGCCCCCTGCCTCGTGGGCCAGTCGGAAGGCCCCCGATGCCCATCTTCTCCTATATGAGGTGTTTTGACCTGGAAAAAAAATCAGAAGGAGGCTTTCGGGACCACATGCCGCCGTCTCGAGGTGGAACTGAGGCAGGAACCAATCTAGGGCTCCGGCAGAGCTGTTCTGTCGAGGTTACTTCCCTCCGGCAAGGGGAAATCGTCACTGCCATCATCACCAACAACTCTCCCATCTTGGGGAGGGCTATCTTCATCAACATCTTCACCAGCACCATCTCCTCTCAAACCCTAGTTCATCTCTTGTATCCAATCTCTGCACCCAAACCTCAGATTGGTACCTGTGGGTTGCTAGTAGTGTTGATTACTCCTTGTAGTTGATGCTAGTTGGTTTATTTGGTGGAAGATCATATGTTCAGATCCATTATGCATATTAATACCCCTCTGATCATGAACAATATTATGTCTTGTGAGTAGTTACTTTTGTTCCTGAGGACATGGGAGAAGTCTCGCTATTAGTAGTCATGTGAATTTGGTCTTTGTTCGATATTTTGATGAGATGTATGTTGCCTCTCCTCTAGTGGTGTCATGTGAACGTCGACTACATGACACTTCACCATTATTTGGGTCTAGAGGAAGGCATTGGGAAGTAATAAGTAGATGATGGGTTGCTAGAGTGACAGAAGCTTAAACCCTAGTTTATGCGTTGCTTTGTAAGGGGCTGATTTGGATCCATATGTTTCAGGCTATGGTTAGGTTTACCTTAATACTTCTTTTGTAGTTGCAGATGCTTGCATTAGAGGTTAATCATAAGTGGGAGGCTTGTCCAAGTAAGGACAGCACCCAAGCACCGGTCCACCCACATACCAAATTAACAAAGTACCGAACGCGAATCAGATGATCGTGATGAAAACTAGCTTGACGATGAAAGGATCGATATGGTTGACTAGAGGGGGGGCGAATAGGCAACTAACAATTTTTAGCTTTTCTTAATCACTTTAAAATAAACGTCAAAGTAAGTGGTCTAGATATTCTACTAAGATGACAACTAAAGAAAAGAAGGATAACAACTACACAAGCATGCTATAGGAATTAAACAAGTAAAGCATGCACAAGTAAAGGTAAGAAATAACCACAAGTGGAACCGGTGGAGATGAGGATGTGTTGCCGAAGTTCCTTCCCTTTGAGGGGAAGTACGTCCCCGTTGGAGCGGTGTGGAGGCACAATGCTCCCGAAGAAGCCACTAGGGCCACTGTATTCTCCTCACGCCCTCACACGATGCAGGGTGTCGTGATTCCACTAGTGGTGCCCTTGAAGGCGGCGACCGAACCTTTACAAACAAGGTTAGGGCTATCTCCACAACTTGGAGGCTCCCAACAAAACCACGAAGCTTCACCACAATGGAATATGGCTTCGAGGTGACCTCAACCGTCTAGGGTGCTTAAACACCCAAAAGTAACAAGATCCGCAAGGGATTAGTGGGGAGAATCAAATATCTCTTGGTGGAAGTGTAGATCGATGCCTCCTCAAGCAATCCCGAGCAAATCAACAAGTTTGATTGGCTAGGGAGAGAGATCGGGCGGAAATGGAGCTTTTGGAGCAATAATGGAGTAGTGGAGGAAGAGGTAAGTCTTCTTGGAGAAGAAGACCCCCTATATATAGTGGGAGAGCAAATCCAACCGTTATGTGCGTTTTCAGCCCGCAGAGCGCGGTAGTACCGCACGTAAGTTGCGGTACTACCGCTTACTGAGCGGTACTACCGCTTAGGGAGCGGTACTACCGCTAGGCAAAAACATGCGAGATGATTGACAACCACGGATGAAATAAATAACATCCGCGGCTACATCCGCAGGGAAAACGGTAGTAGCAAAATGCGACACGGTACTACCGCTTGGAGTAAGCGGTACTACCACATAGGATGCGGAAGTAAAAAATTACTTCCGCACCTACTTCTGCACTTAGAATCAGCGCCGGGCCAGATACACGGTACTACCGCTCTGGAGACGCGGTACTACCGTTGGAGCGGTACTACCATGTCGGCAGGCGGTACTACCGTAAGGCTGTGCGGTACTACCGCTTATTTGAGCGGTACTACCGCTTGCCAGGCAGATGATTTAGTTAAGAAGTCATGGTTTGCATATACGTTAATAAACGGTTGGAACTCCAGAGAAGCAAGGGAAAGGTGGTGCGAGAGTAAGATGCGTACGTGTTGATTCCACCCAAACCTTTCCGAAGCGGACCCCCTCTTAATAGTACGGCTTTCCTATTACTCAAAGCCACCGACAGGGAGCAAAAGAAAACATCGTCTTCCATCGAATCCGAGGGGCAATCAATCGTCTTGTGCCTAAGTGAGATATACCTGTAGGAGCTTAGAGCACACGATTAGTCCGCAAATGCATTGTCATCAATCACCAAAACTCTTAGGGAGAAATATGCCCTTACAATCTCCCCCTTTTTGGTGGATTGATGACAATACGGGATTTGCACAGGGATAAAATAAGAGAGTATGCAATCCTAACACTAAAATATAGGTGAACTCCCCCTGGATGTGTGCCTACACAAGATTGTGCTTCGGACTGCACAACACACATACTAGGTTCAGTGCTCCCCCTATATTCTACACATAATATACATTTTATATACCACAGAGCACATAAACAGGGGAAAGTAAACTAACTGCTCTCGATATAAAATTAAAGACATAACGACGAGTTCAACGATAGAGAAGCATATGTCTTACACCATACGATAGTCTCACGCACATGACACAAAAGCACGCAAATAAACAGAGTTCAACCAGCGAAAAGAAACAACTGGCACAAGAGCACAAGACGCAAATCACTCTCCCCCTTTGTCATCGAGACACCACAAAGGGGAAAGAGGACACTAAGAAGGGTGGCAGCCCTGGAGACACTCAGTCATCATAGTCGTCATCAGACCCCTGCTGCTCTTCCTGACGCTCCTCGTCAGACTCTGACCACTTGTACCCCTGACGGGCCATCCAAGCTGCCTCGGGGGTGATGTTGTCCTCGGACCCGTTAGACACATCCTCTCCATAGACCGCCAAGAGATTCTTGTCACGCTGGCGAGTCTTCTTGTCAGTCACATGAGCCATGTATTGTCCTTTAGCCTGCATGCACAAGAGGGCCTTCATCTTTTGCTTAAGCTTTTTAGCCCAAGAAGGCTCTTAGGAGGAAGAAGGAGCAAATCTTCCAGGGCCTTCCTCATCAGCCTCCTCCACAGGCTCCTCATCAGTGCCCATCTGAGCAGCAGCAGCTTGTGCACGAGTGGTGGTGTTGGCCCATCGAGTCTTGATGCGAAGACGGATGGGATCATGATGGATACAGTCTGCCTCGAACTCCTCATCAGGGTACAGCTTCTCCCAAGTCTTGGAGATCAGCAGAAATAGGAAAGGACCATAGATGGGTACCTTGCGAGAGTAGATCGCAAAGCGGAGCTCACACCACATGATATTGGATATGTCAAGTGGTGGATACTGCTCCGTGCGAGCCGCTTCACACAACAGCAGCATGTCAACCAGGTATGCATGGACCTTGTCCTTGTCGCCAACGCGAGGAAACAGAGTGTTGCGAAAGATCCGATACATGATGTCTAGAAATGGGTTCAACACCCAAGTCTTCTTGCCACTTGCAAGAGTCTTCTCCACATAGAATGGCAGCAGCTTGTCCTTGTTGGCAGATTCTGGTGGGGTATGAGGCCTAGCTCCAACTGGGTTGTGGAGTCCTTTGTCAGCAATTTGTAGAAGATCCATGAAATCCTTCCAAGAAGCAGTCATCTTGTGATCATTGGTCATCCATGTCATTGGGCGATCATCCTTGGAGTGGAAGTGGACTGACGCATAGAACTGAGCAATAATCTCCGGATCAAAATCCTGCTGAAAGGTCATGATGTGCTCTAATCCAAACTGCTCGACCAGATCCAGAGCCTCGGCAAAGTAGGCCCGGTTGGTGTCCTTCCACATGTGGGCCACGTCCACCCAGTGAGCATCCATGTACAGGTTGGTCTTGCTCTTGAGCACCTCCTGGTAGATGCAATACTGCTGCCTGGTCCAGAAAAGCTCATCTCCAGGAAACGAATCACGGGGTTCTGCATATGGGTTTTCTTCCTACGTGCCATGAACTCAGCAGCTGGCATCTCTTCCATAGACATTGAGGATTCCTTTCGCTTGTTGGCGGCAGTCTTGAACCTGCGCTGGGGATTGGAGCCCTCTGGCACATCACTGGGGTTACGCAGACGCTTGGATCCGGTGTCGCGGACAGGGTTGGTACGACGAGCATCGAAACCGGAGCCACCACCTAAAACACAACCACAAGAACACGACAAAAACACAAAGAGAATCAATGCAAAAGCCTCAAAAAGCACAAGAAACCAGTAGAAAAGGAATGTGTACATGCTACGAAGAAAATATGATACAAGCGGTAGTACTGCTGGACAAGCGCGGAAGTAAAAAATTAGTACCGCTTAGTAAGCGGTAGTACCGCATACTCTGCGGTAGTAAGAATTTACTTCCGTGTACAGGGGCCGAAGTAACAAATTAGTGCTGCTTGCGGAGCGGTAGTACCGCGTTGGGGTGCGGTAGTACCGCTCGGCAAGCGGTAGTAAAATTTTACTTCCGCCAGAGCGGTAGTACCGCTGAGGACAGCGGTAGTACCGCTGTGGTCAGATCTGATCTGGACCAGATCGGGCGGTAGTACCGCGGTTCTCCAGCGGTAGTACCGCACGGAATAGATCTGAGAGGAACAGATCTAGAAAAGGCCATATAGATCGACTAACGATACTACGGCTGATCATAGTAACTTGGTAGCAACATACATATTCGCATTTCTAGTGCAAAAACACTCTCCTACATCCTAAACTTCCATGGATACGAACACGAAGAACACAAGAACACTAAGCATCTCCCCTAACCCTAAAAACAACAACAAGGCAACAAGAAGAGGGGAAAAGAGGAGAAACCTTCATCCATGGCAAGAGGGCGAGGTGGGGAGCGATCCCACCGGTCGGAATGCAAGGAGAGTGGCCGAGGGAGGAGATCCGGCGAGGTCTTCCGGCGGCGTTCTTGAGAGGGAGAGAGAGGGACGACGTGGGGGTTAGGAGTGAATGGGTATGGGGGAGTAGGAACTCCCCCTGCCTGCTTATAACCCCCACCCGTTCGAATAAGTGCGGTAGTACCGCGGTCATCGCGGTAGTACCGCTTGGGCGGTAGTATCGCTCGCCAAGCGGTAGTACCGCTCTACCAGCTGCAGTAAATAAATGCTGCCGTGCTGGACTTGCGGTAGTACCGTAAACTCCTTGCGGTAGTACCGGAAACTTGCACGGTAGTACCGCTCCTCTAAGAACAAGAACAATAAAACACGAGGCTTTTAGCAAAAGAAAAAAAAGAAAAGAAAACGAACGCACACGCAAGGCAAATAACACAACTCCACAGGGGAGGGCGGTGGCCGAGGCCACCTATGTTTGAGTTCGTTGGTATGGCACCGCGAAGAATTATCCTTGAGCCCATGACCAATACTCGTCTTGAAACACTTAAACCAACTATGTATGGTAAATGATAAAGACTTGATCAGTTTATGCATAATGGGGGGAGGAATGGTTCATTGAGAGAACGATACTGCCCCTATGTCCATGCCTACATCTAGACAAGATAACTATATTGAGTGTGAGGAGTGTGTGCAAAGACTCAAGCCACATTGCTCAAATCAATGATATTTAGCTCATGCCTCAACTCGCGAAATCTTGCGTCATCCAATGGCTTCGTGAAGATATCTGCAAGGTTATCATGAGTGTTGACGTAGTGAAGCTCGATCTCTCCTTGCCTTATGTGATCCCGGATGAAGTGATACCGAATCTCAATATGCTTCGTCTTGAAGTGTAGCACCGGGTTGAGAGAAATCTTGATGGCACTTTCATTGTCACACCAAAGAGGCACTTTGTCACAAGTGACACCATAATCCTTTAAAGTTTGCCTCATCCATAAGAGTTGAGCACAACAAATGCCAGCAGCCACATACTCTGCTTTGGTGGACGAGAGAGATACACAACTTTGCTTTTTGGAAGACCAACTAACAAGAGAGCAACCAAGAAATTGGCACCCTCCCGAAGTGGACTTCCTATCCACTTTGTCTCCCGCCCAGTCAGAATCAGAGAAACCTACAAGGTTGAAGTTTGCTCCTCTCGGGTACCATAAGCCAAAATTTGGGGTATGAGCCAAATATCGAAAGATTTGCTTGACAGCCACAAAGTGACTCTCCTTAGGTGAGGCTTGAAACCGTGCACAAATTCCTACACTCAACATAATATCTGGTCTAGATGCACAAAGGTAAAGCAGTGATCCGATCATAGAGCGATATACCTTTTGATCCACCGCTTTACCATTGGGATCAATGTCAAGTTGGTATTTGGTTGGCATTGGAGTAGTAGCCGGCTTGACATCACTTAGATTGAACCTCTTGAGCATGTCTTGAGTATACTTGGATTGTTTGATGAAGATGCCTTCTCTTCTTTGTTTGATCTCAAACCCAAGGAAATACTTCAACTCACCCATCATGGACATCTCAAAATGTGTGGTCATGAGTGCGGCGAACTCATCATTGAAAGCTTTGTTAGGAGAACCAAAGATAATATCATCAACATATAGTTGGCATACAAACAACTCCCCTTTTACCTTCTTAGTAAAAAGAGTGGGGTCGATTTTCCCAATTTCAAACCCACGATCTTGTAACAACTCGGTAAGATGCTCATACCACGCACGTGGGGCTTGCTTAAGGCCATAGAGTGCCTTATCGAGTCGGTACACGTGATTGGGCAACTTAGGATCCTCGAACCCCGGGGGTTGTTTAACATACACCAACTCATTAATAGGACCATTAAGAAATGCACTTTTCACATCCATTTGTTGCAGTTTAAAGCTATGATGGGAAGCATAGGCAAGCAACAAACGAATGGATTCAAGACGAGCAACGGGGGCAAAGGTTTCACCATAGTCGATACCCTCGATTGGGAGTAGCCTTGAGCCGCCAGACGCGCCTTGTTGCGGATGAAAATGCCATGACTATCATGCTTGTTCTTAAAGATCCATTTGGTTCCAATGACATTATGGTTCTCCTTTGGCCTTGGCACCAGACGCCACACCTTGTTGCGCTCGAAGTTATGGACTTCTTCATGCATGGCATTGAGCCAATCAGGGTCTTCGAGCGCCTCATACACCTTCTGAGGTTCAACACAGGAGACAAAAGCTTGATGAGCACAATAGTTTGCTAATTGTCTACGAGTGCTTACCCCCCTTTTGATGCTTCCTAGAATGTGCTCGATGTGATGTTCGTTGGAAGCAAGCCTGGAGGCAACTTTTGCAGCACGACGCTCTAATTGCTCTTCAAGAGTTAACTGAGGAGCACTGAGTTGATCATCTTGAGCGTCGTCAGGAGCTAGATCTTGATCTTGAGCTTCCTCTTGACCTTGATCTTGCTCGGAGGACAGAACTTGGCCTTGTGCATCATTTGGTGGCTCTCCACCATCTTGTGATTGATCTTGCACTTGGCCTTGTTCGTCAGGTTGAGGGCCTTCACTTTGTTCTTCAGAAGCGTGTGGGTCTTGGGTTGATGATGGTTCCACTTGAGTGGAACATTGTCCTTCTCCTTCGGCCACAAGGGGTTCCTCAATGGGTAGGATGTATCCAACACCCATTCTTCTTATGGCTTGAGGAGGAATTTCATCACCTCCATCACAAGTACCACTTGCTCCACTTGGGAGCCGTTATTTTCATCAAACTCTACGTTACTCGTCTCCTCAATGAGTCCATTGGACTTGTTGAGGACACGGTAAGCATGAGAGTTTGTAGCATAACCAACAAATATGCCCTCGTGAGCTCTAGATTCGAATTTAGACAAACGAAGACCTTTCTTGAGAATGAAACACTTACACCCGAGTACCCGGAAGTACTTGAGATTGGGCTTGTTACCGGTAAGAATCTCATACGGAGTTTTGTTCAAGCCTTTGCGGAGATAGAGACGATTTGATGCATGGCAAGCAGTGTTGATGGCTTCGGCCCAAAAGTTGTATGGAGATTTGAATTCAGCCATCATGGTTCTTGCCGCATCCATTAGAGTACGGTTCTTTCTCTCCGCAACACCATTTTGTTGAGGGGTATATGGGGTTGCATATTGATGTTTGATCCCCTCATCACCAAGAAACTCATCCAAGGTGTAGTTCTTGAACTCGGTGCCGTTGTCACTTCTGATCATCAAAATCTTTGCTTCATGTTGTCGTTGAGCTTCATTTGCAAAGTTGATGACGTTTTGTTGGGTCTCACTCTTCTTCTTGAAGAAGTATACCCAGGTGTATCTTGAGTAATCGTCCACAATCACCAAGCAGTACTTTCTACCCCCAAGGCTATCAAAAGATGGAGGCCCAAAGAGGTCCATGTGAAGGAGCTCTAGGGGTCTCTTTGAATAGATGATAGTCGTGGGAGGGTGAGCCTTCTCATGTAACTTTCCTTCAATGCAAGCCCCGCAAGCACGATCTTTGGCAAAGCTAACATTTGTTAGTCCTCGGACATGGTCCCCCTTGAGAAGACTTTGCAAAGATCTTATATTGACGTGGGCCAACCGGCGATGCCAAAGCCATCCCACATCAACTTTAGCCATTAGGCATGTCGCGACCTTAGTGGGTTGCTTCGAGAAGTTAACCACATAAAGGTCGTTCTCGACATGCCCAACATAGGCTACTTTAAGAGTCTTGCTCCACAAGAGGGCCACGGTATCAATATCAAAGAATGTAGCAAAGCCCATGAGTGCAAGTTGGCGTACAGAAAGTAAATTGTATGCAAGGGACTCAAGAAGCATGACTTTCTCGATCGTGAGATCATGAGAGACAACAACCTTGCCAAGTCCCAATACCTTAGAAGATGAAGCATCACCCCATTCGACGTTGGTGGCCATAGATGAACCGAGATGCACGTCCACCACCAAGTCTTTGCTTCCGGTCATATGATTTGTGGCTCCGCTATCGAGCAACCATGATCCCCCACCGGAAGCAAACTCCTACAATAGATCAATGCTTGGATTTAGGTACCCATTTGGTAATGGGTCCTTTGAGGTTAGTAACAAGGGTCTTAGGATCCCAAATGGACCATTCAATGTACTCATATGAAGAACCAACAAATTTAGCAAACACATGACCATCATTAGCACGGCATATAACATATGAAGGATTAAAGTCGCCGGCCATGTTTGATGGTATGGTGGAGTTTTTCTTGACACCACCACTTTTCTTCTTCTTTGACGTGCCCTCTCCTTCTTTCACAAACAATTGTCGGAGAGGGGGTGGTTGCTTGGTCTTGTCATTCTTCATCTTCTTGGGCTTAGGAACAAACCCAATTCCTTCCTTTGCCACAACCTCCTTTTGATTGCTCAAAAGGGTGTTGAGGTTCTTCTCACCTTGTATGCAAGTCACAAGGCCTTTCTCAAGTTGCTTCTTCAACTCGGCATTTTCTTTAACAAGATGCACATGCTCGCAACAAGGGTTAGTAGCATTTGCATTATCAATTAAAACCATGCGAGGAAAGATAGCCTTTTCCTTGGTTAGCAAAACTTGGAGTTGATCATGAGACTCCTTGAGAGTAGCATGCATACCTTTCAAGGCCTTGTGAGCCTTTCAAGTATGTCAAACTCCTCTTTGAGTTTAGCATGGTCAACCTCAAGTTTTGCCTTCTCGGAGTTAAGGACACGAGAGACAACTAAGGCATGATCGAGATCTTTCTTTAATTTAGCATGACCATCGTTGTGTGACTCCTCAAGAGCCAAACGAAGACCACGCTCTTCCTCTAAGGCGTTAGAGAGATCCGATATCTCATCGGCATAGTCTCGACTATGTCCTTCCATTTTAGTAATGGTTTCCTCGTGAGCCTCGATCATGTCATTGGCCTCACCGAGTTGTTCCAAGAGAGCAACAAAATGCTTCTTGGGTTTGCCCTTGAGATTTTTCATGAACAACTCAAATTCATTTTCTCCCTCCTTAGCACCCTCACTCTCATCAATACAATTTGTCAATGAAGGATTATAAGAGATAGTAGTATTGATGTTTGGGGTTACCTTGTTGGTGGCCTTGGCCATGAGACACTTGGCGGTGATGTTCTCATTTGGTGAGTCGAAGAGAGATGAGTGCGGAGTAGTCGCAATTGCAGTTGCGGCCATTGTGGTCACCTCATCGTCTTCATCATTATCATCATCCTCCATATATTCTTCTTGGGCCACCAACACCTTCGGAGGAGTCTTCTTGATGAAGTTGTTCTTGTTGGGATAGGACTTTGACTTGTCCTTCCGAATAAGCTTGCCTCCAAAGTCTTCTCTCTTCTCATATGGGCAATCCACAACGAAGTGACTTACATTTCCACAGTTGAAGCATGTCCTCACTCGTTGCTTCCCCTTGTTGCCACTAGAGTTGTTCCTGTTGAAGTTGGATCTTGTGTTCTTCTTGCCCCAGAATTGCCTTGAAGCAAGAGCCATGTGCTCATGATAGGCATATTTGGTGTCCTCGGGGCAACACTCATCATCATCTTCCACTTCCTCCTCTTCCACACAAGCCTTGGCCTTCAGTGCAAGATTAGGCTTCTTCGATCGTTGAGCTCTTAAGACCGCATTGTCGGCGGTCACGTCCAAGATCCTCATGGCAACAAACTCATCCAACACTTCATTTGAGGATAAGCTGTGGAAGTCCGGTCTCTGACGTATGACAGAGGACATGGCCTTATGGTAGGGCATCATGGCCTTGATAAACTTGCGCTTGATCCAATTGTCATCCGTATCCTTACTGCCATGATCTCGAAGAGATACTGCAAGGATAGTTAATCTTCGATAAAGTTCATGAGGATCTTCATCTTCGATCATAGCAAACTCATCAGCTTCATCTTGCACCACTTCATAGTTGGAGCGTTGAATACTGGTGCTTCCCTTGTACATCGTGCCAACATGCTCCCAAGCTTCCTTGGCCACAGTGAAGGGTCGAAGGTGTGCAATGTCTTCAGGAGGGATGGAATCTTGAAGAATGCAAAGAGCGGACTCGTTGAACTGATGATCTGCAGTTTCTCTTGGAGTCATGTTGTCGGGATCATACGGATAAAAACCTTGCTCAATGATTCTCCAAAGGTTAGTAGAACAATGATTAATATGTCGTTTGAAACGAAACACCCAAGTAGCAAAATCAGAATTTTTGAAAAACTTGGGAGGGGGCCCAAAGGAATTTAAATGCGGTGTGGGAACGGGTCCTCCATAGTGAGTAGGAGGAGCGGATTGGGCAAATTTCCCACTCCCATACTTAGTAACCGAGGCTTGTTCACTACTAGCTTCTCCCTTGTCGGGATTAGCCTCCGACACGTTGGTAGCGGGACGAGCCACTTCCAACGATGTGGTGGATAATTTAAGACCCTCAAGCAAATCTTTAAACATGCCTTTGACCTTGCTCGCTAGTGATTCTTTCAATGTGGTCAAGGCCACATTGAACTCCTCACGAGAGACCAAGGCTCCCCCATCTGACGTAGGTAAGGACGGAGTTCCACCGGAATGGTCCTCCGTCTCGACTACGTTGTCACCCATACTCTTTGGACGGTAAAGTCCTTAAAAAGAGACGAGGCTCTGATACCAATTGAAAGGATCGATATGGTTGACTAGAGGGGGGGTGAATAGGCAACTAACAATTTTTAGCTTTTCTTAATCACTTTAAAATAAACGTCAAAGTAAGTTGTCTAGATATTCTACTAAGATGACAACTAAAGGAAAGAAGGATAACAACTACACAAGCATGCTATAGGAATTAAACAAGTAAAGGTAAGAAATAACCACAAGTGGAACCGGTGGAGACGAGGATGTGTTGCCGAAGTTCCTTCCCTTTGAGGGGAAGTACGTCTCCGTTGGAGCGGTGTGGAGGCACAATGCTCCCCAAGAAGCCACTAGGGCCTCCGTATTCTCCTCACGCCCTCACACGATGCAAGGTGCCGTGATTCCACTAGTGGTGCCCTTGAAGGCGGCGACCGAACCTTTACAAACAATGTTGGGGCTATCTCCACAACTTGGAGGCTCCCAACAAAACCACGAAGCTTCACCACAATGGAATATGGCTTCGAGGTGACCTCAACCGTCTAGGGTGCTCAAACACCCAAGAGTGACAAGATCCGCAAGGGATTAGTGGGGAGAATCAAATATCTCTTGGTGGAAGTGTAGATCGATGCCTCCTCAAGCAATCCCGAGCAAATCAACAAGTTTGATTGGCTAGGGAGAGAGATCGGGCGGAAATGGAGCTTTTGGAGCAACAATGGAGTAGTGGGGGAAGAGGTAAGTCTTCTTGGAGAAGAAGACCCCCTATATATAGTGGGAGAGCAAATCCAACCATTATGTGCGTTTTTAGCCCGCAGAGCGCGGTAGTACCGCACGTAAGTTGCGGTACTACCGCTGACTGAGCGGTACTACCGCTTAGGGAGCGGTACTACCGCTAGGCAAAAACATGCGAGATGATTGACAACCACAGATGAAATAAATTACATCCGCGGCTACATCCGCAGGGAAAACAGTAGTAGCAAAATGCGACACGGTACTACCGCTTGGAGTAAGCGATACTACCGCATAGGATGCGGAAGGAAAAAATTACTTCCGCACCTACTTCTGCACTTAGAATCAGCGCCGGGCCAGATACACGGTACTACCGCTCTGGATACGCGGTACTTACGTTGGAGCGGTACTACCGTGTCGGCAGGCGGTACTACCGTAAGGCTGTGCGGTACTACCGCTTATTTGAGCGGTACTACCGCTTGCCAGGCAGATGATTTAGTTAAGAAGTCATGGTTTGCATATATGTTAATAAATGGTTGGAACTCCAGAGAAGCAAGGGAAAGGTGGTGCGAGAGTAAGATGTGTACGTGTTGATTCCACCCAAACCTTTCCGAAGCGGACCCCCTCTTAATAGTACGGCTTTCCTATTACTCAAAGCCACCGACAGGGAGCAAAAGAAAACACCGTCTTCCATCGAATCCGAGGGGCAATCAATCGTCTTGTGCCTAAGTGAGATATACCTGTAGGAGCTTAGAGCACACGATTAGTCCGCAAATGCATTGTCATCAATCACCAAAACTCTTAGGGAGAAATATGCCCTTACAGACGATAATTCCCATGTGTCCTCGGGAGTGCTTTACTTTATATAAGAGTTTGGCCAGGCTTGTCCTTTGCTACAAAAAGTATTGGGACACCTTGCTGCGCCTTATTTACTTTTACCTTTTTTCACTTGCTACCAATTACCTTATCACAAAACTATCTGTTACCTATAATTTCAATGCTTGCAGAAAATACCTTACTGAAAACTGCCTATCATTTCCTTCTGCTCCTTGTTGGGTTTGACACTCTTACTTATCGAAAGGACTACGATAGATCCCCTACACTTGTGGGTCATCACGGGTCAGTCTCCGTCTCCCCAGGCGCCAGAGAGTTCCCCTCCGATGATGTAACATTGGGGTTTACACCGGGAGGGCTGTAGGTCAGCAGGAGAAGAATGCTAAGTAGGTATCATAACTACTGAATACACAAAGGTGAAATAGCCAATCCGTACAACTTACTATTCGGGTAGGGGTTTCACCCTGGGCTTCACCACAAAGCTATGTTCGAACGAATCTGAACTATCTCCGAGCTTCAGCTTCCTACGGGGCACGGTCGTGCCCGCGTCAGCAACGGCCCCCCTCTTCCTCCCCCTGCCTTGCGCAGTAGGCATTTCTTCTTCCTCCTCTTCCTCCTCATCATCTTCCTTTGCCTTGTTGGAGGGGAGAATGTGGAGGTCCTCGGGCTTCTTGCCCGCACGACGGGGGCTATCTCCGGCCCCCTTACCCTTTATCTTCTTGGGCTTTTTGGCCGGCGCCGGAACCAGCATCACCGTCAGTAGAGGCAGTGCTGGCTCTTCGGGCAAAGGCGTCGGATACTTAATCTGGGATGCCTTCTTCGTCCAGCCGTATATATCACGTAAAAATTCCAACTCCTATTATCATTAAATAAGGGGAAAGGTATGTATTCGGCAAGGATCGTTATTACCTCTGTGGCGGAAACTTCAGTACTGAAGCCCACATCCTCGTCTTCTTTGGGCCATTTCTTCTGGCTCTTGAAGAGGTGCTTCCAGATCTGTTTGTGCGTAGAGCCGAGGAGATGCTTCAGTGGCTTGTCTCCTGCCGGATCGAACTCCCATAGGGAGGAATCCCGACTTTGATAAGGGAGAACAAGCCGGGTCAGCATCACCTGGACCACGGAGGAGAGCAGGTGCCCCTTGGAGATCACGCCGGACACACGGCTCATAAGAGTCGTCACATCAGTGTGCGACCCCCGGTCCAGACCCTTTTTAGTCCAGGAGGTTAGCCTCTCTGGGGGTCCAGATCTAAAAGCTGGCTCCGCCGCCCAGTTGGTGTCGCGGGGTTCGGTGATATGAAACCACTCCTGCTGCCAGACCTTGTTCGTCTCCACGAACGAGCCCTTGGGCCAAGTTGCATTCAGGAGCTTACTAATCATAGCGCCCCCGCACTCTGCGTGTTCCCCGTCCACCACCTTCGGCTTCACGTTGAAGGTCTTAAGCCATAGGCTGAAGTGTGGGGGGATGCGGAGAAAGGCTTCACACATCACTGTGAAAGCGGATATGTGAAGTATTGAGTTCGGGGCTAGATCATGGAAATCTAGCTCGTAAAAGAACAAAAGACCCCGAACAAACGGGTGGAGTGGAAACCCTAGCCCCCTAAAAAATGAGAGGTGAAAACTACCCTCTCGCCCGCCTTAGGAATGGGAGTCACCTAGCCTTTAGGGGGGAATCGGTGTGCGATGTCGCCGATGAGATACCCCGCGCTCCGTAGATCCTCCACGGTCTTTTCGGTGACCGTGGAAGCCTCCCACTTACCTCTGGCACCGGATCCAGCCATTGCTGGGAAGGGGAGTGGTAGTTGAGGAACGAGGAGATGTGGGCGCAAGAGATGAGAGTACGAGGGCAAGGGAGATTGGAGAGCTCGAGCTTGAGGAAGGCGTGGGGCTGATGAAAGGGATTGGAGTCCTTTTTATAAAGCTACGAATACAGAGCGTCCCCCCACCTTAGCCATAAAACTCGCCAGTTGCCAAAGCGGTCATGCGTAATGCGCAGCGTGGGTGCTCACATCACAATGATAAGAATCCCACAATAAGCGGGCACGATCTCTACTCTGACGGGACGTGTCAATGAGGATATGCGTCGAAACACGAAACTAGGACCAAGTAAAATGGTTCGACATGTTAGTGGGTTGGACGTGACGCTTCACCCAAAAGTTATCAGTAGAGACATATTATTCATTTTCTTTAAAAGCCTTGCATTCGAGGCTAAGGGTTGTACTAATCTTGTAGAGCCGAACACAATCCATCTATTTGCAGAAGATATATTCGGGAGGAGGAACCCGCCTTGCAATGCCGAAGACAATACGAAAGCCAAACTTGTCGTCATCCAAGACAGGTTCAGGGACTACTGAGGGAGTCCTGGATCGGGGGGTCCTTAGGTGGTCGGACAAACTCCTGATGGGCCAGACTGGTGGGCCATGAAGATTATTACAGAAGATCATCTCTCGTATCCGCATAGGACTCCTGGATTCTTGTAATGGCAAGTTTTAGGCTCGGGTGTAGACTTTCCTTCCTCTGCAAGATGATATGTACAAACCCTAGGCCCCTCCGGTGTGTATATAAACCGGAGGGTTTAGTCCATAGAGACAGAGAATTATACAATCCTCATAAGCTAGACTTAGGGTTTAGCCTTTATGATCTCGAGGTAGATCAACTCTTGTACACATATTCACTCATATTAATATAGCAGGAAGTAGGGTTTTACCTCGATCAAGAGGGCCTGAACCTGGGTAAACATCGTGTCCCCAGCCTCCTGTTACCATCAATCTTCAGACGCATAGTTCGGGACCCCCTACCCGAGATCCACCGGTTTTGACACCGACACCTACTTCCACAATTTTTTGTACGTATATCTCCACTACTCCCCGAACCCAAAATTCTTCCTCATTCCCGTAAAGGCGCCGACTTGAACTCAATCCCTCGCCCGTTTACTACAGCGTGGCCCCGCACGCCATAGTACTCCTGCAAACCCTACACGCCACACGCATCATCGGTTTTCTTCAAGAGGATGAGGGAGAAGCGGATGTGTAGTGGAGGCTCTCCTACCCTAGGGTGCCCTAGGTAGGTGCCGCACGCATAATTGGTTTTCTTTTTTCTTTATGCTCTTGCGCCCAAGAGTGAAATAATGGTTGCTTCGTCCGTCCAGCTTAATGCGGGAAAGGTGGGGCTTTGTGATTTGATCCCTCGTCGCTCATTTACTACTACTGCGATGCTATGACCGGGGTGCCTCAAAGTCCAACCGCTGCTCCGAACTATAATTTAGTGCATCGCACGTGGAACAAGACGGTGGATGAGCCACATGTCGGCCTGTAACATCCCAATTTTGAATTTGGATGTTAACATATAGATCATTCATATGCATTCATAATTTGAGCATTTTGAATATGATTTATTTGAAATTTGATCCAAGAGACTTTAAGCAACTCAAGGACCCAAGTGAGAGAGTTGGAAGTTCCCAAAAAGGACCCACAATTTTTATCTATTTTCCATAGTGGGGTTGGATCAAATAAATTTTTGCCAATTTTCATTTTCAATATTTTTAAATAATGAGAGAAGATAATATGAATTCTTCAAAAAAAACATAATAAAAATGTTGGAAATTGAATTTTGAGTAAATATATATTTTTTGGATTTTTATTAGCAAAAATATTTTTATTTTATTTTATTAGTAATAAAAAGTTTATTTTTATTTTAGGCATTTAGGCCTAGAAAAATGTACACGAGGTCAATAATAAGGCCCTAAGTACGTGTGAATTTTTTGACGATTTTTAAAAATGTATTTATAGTGTTTTTCTAATTTTCCATATTTTCGGGAAAAAAATTAATTAAAAAAATGTTTTTGGACCGAATTGGGCCGAAGCCCAGCCGGCCCAGCTCGCGCCACCGCCCTCCCCGACGTGCCTGACAGGGACTCCTCCCAGTGTCCGGCGCCGCCACGACCTCGGCTGCCCCCTTCCCCAAGCCAGGAGCTCGCCCCTGGCGTTTAAAAGGCGAAGCCCCTGGTCCTCCTCTCCTCGACCGTCGCCCCGTTGCCTCTTGCAACCGCCACCGCCGCGTTGACACCGAACCCGCACCACCGCCGCCGTCCCCTCAAGCCATCGTCGCTAGCCCCGCGCCACCACCGCTCGTCGCCAGAGCCCGTCGCCGCCAGAGTCCACCCATCGCTAGAGCCGACCCGTCGCTGGAGCCGACCCGTCGCCCGAACCGTTATAAACCACCCCGGTTCGCCCGGTTTTTTTAGTTTTTGTTTTTGTCTTTTTAAACCGTTCTGTTTTTTAGTTTAGTTATTTAGTGAACGTATACTGTTTAGATCTAAATAACGAATGTTTGTTCGATAGATTTTCCTTTTTTCTGTTATTTTTCCGCCAAGGACCTATTCATGATTAAAATTCTTACAGAGCAGTCCCCAGTTTTCAAACGATCACAACTTTTGACTCATTTGTCTGAATTACATGAAACCAACGCCAAAATCTTTGTTACGATCTCATCTATCCAGAAATCAACTCAACTTTGTTTTTGAAAGTTTTAAATTTTATAGTCAAATAGATTTGAATTTGAACTTCTTTTGATCGTAACTTGAGTTTCGTAACTCCGTTTTAGTTGATTCTTTTTGCAAACCGAAGCTCTTGACCTAAAGTTTCTATAAAGATCAAAACCACATAATTTTGGTACTATTGAAAATAGTTTTTTTAAGCAAGAGTTATTTGCTTGTTCTCAAAGTTTTCCAAGATATTTTCTTTGAATCTTGTGCATGATTGCTTATGTATGCTATTGTTTGTTTGCGATAGAATTTCCAGAGTGTGAAGCTTGCTACTATGAATCTCTAGGGTTTAACGATCATCAGCAAGGCAATTTACAATTTGATCATACTCTTCAATACCCAGTTTTACCTGCATTAGTTATACCCTCAAAGATTTGCATGAGTAGGACTTGGATACTATGGTTATGCTTTGTAGTTAATGAGGTAGGAACCTAATGACTTGTGATCGCCTCGGGAATATACACTTTATTACTTATTGCTTAGCCATGCTCGTAGACGTGGATTGGTATGTGAGATTCAAGAAAGTTGCGAGAGTAACAATAACTAAGGAAAAGTTTAAGGTGGCAACTTTAATACACATCTGGGTGGATTGGTTGCAGGGCACCTGGAGAATCCAGTATTGTCCTAGGATATCCCGGAGGAACCGTGTGATCATCCTATGGAATGCCACCCAGGCTCAAAGGGATCATATGGATATTCATGCCTAGAAACTTCCGTGTGCAGCCACAAGCCATTATGGGCTCTGGCATAGTTGAGTAAGTTGTGTGAGCTCTTTCACTGGTAGACTAGCAGATGTAGTGGAAAGTAGGTGTGACGCCCGGGTAATCAAGCTACAATAAACCCATGTTAATGATGCTACATCATCAAAATTAAAGTTTTGCTAGCCCTCACTTTGATCCATACCGAATTCAAGTTCAAATTTAAATAACGTCAAAATTATTATTTCTTCAAATGGTAAAAGAAATGTTCATTGGGTTGCAAATATTTTGTAGCAATTTTTCATGAAAGAATCAACATTTTTCAGAATGATAAAATGCCCCTAAGCTATTTTTTAACTGTCCTATAAAGCTTTTAATTGAACCATCTCAATTTAAGTAAATATCTAAACTATTCAAAAATATTTGATACTTATTGTGCAAACTCTAAATATCGCCTAATATTTATGTGCTAAATTGCACTTTGGACTAAACTCATATGTAGATTAGTTTAACATAAAACAGTAACTAAATATGAGAACAAAAAAAAAGAAAATAACACAAAAAGGAAAATTAGAGGGGGACCTAAACTACCGAACCTTTGGCCCATCTAGCCAAATGGCTGGCCCAGCCCACTCCAGGCACCTCCTCCTTCCTCTGTTCATCAGAGGGGGATCGTGGCGACCATCCAGGCCGCCATGGTCATCGGTGGCGCCGTGGAGGCCATCCCACGACTCCTCTGGGGATAAGGAGCCCCCTCCCCCGAACCCTAGCAGCCCCAGAACCTTTTCCCCTCTCCCTTCCCGCGCCGTTACTCTCTTCCCCAAACACGACCGTCACCGTGTCGTCGTTGTCTCCGCGGCCATCGTGCTCCCCGTCGCCTGAGTAGATGTCCAGAAGGACCGCCACCATCAACTTCGTCCATCCCGAGCACCAAATCGAGCAGAGCCGGCTCGTACGCTCGCAATCGAGCTCCTTTTCTCCGCGTACTTAGCCGGCCGTCGTCGTTGATTGCCTCGTCTTCGGTCCGTCCCCGGCCACATCGAGCTCACCTCCGGCACCGCGGTAAGCCCCTCCTCCGTTTGCCATTTTTCTCCGGCTCGATCCGTGCCCGTATTGGTCGTCCCGTGAGCTCCGGCCGCCATGTCCGTTGGAGCTCAGTGTCCGCGCGCTCCCTTGTGTACTACTGCTGCTGCTCCTGGTCGCGCTCGCCGTGACTCTTCGTCGTGCCTCGCTCCCAGCCTGCGCGCCCCGTCCGCGCCCCTGCTGTGCTTCGGCCGTATTGCTGCTGCTAACTGCCGCTGCAGCATGCTGCCTCGCCGCGGCTGCTACTCTTGCTGCTACTGCCGCACCCTGCCGCTGCTCCTCACTGTCGCCTCCGCCCAGACACACCCAGCGCTGCTCGCTTCCCCCCTACGCAGCCACTCGTGGCTGGCCATGGATGTGTGCTGGCCATGGCAAGTACATCCATTGCACAAGCACTCCACGATCAAGGCCGTCGGTGTTAAAAGGGATTAGTCCATGTAGATTACTGGAGATTAGTTAAATGGCCCCATAACCGGTGGTCCCACTTTGTTTAGTTGTTTTTTTACTAGTTTATAGTTAAGTTCTTTTAGCACTTGTGTCTATTACATGTGGGCCCCCTTGACCCCGTTGACCAGTTATCATTGACTGGTCAACTACTGCTGACTGGACCCCCAGCCCCACTGCCATACACCCTGGCTAGCACAACCCATGTGACCAAAGTATTTAGATACTTAATTTTCGAATTAAATGAATTCCGGGAAATGAGTAAAACTTTGGAAATTCACAAAAAATAAACCGTAATTCGGATGAAAATAATTTATATATGAAAATCGATCAGAAAAATGAGACGAATCCGGATACACGGTCGTTCGTCCGCCACACCTCTCTATCATACCGAACGTGCAACATTCCCCCTCAGTTTCATCTGCCCGAAAACGCGAAACACCGGGAATACTTTCCCGGATGTTTTTCATCCTTGCCAGTATCACCTCCTACTGCGTTAGGTCACACGTAGAACCGCGTATTTCCATGTTATGCTTTGTGATGCTATTGTTGCTCTGTTATTTATTAGTTTCCCCTTTGTTGCTTATTTTTTGGTAGACTCCGATACTGTGATAGACCCCGAGACCATTGATGCTTCGGTGTTCAACTACGGCTACGCTTCCGAAGATTCCTTTCGTCTGCAGAGCTTCCAGGCAAGCCCCCCCTTTGATCACCAGATATCGCCTATTCTTCTCTCTACTGCTTGCATTAGAGTAGTGTAGCATGTTACTGTTCGGTTACTCCTATTCTGCTGCATAGCCTGTCATTGTTGCTACAACTGTTGATACTTTACCTGCCATCCTAATGCTTAGTATAGGATGCTAGTATTCCATCAGTGGCCCTACATCCTTGTCCGTCTGCCCTGCTATTCTATCGGGCCGTGATCACTTGGGTGTGATCACGGGTATATACTATATACATACTTTACATGACACATGATGTGACTAAAGTCGGGTCGGCTCATTGAGTACCCGCAAGTGATTCGATGTGGGGGCTGAAAGGACAGGTGGCTCCATCCAGGTAGTGGTGGGCCTGAGTTCCTGACGGCCCCCGAGTGGATCTTTGTGGCGGAGCGACAGGGCAGGTTGAGACACCCAGTGGAGAGGTGGCCTGGCCCTGGTCGTTGTCCGCGGTTATTTCATAATAACACGCTTACCGAGTTTGGATATTTGATCTGAGTCTGGCCATTTGGTCTATACGCACTAACCAGCTGCGTGGGAACAGTTATGGGCACTCGACGTCGTGGTATCAGCCGAAGCCTTCTTGACGTCAGCGACTTAGCGGCGCGCGCCGGGTTGGACCGTGTAACGCAACTTCCTTAGTAATGGAGGTTGCTAGGTCTGTTCACCGGCCGTGTACGCAACGTGCAGGTGTGCGTTGGGCGATGGACCCGGACCCCTGCGCGCCTAGGACTTAGACCGGCGTCCTGACCTCTCTGATGTGCTTAGGTAGGGCTGCGACGTGTTGATCTTCCGAGGCCGGGCATGACCCTGGAAAGTGTGTCCGGCCAAATGGGATCAAGCGTGCTGGGTTATGTGGTGCACCCCTGCAGGGAAGTTAATCTATTCGAATAGCCGTGTCCCTCGGTAAAAGGATGACCCGGAGTTGTATTTCGACCTCATGACAACTAGAACCGGATACTTAATAAAACACACCCTTACTAGTGCCAGATACAACTCGGTGGTTGCTCTCTCACAGGGTGATGTGCGGGAGGATCGCCGAGTAGGATTATGCTATACGATGTTACTTGGTGAACTTACCATCTACTCCCTTCTACTGCTGCAAGACGGAGGCTGCGAGAAGCAAGGATACTTGTTACTTTCCAGCCACCCTCATCTTCTGCTGCAAGATGGAGGTTACGAGAAGCGTAGTCTTCGATTGGATTAGCTATCCCCCTCTTATTCTGCTTTCTGCAGTTCAGTCCACATATATTACCCCTTTACACAGATATCATTGCATATGTAGCGTAGATCCTTGCTTGCGAGTACTTTGGATGAGTACTCACGGTTGCTTTTCTCCCCCTTTTCCCCTTTTTCTTCCTTCTTCTCGGATGACGCAACCAGATGGTGGAGCCCAGGAGCCAGAGGATCTCGATGATGTTTCTACATGGAGTTCGGCTTCGAGGAGTAGTTAGGAGGTCCCAGGCAGGAGGCCTTGCCTTTTCGATCGTTGCTACTTTTGTGCTAGCCTTCTTAAGGCAAACTTGTTTAACTTATGTCTGTACTCAGATATTATTGCTTCCGCTGACTCTTGTGTTTTCGAGCTTATGTATTCGAGCCCTCGAGGCCCCTGGCTTGTAATATAAAGCTTGTATTATTTTAATTTGTGTCTAGAGTTGTGTTGTGATATCTTCCAGTGAGTCCTTGATCTTGGCCGTACACATTTGCGTGCATGATTAGTGTACGGACAAATCGGGGGTGTCACAAGTTGGTATCAG
This sequence comes from Secale cereale, assembly GCA_902687465.1. Classification (NCBI taxonomy): domain Eukaryota; kingdom Viridiplantae; phylum Streptophyta; class Magnoliopsida; order Poales; family Poaceae; genus Secale; species Secale cereale. The sequence goes on along the minus strand of LR738712.1, from coordinate 186,222,902 downwards.
AGCCGACTGCCTGTAGGAATCCCCCTTCCACACTCCTTGGCCGAAGTTGAGTCTAGTCTTTGAAAAACTGATTTACTAACTTGGCTGTGTGGCTTATGGGCCCACGTCGCCAATTGGGTGGTATTAGGATCTTTTATTCCTCGTCTTTACTCTGGGACTCTGATCTCTCTTCTATTCGGGATAAATGAATTTTGCAAAATCTAACATTAGGATCTCGTTATCACTTTCACCCGGAGAGCACCTTATTACCGATGATCGTCTGCTGCACCAGAAGACCCTGAAGATACTCTCCGCTGTTAACCCGAGAACTTGTGCTCATCGCCTTTGCAATTCACTGCCACCGATATATCCCTATGGATATCTGTGTGCATTTGTCATTCTCATGATCGTTCCTCGTCGCTCTTGTTGTTACAAGATGCCTCGAAATATTCTCCGTTGTCCTGAGAATCCTTTGAGTTTACTGCCCTGCAGTTTTATTTCGCGTGAAAGCCCTTATGGTTATTTCCTCACATTTATCGAGGATCCGTGCTTCTCAAATGTTCATGTGTCTCGTAAAATTCTTCGGAATACTTTCGATCTTTCGAAAATCCTCTGCAACCTGTTACTCTTGAAATTCTTGCCTGCTTGCATTATGGTTAATTCCATATGACTAGTAGTCTTCGTTAACATCCCTTGTCCTGGCCGTTTTGAGCCTACTGATTCAATGTGTGTGTATGCACGCAGTCATCAGGTTATCCTTTATAAAATTATCTTTCCGGCTCGGACGTCATTCCGGACATGAGTTGGTTCTCGGCAATTCAAACCTTTAATTGATTGTCCAACTAAGTGTTTCAACTTATCCATCCTTAATCAGAGCGTCTGCTTCTGATCCTTTGTTTTGGAGACCATAATTTCTTTCTGTTTAAGCATCAGACTAATCAGGTGATTCTTGAATCTGGTGCCTCTGCATTCTTTCTTCCTCTAAGTGAGTACCGATACTCACATCAGCTCCGTTGTGGAACGCCCGATCCATTGTTGGATTGTTGTCCGACAGTGTCCTTCATATTCAATCACCTCGTGAGTTCTTCCCCTGATACATAATGCCTTTGGTAAATTGTATCCTCTGCTTGGCCAACCATGCTCTGCTTTCGAGCTGGTGTATTTACTTTTGAAACTTGTGGTATATGATACTAAGATGCCCGATGGGTTGAACCAATGCATTCCCCTAATCTGTGAGAACCCGAAGGTTTTCACAAGTCATACTCTTTCAGTGTTCTACCAGATAAAATTCCAACACTACAGTTTTATCAAAGCGAGAGGTGAATGAAATGATTTGCATTAAAGAAGTGGGAGTCGACCTTGAACTTGTGTTCATGCCCATGAAAATGAAGTAGACCGTCTCGGAAGCTTCTTGCCAAATGATTGTCCAGCTGTATAATTCTTTCGGTATTCTTGAATTGATTCCTTACAGTTATGGTTCCGACCATGCTGTCCTTATTCAATATATCTGGAATAAATCCATTCCAAGCCTCGTCAATTTTTGACAAGGTTAAAGCATCTACTGTCATAGGTCAATGACCTAGTTCAACTTCTATCGTGTTCTACCTTCGAGTTTTACCCTCTGATATCTCGAGGATATCATGCCTTTGCACTACACCTTTTGAAATTTTGATGAAGTAATACCTTTGCTTGTCGTAATCACTCTACGGGTTCTAGGTTTCCGTCAACCGAGGACACCGTTTAGTAAATCAAATCTGCTCTAAAAATTCAACACCCCTAGTAGATGTTACTGGGAAATTTTTAAACTCAAGCTGGTTTATTCCTAGACTATCGGGTACGTCCCTTGTCTAGCTATCTTTGACTGTGCTACCTCGTCCTTCTTTGGTGCACAAATTCTTCAGAGATTGAGCAGAACTTACGTCGAGCTTTCAGCATCTGGTTGCTTGTTCAGTAAGGCGACTTTGATTCCGAGCTTGCATCTTTTATATTGATCCAATAACTTGCCACTTCGTCATTCCCTTGCTTGACGCAGCCGATCTTCGATTGCATCCTCTTGAAACCTCTCGACCAATGTGTCGTGATCACCTCCAACACGTTGACTTCTTCTGAGACATCAACGGAGTTTATGATGAGAAATACCCTCCTTGTCCTTGATGATTTTTATTATCATCGACAACACCCTTGACTCCCTTTCATCGCAAACTTGTCCACATTATGAATACAACTTGCTCTCCAGCTAGTGTTGTGTTCTGCCTTGAAGTATTTCTGTCCTTCATATCAAGAATGTTGTGGGGATTGCTTCACCTCTTAGAGAATCTCGGTATGATGATACTTCTCACCATCACCATTCTTCCTTGGTCCCCGTGTTGTTTTTAACCGGGATACCAATATACTAACGATGCTGTTTGAGTTCTATGCTTCTAGCAACCCTATTGCTGTGAAGTTAACGATCGACAGTTCATTCTTAGACTGTTGGTTATAGAATCATCACTCTAACATTGATCTTGCTGCCTTAGGTCATATTTCGGGCACACCTTTCAAGTTTCAACTAATGATTAATGGCGTATGTTTTCCTCAAGCATACAACATGATATCCTTTGAATTAACAAGTGTCATATTCTTGTTCACATTATTGTGGAAATCCATCCGTTTGGAATTCTCGATAAATTGACGCTGAGCCCATCAGCCACCTCCTCACCCTCTCCTTGGTTTAATGATGAACTATTGTTTCGGGAACCCGCTCCCATAGTTCATTTCCCGAGAATCTTGCAAGGTCATTTCGTCGATTTGTGTTGCACCTTTTCTTCTCAAACATCCTGAGTCTGAGGTATCATGACACCAATCGGATCTGTATCTCGGTCAGATATGATGGTTGGGACAACTTTCCAGTAGTTATAATGTTGGTCCTTTGCTGACCCAGTATTATGATGTCATGCCTAGCACCCTTGGCTGGAGGACCTATCATTATAATTTCTTTTGCAATGATAACCATTCTTCCACGAGGAAATTGTAAGACTTACTTTATAAGTTGCTCCTGATGAATCCTTTGTGTATCCAAGTCCGACCTTTGCTTCAATACCATGTCAATGCTATCTCGAAGCATGTCTGTGGTACTCCGATTTTCAACAAGAGCATTTGAAGCCCAATGCTAAATGTTTCTTGGTCAGTTATCCAAACACCGTCGATGGGTAATATCTTGGTTAATTCCTTGCCTCTTTATCTGAATGGTTAGGTACTTTCTCTCCTAACATGTATACCATGTTCTGCTTGTCCATGGGAAGGATATACTCCTATTAATTGTGTGTAATCATAATTTTCCTTTCCATTTGTTTGTTTAACCTTTCTTTGATCTACATATAATCTAAGCAGTAACAAATTTCTATTTATGTAAACACCTTGGTATACAAATCTGTCAGTAAGAACCTGTACTATTGTTCATAACATTCCGGTAACCACCGATGGACAAGAACTTTGCCTATTGGTCCGCCTCGTTCAACGAGCAAGAAAATGGTCCTCTCTGTTCCCCATTCTTGCTATCGACATTGTTACCGACATAGCTGACAAGCTATCCAATGGCATGCCTCCCTGTCGCGGATGTGCAAGATGTCACCACCCTTCCTTTCAACCCACATGGTGGGCCCATAACCCACAGGTCCACTGGATTGAAACCTGACTCTTCTTTACAACCCGGATTCTAATGTATCCTTTGCACATGGCTTCGTATGTGACTCACGAGCTAAATTCTCTACCATTATTCATCCTGGAAGAAAACACCATGTTATTCACGTTGTTCAAGCCCCCATTCCAGCTTCTGTCTAGGTAGCGAATGATTGCCTACCCATTTGGAACTTTGGTACCATCGTATATTGCACTCTACGAATTCATTGAAATACAACTCGTGCGGTACCTCGTATATTTCCCACTGAGTTCACCGTCAGATGCCCAGCTTTGTGGAGATGCGTTCTTCCGGAGTTCTTCCCCCTGGTCGCGTTCGTAGGACGATGGAGATCCCAAAGAAAGGATGACGACTTGATCACGATGACTTAAAGCGGAGAAATGAAGACATCAACGAAAGGGATCAACCTCTTCGAGAAGGGCAACCAAGACCAAGAAGACCCGTTAGAATTTCGCAACCAGAACTTCTCCCTTACTCCACCGCTTAAATCTCGGGACGAGATTTCTTGTAGTAGAGGAGAATTGTGACGCCCGGGTAATCAAGCTACAATAAACCCATGTTAATGATGCTACATCACCAAAATTAAAGTTTTGCTAGCCCTCACTTTGATCCATACCGAATTCAAATTCAAATTTAAATAACGTCAAAATTATTATTTCTTCAAATGGTAAAAGAAATGTTCATTGGGTTGCAAATATTCTGTAGCAATTTGTCATGAAAGAATCAACATTTTTCAGAATGATAAAATGCCCCTAAGCTATTTTTTAACTGTCCTATAAAGCTTTTAATTGAACCATCTCAATTTAAGTAAATATCTAAACTATTCAAAAATATTTGATACTTATTGTGCAAACTCTAAATATCGCCTAATATTTATGTGCTAAATTGCACTTTGGACTAAACTCATATGTAGCTTAGTTTAACATAAAACAGTAACTAAATATGAGAACAAAAAAAAATAACACAAAAAGGAAAATTAGAGGGGGACCTAAACTACCGAACCTTTGGCCCATCTAGCCAAATGGCTGGCCCAGCCCACTCCAGGCACCTCCTCCTTCCTCTGTTCATCAGAGGGGGATCGTGGCGACCATCCAGGCCGCCATGGTCATAGGTGGCGCCGTGGAGGCCATCCCACGGCTCCTCTGGGGATAAGGAGCCCCCTCCCCCGAACCCTAGCAGCCCCAGAACCTTTTCCCCTCTCCCTTCCCGCGCCGTTACTCTCTTCCCCAAACACGACCGTCACCGTGTCGTCGTTGTCTTCGCGGCCATCGTGCTCCCCGTCGCCTGAGTAGATGTCCAGAAGGACCGCCACCATCAACTTCGTCCATCCCGAGCACCAAATCGAGCAGAGCCGGCTCGTACGCTCGCAATCGAGCTCCTTTTCTCCGCGTACTTAGCCGGCCGTCGTCGTCGATTGCCTCGTCTTCGGTCCGTCCCCGGCCACATCGAGCTCACCTCCGGCACCGCGGTAAGCCCCTCCTCCGTTTGCCATTTTTCTCCGGCTCGATCTGTGCCCGTATTGGTCGTCCCGTGAGCTCCGGCCGCCATGTCCGTTGGAGCTCAGTGTCCGCGCGCGCCCTTGTGTACTACTGCTGCTTCTCCTGGTCGCGCTCGCCGTGACTCTTCGTCGTGCCTCGCTCCCAGCCTGCGCGCCCCGTCCGCGCCCCTGCTGTGCTTCGGCCGTATTGCTGCTGCTAACTGCCGCTGCAGCATGCTGCCTCGCCAGGGCTGCTACTCTTGCTGCTACTGCCGCACCCTGCCGCTGCTCCTCACTGTCGCCTCCGCCCAGACACACCTATGCTGCCCGCTTCCCCCCTACGCAGCCACTCGTGGCTGGCCATGGATGTGTGCTTGTGCGTGCTGGCCATGGCAAGTACATCCATTGCACAAGCACTCCACGATCAAGGCCGTCGGTGTTAAAAGGGATTAGTCCATGTAGATTACTGGAGATTAGTTAAATGGCCCCATAACCGGTGGTCCCACTTTGTTTAGTTGTTTTTTTACTAGTTTATAGTTAAGTTCTTTTAGCACTTGTGTCTATTACATGTGGGCCCCCTTGACCCCGTTGACCAGTCATCATTGACTGGTCAACTACTGCTGACTGGACCCCCGGCCCCACTGCCATACACCCTAGCTAGCACAACCCATGTGACCAAAGTATTTAGATACTTAATTTTCGAATTAAATGAATTCTAGGAAATGAGTAAAACTTTAGAAATTCACAAAAAATAAACCGTAATTCGGATGAAAATAATTTATATATGAAAATCGATCAGAAAAATGAGACGAATCCGGATACGCGGTCCGTTCGTCCGCCACACCTCTCTAACATACCGAACGTGCAACATTCCCCCTCCGTTTCATCAGCCCAAAAACGCGAAACACCGGGAATACTTTCTCGGATGTTTTTCATCCTTGCCAGTATCACCTCCTACTGCGTTAGGTCACACGTAGCACCGCGTATTTCCATGTTATGCTTTGTGATGCTATTGTTGCTCTGTTATTTATTTGTTTCCCCTTCGTTGCTTATTTTTCGGTAGACTCCGATACTGTGATAGACCCTGAGACCATTGATGCTTCGGTGTTCAACTACGGCTATGCTTCCGAAGATTCCTTTCGTCTGCAGAGCTTCCAGGCAAGCCCCCCCTTTGATCACCAGATATCGCCTATTCTTCTCTCTACTGCTTGCATTAGAGTAGTGTAGCATGTTACTGTTCGGTTACTCCTATTCTGCTGCATAGCCTGTCATTGTTGCTACAACTGTTGATACTTTACCTGCCATCCTAATGCTTAGTATAGGATGCTAGTATTCCATCAGTGGCCCTACATCCTTGTCCGTCTGCCCTGCTATTCTATCGGGCCGTGATCACTTGGGTGTGATCACGGGTATATACTATATACATACTTTACATGACACATGATGTGACTAAAGTCGGGTCGGCTCATTGAGTACCCGCAAGTGATTCGATGTGGGGGCTGAAAGGACAGGTGGCTCCATCCAGGTAGTGGTGGGCCTGAGTTCCTGACGGCCCCCGAGTGGATCTTTGTGGCGGAGCGACAGGGCAGGTTGAGACACCCAGTGGAGAGGTGGCCTGGCCCTGGTCGTTGTCCGCGGTTATTTCATAATAACGCGCTTAAAGAGTTTGGATATTTGATCTGAGTCTGGCCATTTGGTTTATACGCACTAACCAGCTGCGTGGGAACAGTTATGGGCACTTGACGTCGTGGTATCAGCCGAAGCCTTCTTGACGTCAACGACTTAGCGGCGCGCATCGGGTTGGACCGCGTAACTTAACTTCCTTAGTAATGGAGGTTACTAGGTCTGCTCACCGGCCGCGTACGCAACGTGCAGGTGTGCGTTGGGCGATGGGCCCGGACCCCTGCGCGCCTAGGACTTAGACCGGCGTCCTGACCTCTTTGATGTGCTTAGGTAGGGCTACGACGTGTTGATCTTCCGAGGCCGGGCATGACCCTGGAAAGTGTGTCCGGCCAAATGGGATCAAGCGTGCTGAGTTATGTGGTGCACCCCTGCAGGGAAGTTAATCTATTCGAATAGCCGTGTCCCTCGGTAAAAGGACGACCCGGACTTGTATTCCGACCTCATGACAACTAGAACCGGATACTTAATAAAACACACCCTTACCAGTGCCAGATACAACTCGGTGGTTGCTCTCTCACAGGGTGATGTGCGGGAGGATCGCCGAGTAGGATTATGCTATACGATGTTACTTGGTGAACTTACCATCTACTCCCTTCTACTGCTGCAAGACGGAGGCTGCGAGAAGCAAGGATACTTGTTACTTTCCAGCCACCCTCATCTTCTGCTGCAAGATGGAGGTTACGAGAAGCGTAGTCTTCGATTGGATTAGCTATCCCCCTCTTATTCTGCTTTCTGCAGTTCAGTCCACATATATTACCCCTTTACACAGATATCATTGCATATGTAGCGTAGATCCTTGCTTGCGAGTACTTTGGATGAGTACTCACGGTTGCTTTTCTCCCCCTTTTCCCCTTTTTCTCCCTTCTTCTCGGATGACGCAACCAGATGCTGGAGCCTAGGAGCCAGAGGATCTCGATGATGTTTCTACATGGAGTTCGGCTTCGAGGAGTAGTTAGGAGGTCCGAGGCAGGAGGCCTTGCCTTTTCGATCGTTGCTAATTTTGTGCTAGCCTTCTTAAGGCAAACTTGTTTAACTTATGTCTGTACTCAGATATTATTGCTTCCACTGACTCTTGTGTTTTCGAGCTTATGTATTCGAGCCCTCGAGGCCCCTGGCTTGTAATATAAAGCTTGTATTATTTTAATTTGTGTCTAGAGTTGTGTTGTGATATCTTCCAGTGAGTCCTTGATCTTGGTCGTATACATTTGCATGCATGATTAGTGTACGGACAAATCAGGGGCGTCACAGTAGGTGTACCGGTCTACCCAGAGTAAAGAGTTAATGCTTCCGAAAAGCTATGTCTCGATCTTTCTATCATGGATGCGGTCGAGTCTTGTGGGGAAAAATGTGCAAACCTCTGCAGAGTGTACAATCTGATCATGATTAGCCGTGTCCCCGATTATGGACATCTTGAGTATCCTGGTATGTGAATTATTGGTTGATCTCATCACTCTATCATTAAATTGTCGGGTTACTAATGACATTGGTAATTTTGTGATTGAGATGGAGGAACCTTCTCAATATTGATTAATTCAACTTAGTAGTAAATAAAATTTATTCCTTTGTTGTAGGGAAAAATTAGCTTTATGCAAAAAAAAAAACTTACAGCCGCCACCACCCAAATATGCATGTACTGGTAGATATTTGTTCGTTACTGCTATAGTGTGATTTTGCCAGCATATTCCATGTGCTGACGTACACGACTGCAACGTCTCATGTTGCAGAGTTTTCAAACAAAGAATAAGGTGCAATAGGTCGTTGTCATGCACTCAATGTTTTCTGCGGAGTTGATGGACTCAACTTATCTTCGATGCTTCCGCAGTTTATTATTTAGTTGGCCTTTAGCCATATTATTGTAATGAATACTCTTTATGAGGATCTTGATGTAATAAGTGTGTGATTGAAACTCTGTTATAAATCCTCAAGTATTGTGTGTTTCAGCATACCGATCCAGGGATGACACTTAAGCACAGAGACGTTGATCCATTGGGATCGTGGTCGCTACAAAATGGTATCAGAGCACACGCTGACTGTAGGACGTGACCACTAGGATAAGTCATAGGATGCTCCTCTCTACTCATTTCTAATCGTTCTCTATTTCTACTCTATAGATGCCGGACCCCAGGAGCAAGTTTACTCAGCCCGATGATGACACCCCTTTCGGAGACACTTGAAGGAAGTCACAAAGTATTTACACATCGGAATACCAAGTTTCACTGGAATCTTCACTACGACATTACGAGAAGAGGGGTGCTGGAGGATCAAAGTTTGTGTTCCTGGGAGGACTATTGCACCAGTCATGGAACCTCTTGAGCTTGTCTTTGATGCACCAACTTGGAGCTTAGGAAAGAGTATGGCAGCGCACGTCACCTTTGGACGCATTTGCGAAGTCTACAACAAGGATCTTGAAGACACCACCTACAAGATTTGTGGACGTCGAGATGAGCAATGGGAGATGATTCGCACCAGAAACGACAAGTCCATTGGATCTTTCATACAGGAGATGGACCAGCACATTCGTCATTATGAGAATCATATGTGCACTCTCGTGCTGAAGACCAAGACGGTGATGACACGGAATATCGAGCTAGAGGAAGAACTAAAGACAACACGCGATGGATATGAAGAGAAAATTGTTGTGTTACTGGAGTAGAATGAAGAACTGAAGAAGAAGCTAGGAGCACCCGTGGTGAAGCCAGAACCAGAGATGGGCATTCGTTCGAAAGACTACATCATACTGGATGACACTGACAGTGATGTTTATGAAGACGAAGCTCGAGCAGGTATTATGGAATTTTCTACCGATGAAAGCTATTAGATGACCACCTTATTGCTATTAGTGTTCTCCCAAGTAGTTAGAATCGATCACGAGTTTTGTAATAATAGCTTAGGATCTTTTGTGTGAACCTTGTTTGAAATTGAGTGATGTGATATGACTATGTTTGTCTCATGTGCATATGGGTAGTGGAATCTCTCATTAGACCTCATTCTATTCTACTTCTCACCCCTCTAACCCATCAGATGCCTCCGAGACATGAGCCCGGATTCGTGTTCCCACTAGAGCTCGCTCAGTTGATCCAGCAGCAGAATACTTTGATGCAACTACTTGTTCAGAACCAAGGCAACAAGAACAACAAAAAGAACAACAACAACAACAACAACAACAACAACAACAACAACAACAACAACAACAACAACAACAACAACAACAACAACAACAACAACAACAACAACAACAACCCTCCTCCAACAGACAACCTCACCCGGTTCCTAAGGTTGAATCCGCCGGTGTTCTCTAGTAGCACCAAGCCGATTGTTGCAGATGACTGGATCGGCAAGATGGGAAAAGAGCTAGCAACTGCTGGATGCACAGATGCAAAGAGAGTGCGCTTTGCCGCACATCAGCTTGAGGGACCAGCAACCGCTTGGTGGGAGAACTACACCGCTACTTATCCCCTTGCTGCCGTTACTTGGGATCAGTTTCAGCAAGCCTTCCGCACTGCACATGTTTCATGTGGAGCCATGATACTGAAGAAGCATGAGTTTCGCAACTTGCGCCAAGGAAACTGTACTGTGGGGCAGTACATGGATGCCTTCAGGCAGTTAGCTCGCTATGCCCCAGATGACATGGCCACAGATGCCGCAAAGCAGTAGAAGTTTCTTGAGGGACTCAGCGATGAGTTTAGTGTGTAGCTGATGGTAGCAACCTTCAACAACTACCAGGAGCTGGTAGACAGGGCCATCATGATTGAAGGCAAGCAGCAGTAGATAGAGAGCCGCAAGAGGAAGTATGGACAGGGGAAGTATAACTCTGGAGCTCAGCAGAAGACTCGCTACTCCCAGTACTCAAGATGATATAACCATCCCACCCATGGAGGACAAAACCATGGAGGCCATTCTCACAATGGAGGAAGTGCACACAACCATAGTGGCCCCACGAATGGCAACGGAAATGGAGAGAAAAATAATCAGAACCATTCCACCCCATCAACCCCCGCCAAGAAAGATCTGAGTCACATTACTTATTTCAAGTGCGGGAAGACTGGACACTACGCCACCGAGTGTCCAGATGCAAAGAATGGAAATGGCAATGGAAGCTCAGGAAAGAAGCCCAACCCATTCACCAGAGGATAGGTGAATCACGTCAGTGTGGAGGAGATTGATGAGCAACCCGATGCAGTGGTGTGGTTGGTAAGTTTTTGGTTAATGCATTTATAGACCTTGTTCTTTTTGACACTGGTGCATGGCATTCATACATATCAAGGGGTTTTGTGGAAAAATATAATTTGCCAACCATAGCCCTTAAGTAACCTATGTTAGCGAGTTCCCCTGGAGCAGAGTACATGGCTAGTCGAGGATGTTATCAGTTGCTATTGACTAGTGGGAGACATGTTTTTCCCATCGATCTCATTGTCTTGGAATCCCAGGGTTTGGATGTAATCATAGGTATGGATTGGCTATCCGGGTTTGAGGGAAACATTGATTGTGCCAGTAAATCTATTCTCGTCACCACCCAAGAAGGAAAGAGGATCAATTACGTGTCGAGACACGCGCTAAGAAGAACACAAGTGAATGCACTTTCGGGAGTTGTTCAGGAGGAAGTACCAGTTGTGAAGGATTCTCCCGATGTTTTCCCGGAGGAGTTACCATGCATGCCACCGGATCGAGACACTGAGTTCTTCATTGAGTTGTTACCAGGCACCAGACCAATATCAAAGAGACCGTACCGGATGCCTGCTAATGATTTGGAAGAGATTAAGAAGCAGATCAAGGAGTTAATGGAGAAATGTTATATTCGACCGAGTTCTTCACCTTGGGGAGCCCCAGTGCTCCTAGTGGAGAAGAAAGATGGATCATTAAGGATGGTTGTGGATTATCGTGCACTGAATGAGGTGACAATCAAGAACAAGTGCCCTCTGCCGATGATCAATGATTTGTTTGACCAGTTGCAAGGTGCCAAGTCTTTTCTAAGATCGATTTACGGTCTGGATATCATCAGTTGAAGATTCGAGAATAGGACATACCTAAGACAGCTTTTACCACGAGGTATGGGCTTTATGAGTATACGGTTATGTCGTTTGGTTTGACTAATGCCCCTGCCTACTTTATGAGTATGATGAACACGGTGTTCATGGAGTTCTTGGATAAGTTTGTGGTGGTATTCATTGATGACATATTGATTTACTCGAAGAATGAAGAAGAGCACAAGGAACATTTGTGATTGGTTCTCGAGAAGCTCAGGGAACATCAGTTATATGCCAAGTTCAGCAAGTGTGAGTTTTGGTTAAAGGAAGTAGGATTCCTCGGACATGTTATATCAGAAGATGGTATAGCAGTAGACCCCACCAAGGTACAGGCCGTCACCGAGTGGAAAGCACCCACCTCAGTTGGAGAGATTCACAGTTTTCTTGGACTCGCAGGATATTATCGGAGGTTCATTGAGAATTTCTCCAAGATTGTGAAACCCATGACAGAGTTGCTGAAGAAGGAAAGTAAGTACAATTGGACCAAAGAATGTGAGGCCAGTTTTCAGGAGTTGAAGAAACGTTTGGTTACAGCCCCAGTGCTGATTCTCCCGAATATATGGAAGGATTTTCAAGTGTATTGCGACGCTTCTCGTCAAGGACTTGGAGGCGTTCTCGTGCAAGAAGGAAGAGTTGTTTCATATGCCTCACGTCAGCTTCGTTCACATGAGTTGAATTATGCCATGCATGATTTGGAGTTAGCAGCCGTAGTGCACGCACTCAAGACCTGGAGACACTTTCTTATTGGAAACCGTTGTGATGTTTACATGGATCATAAGAGTTTGAAGTATATCTTCATGTAGAAGGAGTTAAATCTCAGGCAACAGAGATGGCTGGAACTCATAAAGGATTATGACATGAGATTGCATTATCACCTAGGGAAAGCCAATGTCGTGGCAGATGCTTTGAGTCGTAAGAGTTACGTTAATACTATTATAACCGGAGGTTTACCCCAGGAGTTAGCGGATGATCTTTGAGACCTACAATTAGAGATAGTCCTAAGAGGCTATGTTGCCACAATGGAGATTCAGTCCACTTTGTTGGGCAAGATTCGAGAAGCCCAGAAGATGGACGAAAGTATTGCAGAAATAAAGGGCAGAATGAGCCAACGAAAGGCAGAAGGTTTTCGTGAGGATGAATACATAACACTACGGTTCGAAGAGCATATAACGTGCCCAATGACCCGGAGATCGGGAAGTTGATTCTTCAGGAGGCTCATGATTCGCCTTACTCGATACACCTAGACAACACTAAGATGTACCTGGATTTGAAACAGAATTTTTGGTGGACCGGTATGAAGAAAGACATCACCGAGTATGTAGCGATATGTGACGTCTGTCACAGAGTTAAGGCAGAACATCAGAAACCAGCAGGGTTACTATAGCCGTTACCGATACCAGATTGGAAGTGCGACAACATAGGAATGGATTTTATCACAGGTTTACCCAGGACACGATCAGGGTACGATTCTATCTGGGTTATAGTTGATCGCTTGACTAAGGTATCCCATTTCATCCCCATGAAGACCACTTACACGAGTGCTAAGTTGGCCAAGATAAGCATGACCAGGATCATATGTCCGCATGGAGTTCCGAGGATCATTGTATCAGACAGAGGAACACAGTTTACCTCAAAGTGTTGGAAGCAGTTGCACAAGACTTTGGGTACTAGGCTTGAGTTCAGTACAGCCTTTCATCCACAGACAGATGGACAGACAGAGAGATACAATCAGATTCTGGAGGACATGTTGAGAGCGTGTGTGCTAGATTATGGATCTAGTTGGGACGATAATTTTCCTTACGCAGAGTTCGCTTACAACAACAATTATCAAACCAGTCTGCAGATGCCCCCTTTCGAGTCTTTGTACGGAAGGAGGTGCAGGACATCATTGATGTGGGATGAAGTAGGAGACCACAAGTTGTTTGGACCCTCTTTAATCAAAGATTCAGAGGAGAAGGTCAAGTTGACCCGTGACAGACTCAAGATAGCCCAGTCCAGACAGAAAAGTTGTGTCGATACTAAACGCAAGGAGGTAACCTATGAAGTTGGAGATAGATCATATCTTCGTGTGTCTCCATTTCAACGAGTTAAGCATTTTGGAATTAAGGGTAAATTGGCACCCAGATTTGTGGGCCCATACAGAGTTTTGGAGTGCAGAGGAGAAGTTGCATATCAGTTGAATTACCCGAAACCTTGTCCGGAGTTCACAATGTGTTCCATGTTTCCCAGTTGAAGAACTGCCATGCGAAGATGGCCGATATTCCTTTACACGATATAGTGCCCCTGGAAGCAATTCAACTAGAGAGTGACCTGACATATGAGGAGAAGCCTGTCAAGATTCTCTAGTTTGCCGACCGAGTTACTCGCAACAAGGTCATCAAGTTTTGCAAAGTTAAGTGGAGTCACCATACAAAGGACGAAGCCACCTGGGAACGAGAGGAACCTTCGTCAAGACTACCCACACCTTTTTGCTAGACAACCTGAATCTCGAGGGCGAGATTCATCTTAAGGGGGGTAGGTTTGTAACATCCCATTTTCAATTTGAATGTTAACATATAGACCATTCATATGCATTCATCATTTGAGCATTTCGAATTTGATTTATTTAAGAGACTTTAAGCAACTCAAGGACCCAAGTGAGAGTGTTCGAAGTTCCCAAAGAGGACCCACAATTTTTATCTATTTTCCATAGTGGAGTTGGATCAAATAAATTTTTGCCAATTTTCATTTTCAATATTTAAATAATGAGAGAAGATAATATAACTTCTTAAAAACAGAATAAAAATATTGGAAATTGATTTTTGAGTAAAAAAATATTTTGGATTTTTATTTGGAAAAATATTTATTTTTATTATTTTATTAGTACTAAAATTTTTATTTTTATTTTAGTCATTTAGACCCAGAAAAATGTCCACCACGTCAATAATAAGGCCCTAAGTACGTGTGAATTTTTCTGCGATTTTAAAAATGTATTTATAGTGTTTTTCTATATTTGTTTTTGTATTTTCGGAAAAAATGTTGTTTAAAAAAAAATTTGGGACCGAACTTGGCCGAAGCCCAGCAGGCCCAACTCGCGCCACCGCCCTCCCCGGCGTGCCCGACCGGGACTCCTCTCGGAGTCCGGCGTCGCCACGGCCTCGGCCGCCCCCTTCCCCAAGCCAGGAGCTCACCCCTGGCCTTTAAAAGGCGAAGCCCCCGGCCCTCCTCTCCTCGACCGCCGCCCCGCCGCCTCTCGGAGCGCCTGCCGCCGCGCTGCCACCGCACCCGCACCACCGCCCCTGCCGAGCCGCTAGCCCCTCGCTGCCCCACGCCACCACCGCCCGTCACCGGAGCCCACCGCCGCCGGAGTCCGCCCGTCGCCGGAGCCGACCTGCCGCCCGAACCGGTCCGCCCGACCCGCCGCCCGAACCGGTATAAACTGCCCCGGTTCGCCCGAACCGGCGTGGCTCCTTCACCGGCCTGGTACGGCCCATCTTCGGCATCAACACACAAGACCCTCACGAAGGGCCAAGCCTCGTGAGATGGACAACACCAATACCTCCGAAAGGAGCAGTCTCTCTAGCATGGCTCCCGAGGAGCGGAGATCTCTATGCAATTCCCCATCTCATGAGGTTCAGGTGACACAAGCCATGACGACCAAGGCTAGGCGGGCGCCAGCGGGCGCATTGCAACAGGTTTCCTCTTTGGTGCTAAAGAAGCAAGCGCAGGCGCGGAGTCCCGAGGGATCAGCCAAAGGTTTCCATTTCCATGCAACAATACCAAGATCGCCAGGATGACAGGATGGAGGTCATCACCGAGCCCACCATGACGTCATGACCAGAAGCTTTGCAGGTGAAGACCACCTTTCGTCGGGATAATATGTACTAGTTGTCTCACTTCAAATTTGGCCGTTGTGGGATCCCTCCCCGCCTTCATTTTGGGAAGAGGACCAAGGCCACTATAAATATAGCCTAGCCACAATGTAGCAGGGGACGGATCATTCAGATCACCCTCACCACCACACAAGAAAGAACACACCTCCTGAGGTTGTTCCACCACTGTACTACTTAATCCTCAGCCCACCTCGAGGAAATCCACCACAAAGCAGGAGTAGGGTATTACACCGCGAGGTGGCCCGAACCTGGGTAAACTGCCTTGTCCCATTTCCTTCATGTTCATCGAGCTAGACTATGGGAACAACGAGTAGGCAGACATGGGAAGTTGAGTTCTTCGCACGCACGCACTGTTCGAATCTAACAAGGGTCCCCAGGGTCCCGAATCCAACATTTGGCATGCCAGGTAGGGCTGTGTCGGAGTCTCGCTTCTTCCGGGCGGTTCGTCATCACCTCACCGTCCTCATGGCAGATGCTCCTTAGGCTCGCACCGAGCCCTGGGCCGCTCGGCCCACCCGGGTAGATCCCTCCGCCCAGGAGGACCTCCACTCCGCGCTCCTCGCGGCTGGCGCGCCATCCAATGCAATCGACCGTGGGCGGCGCGGGCCAGCACCGCCCGTCTCCGCGCTGCGTCGCAACCGCGCCACCGCGCGATCTTCAAGCTACGCCACGACGACGGCGTTGCACACTTGTCGGGAGCAGGCGAACAGGCGAGCCACGCTCATCGTGGCCCGGGAGCTGCTATGATGCCGGTAAACGGAAGGTGGCCACGATGCCCTGCTGGAGCGGGTCGTCGAGTTGCTTGATGCCGCATGCAGGGGTGCTGCGCCTTCCTGCATCCTGCCCATGTCGCAAGCGCTTTTGGGGACACATGCCGGTCTCCGGAGCACCCATGCACCTTCTCTGGAGGGGCCCAGAGGACCTCGCGATGCCGGCCTGGCCCGCAACACCATTCGCCCTGCTCAGGGCATGGTTCCCCCGGGCATGGCTTGCCCGAGTGGTCTCATGTGGGGCCGCGCAGAGACACGGCCCCACTATCGTTATGACCTGGCGCCGGGCCTGACAAACAACGACACTGGATGGTCAGGCAATGAATCAAGGATGGCGGCTCCAGGCACCCTCGGGCCTTCGGCAGCAGACCCACCGTACTCACTGAGGAGCCCCCACCTGTTTCCTCCCCCAGCCTAGGCGTTGGGGCCGCGCAAGCCCGAGGCCCTTCACGAGTCACCCTGGGGCTTCACCGACACCTTCAGTGACAACAGCCACCGAGTACATCCAATATCTCAAGGGCATGATTATGCTAACCATGGACCGCAGGTGAATCTAGCCACGACAATGGCTGTGGACCTCAAGACGATGACCCCACTGCACGCAGACGCAATTCACTGGGGGCTGCGCAGGGGAAGCCCGGCGCCAGCTTCCCCCCCCCCCCATGCCGCATTGAGCAAGGCACCGCCACGACGGTGGCACACGCTGCTCGAAGGTAGGTCCCCTGCCGGGTAAGGCGTCGGCGAGCCCTTCCCCCCAGCGAAGGGCCAGCGGTCGCCAAGGCGCCGCCAACGTCCCTCTTGCCCCTTGGTATCGTCCTGTTTTCCGGACGCCCCAACGATGGTCGGAGGAGGTGCAGGGCGGGGCCCTGTCCAGGCACCAAAGACATTCATGAAGATCTGCGCTCATGACACTCTCACGTAATAATGAGTTGGGGCTGTACACGCCCCGGAGTCTCCTAGGTTCCGCCCTCGGGCCTCACGAGGGCTCCAACCCATGTACAAGTAGAAGCACCATGCCCCGCGCTGGCCGTCAACACTGTCCTCCAATGACTATGCCCACGCCTATTCGAAGCACTTAGCTCTGCACTGGTGAGAAGGCTTGCCAGGCGCCAGACGCGGCTGTTTGTGCTTGCCCTCTTTCTATAACCCAATTTGCCTTCTCTTGGATTAAGACTTGGATTTTCATGTGCTTGTCAAAGGAAAAAAGGGGGAATTCTTCTCGATTCGCGGTGTTCTCTTGCCTTTTGGTTTTTGTTGAAGAGCGGGGATCAAGCCTGCTACCCTCCCCCGTGAGCACCTCGCTGGTAGGGGCTGGACGACGTGTGCGCACTATGCGCGCAATTTGGTCAGCCTAAGCGGCACCGGGGCCCCCTTGGAGTCGGGAGCACGGCCACCGCAGAACTGCTGCACACACACCCTGCCAAAACTCGGCAACTGGCTCCTCGCGGAGCACTCTCGAGTGGGTCCGCAGGCTCCTCGGGATTCATAGGCCCTCATGAGCCCTGGAAGGCCGCCTCGGGAGTGGGGCACCCCCACAAGAACTCGCCTGAGACCATCAGCACCAAAGATAAATCGCGATGTCTACTTTAATCGTGAGCCCCTTGGCTCACGGCGGCACCTCCTACAACCTATCTCGAAAGCATGACTTCATTTCATACATTATAGAGGAACTCTCCTCCAAATATGCTCTCACACCCTCTGGGGCAGTGTTCGAAGATTTTTTGCATACATGACATGAAGGGAAATGAAAGCCTAGTGAGGCGCGTCGCCATTAGCATCATCGTTACCATCGCCATTCGCGTCACTCTCTCCGGCTGCAACCACCTCCACACCGCCCTCAAGGGAAAATTCCGCAACTAGATCTTCCACATGGCGTCCACCCAGCTCACCAAATCACCCTGAATAGTCCTAGGCACAGGGGCTATCACAGCATTGAAGTCAAAGTCAGGGTCAAGGCTGAGAAGGTGGCTAAAGATGCATGAGAATACATGTCCAAGGAGGCCTCGGCTTCTTTCTTCCACAAGTTGGCGAGCTCTTGTGGCCCGGTCCTCCAGGCAGGTCACGACCTGAGTAAAGAAGTGGAGGTAGCGGGCATCGTCATCCTCATGCGGCCGAGGGACGCGTGCTTCACAGATTGCATCTAGGGCCCGGTTGTCCCTAACCCTGAGACTGTCGAGCATCGAGGAGCGCTCATGCTGCATCGTCCAGCAGCGGCTTGCTTCGTTCACGGCCTAAACCACGAGGAACACGACATCTGCGACCTGCTGCTGGAGCAAAGACAAATCGGCTTCGATGGAAGCCTAAGCCTTCTTGTCGGCTATCTCATGCTGTTCCGCGGCAGCCAACCTCATCCTAAGGGCAGCGGTCCTGCCTTCCAGCTAGATCTGCCGCTACTAGAAGTTGGTCTCCTGAAACCTCAACTCCTGGCGGTATTCTCATTCGAGAGCCTTGCGAATATTCGCCACCTTCTAATCAATCTCCTGCTGGCTCCTGGCTTCCCAAGCGGTAGTGGCATCCTCAGCCGCGGCTGCCTGCCGCTCCCTCACTTCCAGCCGCTCGAGCTCCAGGCTATACTCCAAGACCCCAAGCATCAGTGCTTCTTCGCGCGTCTGGACCGACTTCTCATCGCGGGGACCTCCCTCGACGTTGCCGCTAGCGCGGCCCTGCGCGCCTGGACTTGCTGCTCAAGGGCAGTATTCGAAGCTTGAAGCTCCCCCTCCCGCTCCTCTGCCGCTTCGCGGCGGCGGTCAGCGGCGTTGGCTTCCTCCAAAGCAGGAGCACGGGCCACAAGAGAAGTCGTAAGGGACACTGCGGTGTCCGCCCGGGCATGCTCGTGCTGCTGATGCCCAAGGTTGATGGTGACCTTCAGCTTGTGCCACTCGCATGCCAGGCGAAGGTTCTCTGACTCGAGGCGAGCATCGACATCGGTAAGTACTTCCCCAAGACAACCCAGCGCGCTCATGGCTTCCCAGAAAAGGTCATGGCGAACAGTACTGCGGCCGCGTGCGAGTCCTAGCGTGCAACCGAGGCCATCTTCAGCACTGGGGGTAATCGGGGAGGCACAAGGCGGCCCGCTTGTATTCCACGGAGGGCTGGTGCCCTGTGCTCCCCCAGCCGAGCAACGTGGCCCTGCCGCTCAAAGATGAAGCCAGTACTGGGGTCACCCAGCCGCTAGTGAGGACCAGCGGAGGAGCCCTCAGCACATATTCATCGCCCCGGAAGCAGCCATGAAATAAGGATGCAGGGGGTACAGGCTCACGGCCTCCCGACGATGTATTCGTATCGCGAGCCACCTCCATACGTCGCGCAGGTGCCTAGGGTGGGGGGCTTGGAGTCGCGAACGGCTCAAGGGCCCTGAACGACGAGCCCTAGGCATTTTCCCTGCCACGACCGGAGAAACCCTGAGAATCCAGGGTCAGGAAAGGACGCAACACGCGAAGAACCACAAAGATAAGGCACTTACTCGTCTATTGCTATTTACTTACTCTGTTTTAGGGGCTGGAGACCGTCACCATTGCAGCTCCAGGGCCCTTTCCTCTTGCGGAGTGCTTCAAGGTTTGGGCGAAGCAGGCCAAATATTGGAGCATGGCCCTTAGCGGCTGGGCTGCGTGCTTCCGCCTCAGGAGCGCTTGCCTGGGCCTCAAGGGCAACCTTGTCAGGAGAGTCAGGCCGCACCCGCTTGCTGGCTGCCACTTCGGGAGTGATCGCTGGGGCTTCAGGTGCGGCCACCTAAGGAGCATCTAGCGACATCTGCTTCCCATCGGACGCCCCAGGGGCACCTGAAGGTGCTCGCCCCCTACGCCCATGTATGGGGTGCGCGTCGCAGGATCAGCAAGCACGGGAGCCACCAAGATGTCATTCTCGCGAGGCCCTTCAAGGCACCCCAGGCGTAACCCCTACTCATCAAAGAGGGGCATCTGCTTCACGAAGTCCTCTTTGTTCGAGTAGTTGTACAAAAGGCAGCCCTTCTTCGGAAGCGCGGCAGGCGCTGGGTCACCCGTCACGAACTCAAGAATTGCGCATAACATCTTGGAAGGGAGCAACGGCACCTGAAGCCTCATGGGGTCCTCGAGGCCAGTGAAGGCCCACATTGGGCGAGAATGGCGCTGGAGCGGGACGATGCGCCGCCAGACGAACTAACTCACCACCATTGGCGTCATCGCCCTGACCCTCTTCAGCTTGGCCAGCCTGGTCCAAACATGGGCAAGCCGACGTTGAACAAGCTTCGTGTGCCCCAGCCGGAGCTGGGTTCTGCCAGAGCGCGCGGGAGCTGGAGCAGGGGGCTAGACGTGGTGGCATCCATGAACACCGAATGCTTTCGGAACCCCTTCACATCCGAGCGGGGCATGAAGTTGATGCCTGAGTCAGTTGTCGCCTCCATGGCCTGGAAAGCCACGCACCCCAAGCGTTGTAGGGCATCGACCAGGTGGAGCGAGAAGAAATGGCGGAGCAAGGCGACGGACGGGGCGACGCCCGCCATGGCCTCGCACACGAAGGCAAAGGAGGCGAGGAGGATGATGAATCCGGGGTCAAGATATAGCGCCTGGATCTGGTAATGCGAGAGTGTGGCATTGAAGAAATCGGAGAAAGGAGGGACCAAGCCAGCCAGGAGAGCATGAAGATAGATGGGGATCTCGGTGGCCTCCATGTCCATCATGGACCGGGAGGCAGACCAGATTGTCGTTGCCTTCTACTCGTTGGACTCGGCAGAGAGGGCCGGCCGGACCTTATCTAACCCCTCCTGGTTGACCACCGTCGACCGATCAAGCGCGGGCTCCCAGCCTGGTCGGGATTCGATGGGAGCGCCGGTTTTCCCCTTCTTCTTTGACCTAGGAGCCATGGTGTCAAAGGAGGATTGGCGCCAGCGCTGAGTCTGGGAGGGAAGCCGCGAGTTCGCAAGGAAGAGGGGGAGTCAAGTCTGAGGGCGGCGGTCAAGTCTGGCAAGGCCACGCTTACAGCAGGTAGCCGTCAAGTCGAGCAGTTGCCAAGGCTACGTGGGGGAGTGGAGGTGCCCACCTCTCATCAGGCGCCACGCGTCGACCAGGTCACAGGCGGTTGGAGCCCTTGGTGCTTCGCCCTTGCCCTTTGGCTTGGCCTCAAATCCAAGTCCAAGCGTGCCTTGGGCCTGGGGGCTACTGTCAGCGTCCTGGGAACCGAGGTACCTAGATTTGCCCGCCTACGGCCCATGGCGTGGCTCCTTCACCGGCCTGGAATGGCCCATCTTCGACATCAACACACAAGACCCTCGCAGGGGGCCAAGCCTCGCGAGGCGGACGACACCAAGGCCTCCGGAAGGAGCAGTCTCTCTAGGCTGGCTCCTGAGGAGCGGAGATATCTATGCAAGCCCCAATCTCGTGAGGTTCAGGTGACGCAAGCCATGACGACCAAGGCCAGGCAGGCTCCAGTGGGCGCGGTGCAGCAGGTTTCCTCTTTGGTGCTAAAGAAACAAGCTCAAGCACGGAGTCCTGAGGGATCAGCCAAAGGTTTCCATTTCCATGCAATAATACTAAGATCGCCAGGACGACAGGACAGAGGGAATCACCGAGCCCACCATGGCATCATGACCAGAAGCTTTGGAGGCGAAGATCACCTTTCATCAGGATAAGATGTATTAGTTGTCTCCCTTCAAATTGGGCAGTTATGGGATCCCTTCCCGTCTTCATTTTGGGAAGAAGACCAAGGACACTATAAATATAGCCTAGCCACCATCATAGTAGGGGACGGATCACTCAGGTCACCCTCACCACCATACAACAAAGAACACACCTCCTTAGGTTGTTCCACCACTGTACTAGTTCATCCTTAGCCCACCTCAAGGAAATCCACAATAGAGCAGGAGTAGGGTATTACACCGTGAGGTGGCCCGAACCTGGGTGATTTGCCTTGTCCCATTTCTGTCGGGGTTTTGGTGCGACATATGCCAAAGGATGGCTTATCATGCATGGGGACAAGAGTACATCACCGGGCCCTCGAAGTGGGATAAGGCGGTACTTAGGACGACTACGAATCTTACCTAGGTTTGGGGCTCTCCGTGGAGATAACACCCCTAGTCCTACTCTGCGGGCACTCCGCGTCATGACTAATGTCAATATGGTAGCTACAAGGTTGCTCCTTGAGATGTGTCGTCTAGAGGAAGAAGAAGGGCAAGGCTAGCTCTCTACCTTGTCTCTAGGGAACGCGAGTTGTCGCTAGGGTTTCTCCCTATCGGTGTCTCTCTCTTTGTGTCTCTCTCAAAGTCCAACCCCTATGCATGGAGGACCCTGGGGGGTTTATATAGGCCTACCCCCCAGGGCTACAACGGTAATCTGGGTGGAGTGGACCCTGACCGTCAGTGTCTCTGGGCGCCGGCTTCTCCGCCGACTATTGGGCCCCGCCGTCTGTGGGCCCGTGTGATTGCCTTTTACTGTTGGTGTCCTTCTGCTGATGGGAGCATCGTCAGGGCGGAGTGGCTACAGTGTCGCCGCCTCTCGGTCTTACACTGCTGCCATGTCCCGTCTTGTCATCTTGATGGGGTTCAAACTCCTAGGGGACGGTTAGCCGCCTGCTACAGGGCGGCCCATCGCTCGGGCCGTCTGCCAAAGGTTGGTCGCTTCTCGGTGGCTTACTGGCGGGTGGGGCCTACCGCCTGCTGGCCATTCCGCCAGCGGGTAGTGGGATCGTGGCTTCCTCTGACCAAAGCTAGGTAATCGATAACATGGCTACAGTGATGCGCCGGTCAGGGAGTGTCCGCAGGGTACACTCACACTGTAGCCACGCTTCTATGGACTCTTTAGGGACATGTTTCACTGTAGCCATGCCTTAGTCTCGTTGTGGATCTCCAGCGCACACTCCGAGGGGGAGGTATGGGGCTGTCTTCCAGATGTTGGCCGCTGGGCTGCCGCCCGTTAGGGTTCCGCCGCCTGTGGGCAGCCGGCTCCTAGGCATGGCGACCCTAGGAGGCGGCTTGGGGCGCAGGCGGCCGGAGGATGACAGGTGGCCCTTGCTTCTCTTGAAATGCCATGGGTGGTCGATGAAGACACCCGTGGTCAATATCTCCGACAGTAGTCCCCGAAGCTGGTGGAGCTTTGCGGTCATGAGCGGGACTACGGTGTTCCAGCAGCTTCCGTCTCCAAGTGAGGATTGGTAGTTTATCTGACCCATCTTCTAGAAAAGCCGACTTCTAGCAGCCGAGCATTCATCATTGAATCTTCGAGGAGAAGGCATCGCGCGGATGGCGGGCTGCAGCGCGGTTTTGGTGCCCGTAGGCGGTACGCCACACGTCGTCACCACGCCGAGCCGACTTGCCAGCCCACGCGCGCGATGGGTCGCAGCGGCAGGCCGGGGCCCACCACTACAGGGCCTCGGCACGCGCACGTGGATCTATTGTGGCAGAGGCAATCGAATGCCCTTCCCACGCGCATTAAATGCACGCGGATTAGGCGCGAAAAAGGCGCGGGTCGTGCGGGACGCGGCGCAGTTAATCCCACGCCCCTGCCCCCTCGGCTTTGTCGTCCCGGGCCTATAAGTAGGCGTGAGAGGGGGTGAGCGCAGCACACGCGCACACCCCCACTCCATCTCCTTCTTCCTCGTGCTCTCGCCACCGTCGCACGCACCGCACCACCGGAGTTCGCACCTCCCCCGAGCCATGGACACGGAAGCGCAGGTCCACCACTCCGGCGAGTGGGACGGTAGCGACATCCTTGAGGAGCATGTGCATTTTCTCCGCCGGTCGCGGCGGTTACCCCCCGCCGAGAAGGTCTCCGTGCGCCTCGTGCTATCGACTGAGATCAGGCCGGTGCCGCGGCTGGGAAAATGTGTCGTCTTCCGCTCGCACTTCCTCCGCGGATTCGGGCTTCCCACATGCGGGTTCTTCCGCTCCTTCCTCGATTTCTACGGCGTGCAGCCCCACCATCTCACGCCGAACACAGTGGTGACGCTCTCCGCCTTCGTCGTCCTCTGAGAGGGATACCTCGGGGTGCTCCCCAAGCTCGAGCTATGGAGCGAGCTCTTCTACTTGAAGCTCGGCATGGCCCTCCGAGGTGAAGCTGCCCAGTGCGGCAGGTGTGTCGCCGTGCGGTGCACCGGGGCCAGGAATTACTTCTCGAAGCTCGCTCTCGTGCATTCGGCGAAGCAGTGGCAGAATACGTACTTCTATGTCTCCAACGTCTAGCCGGAGCAAGACTACATCGACCTGCCAGACTACGCCGCTGGCCGAGCCCCGCGCCTCCTGGAAGTTTCGGCATGTATCCCTCACGCATGGTGCCTCCATCGCCGTGAGCCTCCTTCGGGAGATGAAGGAGATGGAGGGACTGGTGTTTTCGGACTTCATGGCCACCTTTTCACAGCGCCGAGTGCTGCCGCTGCAGTCCCGCTCGCATCTGATCTGTGACATGATCGGGCCTCGGGACCCAAGCCGGACCTGTACCAAGCGGATGTCGTATGCGGAGGTGGCCCATCTGGTGAACTCCATCTCTAATTGCAAGATGTCCAACTCGGGCTGGGCGTTTGGCAAGCCTCCGTATAGCCGCAGCAACCCGCCGCCTGTGGTAAGCCCCCTTCTCTTTTCTCTTTTCCTTCTTCCGCCTGCTCCCGCCGCCTGACCTTTGTGCCTTTCTACAGCTTTTCCCAGGCCAGCCGGAGCCGGGCTCAGGGCATTCAGCTCGCTCGTTGATGCCGGACCGCTCCCAGAGCGATACTAGCGACCCCGATCTAGGGGCGGCCGCCATGGAGGAGGAGGAGGTCACAGGCGGCGGAGGCCAGCTAGCAGGCGGCTTGTCTGGGGGCGACGTCGGGGACTGGCCAGATGATGATGAGGAGGACGAAGTGCCGCCTCGTGTCCAAGAGGCGGACCTGATTGGGGGGGGGGGGTAGCTCCTCGATGGCGCCGCCCACCGCCGCCGGCGGGTCGAAACGTCGGGCCACCGCTGGGCTGCCTGGCAGCCGGCCCAAGAAGCCCAAGGCCTCGATCGCCACCACCAAACGCCAGGAGGCGGCCCTTCTTAGGGTCCCTAAGCCCAGGCCGACCGTATCCACGTAAGTGTCATGCTCTTCTTTTTCTTTCGTGTCTACGTTGGTTTTTTACTTCTTTATGATTGAGCTTACTATTTTCTTGGGGCCCCTTGGACAGAGCCCCGCTCTCCCTCTCACGGGCTCCTGTCGGTCCGCTGGTCGGTGGTCCGGACGCCTCTTCTGCTCCATGCTGCGTGGACCCTGCCGCCGCCCTCCGAGAGGCGACGGAAAGGAATGCGCGCAAGGCGCGGGAGGAGTGGGAGGCTGTGGCCCGCCGGGAGGTGGAGCTGTCCTAGGCAGCGCAGTCGGAGGCCGATGCCTTAGCCAAGGCTGAAGCCGAGGCGGCCGCCAAGGCGCAGGCGGACGCCACCCTCAGGGCCCAGGAGCAGGAGGCGGCCCTCCAGCAGTCGGCGAACCGCGCTGATCCTCAGCACGCGGCTGCTCCGGAGTCGTCTGTTCAAGTGTCGACTGGCGGCGACCAGCCGGCTCTTGAAAAGGAAGGGGATGGACATGCCATCATGGAGGCGGAGGCAACTCCTCCCGTGCCGTCTGCTAAAGCACGGGACAGCCGACCCGGGTGGCCGGAGGCGCCGCCGGCGAAAGGCATGTTGGTGGTGGGCCCGCTGCCCACCCCCCAGGTTCCAGCTCGTCCGCGTCAGGCGAGGGCGTCCTCAGCCCCGTGGCAGGTAGAGGCCGGCACTGCCAGCTCATCCTCACTGGAAAACGAGGCCACTAGCGCAGCGCCGCCAGGCTGGACATCAGGTAGCGGCAGCGTCCTGAACGTCACTTCCCGGGACGTCCTCAACCAGTTCAACACCCAAGGCGAGACCCTGCAGAGGGCCTTGCGAGGGTTTTTGGCCACACGGACTGCCGTCCGCATATGTTGATTTCTCCTTTGGTTTTTATTCCTTCAATTTCTCTCGTGGGGACGCGTCAGCGCACCCACTGGGTGTAGTCCACGAAATCCGAGCCGGCTGCTGATGGGGACGCGTCAGCGCACCCACTGGGTGTAGTCAAACAGATCTTCAATCTTGGGAAGTGGGTATTTGTTCTTGATTGTAACTTCATTGAGGGAGCGATAGTCAATGCATAAGCGGATGGTACCGTCCCTCTTTGCCACAAACAGAACAGGTGATCCCCAAGGGGAGGCACTTGGGCGGATAAATACCTTCCTCAGCTGCTCTTCCAGTTGCTTCTTCAACTCGGCTAATTCTTACGTCCCCATTCTATAAGGCTTCTTATAGATGGGTCCTGCCCCGGGCACGAGCTCGATGATGAACTCAATGTCACGGTCAGGAGGCATTCCCGGTAGCTCATCCGGAAAGACATCGGGATACTCGCATACCACCGGTACTTGCTCTAGCCCAACTTCAGACAGACAGTTGACTTGAGCGGCTTGAGCGGAAGAGGAGTTGGAAGCAAACTTAACTTCAACTCCTTGGTCATTGGTTACAGTAACAGCCCGATTGGCATAGTCTAACAAGCCTTGGTGCTTGCTGAGCCAATCCATCCCTAAGATCACATCCAAGCCTTGCGATCTTAGGATGATAAGGTCTGCTAGGAAGTCTACATCGTTAATGGTAATACTGACTCCTTTACAGCCTATCTTGGCTCTCATCTCTGCTCCGGGGGTTTGTACCACCATGGGGTTATTCAGGGGTGTAGGGGTCATGCCACTTTTTAATGCAAATCTTTGAGTGACAAATGAATGTGTGGCTCCAGAATCAAACAAGACAGTTGCAGGTGCTGAGTTGACAAGGAACATACCCAGCACGACATCCGGGTCTTCCTGGGCTTCTTCAGCAGTGACGTGATTCACACGCCCCTTCCCATGGTTAGGCGGGTTGCGAGGAGCTGTGTTCCTTGGTGGCCTCCCGTGGCCTTGTCCTGGGTTCTGCGCATTGGGGCGCGGGGCATCAGGCTTCTTGTTGGGGCACACCCTTGAGATGTGTCATGACTGACCACATCCAAAGCAAGTGACTTGGTTTGGATTGTTGATCTTGTTTCCACCACCGTTATTGGGGTTGAATGCTGGCCTTGGGTTGGCATACTGCTGAGGCAGATAGTTGGTGCGAGGTGCAGGAGCTCTTGGTTGCTGATAGGTTGGCTTGGCCGGGGCTGACTGCCACGGGCGAGGCTTCTGGTTGCTGGAACTTCCCTTGCTGACCATCTTGCGCTTGCGAGTGTCTTCCAGAGCATGCCGCTTGTCTTCAAGCATAAGTGCTTTGTTCACCAGGTCAGGGAAGGTTGGGCAGTCGCACACAACAAGCGAGTACTGGAGGGTCTGATTGAGGTCTTCCATGAAGCGCTCCCTTTTTTGCAGCATCAGTGCTGACATCTTCAGGGTCATAACTTGACAGAATACTGAACTTCTGCATGTACTCCTTGATAGTGCCACTTCCTTGCTTCAGGGCTCGGAATTCACACTTTTTGATAGACATGATTCCGGAAGGAATGTGGGCTTCCTTCAGTGGAGGGTCTAGTGCGCTGCTCTCATCTTCACATTCCTTCCGGTAAGTCAAGAAGCGGGTTGTCATCTTGGCTGCCATCTCCGGAAGAAACTCGCGGAGACGGGTTAGTGCCTTGAGTGCAGCTGCCTCGACAGCGAGAGGTAGTGTTGCCATCTGGGGTCCCTCAAAAAACCA
Organism: Secale cereale; assembly: GCA_902687465.1. Taxonomy (NCBI): domain Eukaryota; kingdom Viridiplantae; phylum Streptophyta; class Magnoliopsida; order Poales; family Poaceae; genus Secale; species Secale cereale. The sequence continues at coordinate 186,194,788 of LR738712.1, read as the reverse complement.
ACTTGTGGGAGGATCGTTTGCCTTCACGATCACTTCCACATGGTATTCCACCTCAGTGTCGCTAACCCAATGCTCAAGGTAGGTGAGGATGGGTGCTCGGTGGAACTGGCACTCCTGGAGGCTATCCTCGAGAAGCAAGGGAAACCCAGTGGTCAGGTGCTCTTCAGGTACAGCGGCCATCTACAAAGGTTGAATAGGAGAGGTTAATAAGCTGATGATATCTCGGGTTGGTAAGGTTTAGAAAAGAAGAGAGGTTCAGAAGGTTTTTGAAAAAAAGGAGTCCCATCTAACTAACGCCCATGCTAACTAAGGCTTCCTACAGTCAGGATGGCTCTGATACCAGCTCTGTGGGGACCCCGACTTAGAAGTCGAGATCACCGAATGCACGTGTACGGTGATCTCAGAGATCAATGCTCACTGAACACAGAGAAGCTGAATAACAAGAGTTTTACATCCATACATACCGTCTTACACAAATTATGGCCATTATGGCCAAGTCTTACATAGATAAAGCCTCAATGGCTGAATAGCAAATAACTCGAATAGCGGAAGTCTTCGAAGATAAGTAGAACCCATGCCATCTGCCTTAACCCTACAGGCATTTTGACTGGGATATCGTCCTAGTTCGCATGATCGTCTCCATAGAACTCTTCTTCATATTCCTGTTCCTCCATGCCTGGCCAATTAAATAACCAGTGGCAAGCCAATGAGTACTTTGAATGTACTCGCAAGCAACCCATGATTTGGTTCAAGTAACAATGCATTTGAACAACAATGAGCAATCTAGCTACGGGCTAGAATAAATATTCTACCATCAGGTATATGCATCAATAAATTCACGTAACCTCGAGAACAGGTTACCGATATTAACATGAATAGGATTCAGCTCAACGAGTCAAGCCACCACCTTGACTCATCACACACACATACTTTCACCGATGTAGTAAAATTCTGGACATAGTTTAAGTAGCACCACCCAACTGTCCATGACCGTGGACACGGCTATTCCAATAGTTTTACACTCTGTAGAGGTTGCGCACTTTACCCACAAGATCCGGGAAGCTTTCGTGTCACCCACGATCCCGCAGTACCTCAAGTACTCGGGGGAAGGACCCGGTCATTATCTTTCCTTAGACGACACTAACATAGAGTCCACTCGTTGGTGCACAGCCCTCGAGTACAAACAATAGATCATGGGACTTGCCCTACTTTCAATGTCACGCGTACACGAAGGGACCAACGGTGTGTCCGGTGCCCTGTGAAAACAGTCATGGTCGTCTATCCAAGCACGACCCCGTCCCGGTAAAGACCTCAAGTCTTCCCGTCACTAGTAATGCGGGCACCATGCTAGTATCGGCCTAAGTAATCAATAAAGCCCCGTCCCATAAGGGGTAGAGTGGTTGCACATGTTTGGTTGGGACGGTAGTCACACATAAGTCTAATCCATCATTTCACCCATGCATAAGATCTTTACCGGCACATCACTTCTTCCTCAAGTGATGACCCAACTCAATATCACCCTCGGGCATTAGGGGCACCCGATGGGGTTTATGGAAAGAATGCAACCACGAAGGTTACATGGCACACATGCATCACTAAGCATCACTACTAACCATTTGCATTGCATCTAGCACATAGCAAGATCAAGAGTAAAGCATGCATCATGTGGTGGTTTTAAACTAGGTTACCACCATAACTCTTATCATCATGCATCCGGAAACAAACGGGTTCCGAAGAACACAAGTGTATCATGGTCAAAGGGCTGCTTGCCTGGATTAGCTTGGTCTTCAAAGTCTTCAAATCCTTCCCCACCTTCTTCCTCAGCAACCTCGTCAAATACGGTATCTAATCGTCGCAAAAATAACAACGGGAAAATAAGACCACAATAAAAAACAGAAAAATCAAAGTGCTCAGAAAAATGTTAACTTATTTTTGATAAATACTAGAGGGAAAACTAAGATGGCAAAAATTCTTAGTTTGAGTTTTGGAGTTGTAGAATGGGGTCCATGAATATTTGAACATAAGTTTTAATGTTCAAATATGAATTTAAATTTGAACAGAACAGAAAAGGTTCATGGATATGTGTGAAAGTGACACCATTAAATAGGTTGGAATTTTACAAGTTTTTAGGAGTTGGAATTAATTCATTTGGACAATTAATTAATTCTGTGAAATTATTTGAAATTTCACAGAAAAGAAAAAGAGAAAAAGGCCCTGTGCCACTGGGCCAGAACGGCCACAGTGCAACGGCCCAGGGCGAATAGCCCACCGCATGGGTGCCAGCGCGCGCGCGCCAGGTTTTTAAACCTGACGGGCGGGGCCCGGCGGTCAGCGACAGAGAGGGGAACGAGAGGGAGGTCAGGATGACAGGCGAGGCCCGCCTGTCATCTTCAACCTTGCGGCCAGAGAGACGGCGAGCTCACCGGCGGCGATTCCGGGCACGGCGGGGCAAGCTACGGGCAGGAATGAACCCAGCGGAGAGTCGTCGTTCTGGTGGTGGTGGTGCGGCTCGTCGGAGGGGCCTGGTTCACCGGCGGCGAGGACTCGTGGCAGAGGAGCGTCGGGAGGGTCCTGGCTGGCTCGCTCCGGGCTGCAATAGGAGTGGGAGAAGGAGGGGAACGAGTCAGTGAGGTCTGGTGGCTCCAGATCGAGCAAGAGTTGGGGCGGAGGGAGGCTGTACCGCGAGATCACCGGTCGCCCGACGCGGCGGTGCTTCGGTCGATCCCGAGCACAGAGGCTCTCTGTGGGCGAGTGGGTGGTGCTGGTGTGCTACTGGAGGTACGGGGAGGAGATAGGTGCCAGGGGAGAGGCCCGGGGCATGCTTATATAGCCGGGCCCCGGTCCACCGCGGACTCATGCGCCGGCGAGGTTACGGGCGAGGCCAGAGGCCGTGTAGGCACTTGTGATCGAGTCGGGGACGTTCGTGGATGAGGTCTACGCCTAGGAGAGGGAATAGGAGGAGCGGGGAAGCATCCAGAGAGCCCGCGCGTGTTAGGCCAGAGGTTGGAGCTCGCGGGCGGCCGGCGCGCATGCGAGGGCGCCCACTGGAGGGAGAAGGAGGAGGGGGACAGCGTCGGGGACAGTTGCGGGCGTCGAGGCGAATCGTTTGGCGCGAGGGGGGAGCACGAGGTGGTCGGAGGCGTTGGATTGGGCGAGGCTACAGTGCGGGTGCGCACTGTAGCGCGCTCTAGAGCATGCTAATTGCATGCCACGGCATGCCGTTGGCTCACTGGGCGTGTCCGCCGTGTCCGGGGGGTCCAGCACGAAGTAAATAAACCAGCTGTGGCCTTGGATGCTCTGGGTGATCAGTGAGGGAGGAGGGAAGCTGGTAGATGGGTAGAATTGGGCTTTCCAGCAAGGTAACTTAGGGTTTTCACCCTTTAATCATGGAGCTCTGGTCCAGGGGAAGTTACTGGAGGTAGAATGTAACTAGGTGAAGCTGTGGTAGAAAGTTGAAGCAAAAGTAAATAGTAAAAGAGATCAAGATGATGGTTTTGGTAAAATGGAAGAAGGTGTTTGATCATGTTTTGGACAAGCAAATGATCTCCACTAGCCATGACACTTAACAGGATTGAATGTCATATGGAAATAGGGTGTTTCACCAAATTTGGGCTCATTTGAAGGAACTAGCCAATGTAACTTTGGTGAACCCTAGAAATCAACAGAAATGGCTTCATCATGTTTAAGTCAAGCTAATCATCTCCCCTTGATGCACCACTTGGTGTAGTTTCATCATTTGGGGTATTGATCATGCTCACAAAGTTTGAAGCTCCAGGTAAAAAGTTAGTAATGTAAAGTTGTTCAAATTTGAATTTGAATAGAAAGGGTTTTGAGGTATTCTGATCAAGTTGCCCTACTCCAAATCTTGTGCCATTTGGTCTAGATGCCTTATTAGGCCATTCTATCATGTGCACCAAGTTTGAGAGCATTTGGACAAGTTTGGCAATGTAAAGTTGCTCAAACTTCAGATATGGACAGAATGGTTTTGAAGGGTTTTGAGGATGTTGTCTTGCTTCCCAAGGCATGGGGCTTGGCAAGATCATCAAATATGTCATATATGACATGATAGAATTTCCCTGGAATTTTTAGAGAATATTTCCTTTGTAAATATTTCAAAAGCTTGAAATATCCAGAAAGGGTTTCTGAGGTATTAGCCCATTATTGTGAACATGACCAAGTGTTGAAACTCTTATATATGGACAATATATGTCCTATGAGTCTCCCTGAAGTTTGGCAAATATTTTTGAAATAATTAAATAATTTTCCCCTATTAAAGACCATTTCTAGCCTTAAGAAAAAGCTTTTAAATAAAATAGGAAAATAACTTTTAAAATCATACTTTTGTGGTTTCTGGGAGTCCTATGACTACTAGGTCTCAAATATACTTTTTGAAATAATTTTCTCACCCTAAATCAAGCACTTGCAGTGCAAACCTCAATTCAGGGGTTTTTGGAATACTAAATTTTGAAAATAAATTTTGGCCAAATTAATTTTATAAGAAAATACTATACTGCTATAAACACTTGGTATGATCATTGGGCAGAAGTTTTGGGTATGGAGATGAATTCTACAAGAGGTAGTAGTTGACTTTAATGAGCACAAGAAAAACATAGGAAGAAAAACTCAATTCCAAAAAGCCAAATGATGCCAAAAAAATTGTTGGTCCAAATTTTCATGCTTCATTGATGCAAAAGACATGTTACAAAATGCACGGTGTGACAGACCTACCCCCCTTACAAGAATCTCATCCCCAAGATTCCTAAACTAGGTCTTAAAAGAGATCGGGATACTCGGATCTAAGATAGTCTTCACGTTCCCAGGTTGCTTCTGCTTCCGTGTGGTTGCTCCACTGGACCTTGAAGTACTTGATGGTGCGGCTTCGCGTCCGTCGTTCTGCTTCATCCAGAATGCGAATGGGCTTCTCGCGGTAGGTCAAAACAGGCTGGAGATCAATGGCTTGGTGATCAACATCCTTGTAGAGATCAGGCTTGTTCGAAACTTGGAGACATTTCCAGAGTTGTGACACGTGGAATACGTTGTGCACATCGGATAGCTCAGGTGGTAGTTCCAACTGGTAAGCCACTTCTCCTCGCCGTGCGGTGATCTCAAAGGGTCCAATGAACCTTGGTGTGAGCTTCCCCTTGACATGGAAACGCTTGGTTCCCTTCAAAGGGGTTACTCGTAGGTACACATGATCCCCGACATGGAAACTCATGTCCCGGCGGTGAGTGTCTGCATAGCTCTTCTGCCTTGACTTGGCTGCCTTCAAACGCTCTCTGACTAGTTGGACTTGCTCTTCTGCCTCGCGGAGAATATCCGGTCCAAAGACTAGCCCTTCTCCAGTCTCTGACCAGTTGAGGGGTGTGCGACATTTGCGTCCGTACAACACCTCAAATGGTGCCATCTGAAGGCTCGACTGATAACTGTTGTTATAGGAGAACTCGGCAAAAGGGAGGCAATCTTCCCACTTGGCTCCATACGCCAAGACACAGGCTCGGAGCATGTCTTCGAGAATTTGATTTACTCGTTCTATCTGACCTCCGGTCTGTGGGTGGAAAGCCGTGCTGAAAGACAACTTGGTTCCCAAGGCTTCTTGGAACTTCTTCCAGAACCTTGAGGTGAACTGAGTTCCTCGATCTGACACAATCTCCTTGGGAACGCCGTGAAGGCTTGCGATTCTGTCGATGTAGAGAGCTGCCAGTCGGTTGCCATCATAAGTAGTCTTGACAGGAATGAAATGGGCCACCTTGGTCAAATGGTCGACTATGACCCAGATGGAGTCATGTCCTCTATTCGACCTTGGTAATCCAGTGATGAAATCCATTCCGACTTTATCCCACTTCCACTCAGGAACCTTGAGTGGTTGGAGCAATCCAGCGGGTCACTGATATTCAGCCTTGACCCTTTGGCACACATCACACTTTGCAACATAGGTTGCAATCTCTCATTTCATCCCGTGCCACCAGAATCTTTCCTTCAAGTCTTGATACATCTTGGTTCCTCCAGGGTGGATGGAATACGGAGTGTCGTGGGCTTCTTGCAGGATCAGATTCTTTAGCTCCATCTTGTTTGGTACACAGATGCGGCCTTTGTACCAAACAATCCCGTGCTCGTCTTCAGAGAATCCTGGGGCCTTGCCTAGCTTCATCTTCTTCTTGATGCCTTCAATGCTTGCATGCCCACCTTGTGCCTTCTTGACTTCATCCATCAGGGTCGGTTTGACTTCCAAATGATCCAAAAATCCAGGGGTGACCAATTCCAAACTGAATTGTTCGAACTCCTTAAACAGGGCTGGCTGCCTCTTTTGAATTATGGCATTCAAGGAGCAAGCCTTCCCGCTTAAGGCATTGGCCACCACGTTAGCCTTCCCGGGGTGATATTGAACACTGAGGTCATAGTCTTTGATGAGTTCAAACCATCTTCGTTGCCTCATGTTCAATTCCTTTTGGGTGAAAATGTACTTCAGACTTTTGTGGTCTGTGTATATCTCACACCGTTTCCCTAGGAGGTAATGCTGCCATGTCTTCAAGGCATGAACCACTGCTGCTAACTCAAGATCGTGAGTAGCGTAGTTCTCTTCATGAGGTCGTAGCTGTCTGGAGAGGTAAGCTATGACTCGGCCTTCTTGCATCAGAACGCTTCCCAATCCGGATCGAGAGGCATCACAATATATCACGAACTCCTCGTGAATATCAGGTGTTGCCAGAACTAGGGCGGTGGTCAATCTCTTCTTGAGCTCTTGGAAGCTCTCTTCGCATTTCGGCGTCCACTCGAACTTCTTGTCTTTCTTGAGGAGCTGAGTCATCGGCCGGGCAATGCTAGAGAATCCTTCCACGAATTTGCGGTAATAGCCCGCAAGTCCGAGGAAGCTTCTGACTTCCTTGACGGTCGTTGGAGATTACCATTGGGTCACGGCTTCGATCTTCGCGGGATCAACTGACAATCCTTCTTCGGTCAAAACATGACCTAAGAATCCAACTTTATGCAGCCAGAACTCACACTTGCTGAATTTGGCGTATAGTTGGTGCTCCCGAAGCTTGTTTAGGACCATCCTCAAATGTTGCTCGTGTTCTTCCTCCATCTTCGAGAAGACAAGAATGTCATCGATGAAGACAACAACAAACTTGTCCAAATATTCCATGAAGACTTTATTCATGAGATACATGAAATAAGCTGGGGCATTGGTTAACCCAAAGGACATGACCGTGCACTCGTACAGGCCATATCTGGTTACGAATGCCGTCTTCGGAATATCTTGGGGTCTGATCTTCAGTTGGTAGTACCCAGATCTGAGGTCGATCTTGGAGAACACCTTGGCTCCGCTGAGCTGATCAAACAGATCTTCAATCTTGGGAAGTGGGTATTTGTTCTTGATTGTAACTTCATTGAGGGAGCGACAGTCAATGCATAAGCAGATGGTACCGTCCCTCTTTGCCACAAACAGAACAGGTGATCCCCAAGGGGAGGCACTTGGGCGGATAAATCCCTTCCTCAGCTGCTCTTCCAGTTGCTTCTTCAACTCGGCTAATTCTTACGTCCCCATTCTATAAGGCTTCTTATAGATGGGTCCTGCCCCGGGCACGAGCTCGATGATGAACTCAATGTCACGGTCAGGAGGCATTCCCGGTAGCTCATCCGGAAAGACATCGGGATACTCGCATACCACCGGTACTTGCTCTAGCCCAACTTCAGACAGACAGTTGACTTGAGCGGCTTGAGCGGAAGAGGAGTTGGAAGCAAACTTAACTTCGACTCCTTGGTCATTGGTTACAGTGACAGCCCGATTGGCATAGTCTAACAAGCCTTGGTGCTTGCTGAGCCAATCCATCCCTAAGATCACATCCAAGCCATGCGATCTTAGGATGATAAGGTCTGCTAGGAAGTCTACACCGTTAATGGTAATACTAACTCCTTTACAGCCTATCTTGGCTCTCATCTCTGCTCAGGGGGTTTGTACCACCATGGGGTTATTCAGGGGTGTAGGGGTCATGCCACTTTTTAATGCAAATCTTTGAGTGACAAATGAATGCGTGGCTCTAGAATCAAACAAGACAGTTGCAGGTGCTGAGTTGACAAGGAACGTACCCAGCACGACATCCGGGTCTTCCTGGGCTTCTTCAGCAGTGACGTGATTCACACGCCCCTTCCCATGGTTAGGCGGGTTGTGAGGAGCTGTGTTCCTTGGTGGCATCCCGCGGCCTTGTCCTGGGTTCTGCGCATTGGGGCGCGGGGCATCAGGCTTCTTGTTGGGGCACACCCTTGAGATGTGTCCTGACTGACCACATCCAAAGCAAGTGACTTGGTTTGGATTGTTGATCTTGTTTCCACCACCGTTATTGGGGTTGAATGCTGGCCTTGGGTTGGCATACTGCTGAGGCTGATAGTTGGTGCGACGTGCAGGAGCTCTTGGTTGCTGATAGGTTGGCTTGGCCGGGGCTGACTGCCATGGGCGAGGCTTCTGGTTGCTGGAACTTCCCTTGCTGACCATCTTGCGCTTGCGAGTGTCTTCCAGAGCACGCCGCTTGTCTTCAAGCATAAGTGCTTTGTGCAGCAGGTCAGGGAAGGTTGGGCAGTCGCACACGACAAGCGAGTACTGGAGGGTCTGATTGAGGCCTTCCATGAAGAGCTCCCTTTTTTGCAGCATCAGTGCTGACATCTTCAGGGGCATACCTTGACAGAACACTGAACTTCTGCATGTACTCCTTGACAGTGCCACTTCCTTGCTTCAGAGCTCGGAATTCACGGTTTTTTATAGCCATGATTCCGGAAGGAATGTGGGCTTTGCGGAATTCTGCCTTGAAGTTGTCCCAAGTGATGTCTTGTCCAGCATGCATGACCTTGAATCCATCCCACTAAGCTCTAGCAGTCCCCCCGAGGCAGTGGGCTCCATAAGCCACCTTCTTGCGGTCTTCAGTGCATCCGACTAGTTCCAGCAAATCCTCAATGGTGCGGACCCAGTCGTCTGCATCCAGGGGTTCAGCAGTCTCGATGAAAGTTGGCGGAGCATGCTTCTTGAACTCTGCCAACGTGGAACGTCCATTGCCACTCCCCACCGGCTGGCGGTTGTTGGTGACAGCTTGAGCAATCAACTGAAGGGCTGCGGTGTTGGCTTGGCATTCCTCTCGGAAAGCTTGGAGAAGCTGAGCCATGTCCATGTTCGGAGGAGGTGGTGGTGGAGCTTGGTCATTGGTTTGGTCGTGGCCTGCCTCTGATTGAGCGGATGCTCCGGCTTCAGGCTACTGGGTAGAGGTACCAGTACGAGTTACAACAGGCATCCTGTTGGAGCGGTAAAAGGTCTCATGACTTGGAAGAGGGAAAGCAATATAGATGGGTGCCTAGTAAGGGGGTGGGTGTGACACTAATCAAATCATGCAAGGGCCGAAAGGGCCAAACACACTCATTAAAATTCAAATGGTTGATGCAGTCGTTTACATATTCCCGAAGGAAGAATACGACATACATCCAAACACAACAAAAGCAAACACTAGATGGTTTCATATGAACCATACAAGGACTCGACTGCGCATAGGGGTTACACGACCTATCCTACCGTAGAGGTCACGGACTGGCATATCCGAGTAGCGAATAATGCCTAAGCGGCGGAATGCTCGGTCGCGTATTCTGGCTCTTCTGGGCCTTCCTCCTCGTCTTCATCTGTCTGGGCCCCCTTGTCACTTGAGGGTGTGGGGGAGTGGAGGAGTTGGATACGACGGTGCTTCGTCGGTGGTGCCGAAAAAAGCTTGCGATATTCCCTTGCCGTCATGCGGCGTCGCCGAGGTGGTTCTTCATCCTTGGAAGATACATCTCCTGAAGGCCTTCCGCCTCGTTACGCGATAGCGGACAGTCCCGGAGGCGCACCTTCCTTCTTGATCCTATCCATCTTCTCTTGTGCTCGACAAAGAAGTGCCTTGGTCTTGTGAAGTTCTTCTCGGAGCTTCATTGATTCCGAGGCCAAGTCTTGTGCCAAGCTATCGGCACATAGACTGAAGTAGGTCTGGAATCGAAGCGGCAGTCCTTCCTTCAGTGGAGGGGCTAGTGCGCTGCTCTCATCTTCACCTTCCTTCCGGTAAGGCAAGAAGCGGGTTGTCATCTTGGCTGCCATCTCCGGAAGAAACTCGCGGAGACAGGTTAGTGCCTTGAGTGCAGCTGCCTCGACAGCGAGAGGTAGTGTTGCCATCTGGGGTCCCTCAAAGAACCAACTTGTGGGAGGATCATTTGCCTTCAAGATCACTTCCACGTGGTATTCCACCTCAGTGTCGTTAACCCAATTCTCAAGGTAGGTGAGGATGGGTGCTCGGTGGAACTGGCACTCCTGGAGGCTATCCTCAAGAAGCAAGGGAAACCCAGTGGTCAGGTGCTCTTCACGTACAGCGGCCATCTACAAAGGTTGAATAGGAGAGGTTAATAAGCTGATGATATCTCAGGTTGGTAAGGTTTAGAAAAGAAGAGAGGTTCAGAAGGTTTTTGAAAAAAGGAGTCCCATCTAACTAACGCCCATGCTAACTAAGGCTTCCTACAGACAGCATGGCTCTGATACCAGCTCTGTGGGGACCCGACTTAGAAGTCGAGATCACCGAATGCACGTGTACGGTGATCTCAGAGATCAATGCTCACTGAACACACAGAAGCTGAATAACAAGAGTTTTACATCCATACATACCGTCTTACACAAATTATGGCCATTATGGCCAAGTCTTACATAGATAAAGCCTCAAGGGATGAATAGCAAATAACTCGAATAGCGGAAGTCTTCGAAGATAAGTAGAACCCATGCCATCTGCCTTAACCCTACAGGCATTCTGACTGGGATAGCGTCCTAGTTCGCATGATCGTCTCCATAGAACTCTTCTTCATATTCCTGTTCCTCCATGCCTGGCCAATTAAATAACCAGTGGCAAGCCAATGAGTACTTTGAATGTACTCGCAAGCAACCCATGATTTGGTTCAAGTAACAATGCATTTGAACAACAATGAGCAATCTAGCAACGGTCTAGAATAAATATTCTACCATCAGGTATATGCATCAATAAATTCACGTAACCTCGAGAACAAGTTACCGATATTAACATGAATAGGATTCAGCTCAACGAGTCAAGCCACCACCTTGACTCATTACACACACATACTTTCACCAATGTAGTAAAATTCTGGACATAGTTTAAGTAGCACCACCCAACTGTCCATGACCGTGGACACGGCTATTCGAATAGTTTTACACTCTGCAGAGGTTGCGCACTTTACCCACAAGATCCGGGAAGCTTTCGTGTCACCCACGATCCCGCAGTACCTCAAGTACTCGGGGGAAGCACCCGGTCATTATCTTTCCTTAGACGACACTAACATAGAGTCCACTCGTTGGTGCACAGCCCTCGAGCACAAACAATAGATCATGGGACTTGCCCTACTTTCAATGTCACGCGTACACGAAGGGACCAACGGTGTGTCCGGTGCCCTGTGAAAACAGTCATGGTCGTCTATCCAAGCACGACCCCATCCCGGGAAAGACCTCAAGTCTTCCCATCACCGGGCACCATGCTAGTATCGGCCTAAGTAATCAATAAAGCCCCGTCCCATAAGGGGTAGAGTGGTTGCACATGTTTGGTTGGGACGGTAGTCACACATAAGTCTAATCCATCATTTCACCCATGCATAAGATCTTTACCGGCACATCACTTCTTCCTCAAGTGATGACCCAACTCAATATCACCCTCGGGCATTAGGGGCACCCGATGGGGTTTATGGAAAGAATGCAACCACGAAGGTTACATGGCACACATGCATCACTAAGCATCACTACTAACCATTTGCATTGCATCTAGCACATAGCAAGATCAAGAGTAAAGCATGCATCATGTGGTGGTTTTAAACTAGGTTACCACCATAACTCTTATCATCATGCATCCGGAAACAAACGGGTTCCGAAGAACACAAGTGTATCATGGTCAAAGGGCTGCTTGCCTGGATTAGCTTGGTCTTCAAAGTCTTCAAATCCTTCCCCACCTTCTTCCTCAGCAACCTCATCAAATACGGTATCTAATCGTCGCAAAAATAACAACGGGAAAATAAGAGCACAATAAAAAACAGAAAAATCAAAGTGCTCAGAAAAATGTCAACTTATTTTTGTTAAATACTAGAGGGAAAACTAAGATGGCAAAAATTCTTAGTTTGAGTTTTGGAGTTGCAGAATGGGGTCCATGAATATTTGAACATAAGTTTTAATGTTCAAATATGAATTTAAATTTGAACAGAACAGAAAAGGTTCATGGATATGTGTGAAAGTGACACCATTAAATAGGTTGGAATTTTACAAGTTTTTAAGAGTTGGAATTAATTCATTTGGACAATTAATTAATTCTGTGAAATTATTTGAAATTTCACAGAAAAGAAAAAGAGAAAAAGGCACTGTGCCACTGGGCCAGAACGGCCACAGTGCAACGGCCCAGGGCGAATAGGCCACCGCACGGGTGCCAGCGCGCGCGCGCCAGGTTTTTAAACCTGACGGGCGGGGCCCGGCGGTCAGCGATAGAGAGGGGAGCGAGAGGGAGGTGAGGATGACAGGCGGGGCCCGCCTGTCATCTTCAACCTTGCGGCCAGAGAGACGGCGAGCTCACCGGCGGCGATTCCGGGCACGGCGGGGCAAGCTACGGGCAGGAATGGACCCAGCGGAGAGTCGCCGTTCTGGTGGTGGTGGTGCGGCTCGCCGGAGGGGCCTGGTTCGCTGGCGGCGAGGACTCGTGGTAGAGGAGCGTTGGGAGGGTCCTGGCTGGCTCGCTCCGGGCTGCAATAGGAGTGGGAGAAGGAGGGGAACGAGTCAGTGAGGTCTGGTGGCTCTAGATCGAGCAAGAGTTGGGGCGGAGGGAGGCTGTACCGCGAGATCACCGGTCGCCCGACGCGGCGGAGCTCCGGTCGATCCCGAGCACAGAGGCTCTGTGAGGGCGAGTGGGTGGTGCTGGTGTGCTACTGGGGGTATGGGGAGGAGATGGGTGCCAAGGGAGAGGCCCGGGGCATGCTTATATAGCCGGGCCCCGGTCCACGGTGGACTCGTGCGCCGGCGAGATTACGGGCGAGGCCAGAGGCCGTGCAGGCACTTGTGATCGAGTCGGGGACGTTCGTGGATGAGGTCTACGCCTAGGAGAGGGAAGAGGAGGAGCGGGGAAGCATCCAGAGAGCCCGCGCGTGTGAGGCCAGAGGTTGGAGCTTGCGGGTGGCCGACGCACGTGCGAGGGCGCCCACTGGATGGAGAAGGAGGAGGGGGACAGCGCCGGGGAGAGTTGCGGACGCCGAGGCGAATCGTTTGGCGCGAGGGAGGAGCACGAGGTGGTCGGAGGCGTTGGATTGGGCGAGGCTACAGTGCGGGTGCGCACTGTAGCGCGCTCTGGAGCGTGCTAATTGCATGCCACGGCATGCCGTTGGCTCACTGGGCGTGTCCGCCGTGTCTGGGGGGTCCAGCACGAAGTAAATAAACCAGCTGTGGCCTTGGATGCTCTAGGTGATCAGTGAGGGAGGAGGGAAGCTGGTAGATGTGTAGAATTGGGCTGTCCAGCAAGGTAACTTAGGGTTTTCACCCTTCAATCATGGAGCTCTGGTCCAGGGGAAGTTACTGGAGGTAGAATGTAACTAGGTGAAGCTGTGGTAGAAAGTTGAAGCAAAAGTAAATAGTAAAAGAGGTCAAGATGATGGTTTTGGTAAAATGGCAGAAGGTGTTTGATCATGTTTTGGACAAGCAAATGATCTCCACTAGCCATGACACTTAACAAGATTGAATGTCATATGGAAATAGGGTGTTTCACCAAATTTGGGCTCATTTGAAGAAACTAGCCAATGTAACTTTGGTGAACCCTAGAAATCAACAGAAATGGCTTCATCATGTTTAAGTCAAGCTAATCATCTCCCCTTGATGCACCACTTGGTGTAGTTTCATCATTTGGGGTATTGATCATGCTCACAAAGTTTGAAGCTCCAGGTAAAAAGTTGGTAATGTAAAGTTGTTCAAATTTGAATTTGAACAAAAAGGGTTTTGAGGTATTCTGATCAAGTTGCCCTACTCCAAATCTTGTGCCATTTGGTCTAGATGCCTTATTAGGCCATTCTAGCATGTGCACCAAGTTTGAGAGCATTTGGACAAGTTTGGCAATGTAAGGTTGCTCAAACTTTAGATATGGACAGAATGGTTTTGAAGGGTTTTGAGGATGTTGTCTTTCTTCCCAAGGCATGGGGCTTGGCAAGATCATCAAATATGTCATATATGACATGATAGAATTTCCCTGGAATTTTTAGAGAATATTTCCTTTGTAAATATTTCAAAAGCTTGAAATATCCAGAAAGGGTTTCTGAGGGATTAGCCCATTATTTTGAACATGACCAAGTGTTGAAACTCTTATATATGGACAATATATGTCCTATGAGTCTCCCTGAATTTTGGCAAATATTTTTGAAAGAATTAAATAATTTTCCCCTATTAAAGACCATTTCTGGCCTTAAGAAAAAGCTTTTAAATAAAATAGGAAAATAACTTTTAAAATCATACTTTTGTGGTTTCTGGGAGTCCTATGACTACTAGGTCTCAAATATACTTTTTGAAATAATTTTCTCACCCTAAGTCAAGCACTTGTAGTGCAAACCTCAATTCAGGGGTTTTTCGAATACTAAATTTTGAAAATACATTTTGGCCAAATTAATTTTATAAGAAAATACTATACTTCTATAAACACTTGGTATGATCATTGGGCAGAAGTTTTGGGTATGGAGATGAATTCTACAAGAGGTAGTAGTTGACTTTAATGAGCACAAGAAAAACATAGGAAGAAAAACTCAATTCCAAAAAGCCAAATGATGCCAAAAAAATTGCTGGTCCAAATTTTCATGCTTCATTGATGCAAAAGACATGTTACAAAATGCAGGGTGTGACAGGAGTGAAGTCGGTTGATTTGTTCGGGGTCGTTCTGAGGCTCCAGAGGACATATGGCAACTCCTCGATCCAGCAGCCAGCCGACCGCTCCAAGGGCTCGACCAGCCGGGGCTTGATGCCGGACAAGATGAGGCCGTTTGCACGCTCAACTTGGTCGTTTGTCTGCGGGTGAGCAACGGACGCTTAGTCTAGTCGGATGCCCTGTGTTGCGCAGAAACGGGCCAATGGTCCTTTTGCAAAGTTTGTGCCGTTGTCGGTGATGATGTTGTGTGGTATGCCATACCGGACTGTAATGTCTGCAATGAAGGTCACGACAATCGGGCCGTTGATTTTCTTGATTGGCTTCGCCTCGATCCATTTGGTGTACTTGTCCACAGCGATGAGCAAGTGAGTCATGTCGCCACGTGCCATCTTGAAAGGGCCCACCATGTCCAGTCCCCAAACTGCAAACGGCCATGTGATCGGAATGGTCTTGAGTGCAGAAGCCGGCAGATGTTGCTTGGAGCTGAAGCGCTGACATCCATTGCATTTCTTGACTAGGTCTTTGGCGTCGTCCAAAGCAGTCGGCCAGAAGAAACCGTGGCAGAAGGCTTTGGCGACGAGGGGTCTGGAAGCCGCATGGTGTCCACATTTGCCTTGATGAATATCTCTCAAAATGGACACACCCTTTTCTGCTTCTATGCAGTGCTGGAAGACGCCGGTTGTGCTGCGTCTGACGAGCTCTTTGTTTACTATTGTATATGCTGAAGCTCTGCGCTGAACTTGCCGTGCCAAGGTCTCATCTGCTGGCAACTCTCTTTTGAGCAAAAAATTGAGGATAGGCTGCGCCCATGATGGTGCTGTGACTCCTGTTACTTCTGCCACTGAAACCAGGTTGGTTGGGCCGGGAGGTGGAGGGCTGGAGCTGGCTGCCGCTTGTTGTGCTCTTGAAGTCCCCGGGCCGACTGTAGCAGTCCCCGGGCCGGCTGTAGCAGTCCTCGGGCCGGGTTCTGAAGTCCTCGGGCCGGGTGCTGGTGCAGCAGTCCATTGGCTGCCTGCTGGCGCTGAAGTCCCTTGGCCGCCTACTGAAGCTCCTAGGCCGGCCACAGCAGTGCCCGGGCCAGGTTCTGAAGTCCCCGGGCCGGGTGCTGGTGTAGCAGTACTCGGGCCGCCTGCTGAGGTCTTCGGGCCGTCAACTCCAGGGTCAGCTCGCATGAAGATTGATTCTGACTCTGGTGACGGCTGGATAGACGGCTTGCACAAGCATTGGAGGGACACGCCGGCCAGTATTGCTTGCCGAGTTGATCCAATTTGTGCCAAGGCGTCAGCTTGATCGTTGTCAGCTCGTGGTACATGGAGGAACTCGTAGCCATCAAAATGCCCACTGATCTGCTGGACCAGGAAGCGGTAACTTGCCATTTTTGCATCCTGGCGTCCCAATCGCCAGACGACTGCTGGACCACCAAGTCTGAGTCACCATAGCACAACACTCGGCGGATGCCAATCTCTTTGGCCATCCGGAGCCCGTGAATGAGCGCCTCGTACTCGGCCACGTTGTTGGAGGCGGCAAAGTGGATTTGCAATGTGAACTTGAGGTTGTCGCCTTTGGGGGAGGTAAAGACGACATTGGCTCCCAAGCCAGTGCGCATCTTTGATCCATCAAAGTGCATCCACCAATGGGTTGAATCTGGAGCAGGCGACAGGTACTGGGTCTCGGCCTAGTCGACGAGGAAGTCGGCCAGCGCTTGTGACCTAATGGTGGTGCGGGGCTGGTAGAAGATGGTGAAGGGGCCAGCTCAATGGCCCACTTCGCCACTCGGCCTGAAGCATCTCTGTTGCCCATGATCTCAGCAAGCGGGGCCATGCATACGACCGTGATCGGATGCTCTTGGAAGTATTGCTTGAGTTTTTTAGCGGCAAAGTACACACCATAGCACATCTTCTGGTAATGGGGATAATTCTGCTTGGAAGCTGACAACACCTCGCTCAAGTAATAGACCGGCCTTTGGACAGGCAAGGCTCTGCCGTCCTCTGGGCGCTCGACCACAATCACAGTGCTGACCACCCGGCTGGTGGCGGCTATGTAAAGTAACATGGGTTCCTTGTCCGTTGGCGCCGCCAGGACAGGCGGCGTGGACAGCACTTTCTTGAGCTGGTGGAAGGCTTCGTCTGCCTTGTCATTCCACTCAAAGCAGGTGGTCTTCTTCATCAATTGGTAAAAAAGGGAGTGCCCTCTCGCCCAGCCGGCTGATAAATCGGCTGAGCGAGGCCAAGCACCCGGTAAACTTCTGGACGTCTCGTATGCGAGCTGGTCTCTCCATCCTCTCGATGGCCTTGATCTTTGCTGGGTTGCACTCGATGCCGCGTTCAGACACCGGGAAGCCAAGGAGCTAGCCTGCTGGTACCCCGAAGACGCATTTCTCCGGGTTTAGCTTGATCTGAAAGCGGCGCAGGTTTTCAAAGGTCTCTTGGAGGTCCTCTAGGAGAGTTCCCTGCTTCTCCGTCTTCACCACGATATCGTCCACATAGATGTGGGAGTTTCTGCCAAGTTGCTTGAGGAGACACTTCTGCATGCAACGCTGAAAGGTGGCGCCGGCGTTTCTCAAGCCGAACGTCATAGTCAGGTAGCAGAAGGCTCCAGATGGCGTGAGGAAGGCGGTCCTCAGGTGATCGGCCAGATCCAGTTTGATCTGATGGTATCTGGAATAAGCATCAAGGAACGACAGCAGCTCGCATCCGGCTGTGGAGTCAATCACTTGATCTATTCGCAGCAGAGCAAACGGATCTTTAGGGCAAGAATTGTTGAGGCTGATGTGGTCAATGCACATGCGCCACTTGTTGTTCTTCTTCAGCACCAGGACAGGGTTGGAGAGCCACTCTAGGTAGAACACCTCCATAATGAAGCCGGCTGCTATATGGCGGGCGACTTCTTCTCCGACAACTCTTCTTTTTTCTTCAGACGGGCGGCAGAGTGGCTGCCTGGCAGGCTTTGCGTCTTCTCTTACGTGTAGCTTGTGCTCGGCGAAATCCGTTGGGACACCCGGCATGTCCTTGGGGGACCATGCAAAGATGTCCCGATTCTCACGGAGGAAATCGATGAGCTCGCTTTCCTATTTGCTGTCTAGGTTCGACCCTATGACAGCAAATCGCTCCGGGTGTGATGGGTCCAAAGCAATCTTCTTGGTTTCTTTGGCTGGCTTGAATGAGCCTTGGGGTTCTACCTCCTTGGGATCGGATGGTATGGCCGGCTGCTCGCCAGCCATTGCCACCAATCGATCAAGGCGGTGCTTCTCCTCAGCTATGACAAGGGACTCGGCCAGCCAGCTACTGGCAATGGCACATGTGATGGACTTCTCATAGTCCTCGACTATGGTGATTATTCCTTTGGGACCCGGCATCTTCATCTTGAGGTAGGCATAATGGGGTACCGCCATGAATTTGGCAAGGGCTAGCCGGCCCAATATCACATGATAAGGGCTTTCCAGATTCACCACCTCAAACCAGACCAGCTCCCGTCGGAAATGCCTCTTGTCACCAAACAAGACATCAATCTTGACTTTGCCGATTGGTGAGCAAGAGAGGCCAGGGACGATGCCATGGAACACGGTCCGGGTAGGCTGAAGCTGCTTCTCTTTGATGCCCAACTTCTCCATGGTGTCTCGGTACATGATGTTGATGCTGCTGCCGCCGTCTATCAGCACTCGGGAGAACCGGCAGGCCCGCCTATCGGTGGAGAAAGTTGCGTCCAGAACCATGGCATAGGCGCCTGGTGAGGGCATGATGACCGGATGATCTTCACGGCTCCAGCTGACGGGCCTCTCGGACCAATGCATGAATTTTGGGGCTTCTATGCCAACGGCATGGACTTCCCTATACTGCTGATGCCGGCTGTGCCTGTCGTCCGCCTGGCTCGTGAAGACGACATAGGCTCCGTTCTCTTCTGGGAATTCGTCTTGGACCTGGCCGCCTAGACGAGCTGTCGGCGGTTTTGGAGGCGGAGCCACCTGCCTAGCAGGCGGGGGGGGCAGAGCCTCGCATCTGGCAATCCGAGTGAGCCAATGGCACTTTCGTGTGACATGGTTGGATGCCTTCGCACCACTGTGAAACTTGCAAGGGGCATCCAGGGCTTGCTCAAAGGAGAAGGCGAGATGCCAGGCCGTCTTGCCGCCCTTCTGGCGCTTGGGACCGGCTTGAGCTTCTGGCTGCTGGCCTTCAACTGCTGCCACCAACCGGCTGTTGAAAGCCGGCAGGGGGCTTTGCGCTTGTTCTTTGTCTGCTGCTGGCGCCGACTGGACTCTCCAGCCGGGGTCCGAGGAGCCGGTGGAGCCATCTTTCCAGAAGCATCTACGTGCAACTCGGACTTCATGGAAGAGTCTGCTGTGGCATACTTGTCCTCTATGCTCAATAGCTCATCCAGCGTGGTGGGCTCGTCGCAGAGGAGCTTGTGCTTGAGTAAGGTGCCTTCTCTACACCCGATCGTGAAGTACTCGATGGCTTGCACCTCGTGCACCCCTTCGCAGGAATTGCGCATCTCGGCCCAACGCGTCAAGTAATCGCGAGCGGACTCGTCTGGACCTTGGACGCATAGGGAGAGTTGTCGTGGCGTGGGCGGCCGCTTGTAGGTGCTGGTGAAGTTGCGAGTGAATACGTCGGTGAAGTCCAGCCAGTTGTTGATGTTGTTGGGCTTGAGGCTGTTTAACCACGTCCGGGCCGTGCCCTGGAGCATGAGTGGTACATACTTCACCGCGACACGCTTGTTGCTGGTTGCTATGTTGACGGCTGTGGAATAATCCACCAGCCAGTCCTCTGGCTTCACGGATCCATTGTACTTGGGAGTGTCTCGGGGAAGTGTGAAGCCTTTGGGGAAAGGCTCGTCACGGATGCGGGGGCCGAAACAAACCGAGCCGAATGCGCCTTCTTCCTCGACCGCCTGGGACCGGGCCAGTCGGTCAAGGCGGTGGCGGGCATCGTTCTTCCCAACTCCCTCGTGGCGGCCCAAGCGGCCTCCGAGGGACGGATGGTCGACAGACAGCGGGGATACACGCCTCTCTCGGTGAGGGGGAGGCGAGCGCTCGTTTCGCCGCTCTACAGCCCTTGGGTGACCGTCTTGATCGCGCTCGATGGTGATGCGAGTCTGCCGACTACGGCTGGCAGCCGGCTCTGAGTTGCGCCGACTGTGAGCACCGACTGTCAGCGAACGGGACGTAGCCCCTTCCTCCCGCCGAAGAGGACGGTTGTCCGCCTACGCATTGGCCTCCAGAGCCCGGCGGCGGGCTTCCTCCTGTTCGGCAGCCGTGTCGAGGAGCTGCTGGACACGCTGTGTCATGCAGCGAAGCTCATCTCCCTCCAAATGGTTCAGCTCGTCAACTGCCACCTGGGCAGCCCTTAGGTTCTCCAACGGGGTGGCTGTTGACGAACGTAGTATTTCAAAAAAAATCCTACGATCACGCAAGATCTATCTACCAGATGCATAGCAACAAGGGGGAGAGTGTGACTACATACCCTTGTAGACCAAAAGCGGAAGTGTCAAGTGACGCGGTTGATGTAGTCGAACTTCTTCGCGATTCAACCGATCAAGCACCGAACGCGGTTGATGACGTCCCACGAGCTCTTGATCCAATTGAGCTTCATGGCAGAGTTTCGTCAGCACGACGGCGTGGTGACGGATATGATGAAGTTACCGGTGCAGGGCTTCGCCTAAGCACTGCAACTGTATGACCGAGGTGTGTTTCTGTGGAGGGGGGCACCGCACACGGCTAGAGAGATCAACTTGCATGTCCTAGGGTGCCCCTGCCACTGTATATAAAGGAGCAAGGGGGGAGGCCCGGCGGCCCTCCTATGGCGCGCCTAGAGGAGCAATCCTACTAGGAATAGGATTGCTATCCTATTCCTAGTAGGAATCACCAAGAGGGAGAGAGGGGGGAGGAAGGAGATGGAGAGGGAGAAGGAAAGGGGCGCCACCCCGACCCCTCCTTTCCTTGTCCAATTCGGACCAAGGGGGACGGGCACGCGGCCCAGCCCTGGCCGGCCCTCTCTCTTTCCACTAAAGCCCATTAGGGCCCATAGCCTCCCCGGGGGGTTCCGGTAACACCCCCCCCCCCCTCGGCACTTCGGTTAATTCCGAAACTTTCTGGAACACTTCCGGTGTCCGAATATAGTCGTCCAATATATCAATTTTTACGTCTCGGACATTCTAAGACTCCTCATCATGTCTGTGATCTTATCCGGGACTCCAAACTACCTTGGGTACATCAAAACTCATAAACTCATAATACCGATCGTCATCAAACGTTAAGCGTGCGGACCCTACGGGTTCGAGAACTATGTAGACATGACCGAGACTCATCTCCGGTCAATACCAATAGCAGAATATAGATGCTCATATTGGCTCCTACATATTCTACGAAGATCTTTATCGGTCAAACCGCATAACAACATACGTTGTTCCCTTTGTCATCGGTATGTTACTTGCCCGAGATTCGATCGTCGATATCTCAATACCTAGTTCAATCTCGTTACCGGCAAGTCTCTTTACTCGTTCCATAATACATCATCCCGTGACTAACTCATTAGTCATTTGCGTGCAAAGCTTATTATGATGTGTATTACCGAGAGGGCCCAGAGATACCTCTCCGACACTCAGAGTGACAAATCCTATTCTTGATCTATGCCAACACCACGAACACCTTTGGAGACACCTGTAGAGCATCTTTATAATCACCCAGTTATGTTGTAACGTTTGATAGAACACAAGGTGTTCCTACGGTATACGGGAGTTGCATAATCTCATAGTCATAGGAACATGTATAAGTCATGAAGAAAGCAATAGCAGTAAAACTAAATGATCATAGTGCTAAGCTAACGGATGGGTCTTGTCCATCACATAGTTCTCCTAATGATGTGATCTCGTTAATCAAATGACAACTTATGTCCATGGCTAGGAAACATAGCCATCTTTGATCAATGAGCTAGTCTAGTAGAGGCATACTAGGGACATACTGTTTTGTCTATGTATTCACACATGTACTAAGTTTTCGGTTAATACAATTCTAGCATGAATAAAATACATTTATCATGATATAAGGAAATACAAATAACATCTTTATTATTGCCTCTAGGGCATATTTCCTTCAGTCTCCCACTTGAACTAGAGTCAATAATCTAGATTACGAAGTAATGATCCTAACACCCATGGAGTCTTGGTGCTGATCATGTTTTGCCCGTGGAAGAGGCTTAGTCAACGGGTCTGCAACATTCAGATCAGTATGTATCTTGCAAATCTCTATGTCTCCCTCCTTGACTAGATCGCGGATGGAATTGAAGCGTCTTTTGATGTGCTTTGTTCTCTTGTGAACCATGGATTCCTTCACCAAGGCTATTGCTCCAGTGTTGTCACAAAAGATTTTCATTGGACCCGATGCACTAGGTATTACACCTAGATCGGACATGAACTCCTTCATCCAGACTCCTTCATTTGCTGCTTCCGAAGCAGCTATGTATTCCACTTCACACGTAGATCCCGCCATGATGCTCTGCTTGGAACTGCACCAACTGATAGCTCCACCGTTTAATAAAAATACATATCCGGTTTGTGACTTAGAGTCATCCCGATCAGTGTCAAAGCTTGAATCGACGTAACCGTCTACGAGGAGCTCTTTGTCACCTCCATACACGAGAAACATATCATTCGTCCTTTTCAGGTATTTTAGGATGTTCTTGACCGTTGTCCAGTAATCCACTCCTGGATTACTTTGGTACCTCCCTACTAGACTTATAGCAAGGCAGACATTAGGTCTGGTACACAGCATTGCATACATGATAGATCCTATGGCTGAGGCATAGGGAATGACTTTCATTTTCTCTCTATCTTCTGAAGTGGTCGGGCATTGAGTCTTACTCAACTTCACACCTTGTAACACAGGCAAGAACCCTTTCTTTGACTTATCCATTTTGAACTTCTACAAAACTTTATCAAGGTATCTGCTTTGTGAAAGTCCAATTAAGCGTCTTGATCTATCTCTATAGATCTTGATGCCTAATATGTAAGCAGCTTCACCGAGGTCTTTCATTGAAAAATTCTTATTCAAGTATCCTTTTATGTTATCCAGAAATTCTATATCATTTCCAATCAACAATATGTCATCCACATATAATATTAGAAATGCTACATAGCTCCCACTCACATTCTTGTAAATACAGGCTTCTCCAAAAGTCTGTATAAAACCATATGCTTTGATCACCTCATCAAAGCGTATATTCCAACTCCGAGATGCTTGCACCAGTCCATAGATGGATCGCTGGAGCTTGCACACTTTGTTAGCACCTTTAGGATCGACAAAACCTTCTGGTTGCGTCATATACAACTCTCCTTTGAGATATCCATTCAGGAATGCAGTTTTGACATCCATTTGCCAAATTTCATAATCATAAAATGCGGCAATTGCTAACATGATTCAGACAGACTTAAGCATCGCTACGGGTGAGAAAGTCTCATCATAGTCAACTCCTTGAACTTGTCGAAACCCTTTCGCAACAAGTCGAGCTTTGTAAACAGTAACATTACCGTCTGCGTTTGTCTTCCTCTTGAAGATCCATGTATTTTCGATGGCTTGCCGATCATCGGGCAAGTCAACCAAAGTTCACACTTTGTTCTCATACATGGATCCCATCTCAGATATCATGGCCTCAAGCCATTTCGCAGAATCTGGGCTCATCAGAGTTTCCTCATAGTTTGTAGGTTCATCATGGTCTAGTAACATGACTTCCAGAACTGGGTTACCGTACCACTCTGGTGCGGGACAAACTCTGGTTGATCTACGAAGTTCAGCAGAAACTTGATCTGAAGTTTCATGATCATCATCATTAGCTTCCTCACTAATTGGTGTAGGAATCACTTGAACTAGTTTCTGTGATGTACTACTTTCCAATTCGGGAGAAGGTACAATTACCTCATGAAGTTGTACTCTCGTCCCACTCACTTATTTCGAGAGAAACTCCTTTTCTAGACAGGATCCATTCTTAGCCACGAATATCCTGCCTTCGAATATGTGATAGAAGGTGTACCCAACAGTTTCTTTTGGGTATCCTATGAAGACACATTTCTCCGACTTGGGTTCGAGCTTATCAGGTTGAAGCTTTTTCACATAAGCATCGCAGCCCCAAACTTTAAGAAACGACAACTTTGGTTTCTTGCCAAACCATAGTTCATATGGTGTCGTCTCAATGGATTTAGATGGTGCCCTATTTAATGTGAATGCAGCTGTCTCTAAAGCATAACCCCAAAACGATAGTAGTAAATTGGTAAGAGACATCATAGACCGCACCATATCCAATGAAGTACGGTTACGACGTTCGGACACACCATTACGCTGTGGTGTTCCGGGTGGCGTGAGTTGTGAAACTATTCCACATTGTTTCAAATGAAGACCAAACTCGTAACTCAAATATTCACCTCCATGATCAGATCGTAGAAACTTTATTTTCTTGTTACGATGATTCTCTACTTCACTCTGAAATTCTTTGAACTTTTCAAATGTTTCAGACTTGTGCTTCATCAAGTAGATATACCCATATCTGCTCAAATCATCAGTGAAGGTCAGAAAATAACGATACCCGCCGCGAGCTTCAACACTCATTGGTCCATATACATCAGTATGTATGATTTCCATCAAATCTGTTGCTCGCTCCATAGTTCCGAAAAACGGAGTTTTAGTCATCTTGCCCATGAGGCATGGTTCGCAAGCACCAAGTGATTCATAATCAAGTGATTCCAAAAGTCCAACACTATGGAGTTTCCTCATGCGTTTTACACCAATATGACCTAAATGGCAATGCCACAAATAAGTTGCACTATCATTATTAACCTTGCATCTTTTGGCTTCAATATTATGTATATGTGTATCACTACAATCGAGATCCAACAAGAATAGACCACTCTTCAAGGGTGCATGATCATAAAATATATTATTCATAAAAATAGAACAACCATTATTCTATGATTTAAATGAATAACCGTCTCGCAACAAACAAGATCCAGATATAATGTTCATGCTTAACGCTGGCACCAAATAACCATTATTCAGGTCTAAAACTAATCCCGAAGGTAGATGTAGAGGTAGCGTGCCGACGGCAATCACATCGACTTTGGAACCATTTCCCACGCGCAACGTCACCTCGTCCTTAGCCAATCTTCATTTAATCCATAGTCCCTGTTTCGAGTTACAAATATTAGCAACCGAACCGGTATCAAATACCCAGGTACTACTACGAGCATTAGTAAGGTACACATCAATAACATGTATATCACATATACCTTTGTTCACCTTGCCATCCTTCTTATCCGCCAGATACTTGGGGAAGTTCCGCTTCCAGTGTCCAGTCCCTTTGCAGTAGAAGAACTCAGTTTCAGGCTTGGCTCCAGACTTGGGTTTCTTCGCGGGAGTAGCAACTGTCTTGCTATTCTTCTTGAAGTTCCCCTTCTTTCCCTTGCCCTTTTTCTTGAAACTAGTGGTCCTATTAACCATCAACACTTGATGCTCCTTTTTGATTTCTACCTCCGCAGCCTTGAGCATAGAGAAGAGCTCGGGAATTGTCTTTTGCATCCCTTGCATATTACAGTTCATCACGAAGCCTTTATAGCTTGGTGGCAGTGACTGAAGAACTCTATCAATAACACTATCCTCGTCAACTTTGCAACCAAGTTGAGTCATATGATTGTAGTACCCAGACATTTTGAGCAAGTGTTCACTGATAGAACTATTCTCCTCCATCTTGCAGCTATAGAACTTATTGGAAATCTCATATTTCTCAATCCGGGCATTTGCTTGAAATATTAACTTTAACTCCTGGAACATCTCATATGGTCCATGACGTTCAAAACGTCGTTGAAGTCTCGGTTCTAAGCCGTAAAGCATGGCACATTGAACTATCTTGTAGTCATCAGACCGCGTCTGCCAGACGTTCAAAGCGTCTACATTAGCGAGAGGGGGCTTGTCACCTAGCGGTGCTTCAAGGACATAATTCTTCTGTGCAGCAATGAGGATAATCCTCAAGTTATGGACCCAGTCCGTGTAATTGCTACCATCATCTTTCAACTTAGCTTTCTCTAGGAATGCATTAAAATTCAAAGGAACGATAGCACGGGCCATTGATCTACAACAACATAGATATGCAAAAAAAACTATCAGGACTAAGTTCATGATAAATTAAAGTTCAATTAATCATATTACTTAAAGAACTCCTACTTAGATAGACATCCCTCCGGTCATCTAAATGATCACGTGATCCAAATCAACTAAACCATGTCCGATCATCACGTGAGATGGAGTAGTTTCAATGGTGAACATCTTATGTTGATCATATCTACTATATGATTCATGCTCGACCTTTCGGTCTCCAGTGTTCCGAGGCCATATCTGCATATGCTAGGCTCGTCAAGTTAAACCCGAGTACTCTGCGTGTGCAAAACTGGCTTACACCCGTTGTATTTGAACGTAGAGCTTATCACACCCGATCATCACGTGGTGTCTCGGCACGATGAACTTTCGCAACGGTGCATACTCAGGGAGAACTGAGGATGGCAATGGGTCAGGTTTGGATCGGGTTGAACAATATCAAATCCATATCCATATCCATGAAGACAGTCTTTGCCCGCCCATGAAAAAATCCATGGGTGAAAAATTATGTCGAGGTCCAAACCCGATGGATATTAATACCCACAGGATATCCATTGGGTCCTCTCTAGACATATAACTAAGACATAACACAATGTTAACATAAGATCTTCCATTCTTCACTTCGTGGCAGGCTAGGCTTCACTTATGGTAAATCAACGTCCACTAATACCATAATATCATTTAGTATTTTTCTAACAGATGAGAATGACGAGTCATTTAACAAGGAGATAAAAATAAGGGAGGGCATTGGGGTATGTTATAGAGGGGATTGAATGTCAACTAATAAAAGTTATGACGAGGATTGTGTAATTTCTTTTGCATGTTTTGGATAACAAAGTGTAAAATTGCAGTGGAACATGTGACTGTGGGGTAGGGATAGCACATTTTTTCCATTAAGTCATACTATCGGGTCGGGTTTGGTTATGACCACGGGTACAAGATTATATCCATGCCCTACCCACGAGTAATCGGGTCGGGTTTGGGCGCTGCCCATGGACATAAAAGCATATCCAAACCCTATCCATTCGGGTTGGATATCCATGGATATCCATGTCCATGGATAAAATTTCCATCCTTAGGGAGAACACTTATACCTTGAAATTTTGTAAGGGATCATCTTATAATGCTACCGTCGTACTAAGCAAAATAAGAAGCAAAATAAGATAAACATCACATGGAATCAAAATATGTGACATGATATGGCCATCATCATCTTGTGCTTTTGATATCCATCTTCAAAGCACCGTCATGATCACATTCGTCACCGGCGCGACACCTTGATCTCCATCATAGCATCGTTGTTGTCTCGCCAACTATTGCTTCCATGATTATCGCTACCGCTTAGTGATAAAGTAAAGCAATTACATGGCAACTGTATTTCATACAATAAAGCGACAACCATATGGCTCCTGCGAGTTGCCGATAACTTTACAAAACATGATCATCTCATACAATAACGTATAACTCATCATGTCTTGACCATATCACATCACAACATGCCCTGCAAAAACAAGTTAGACGCCCTCTACTTTGTTGTTGAAAGTTTTACGTGGCTACTACGGTCTTAGCAAGAACCGTTCTTACCTACGCATACAAAAACCACAATGATTTTTCGTCAAGTATGTGATGTTTTAACCTTCACAAGGACCGGGCGTAGCCACACTTGATTCTGCTAAAGTGAGAGAGACAAACACCCGCCAGTCACCTTTAAGCAATGAGTACTCATAATGGTGAAACCAGTCTCGCGTAAGCGTACGTGTAATGTCGGTCCGGGCCGCTTCATCTCACAATACCGCCGAACCAAAGCATGACATGCTGGTAAGCAATATGACTAGTATCATCCACAACTCATAGTGTTCTACTCGTGCATATCATCTACGCATAGACCTGGCTCATGATGCCACTGTTGAGGAACGTAGTATTTCAAAAAAAATCCTACGATCACGCAAGATCTATCTACCAGATACATAGAAACGAGGAGGAGAGTGTGCCTACATACCCTTGTAGACCGAAAGCAGAAGCGTCAAGTGACGCGGTTGATGTAGTCGAACTTCTTCAAGATTCAGCCGATCAAGCACCGAACGTACGACACCTCCGCGTTCAGCACACGTTCAGCTTGATGACGTCCCACGAGCTCTTGATCTAGTTGAGCTTCACGGGAGAGTTTCGTCAGCACGACGGCGTGGTGATGGATATGATGAAGTTACTAGTGCAGGGCTTTGCCTAAGCACTGCAACGGTATGACCGAGGTGTGTTTCTGTGGAGGGGGGCACCGCACACGGCTGGAGAGATCAACTTGTGTGTCCTAGGGTTCCCCCCTGCCCCTGTATATAAAGGAGAAAGGGGGGAGGCCGGCCGGCCCTCCTATGGCGTGCCGAGAGGAGCAATCCTACTAGGAATAGGATTACAAATCCTATTCCTAGTAGGAATCACCAAGATGGAGAGAGGGGGAAGGAAGGAGGGGGAGAGGGAGAAGGAAAGGGGCGCCGCCCCGCCCCCCTCCTTTCCTTGTCCAATTCGGACCAAGGGGGAGGGGCGCGCGACCCAGCCCTGGCTGGCCCTCTCTCTTTCCACTAAATCCCATTAGGGCCCATAGCCTCCCCGGGGGGTTCCGGTAACACCCCCCCCCCCCCCCCCCCCGGCACTCCGGTTAAATCCGAAACTTTCTGGAACACTTCCGGTGTCCGAATATAGTCGTCCAATATATCAATTTTTACGTCCGGACATTCCAAGACTCCCCATCATGTCTGTGATCTTATCCGGGACTCCGAACTACCTTGGGTACATCAAAACTCATAAACTCATAATATCGATCGTCATCAAACGTTAAGTGTGCGGACCCTACGGGTTCGAGAACTATGTAGACATGACCGAGACTCATCTCCGGTCAATAACCAATAGCAGAACCTAGATGCTCATATTGGCTCCTACATATTCTACGAAGATCTTTATCGGTCAAACCGCATAACAACATATGTTGTTCCCTTTGTCATCGGTATGTTACTTGCCCGGGATTCGATCGTCGGTATCTCAATACCTAGTTCAATCTCGTTACCGGCAAGTCTCTTTACTCGTTCCGTAATACATGATCCCATGACTAACTCATTAGTCATTTGCTTGCAAAGCTTATTATGATGTGTATTACCGAGAGGGACCAGAGATAGCTCTCCGACACTCGGAGTGAAAATCCTATTCTTGATCTATGCCAACACCACGAACACCTTTGGAGACACCTGTAGAGCATCTTTATAATCACCCAGTTATGTTGTAACGTTTGATAGCACACAAGGTGTTCCTCCGGTATACGGGAGTTGCATAATCTCATAGTCATAGGTACATGTATAAGTCATGAACAAAGCAATAGTAGTAAAATTAAACGATCATAGTGCTAAGCTAACGGATGGGTCTTGTCCATCACATCATTCTCCTAATGATGTGATCTCATTGACAACTCATGTCTATGGCTAGGAAACATAGCCATATTTGATCAATGAGCTAGTCTAGTAGAGGCATACTAGGGACATACTGTTTTGTCTATGTATTCACACATGTACTAAGTTTCCGGTTAATACAATTCTAGCATGAATAAAAGACATTTATCATGATATAAGGAAATACAAATAACATCTTTATTATTGCCTCTAGGGCATATTTCCTTCAGTGGCGTATACCGGTCGTGGGGCCCCCAGCATGCTGGCAAGGGCCCCGCCTCGTTCACGGACGGCGCTGGCTCGGCTGGGCTCGCCAGCAGCCGGCGTGCCGCCAATGGCATGGTCGATCTCGCGGCGGTAGGCTTCGGTGAGGCACCGGGAGGCGGCTAACTTGTTGGTGTTGTCGAGAGCGAGACGCGGAGTGCTTCCAGCGTCGCGCCGTCTGTCCCCGCTGCGATGGGAGCACAGAGACTCCGCATTGCCGCCTGTAGCGGGTCCTAGCCAGACCCGTTGGAAGGCTCGTCGTGGCTGGCGGCCAGCACCTCCGTGACGGTGCTGACGCTGGTGTCGCAGGTCGCAGGGGGGGTCATCGATGACCACCACGTGGCTGGGGAAGGAATCGGCGGATGCCGTGTCAAGGTCGACGATCATGTCGACGGGTAAATCAGAGGAGCCAATGGACTCCAGGTCGGAGGCGCGCTCGTCGACGATGTGCAGCTTGTCGAGGAGCTCGACGAGGCAGCTCTCCGAGCCGACTGTTTCTGCGATCGGAGAGGGCTCATCGTGGAGGTGGACCCCGGCGAGAAGGTCGTCAAGCTTGCTCGCGGCGCATGCGGCCTCAGTGCCGCAAAGCATCCCGGCATTGTAACACCCCAAATTTTTGAGTTTGGTTTTACTTCCAAACTTTTGGCCTTTTGGAAGGGGGTTGTTTAATCTTCTCTTAAGACCCTTCTAAAATCTCTTCTGGCCAAAGTTTGTGTGTTTTCTCAAGCTTGGTTTTTGGTCTTGAAGGTCTTCTCTTGTGTTGGCTCAAGCTCAAGTTGTGTTTCAAAAGAGTTGTTTGAATTCTCCCCTTCTTGATTTAAAACCTCTCAGGTTTGACCTTGGACTTATCTCCCCCTCCAACCTTCATCTTGCCATGACCCCAACAGAAATATTTCTCTCCAAGACCCTCTTCACACCTTAGGACAAGTCTCTCATCAGTTCCAATAAGTTTTGAACTTATTGGGATTTTCCTATATTTAATTTACTCCAAAAACTATTTCTGTTTTTTTAGTGGACCTAGGTGATTTACAAAGGAACCTCCATGTCTATCTTGTTATTTGATTCCAAACTAACTCCCCTAGTTAGTACTTAGTACCCACAACTTAGATCCATCTTGTTTCACTGGTCCACAATTCAATATTTTCAAATTTCACCTGCTGCAAGTTTGGACCAGATTTGCAAATTTTGGTGAAATTCATATTTATCTTCTTCTAAAAATCCTGTGAAAAATCAGGCAGCCTCTAGATGCATCAAGAGGCCACTCCACCAAATATCAGCCCCAGAAACATTTCCCACATACCAGAATCATTTCATCAAACACTTAGCATGCATTGTGCTGTCAGGTTCAGAAACTGTTAACTGAAACTGTCGACAGTATAGTTCGACAGTTCGTCAGTTCGTCAGAACCGCAGCGACAATCTCGCCAGTACCTGCCTTGGATCGACGCACACTGCACCTCCTGCTTATCCAACGCGCCGCACGCTTGCTTGGCAGCTTCTGGGCGTCGGTGGCGCTCTGGCCCGACCACGCCGGCGACTTCCACGGCAACAGAACCGCCCGTGGCGGCTAGCAGAAGTCACCCCGCGGCTCGACGCCGTTTGGCGCCGCCCAAATCACCCCAGCGCTCTGCGTGGCCATCTCCACTGCCAGCGCGCGCCTGCAGCACCGTCGCCGTGGCCTGGTGCACACAGAGCGCGTTTTCTGCCGCCGACGTGCCGCACGGCCGTTCCGTCGAGGACAGCCCGTAACCCTCTCTCCCCTGCTGAGTTAGGCACGGGAATGGAACCACTACACCTCCTAGTCGATGCTCAAGCCCCTAAACCCGCCGTCCCGCCACTGCATCGCCGTAATCGCTCGCCGGACTTATCCCGTTCACGGCAACCGCCTCGGGCCGGCTATATAAAGCACCCCCGAGCTCGTTCTCAAGCCCGCACACCTCCACCGTCTCCCTAGACCGCGCCCAGCCTCTGGAAGAGCCTCGAGGGGCCCTTCTTCCCCAGCTCCGGCCAACTCCGTCCGCCTCGGGCTCCAGCAGCGTTCTCTCCGGTGAGAGCTCCTCCGCCGCCGTGGACTCGAGCGTAGCACCCTAGCACCTACCTAAACCTAACCCCCACTTCAATTTGACCCTAGAGATCCTCTCCGACGAGGCCCACGACCACCCGAGCCGCCGTCCGTCGGAGACAGGGCCGCCGTCGATGTGGGGCTCGCCGACGCTCAACTCCACCACCAATCGACGCGGAAGATCACCAGGAAGTTGTACGTACCCTTTTCTCCCCCTAGCTCGCCGTGGATCAGCGCCGGCGGCCACCGCAGCACCTGGCGCTGGCGCGACTCTGGCTCAGAGTTCAAACCCGACGGGTGGGACCCCTCGTCAGCCTCTCACCTCTCCCCCGAACCGTTTTTCTGTTAGCGCCTTCGGGCAAAGTACGTTTTCCTTCTGCGGTTGATGTACTGGATTTTTCTGTTTCATTACAGATGAGTCCCTGGACAGAAACTCTAATATCTTTTTAACTAAAGATGATTTTGAGTGGATTCTTTTTCTGTCCTCTTTAGGTTTCTGTCTAGTTTTTTGTCATATTTATGTGAATTTTTTTGGAGTAACTTTATTTGCTCGCGCGGTATTTATGTTAGTATCCATTTGTTTGAATACGTAGATACCGAAGGACGTGACGGAGCCGCGAACCTCACCGAGTTAGACTCCGACTACTCCGAACCAGGCAAGCATGTTTGAACCTTTGATATGATGAGTGTGTTGCATGTTTGCTTGAGTAGTTCTTCTTATAAGCATGGTCATATAAGCATGCGTGTATGGTTATGTTTCATGCAAGCAAGCTTCGGGTGAGCCCCGAATGATAATGTTTGAACCACCTCGATCATGTGGTGACATGATGGGTGGAATGCTGGTATTGTTGGAGCATGCCAGTAGTTGGTTAACTTAGTATCAACAGAGATCATGTCGTAATTCCGTTCATCTCCTTTTCGGTACTATCATAGGCCGTCTGTTAAGATTGCGGTCTAATCAGTTGTAAACCACTTCCTGAGTACACACCAAGTAGAGGGGCTGGGATGAGGGTTCCATGGCCCTAGATTAAAGCCCGTCATCCAGTCACGGGGCATGGGTGTTTCCAGTTGGGACCGAGAGGGGGGCACCCCTTAGAGCACGCATATATAAATTTGATCCCATGCTATTCGAGGTTGTAGCCTCCCTGTCTTAAAGTTTTTCGTGAATGTTGTCGCAGGTGATTCCGGACAGCGGGATGTGAAATGGGTGTGTACTGGTTAGTTGGGTTTCTACTAAAACACCCGTAGACGGAACTAGTCCCCGTGGCTAGTAGAATCCGTTGGCTATGAGTTAATAGTACAAGCTCTGCAGAGTTAAATCTTTCACGTAGCCATGTTTATGGCCTAGGGTCAACCTTTGTGTCAACTCGGTGACCGTCCTTGGTAAATTTTTGATAGCAACAAGAGTAGTGATTCATGTCAAGTTCATTTGGTAGATGAACTCATTACCTCTGTACTGATTTATTTACTGAAATATTTCACCGTTCATCATTGATTGTTTATAAGCCCTTTATGAGATGTCGCTCAGACGTCCGACTGTGGCATTCTTTTTATTTATAAGCCCTTTATGTGATGTCGCTCAGACGTCCGACTGTGGCATTCTTTTTATAAGCCCTTTATGTGATGTCGCTCAGACGTCCGACTGTGGCATTCTTTTTATAAGCCCTTTATGTGATGTCACTCAGACGTCTGACTGTGGCATTCCTTTTATTTATAAGCCCTTTATGCGATGTTGCTCAGACGTCCGACTGAGGCATTCTTGTTATTTATTTTTTGCTATAAGCCCTTTATGTGGTGTCGCTCAGACGCCCGACTGTGGCCTGCTATCATTTTTTTTTCTCACGAGGCGTCACTCAGACACTCGTTTGGTCTCCTTCCTTTTATCTTATGGATTTCGGGAGGATTACCGCCCGACTTCTATTGTTGCATACAGCACACCAATATTTTTATCTGGTCGCATTTTTGTTGGAATAATCACATGCATCATGTTGGCATTTATTATATCTTAAGTCTGAACTGTCTTGCGAGTACATTCAAAGTACTCACCTGGCTTGTTGAGTTGGCCAGATGTGGACGAAGGCGATCTCATGGATGAAGAGTTCGATAGCGAGTCCGACGTCTAGTGGAGTCCCAGTCAGTCTCTTGCGATCCTGGAGTTGATCACTGTTTTATAACCGCTTTCGCCTACCACCAAATAAATTCATCGGGTCTCACCCCGACACTTGATGAACTGTATTATATTGGAGTCTCGTCACCCACTTCATTGTGACATAACCACCACCTCTTATTACGAGTTAGTAGTATGCCACCCTGCCTTGTGTCATATCCGCCTTTATGTACTATATTGGCGCGCTTGTAATAAAATTGTTGAGCAACCCCAGCTAAACCTTGTATAATATTCAGTGTACTGGAATCCTGTATCATGGAATTGTCTACCAGCAAGAAATATTATTCCTCGCTGGCTTAAACAAAATATCGGTCTTCCGGTAATTATTTTACTGAAGGACCGGTAGTGAAAACCTTGGTATCAGAGCCAGGCTGACTGTAGGAAGCCACTAGGTGCGCTCGCTAATCGGTTATTAGCGAATAATTGCTATTCAGCATTTTTACATCTGTAGCAATTTTCTGTTGGTCATCATAAATTTATGACTTGACTATTCGGAATTTTTGTCTACTTTTGTAGATGGCCAGCAACGACTGTGATGCACAGGTGTTCGCCAACATTCCTGAAGGGTTTGTCAAGCTCCTTTTCGCCATCACCAAAGTCGCGATTGGGCCATCAACCCATCCAGAGTTTACACTCTACCATCACAAGCTCAACGACAGCGTGTCAATGCACCAGGCCGTGGTGCACTTCAAGGGAGGGCGTTCTGAAGCGCGCCGCCTCCGATTTGTGGGCAGGGACATGCCTACGGAGAGGCATGCCATGCAAATGGCTGCCCGTGAGGCGATAGCTCGTCTCCGGGACATCTTTCCTTCAATGAAGACTCGTCGCTACCGTTACCTCCCATGCCACATGCCCTACACTTGCCACTATGCATTTGCTTGCGCAAATGGGGAACGCGATGAAGCCATTGAATCAATGGTTGAGTACCTCAAGGCACTTGAGGCAGCCTTTGATAACCTTGTGGACGACTTGGTGGCTACCCGTATGGAATTGGTCCAGAGTGGCTCCGCCAACAGGAGGGAGCTAATCCATACTGCACCACCAATGACATTTGTCTTGTCCGCCGCATCCTACGCACCTTCCATCTTAGCCAGCGCTCGCCGTCTGCCTACCACTGAGGAGTTTGACCAGGTCATTGCTCCTACCCCAGTCAGAGTTGCACCGCCTGCTGCACCTGCTTCAACACCTCGTACCCATACTCCGCGCTTGGAGCCCATTAGTGAGGAGGAAGTTGAGTCTCCAGCACCACTGGGCCTTACCCTCGGCAGGCCGAGGGAAATCTTCAACATTTCTGACTAGTGCGTTATTCCGCGACGCACTGTGCTCACTTGTAATATGCGTGTGATATGTAAAATAGATTGATGGGAGTAGTCTGTTTGCGCATCATATAGGATCTTGGAAGAGTGCACTAGCTTTAATAACATGTCAGGAATGTGTACGCACACCCTGAGTGACGTATGTATAATTAGTAACTGCGTGTAAAATATGTACTAGACAGTCCTTCTCCGTGCGCAATAAAGCAGTTTATTTTAAAAATCTCCTTGGAGCTCGTGTTTTGTCGCTTTTGCAAAATCTTGGTTTATTTTGCTGCTCGGTTCTTCTCATGACTTCTGCAATAATACCCCAGAGTAAGAAATGACTCGTCCCTGGACGCGTTCCATGCCAAGTCCGCCGGAGGAAAATTATGGCACGCAGACAGACAACAATTTCACACAGGGGCAGTCAATTCAGCAGGGCAGTGAAACATCATTTTCTCAAGTGTGTCGTCTTTACGAGCAAAGTCAGCAACAGCACCAAGAAATGATGAACCATGTCATTAACATGGGAAATCACCGTGAGCCATACCAGCAGCACTCAAAATTATCTGAATTTCAGAAGACACGTCCAACGACGTTTTCGCACACAGACAACCCTCTTGAGGCCGATGATTGGCTTTGAGATATTGAAAGGAAATTAATTGTGGCACAATGCTCAGACCGTGAAAAGGTGTTGTACGCACCACATTACCTTACTGGAGCAGCCGCGTCATGGTGGGAAAATTTTCTACTTATGCATCCCGACATAAATAATATCACCTGGGAAGATTTCAAGGAAGGCTTCCGTGGGGCACACATCCCTAAGAGCATTATGAAGATCAAGAAAACAGAATTTGATGACCTCAAGCAAAGAGGCATGACAGTACCGGAGTACAACAGTCAGTTTACGCAATTATCCCGTTATGCCAACGAAGAGCGAATGACTGAAAATAAGAAGATGGAAAAATTCCTGGACGGACTGGCACCAGCACTAAAATGCCAGTTAGTCGTACACACTTTTCTAGATTTCAAGACACTTGTGGACAAGGCCATTACGTTGGAGAACGAACGTCGCAGTCTCGAAGACATTCGCAAGAGAAAAAGGGATCAGACCAACCACCCTCGCAACAACAGGAATAAGGTAAATTTCCAGAAAAATGGGACGCACAAACCCATGACAAATGACACACGTCCAAACAAGAATTTTCATGCAAGAGACAAGGATTTCACCTATCGCCCGGGTGTTACCAGCTATGCATGTGGAGAAGAGGCACACTATGCTAAACAGTGCCCAAAGCCAAGAAACTCATCACCGAAGCCGAACAGCAACGGAAACACTTCCGCGCCCAAGCGTAACAACTTCAACCCCAATAACGACCACAGGAAAGGCCACCTAAACCATGTGACCAAGGAGCAAGCACAGGATGCCCCGGATATCGTACTCGGTACGTTCCCTGTCAACACAATACCTGCCACGGTTTTGTTTGATTCTGGATCTTCTCATTCGTTCATTTCGAAGAGTTTTGCTTTGCAACATGGTTTTCCAATACTTCCCTTGGGAAAATCAATGACCATCAAGTCCCCTGGAAGTAAGCAGATCACTCAGAATCACTGCCAAGGTTTGACCATTCAAATTGAAGGATTAAAATTTCACGCAAACCTCATCGTGTTTGAAAACAAGGGACTGGATGTTATCCTGGGTATGGATTAGCTAACCACCAATAAAGGATTTATCGATTGCTTCAACAGGACAGTGATTCTTACTCATCATCACGGAAAGACAATAAGAGTCGCAGCTCAAGAAAGGCCAGTATCGCGGCAACCAAAATTAAAAAAGTAGACACTTCTGAGTTAAGCAAGGTTCCAGTTGTATGTGAATTTCCGGACGTATTTCCCGAAGAACTACCGGGCATGCCACCAGACAGATAAATAGAATTCATCATTGAGCTAGCGCCTGGAACCACCCCCATATACAAGAAACCGTACAGAATGGCACCATCCGAGTTGGTTGAATTAAAGAAACAAATCAAGGAATTGCTGGACAAAGGATTTATACGGGCCAGCTCCTCACCTTGGGGTTCGCCGGTATTATTTGCCAAAAAGAAGGATGGGAGTATGGGACCATGAGATTGTGTATAGACTACCGAGCGCTCAACATGGTCACAATCAAGAACAAATATCCGATGCCACTGATAAATGATTTATTTGACCAGCTCGCTCAAGCCAAAGTTTTCTCAAAAGTTGACTTAAGGTCAGGTTATCATCAATTGAAAGTACGGACAGAAGATATTCCAAAAACAGCATTCATCTCCAGATACGGACTTTATGAATTTACAGTAATGCCGTTTGGACTGACCAACGCCCCCGCATATTTCGTCCACCTCATGAACAAAGTATTTATGAAATTCATGGACAAATTTGTGGTGGTATTTATTGATGATATCTTGGTATACTCAAAGACACCGGAAGAACATGCTGAACACCTCCGCATTGTACTGGGAGAATTAAGGAAACACCAACTTTATGCCAAATTCAGCAAATGTGAATTTTGGTTGAGACAAGTGGGTTTCCTAGGACACGTATTAACACAAGAAGGAATTGCTGTGGACCCGGATAAAGTTAAGGCCGTGCTTGGTTGGAAGTCACCAGCCAGTGTAACGGATATACGAAGTTTCCTCGGTATGGCCGGATATTACAGAAGGTTTATTGAAGGATTTTCCACCATAGCCAAACCAATGACACAGTTACTCAAAAAGGATAAGAAGTTCGTATGGACCGAAGCATGTGAGAAAAGCTTTCAAGAACTCAAAAAGAGGTTAACAACAGCCCCAGTATTGATTGTACCAGACATACATAAGAGTTTTGAAGTATATTGCAACGCGTCCCGAAAAGGCCTTGGATGCGTACTAATGCAAGAAGTCAAAGTAGTCTCTTACGCTTCCCGGCAACTGCGAAAACATGAAGAAAATTATCCTACTTATGATTTGGAGTTGGCAGCAGTCATTCATGCACTCAAGGAGTGGAGGCACGTTTTGCTTGGGAATCGCTGTGAAATATATATGGACCATAAGAGCCTCAGATATATTTTCACGCAGCCAGAACTCAATTTACGACAACGACGCTGGCTGGAACTGGTAAAAGATTATGACGTCGGTATTCACTATCACCCAGGAAAAGCAAACGTGGTAGCAGATGCTCTCAGCCGTAACCCCAGCCCGAACAGCGGCAGTCTACAGAACCTGAGATCCGAATTTCAGCAAGAATTCGCCAGACTCAACCTAACGATGGTCACTGAAGGCGAAGTAT
This sequence comes from Secale cereale, assembly GCA_902687465.1. Taxonomy (NCBI): domain Eukaryota; kingdom Viridiplantae; phylum Streptophyta; class Magnoliopsida; order Poales; family Poaceae; genus Secale; species Secale cereale. Next base: position 186,156,203 of record LR738712.1, on the reverse strand, counting down.
CAAATCTGGAGATAAAGCCTACGCTGATAAATCAAATAAAGAAGGCTCAGCACGGGCACCCCAGCATCGAAGGTATAAAAATAAAAGTAAGTCAGGGCAAGGCCTCAGAATTCACCATAGATAGTGAAGGAATATTATGGTTCAGAGACAGACTTTGCGTACCAAATAACAACGACCTTAAACAGCAAATCCTAGCAGAAAGCCACACCGCTCCATACTCAATCCACCCTGGAGGGACGAAAATGTACAAGGACATTCAGGAAAGATTTAGGTGGCACGGCATGAAGAGGTATATAGCCACAGTTATTGCATGTTGCGATTCATGTCAACGCATTAAAGCCGAGCACCAAAAACCCGCAGGGCTATTACAACCAAACAAGATACCAGAGTGGAAATGGGACGATATTGGAATGGATTTTATTGTTGGACTACCACGGTTACAACACGGTAATGATGCCATATGGGTCATCACAGATAGACTGACCAAGGTAGCACACTTCATACCAGTCAAGACAACCCACACCACCCAAAAGCTTGCCAAGCTTTACCTCGCCCATATAGTATGCCTACATGGGGTTCCAAAGACTATAATATCCGACAGAGGCACCCAATTCGTCTCCAAATTTTGGGACCAGTTGCAACAAGCCCTCGGAACGCAACTAACGTTCAGTACAGCTTATCACCCTTTGACTGGAGGACAAACGGAATGAGTAAATCAAATACTTGAAGACATGCTAAGGGCATGTGTCCTCACATATGGAACCAGTTGGGAGGCAAGCTTACCATATGTCGAGTTTGCATACAACAAGAGTTACCAAGCCAGCCTGTAGATGGCACCTTTCGAAGCCTTGTACGGACGAAGATGCCGTACTCCATTAAACTGGTCAGAAATAGGGGACAGTCGTATATTCGGCCCAGATATGTTGAAGGAAGCTGAGGAGAGAGTAAAAATAATACGGGATCGACTCAAAACAGCCCAAAGCCGACAAAAGAGCTACTACGATCAAAAGCATCGGGAAATAAGTTTTGAGCCCGGTGAAGACGTGTACTTACGTGTATCACCTATGAGAGGACTGCAACGATTCAAGGTCAAAGGGAAACTAGCACCCCGATTCATCGGACCCTTCCGTATAATTGCACGGAGAGGCACAATAGCTTATCAGCTGGACCTTCCCAAGGAACTATCAGACGTCCATGACGTGTTCCATGTCTCGCAACTACGGAAGTGTGTAAGCAACCCAGAGAAGCATGTGTCACATGAAAACCTTGACGTGCAACCAGATCTCACCTACCGGGAACACCCAGTAAATTTTTTGGAGGAGTCTGAAAGGAGAACCCGTCAGAAGACTATAAAATTTCTCAAGGTTCAGTGGAGTAATCACACAGAGGATGAGGCAACATGGGAAAGGGAGGATATCCTTCGGACAGAACACCCACACCTATTTGAGGATCAGCTGAAATCTCGGGGACGAGATTTTTCCTAAGGGGGTACGTGTTGTAACACCCCAAATTTTTGATTTTGGTCTTTCTTCCAAACTTTTGGCCTTCTGGAAGGGGGTTGTTTGATCTTCTCTTAAGACCCTTCTAAAATCTCTTCTGGCCAAAGTTTGTGTGTTTTCTCAAGCTTGGTTTTTGGTCTTGAAGGTCTTCTCTTGTGTTGGCTCAAGCTCAAGTTGTGTTTCAAAAGAGTTGTTTGAATTCTCCCCTTCTTGATTTAAAACCTCTCAGGTTTGACCTTGGACTTATCTTCCCCTCCAACCTTCATCTTGCCATGACCCCAACAGAAATATTTCTCTCCAAGACCCTCTTCACACCTTATGACAAGTCTCTCATCAATTCCAGTAAGTTTTGAACTTATTGGGATTTTCCTCTATTTAATTTACTCCAAAAACTATTTCTGTTTTTTAGTGGACCTAGGTGATTTACAAAGGAACCCCCATGTCTATCTTGTTATTTGATTCCAAACTAACTCCCCTAGTTAGTCCTTAGTACCCACAAAAGAGATCCATCTTGTTTCACTTGTCCACAGTTCAAAATTTTCAAATTTCACCTGCTGCAAGTTTGGACCAGATTTGCAAATTTTGGCAAAATTCATATTTATCTTCTTCTAAAAATCCTGTGAAAAATCAGGCAGCCTCTAGATGCATCAAGAGGCCACTCCACCAAATATCAGCCCCAGAAACATTTCCCACATACCAGAATCATTTCATCAAACACTTAGCATGCACTATGATGTCAGGTTCAGAAACTGTTAACTGAAACGGTCAACAGTACAGTTCGACAGTTCGTCAGTTCGTTAGAACCGCAGCGACAATCTCGCCAGTACCTGCCTTGGATCGATGCACACTGCACCTCCTGCTTATCCAACGCTCCGCACGCTCGCTTGGCTGCTTCTGGGCGTCGGTGGCGCTCTGGCCCGACCACGTCGGCGACTTCCACGGCAACAGAACCGCCCGTGGCGGCTGGCAGAAGTCACCTCGCGGCTCGACGCTGTTTGGCGCCGCCCAAATCACCCCAGCGCTCCGCGTGGCCATCTCCACTGCCAGCGCGCGCCTGCAGCACCGTCGTCGTGGCCTGGCGCGTGCAGAGCGCGTTTTCTGCTGCCGATGTGCCGCACGGCCGTTCCGTTGAGGACAGCCCGTAACCCTCTCTCCCCTGCTGAGTTAGGCACGGGAATGGAACCACTACACCTCCTAGTCGATGCTCAAGCCCCTAAACCCGCCGTCCCGCCACTGCATCGCCGTAATCGCTCGCCGGACTTATCCCGTTCACGGCAACCGCCTCGGGTTGGCTATATAAAGCACCCCCGAGCTCGTTCTCAAGCCCGCACACCTCCACCATCTCCCTAGACCGCGCCCAGCCTCTGGAAGAGCCTCGAGGGGCCCTTCTTCCCCAGCTCCGGCCAACTCCGTCCGCCTCGGGCTCCAGCAGCGTTCTCTCCGGTGAGAGCTCCTCCGCCGCCGTGGACTCGAGCGTAGCACCCTGGCACCTACCTAAACCTAACCCCCACTTCAATTTGACCCCAGAGATCCTCTCCGACGAGGCCCACGACCACCCGAGCCGCCGTCCGCCGGAGACAGGGCCGCCGTCGACGTGGGGCTCGCTGACGCTCAACTCCACCACCAATCAACGCGGAAGATCACCAGGAAGCTGTACGTACCCTTTTCTCCCCCTAGCTCGCCGTGGATCAGCGTCGGCGGCCACCACAGCACCTGGCGCCGACGCGACTCTGGCTCAGAGTTCAAAACCGACGGGTGGGACCCCTCGTCGGCCTCTCACCTCTCCCCCGAACCATTTTTCTGTAAGCGCCTTCGGGCAAAGTACGTTTTCCTTCTGCGGTTGACGTACTGCGTACCGGTTCGCTTCTCTGTTTTCTATTCTAGCCCCTGGGATTTTTCTGTTTCATTACAGATGAGTCCCTGGATAGAAACTCTAATATCTTTTTAACTAAAGATGATTTTGAGTTGATTCTTTTTCTGTCCTCTTTAGGTTACTGTCTAGTTTTTTGTCATATTTATGTGAAAAAATTGGAGTAACTTTATTTGCTCGCGCGGTATTTATGTTAGTATCCATTTGTTTGAATACGTAGATACCGAAGGACGTGACGGAGCCGCGAACCTCACCGAGTTAGACTCCGACTACTCCGAACCAGGCAAGCATGTTTGAACCTTTGATATGATGAGTGTGTTGCATGTTTGCTCGAGTAGTTCTTTTTATAAGCATGGTCATATAAGCATTCGTGTATGGTTATATTTCATGCAAGCAAGCTTCGGGTGAGCCCCGAATGATAATGTTTGAACCACCTCAATCATGTGGTGACATGATGGGTGGAATGCTGGTATTGTTGGAGCATGCCAGTAGTTGGTCAACTTAGTATCAACAGAGATCATGTCGTAATTCCGTTCATCTCCTTTTCAGTACTATCATAGGCCGTCTGTCAAGATTGCGGTCTAGTCAGTTGTAAACCACTTCCCGAGTACACACCAAGTAGAGGGGCCGGGATGAGGGTTCCATGGCCCTGGATTAAAGCCCGTCATCCGGTCAGGGGGCATGGGTGTTTCCGGTTGGGACCGAGAGGGGGCACCCCTTGGAGCGCGCATATATAAATTTGATCCCATGCTATTCGAGGTTGTAGCCTCCCCATCTTAAAGGTTTTCGTGAATGTTGTCGCGGGTGATTCCGGACAACAGGATGTGAAATGGGTGTGTACTGGTTAGTTGGGTTTCTACTAAAACACCGTAGACGGAACTAGTCCCCGTGGCTGGTAGAATCCGTTGACTATGAGTTAATAGTACAAGCTCTGCAGAGTTAAATCTTTCACGTAGCCATGTTTATGGCCTAGGGTCAACCTTTGTGTCAACCCGGTGACCGTCCTTGGTAAATTTTTGATAGCAACAAGAGTAGTGATTCATGTCAAGTTCATTTGGTAGATGAACTCCTTACGTCTGTACTGATTTATTTACTGAAGTATTTCACTGTTCACCATTGATTATTTATAAGCCCTTTATGAGATGTCGCTCAGACGTCCGACTGTGGCATTCTTTTTATTTATAAGCCCTTTATGTGATGTCGCTCAGACGTCCGACTCTGGCATTCTTTTTATAAGCCCTTTATGTGATGTCGCTCAGACGTCCGACTGTGGCATTCTTTTTATAAGCCCTTTGTGTGATGTCGCTCAGAGGTCCGACTGTGGCATTCTTTTTATTTATAATCCCTTTATGCGATGTCGCTCAGACGTCCGACTGAGGCATTCTTGTTATTTATTTTTTGCTATAAGCCCTTTATGTGGTGTCACTCAGACGCCCGACTGTGGCCTGCTATCATTTAATTTTTTTCTCACGAGGCGTCACTCAAACACTCGTTTGGTCTCCTTCCTTTTATCTTATGGATTTCGGGAGGATTACCGCTCGACTTCTATTGTTGCATACAGCACACTAATATTTTTATCTGGTCGCATTTTTGTTGGAATAATCACATGCATCATGTTGGCATTTATTATATCTTAAGTCCGAACTGTCTTGCGAGTACATTCAAAGTACTCACCTGGCTTGTTGAGTTGGCCAGATGTGGACGAAGGCGATCTCATGGATGAAGAGTTCCATAGCAAGTCCGGCGTCTAGTGGAGTCCCAGTCAGTCTATTGCGATCCTGGAGTTGATCATTGTTTTATAACCGCTTCCGCCTACCACCAAATAAATTCATCGGGTCTCTCCCCGACACTCGATGAACTGTATTATATTGGAGTCCCGTCACCCACTTCATTGTGACATAACCACCACCTTTTATTACGAGTTATTAGTATGCCACTCTGCCTTGTGTCATATCCGCCTTTATGTACTATATTGGCGCGCTTGTAATAAAATTGTTGAGCAACCCCAGCTCAACCTTGTATAATATTCAGTGTACTGGAATCCTGTATCAAGGAATTGTCTACCAGCAAGAAATATTATTCCTCGCTGGCTTAAACAAAAGATCGGTCTTCCGGTAATTATTTTAGTGAAGGACCGGTCGTGACAGGCATCCACGCCATTGGGCGTGCCGGGCTGGCTACGCTTGCTAGGGAGGAACAAAGTTTCCGTCCAGAACATGTCTCGAGACGACGATGCACCTTGCCACATGGTGGGCGCCAAATGTCGGGGTTTTGGTGCGACATATCCCAAAGGATGGCTTATCATGCATGGGGACAAGAGTACATCTCTAGGCCCTGGAAGCAGGATAAGGCGGTACATATGACGCCTACAAATCTTACCCAGGTTTGGGGCTCTCCGTGTAGATAACACCCCTAGTCCTGCTCTGCGGGGACTCCGCGTCATGACTAATGACAATATGGTAGCTACAAGGTTGCTCCTTGAGTTGTGTCGTCTAGAGGAAGAAGAAGGGCTAGGCTAGCTCTCTACCTTCTCTCTAGGGAACGCGAGTTGTCGCTAGGGTTTCTCCCTATCGGTGTCTTTCTCTTTGTGTCTCTCTCAAAGTCCAACCCCTATGCATGGAGGACCCTGGGGGGTTTATATAGGCCTACCCCCCAGGGCTACAATGGTAATCTGGGCGGGGTGGACCCCGACCTTCGGTGTCTCCGGGCGTCGGCTTCTCCGCTGGCTATTGGGCCCAGCCATTTGTGGGCCCGCATGATTGCCTTTTACTATTGGTGTCCTTCTGCTGATGGGAGCATCGTCAGGGGGGAAGTGGCTACAGTGCCGCCGCCTCTCGGTCGTACACTGCCGCCATGTACCGTCTTGTCATCTTGATGGGGTCCATACTCCTAGGGGACGGTTAGCCGCCTGCTACAGGGCGGCCCGTCCCTCGGGCCGTCTGCCAAAGGTTGGTCGCTTCAGGGTGGCTCACTGGTGGGTGGGGCCTGCCGCCTGCTAGCCACTCCGCCAGAGGGTAGTGGGATCGTGGCTTCCTATGACCAAAGCTAGGTCATCAATAACATGGCTACAGTGATGCGCCAGTCAAGGAGTGATCGCAGGGTATACTCACACTATAGCCACGCTTCTGTGGATTCTTTAGGGACAGGTTTAACTGTAGCCATGCCTTAGTCTCGTTGTGTATCTCCAACGCAGACTCCGAGGGGTAGTATGGGGCCGTCTTCCAGATGCTGGCCGCTGGGCTGCCGCCCGTTAGGGTTCCGCCGTCTGCTGGCAGCCGGCTCCTAGGCATGGCGGCCCTAGGAGGCGTCCTGGCGCGCAGGTGGCCCTTGCTTGTCTTGAAACGCCATGGCTGGTCGATGAAGACACCCGTGGTCAATATCTCCAACAATTTCCTTCATGTTCATCGAGCTAGACTTTGGGAACGACGGGTTGGCAGACAGGGGAAATTGAGTTCTTCGCATGCACCCCAGTGTTCGAATCTAACAAGGGTCTGCGGAGCCCCGAATCCGACACATGTGGTCCCACGTGTCAAGATGTACCAAGGCGATGTGCGTCCCTCTTGAGGCAGAACAATGGCAGAAGCAATACGTGGTTTTCTTGAAGGAGATGATGGAGAAGTGGATTGCGAAGTGTGAAATAATGGTTGCTTCATCCGTGTGGGGGAAAGGTGTGCCTTTGTGATTTGACTTATCATTGCTCATTACTACTACTGGGGCGCTACAACTGGGGTGTGTCCCCCATGCTGTTCTACACTGTTATTTGGTGCATGTCACATCGACCCAGTTGCTATATGTCCCACATGTCAGCGAGAGGAAGTACAACATTCATGATAGCGACTGTCTCCACTCTTTTAGTACAGTACGAAGGAGGGGTACAAGACACGGCTTGGTTATTGCTACTTCGCGCGATCCATTGATACAAACCTGGATTAAAAAAGGTGAGGGCGGGTCTTTTCCCACGCGGCAGGCGGGGGAGTTTGGCACAGTCTGTTCAAGGCAATGAGACGGAAAGGGAAACAAGCAAATAAAGGATGAGCGACTTAGTTTTGGGAAAATCTGATTTTATGGAGTACGTACCCACTATGGAGGTAGTACTACTTACTACTCCCTCCTTTCCGTTTTATAGGGCTCATCTAAAAAAATCGTTTTTTCTATTTTATAAGTCTCAATTCTACTACTCCCTACGTTCCTAAATATAAATATTTCTAGATATTCCAACAAGTGACTACATACGAAGCAAAATGAGTGGATCTACACTCTAAAATATGTCTACATAAATCCTTATGTTGTAGTCCATTTGAAATGTCTAAAAAGACATATTATTTAGGAACGGAGGGAGTACTAGTACTTACCATCACATGTTTGGATTTTGAGGTTCATTAAATCACCCTATGCAAGCAGTATCAAGAGAAAACTCACGCATGTAGAAGTTCATGGAAATTTAGTGGTCATGCATGCATTCATTGTAATTAATGCATCGGTAAACATAACTTTTTGAGAAAAATGAGCGTACTAATTAAGTATTTGTACAAACTACAAAATTAATTCCGCCACTCACCGTCTACCTTGGTTGGAGATATTTTGAAATTGAGCCTACACCGGAAAGGAGTGAGTAGTAACATAGCCTAGGGTAGCTTGCTGCAGCACGAACTCCAAGGAAATTTTTGTAGTACTACTCCTACCACTGAACTACTCCTGCTACTAAAAGACATATAATATTTAAAAAATATGATAATCTCTCTAACGGAGGGAGTAGTAATATTTTCTCCTCGTCCTGCGAGCCATCGCGTGCATGGGCGAGGGAGCGGACGTAGGCATAGTAATAAGTAAGCTTCTCCTTGTCCTGCGACTATGTGAGCCACTGCACCCGTGGGCGGAGGAGAGGGCGTACTAAGCAAGCTTCTCCTCATTCAGCGAGTTGACGGGACACTTCAAAAGTAGTACTACAGAGCATATCTAGTGTATAGAGCTGTAATGCCCAGGATGGGACTATACCTCCTACGTGTCGAGGCACGACTTAAATGTATAAGCCCATCCTAGAATGATCTCAAGTTTGGTATCTTTGCACGACTCATGTAAAAGAGGGATTAAATTGCAAAAGAAGATAGTTGGCTTACACTCGCCACTTCACACAATACATTACATAAGCAAACATCATCTAAAACATCACAACCCGACTACGGGCGAAGATCCAAAAGAAAGATACCAAAAACAACATAAAGCCACAGGTCTAGATCGAATCCTAGTAGAAACCACTACTGATCGTCGAAAAACTTCACAAGCATACGGCCACTCTCTTCATCGAGCTCCCAGTGTAGAACTTGAACCAGCTCCTGCATCGAACTCGGCTGAACCTGCATCTGGTGTTGTAGTATCTGTGAGCCACGAGGACTCAGCAATCCCATAACCATGGGTATCAAGACTAGCAAGCTTTATGGGTAGGAAGAGGTAAAGTGGTGAGGTTGCAGCAGCGGCTAAGCATAATATGGTGGCTAGCTTACGAGTACCAGAATAAGATGAACATCTACGCAAACGGTCGCAAAAGTGGTGATCGCTAAAGATCCTGAATTACATACGAATCAAACATAACCCCACCGTGTTCTCTTCTCAAAATGAAAAGAGACAGTCACGGTTACTCACACAGTTGTGTGTTTTACTTCGGATCATCTGTCAAGTTTTCTACAACCGGACATTAACAAATTCCAATCTGCCACATAACCGTGGGCACGGCTTTCAAAAGATTATAACCCTGCAGGGGTGTCCCAACTTAGCCCATCACAAGCTCTCACGATTAGCTGAAGCGATAAATATAATATCATCACTCCTTATCTTAGGGAAACCCGATCAGGCTCGGCTTCCCGGTGCACAAGACATTTCGACAATGGTAAAACAAGTCCAGCAAGACCTCCCGGCGTGCCGACACCCTGATGGTAGCCGCGCGCATCTCGTCTCAGGCCACGTCCGGATGAGCGCTACGTACAGTAACCGAAGATCCCAGATAACTGGGTGGCACCGCAAGTGGCTCTAGTTTGGGACCAGCACCATCAGCACTGGCCCCCCCTGCTATGTAGAAAAGAATCTCCAAGGAGCGTCCCCATCCACCCATCGTGTAAGGAACGCAAAATCAAGGAACATAATGCCGGTTTATCGGCGCCTAAGGTGGCATGAGTGGAACAAAACACCGAGCAAAAGGCCAAGCCTTCCACCCATGCCCAGTATATAGGTGTGTTAATAATAATTATAGGTATTGTGATAATAATCCAACCACAAGTTCCCTCCTGGAACGAACTTCATCTTCACCTGCAACTAACAACGCTATAAGAGGGGCTGAGCAAGCGGGTAACATAGCCAAACAGTGGTTTTGCTAGGAAGGTTTCAAGGTTAGAGGTTTCATGGCAACAAGGAGAGGCTGACTTAAAAGATGGGTAGCGCGACATGTAACGATAGCATCGAGACAACTAAGAATGGCAATGGTAGTAAAGGTATCCAAGGGTATGATCATCTTGCCTGGGATTCCGCAAGGGAGAAGAACGGTTCCATGAAGTAGACGAAGAAGAAGCCTCACAACTCCGGAACGAAACCAAAGCTAACAGGAGAGGCAACCGGAAAGAAGAAAACAACGCGGTAAACACACAAGCATAACATGGCATACGATGCGCAAACAAGTATGATGCATGTCCGGTTTAAATATGCATGGCATGGCAAAGTGCACAAACAAAACTACAAGTTAAGTGGAGCTCAATATGCAATGAGTTGCATATTGACGAAACACCACATTTTAATTATTTAATTGACTCTCGTAAATTTACAAGACAAGATTAAATGTTGTTAACATAGCAAGAGGTGAAGCAAAAACAAACTACCTATTTAGACATTTTAAATGAGGCCGGAAATAACAACAACAATTTCGGAAAATCCCCATGAGCATGTTTAGCAATTTTTAAGCAACAACAATTCACACATTATAAAGTTGTTAACATGATGCGGATGACATGATCAAGTTTTATGCAATTTTATTAAAAGGTTAACATGAAGGAATATGAAGTATTGTCACCGTGGTGGAAGGAAAAGGGTACCACGGCAACGATCCGAACATGATGCAACGCAACATCTCGGTTCCGGTAACTCGTTGAGATTCCGGTGCAAAAGAAAGATGGCGTGAGCGAGTCAAACGAGATGAAAGGTGGGGCGATCCCGTCACCGGGTTCCCACGAGTCGGCGACGAGGCAACCGAGGAACACGACAAAAGATGGAACGGGCACGATGCACACAAGGGTAACATCTCATACAACACAAGGCATTCGACGGGCATCGTCTCGGGGTTATACCTTTGGAACATTCGATTTCGGAGGCGTTCGAGATCGTAGTGGAAGTTGTTGTTCCGATATCATGTCGTGGTACTTGCGGCATCGTAGTTGACGTAGGAGTACACGTCCATGTAGTGGTACTTGGCGTTCGTCGTTGCGTGTAGTCGACTCGTTTCTTTACCGAAGGTAGGTGTACACGGGCGACGGTAGTGGTACTCGCGGTCGTCGTGGTACTTGTATCTTCGGTCTCGAGTCGTAGTTGTATAGGAGCTCGTCGGTCTTGCCAAAGCCGAACTCTTCGAGGCCCGTCGTGGTACTTGGCAAAAATTACAGCACAGGCAACACAAAAACAAACAAAAGCAGCAGCACGGGGGGGCGACGAGGCCAGCTCCTGGCTGCCGGGCTGCTCGAGGGCTCCTCCCTCGGCGAGCCAGGCGAGGAGGCATAAGTGCTGGAGGGTGAGGCCCGCGGCTGGAGATGACGAGGCAGAGCCGCAGGAGGGCGGTAAGGAGGAGGTGAGGTCGAGGAGGTAGCACGTCCATGGCGCTCGGGGAGAGGATGCAGGGCCTGGGTCGACGCGGCTTGAAGACGGGGCGCCGAGAAGGGAGCCGCTCGAGGCCGCGGAGGTGGCTAGCCGCGGCGGCGGTGCCTTGCCGGAGGGACGAGGCCTTGGCGCGCCGGGCATCCAGCGCGGAGGAAGGAGCCCACGGCGCTGAGGGGCGCGGCGCAGGAGCTTCAGTGGCGGCCTGGCGGGGCGCTGGGTAGGAGGAAGGAGGCGCTGCGGGAGGGAGGAAGGTGGAGGCGCTCGGGCGCTGCATCGATAGCTAGGGGATCGGGGGGATTCGGGCGAGAGGATGCAGATCGAGGGGAGAAGCGAAACGGGACTGCGAGGGAGAGCGAGCGCTGAGAGATGGGGATTGCGGCGCTGAGAGAAGGGAGAGCGATGCGGTCGGGGCTCGGGCTAGGGTTAGCGGTCGACATGGGGAGTGGCCTTGGGCCAGAAGAGAATGGGCCGGCTGGAGGCTGAGCAAGCCTTAGGGAGGCTGGCTGGGCCGAAGGACCTGATGGGCCAGGAGGCCTGGCGGCTGGAATCTCTTCTTTTTTTAAAAAAAATCGCTTTAACAGAAAAGAAGAAAGAGGGAAAAGAAAAGAGAGGCTTAGGGAAAAAATGCACAAGAGGTTAATTTTCTCGGGCTCATAAAAATGAGCACGGTCCGAGAAAAATATAAATGGCAAGATTGAAAGATATGAATTCAAATTCATTTGAATATGGTCCAAATGGATTTGAATATGAATGGGGGTATTTGGAGAGTCCAAAAAGTTGAGGTTTTTGGAGGAACCTCGATAAACGAGAAAAGAATTATAGGGAAGGTTTTTGACGATGAAACTTGAATTAAGAGGCATGGGGAATATTTGCAAGTGTGTTATGGTGAATTCCAACAAATGGAATATTTATTAATATAACTCCCTAAATATTGAGAGGACATGTTTTAAAGAGAAGTCATCCTTCCCTCGATTTAAATGGACCGAAGGTCCACACAACTTATTTAGGTTGAGATGCAAAATAAATATGACATGATGGCATGATGACATGATGCAATGCAAAAATAAATAACACAAGCACAATGAAACATACGGGAGAACCCGGAACATCTGGAATCTTCTGGAATCTTCTGGGACGTCGGTCTTCGGGCGTCACAAGAGCCTAGCCTCTAAGGTAGGCCCCACATGGTTTGCCTCTTATCAAATGGAAAAACTGTTGGAAATATGCCCTAGAGGCGATAATAAAATGGTTATTATTATATTTCCTTGTTCATGATAATTGTCTATTGTTCATGCTTTAATTGTATTATCCGGAAACAGTAATGCATGTGTGAATACATAGACCACAACATGTCCCTAGTATGCCTCTAGTTGACTAGCTCGTAGATCAATAGATGGTTACAGTTTCCTGACCATGGAAATTGGATGTCATTGATAACGGGATCACATCATTAGGAGAATGATGTCATGGACAAGACCCAATCCTAAGCCTAGCACAAGATCGTGTAGTTCGTATGCTAAAGCTTTTCCAATGTCAAGTATCTGTTCCTTAGACCATGAGGTTGTGCAACTCTCGGATACCGTAGGAATAGTTTGGGTGTGCCAAACGCCACAACGTAACTAGGGGGCTATAAAGGTACACTACGGGTATCCCGAAAGTATCTGTTGAGGACTGGGATTTGTCACTCCGTATGACGGAGAGGTATCTCTGGGCCCACTCGGTAAGACATCATCATAATGAGCTCAATGTGACTAAGGGGTTGGTCACGGGAGGATGTGTTATGGAACGAGTAAAGAGACTTGCCATAACGAGATTGAACAAGGTATCGGTATACCGACGATCGAATCTCGGGCAAGTGCTATACCGATAGACAAAGGGAATCGTATACGGGATTGATTGAATCCTTGACATCGTGGTTCATCCGATGACATCATCGTGGAACATGTGGGAGCCAACATGGGTATCCAGATCCCACTGTTGGTTATTGGCCGGAGATATGTCTCGGTCATGACTGCATGGTTCCCGAACCCGTAGGGTCTACACACTTAAGGTTCGATGATGCTAGGGTTATAGGGAATGTAGTATGTGGTTACCGAATGTTGTTCGCAGTCCCGGATGAGATCCCGAATGTAACGAGGACTTCCGGAATGGTCCGGAGGTAAAGATTTATATATGGGAAGTCCCGTTTTGGTCACCGGATATGTTCTGGGCGTTATCGGTAACGTACCGGGACCACCGGAAGGGTTCCGAGGGTCCATCGGGAGGGGCCACCAGCCCCAGAGGGTTGCGTGGGCCAAGTGTGGGAAGGGACCAGGCCCAGGTGGGCTGGTGCGCCCCCCACCAAGGCCAAAGGCGCAGGGAGAGAGGGAGTGGCAAACCCTAGGTCAACATGGGCCTTAAGGCCCACCCTAGGGCGCCCCCCTCTCTTCCCCCCTCCTGGCCGCCCCCTAGATTGGATCTAGGGGCTGCCGCCACCCCTAGGGAGGGAATCCTATATGGGGGCGCAGCCCCACCCCTCCCCCTATATATATGTGGGGTTTTCGGGGCTGCCAGATAGACGAGAACCTCTCCCTTTTGGCGCAGCCCTACCCCTCTCCCTGCTCGTCTCTTGCGGTGCTTGACGAAGCCCTGCTGGAGTGCCACGCTCCTCCACCACCACCACGCCGTCGTGCTGCTACTGGACGGAGTCTTCCCCAACCTCTCCCTCTCCCCTTGCTGGATCAAGGTGTGGGAGACATCACCGGGCTGCACGTGTGTTGAACGCGGAGGCGCTGTTGTTTGACGCTTAAATCGGAATCAACCGCGATCTGAATCGCTACGAGTACGACTCCTTCATCCATGTTCTTGCAACGCTTCTGCATCGCGATCTTCAAAGGTATGAAGATGCACTCCCCTCTCGTTGCTAGTAGACTCCATAGATAGATCTTGGTGATGCGTAGGAATTTTTTTGATTTTCTGCAACGATCCCCAACAATGGCATCATGAGCTAGGTCTATGCGTAGTTACTATGCACGAGTAGAACACAAGATTGTTGTGGGCGTAGATCATGTCAATTTACTTGCCGCTACTAGTCTTATCTTGATTCGGAGGCATCGTGGGATGAAGCGGCCCGGACCGACCTTACACGTACGCTTACGTGAGACAGGTTCCACCGACTGACATGCACTAGTTGCATAAGGTGGCTAGCGGGTGTCTATCTCTCCCACTTTAGTCGGATCGAATTCGATGAAAAGGGTCCTTATGAAGGGTAAATAGTAATTGGCATATCACGTTGTGGTTTTTGCGTAGGTAAGAAACGTCTTGCTAGAAACCTATAGCAGCCACGTAAAACTTGCAACAACAATTAGAGGACGTCTAACTTGTTATTGCAGCATGTGCCGTGTGATGTGATATGGCCAAAAGGATGTGATGAATGATATATATGTGATGTATGAGATTGATCATGTTCTTGTAATAGGAATCACGACTTGCATGTCGATGAGTATGACAACCGGCAGGAGCCATAGGAGTTGTCTTATTTTATTGTATGACCTGCGTGTCATTGAAAACGCCATGTAATTACTTTGGTTTATTGCTAACCATTAGCCATAGTAGTAGAAGTAATGTTTGGCGAGACAACTTCATGAAGACACGATGATGGAGATCATGGTGTCATGCCGGTGACAATGATGATCATGGATCCCCGAAGATGAAGATCAAAAGGAGCAAAATGATATTGGCCATATCATGTCACTATTTGATTGCATGTGATGTTTATCATGTTTTACATCTTATTTGCTTAGAACGATGGTAGTGAATAATATGATCTCTCACTAAAATTTCAAGAATTGTGTTCCCCCTAACTGTGCATCGTTGCTAAGGTTCGTTGTTCCGAAGCACCACATGATGATCGGGTGTGATAGACTCTAACGTTCGCATACAACCGGTGTAAGCCAGATTTACACATGCAATACACTTAGGGTTCACTTGACGAGCCTAGCATGTACAGACATGCCCTCGAAACACGGAAGACCGAAAGGTCGAACATGAGTCGTATAGAAGATACGATCAACATAAAGATGTTCACCGTTGATGACTAGTCCGTCTCACATGATGATTGGACATGGCCTAGTAGATTCGGATCCTGTATCACTTGGATGACTAGAGAGATGTCCATCTGAGTGGGAGTTCATTGAATTTGTTTAGATGAACTTAATTGTCATGGACATAGTCTAAAATCTTTACAATATGTCTTGTAGATCCAATGGCCCACACTAATGTTGCCCCCAACTTCAACGCGATTCTAGAGAAAACCAAGCTGAAAGACGATGGTAGCAACTATACGGATTGGGTCCGTAACTTGAGGATCATCCTCATAGCTACCAAGAAAGCATATGTCCTTGAAGCACCGCTAGGTGATGCACCCGTTTTCCCAGCAACTCAAGACGTTATGAACGCCTGGCAGTCATGTAGTGATGATTACTCCCTGGTTCAGTGCGGCATGCTTTACAGCTTAGAATCGGGGCTCCAAAAGCATTTTGAGCAGCACAGAGCATATGAGATGTTCGAAGAGCTGAAAATGGTTTTCCAAGCTCATGGCCGAGTCGAGAGATACGAAGTATCCGACAAGTTCTATAGTTGTAAGATGGAGGAGAATAGTTCTGTCAGCGAACATATACTCAAAATGTCTGGGTTGCACAACCTCTTGTCTCAGCTAGGAATTAATCTCCCAGATGATGCGGTCGTTGACAGAATCCTTCAGTCGCTCCCACCTAGCTATAAGAGCTTTGTGATGAACTTCAATATGCAAGGGATGGAGAAGTCCATTCCTGAGGTGTATTCAATGCTGAAATCAGCGGAGGTGGAGATCAAGAAAGAACATCAAGTGTTGATGGTGAATAAAACCACTAAGTTCAAGAAAGGCAAGGGTAAGAAGAACTTCAAGAAGGATGGCAAAGGAGTTGCCGCGCCCGGTAAGACAGTTGCCGGGAAGAAGCCAAAGAATGGACCCAAGCCAGAGACTGAGTGCTTTTATTGCAAGGGAACGGGTCACTCGAAGCGGAACTGTCCCAAATACTTAGCGGATAAGAAGGCTGGAAATGTCAAAGGTATATATGATATACATGTTATTGATGTGTACCTTACCAGCGCTCGTAGTAGCTCCTGGGTATTTGATACTGGTGCAGTTGCTCACATTTGTAACTCAAAGCAAGAGTTGCGGAATAAGCGGAGACTGGCGAAGGACGAGGTGACGATGCGCGTCGGGAATGGTTCCAAGGTCGATGTGATCGCCGTCGGCACGCTGCCTTTGCATTTACCTTTGGGATTAGTTTTAAACCTCAATAATTGTTATTTAGTACCAGCTTTGAGCATGAACATTGTATCTGGATCTCGTTTAATGCGAGATGGCTACTCATTTAAATCTCAAAATAATGGTTGTTCTATTTATATGAGAGAAATGTTTTATGGTCATGCCCCGTTGGTCAATGGTTTATTCTTAATGAATCTCGAACGTGATGTTACACATATTCATAGTGTGGATGCCAAAAGGTGTAAGGTTGATAATGATAGTCCCACATACTTGTGGCACTGCCACCTTGGTCATATTGGTGTCAAACGTATGAAGAAGCTCCATGCAGATGGACTTTTGGAGTCTCTTGGTTATGAATCATTTGACACGTGCGAACCATGCCTCTTGGGCAAGATGACCAAGACCCCGTTCTCCGGAACAATGGAGCGAGCAACCAACTTATTGGAAATCATGCATACTGATGTGTGCGGTCCAATGAGTGTTGAAGCTCGCGATGGATATCGTTATGTCCTCACCCTCACGGATGACTTAAGTAGACATGGGTATGTCTACTTGATGAAACACAAGTCTGAGACCTTTGAAAAGTTAAAGGAATTTCAGAATGAGGTTGAGAATCAACGTGACAGAAAAATAAAGTTCTTACGATCAGATCGTGGAGGAGAATATTTAAGTCACGAATTTGGCACGCACCTAAGAAACTGTGGAATTGTTTCACAATTGACGACGCCTGGAACACCTCAGCGTAATGGTGTGTCTGAACATCGTAATCGTACTTTGTTGGACAAGGTGCGATCTATGATGTCCCTTACCGACTTACCGGTATCATTCTGGGGTTATGCTTTAGAGACTGCCGCATTCACTTTAAATAGGGCACCGTCTAAATCCGTTGAGACGACACCGTATGAACTATGGTTTGGGAAGAAACCTAAGTTGTCATTTCTAAAAGTTTGGGGATGCGATGCTTATGTCAAGAAACTTCAACCTGAAAAGCTCGAACCCAAATCGGAAAAATGCGTTTTCATAGGATACCCTAAGGAAACTATTGGGTATACCTTCTACCTAAGATCCGAAGGCAAGGTTTTTGTGGCCAAGAATGGATCCTTTCTGGAGAAAGAGTTTCTCTCGAAAGAAGTAAGTGGGAGGAAAGTGGAACTTGATGTGGTGATTGTCACCCCTTCCGAACTGGAAAGTAGCACAGCGCAGGAAGATGTTTCTGCAGATCAAGTTACTGCTGAACTTCGTAGGTCCACAAGGACACGTTCCGTGCCAGAGTGGTATGGCAACCCTGTCATGGAAATCATGTTGTTAGACAACGGTGAACCGTCGAACTATGAAGAAGCGATGGCGGGCCCGGACTCCAACAAATGGCTTGAAGCCATGAAATTCGAGATAGGATCCATGTTTGATAACAAAATATGGACTTTGGTGGACTTGCCTGATGATCGGCAAGCCATAGAAAATAAATGGATCTTTAAGAAGAAGACTGGCGCGGATGGTAATGTGACCATCTATAAGGCTCGGCTTGTCGCTAAAGGTTATCGACAAGTTCAAGGGATTGACTACGATGAGACTTTTTCTCCCGTAGCGATGTTGAAGTCCGTCTGAATCATGTTAGCAATTGCCGCGTTCTATGATTATGAGATATGGCAAATGGACGTCAAAACGGCATTCCTTAATGGCTTCCTTAAGGAAGAATTGCATATGATGCAGCCGGAAGGTTTTGTCGATCCCAAGAATGCTAACAAGGTATGCAAGCTCCAGCGCTCCATCTATGGGCCGGTGCAAGCATCTCGGAGTTGGAACATTCGCTTTGATGAGGTGATCAAAGCGTTTGGGTTTATACAGACTTGGGCAGAAGTCTGTATTTACAAGAAAGTGAGTGGGAGCTCTGTAGCATTTCTCATATTATATGTGGATGACATATTGCTGATGGGAAATGATGTAGAACTCTTGGAAAGCATAAAGGCCTACTTGAATAAGTGTTTTTCAATGAAGGACCTTAGAGAAGCTGCTTACATATTAGGCATCAAGATCTATAGAGATAGATCGAGACACTTCATTGGTCTTTCACAAAGCACATACCTTGACAAGATATTGAAGAAGTTCAATATGGATCAGTCCAAGAAAGGGTTCTTGCCTGTATTGCAAGGTATGAGATTGAGCACATCTCAATGCCTGACCTCAGCAGAAGATAGAGAAAAGATGACTGTCATCCCCTATGCCTCGACCATAGGTTCTATCATGTATGCCATGCTGTGTACCAGACCTGATGTGAACCTTGCCATAAGTTTTGTGGGGAGGTACCAAAGTGATCCCGGTATGGAACACTGTACAATGGTCAAGAACATCCTAAAGTACCTGAAAAGGACTAAGGATATGTTCTCATTTATGGAGGTGGCGAAGAGCTCGTCGTAAAGGGTTATGTCAATGCTAGCTTCGACACAGATCTGGATGACTCCAAGTCACAAACCGGATACGTGTATATTTTGAATGGAGGGGGAGTTAGCTAGTGCAGTTGCAAGCAAAGCATCGTGGCGGCATCTACATGTGAAGCGGAGTACATAGCTGCTTCCGAAGCAGCGCAAGAAGGAGTATGGATGAAGCAGTTCATCACCGACCTAGGAGTTATTCCAAGCGCGTCGGGCTCGATGACTCTCTTCTGTGACAACACTGGAGCTATTGCCATTGCCAAGGAGCCCAGGTTTCACAAGAAGACCAAGCACATCAAGCGCCGTTTCAACTCTATCCGGAATTATATTCAAGATGGGGACATAGATATTTGTAAAGTGCATACGGATCTGAATGTCGCAGATCCGTTGACTAAACCTCTTCCATGAGCAAAACATGATCAACACCAGAACTCTATGGGTGTTTGATTCATCACAATGTAATTAGATTATTGACTCTAGTGCAAGTGGGAGACTGTTGGAAATATGCCCTAGAGGCAATAATAAAATGGTTATTATTATATTTCCTTGTTCATGATAATTGTCTATTGTTCATGCTTTAATTGTATTATCCGAAAACAGTAATGCATGTGTGAATACATAGACCACAACATGTCCCTAGTATGCCTCTAGTTGACTAGCTCATTGATCAATAGATGGTTACGGTTTCCTGACCATGGACATTGGATGTCATTGATAACGGGATCACATCATTAGGAGAATGATGTGATGGACAAGACCCAATCCTAAGCCTAGCACAAGATCGTGTAGTTCGTATGCTAAAGCTTTTCCAATGTCAAGTATATGTTCCTTAGACCATGAGGTTGTGCAACTCCTAGATACCGTAGGAATAGTTTGGGTGTGCCAAACGTCACAACGTAACTGGGGGGGCTATAAAGGTACACTACGGGTATCCCCGAAAGTATCTGTTGAGTTGGAACGAGTCGAGACTGGGATTTGTCACTCCGTATGACGGAGAGGTATCTCTGGGCCCACTCGGTAAGACATCATCATAATGAGCTCAGTGTGACTAAGGGGTTGGTCATGGGAGGATGTGTTATGGAACGAGTAAAGAGACTTGCCATAATGAGATTGAACAAGGTATCGGTATACCGACGATCGAATCTCGGGCAAGTGCTATACCGATAGACAAAGGGAATCGTATACGGGATTGATTGAATCCTTGACATCGTGGTTCATCCGATGACATCATCGTGGAACTTGTGGGAGCCAACATGGGTATCCAGATCCCGCTGTTGGTTATTGGCCGGAGATATGTCTCGGTCATGACTGCATGGTTCCCGAACCCGTAGGGTCTACACACTTAAGGTTCGATGATGCTAGGGTTATAGGGAATGTAGTATGTGGTTACCGAATGTTGTTCGGAGTCCCGGATGAGATCCCGAACGTAACGAGGACTTCCGGAATGGTCCGGAGGTAAAGATTTATATATGGGAAGTCCCGTTTTGGTTACCGGAAATGTTCCGGGCGTTATCGGTAACGTACCAGGACCATCGGAAGTGTTCCGAGGGTCCACCGGGAGGGGCCACCAGCCCCAGAGGGTCGCATGGGCCAACTGTGGGAAGGGACCAGCCCTAGGTGGGCTGGTGCCCCCCCCCACCAAGGCCCAAGGCGCAGGGAGAGAGGGAGGGGCAAACCCTAGGTCCAGATGGGCCTTAAGGCCCACCAAAGGGCGCCCCCTCTCTCCCCCCTCTTGGCCGCCCCCTAGATTAGATCTAGGGGCTACCGCCACCCCTAGGGAGGGAACCCTATATGGGGGCGCAGCCCCTCCCCTCCCCCTATATATATGTGGGGTTTTCAGGGCTGCCAGATAGACGAGAACCTCTCCCTCTTGGCACAGCCCTACCCCTCTCCTTCCTCGTCTCTTGCAGTGCTTGGCGAAGCCCTGCTGGAGTGCCACGCTCCTCCACCACCACCACGCCGTCATGCTGCTGTTGGATGGAGTCTTCCCCAACCTCTCCCTCTCCCCTTGCTGGATCAAGGCGCGGGAGATGTCACCGGGTTGCACGTGTGTTGAACGCGAAGGCGCCGTCGTTCGGCGCTTAGATCGGAATCAAGCGTGATCTATCGCTACGAGTACGACTCCTTCATCCGCGTTCTTGAAACGCTTCTGCATCGCGATCTTCAAAGGTATGAAGATGCACTCCCCTCTCGTTGCTAGTAGACTCCATAGATAGATCTTAGTGATGCGTAGGAAAGTTTTTGATTTTCTGCAACGATCCCCAACAAAAACCACAATGTATAGAGACTCTAACCAGCATCTAAGGTGGGCTCTAGCAGAAATTTAAAAAGTATTGATTATCAGCACATTTGTCCAATCAGTAAAATTTCTCCTTTACTTTCTTATGCTTTCTAAGGCTGACAGGAGGGATGGAAGGGGCTGTTTGGATCTTGCCCGGGGTAGCCAAAATATTGACAACCCTTTTGTCCACCCATGCATTTGCCACTGATGAACGAGGAAGAGCTCGGGTGCTCATGCGTCCTCCAGCGCGTGCGTTGGGGACGAGCTCGCATGAGCTATGCTTTTTTGACCCATCTCGCCGCCCGAGTCGGCGACCGCAGACTGACCATCAACCCACAAATTACGCCATCCAACCGTAGTCGCACACATTCTGACAACAACTTAACCAACCGGATGAAATTCATGCAAACACGGCGTCATTTCATGTAAACAATGACGTAATTCATATAAAATATCGGATTTTCATATAAACATGACGGATTTCATTACATTCAAATCAACTAAGTGGTGATACTCCTAAACAACACAGGTATCATAATACGCCTAAATAGTCGCCCGTGGACCCATTTGTCTTCCTCATGTCCGACAGCACAATCACCAGACTGTCGGGAGCCCTGGAGGCATATGCTTCAGCGCAAAGAACGCACATGCTCCCTGCCGTGTCGGTGTGGAGCAGCTTGCCGCTCCTTGTCGAGTTGTCCTAGAGCGGTGAGTTGCTGAACCATCGTCTTGGGGTGGCAACTAGCTCCGTCGGGCGAGGGGAGGGAGGTGGATCAGCGAGCTACATAGCTCGTATCCGACGGGCTCGGCGGGCCACCCAGCCAGCTTGGATACCGGATAACTACTCTTCGTAAGTCATTGTAAGAGTGGAGAAAATGGTGAAGGAGGAGATAGGGGAGCGGCGGAGGTGTGCCATTCTTGGCCGACGTCTGGCCTCGCTTAAAGAGTAGTTTAAATAGACGATGGACGGGAGGAGCTCAGCTGGCGTTGCATTTAATGTCGGCCCGGTCATGAACGGACGTGTGGCCGGAGTGGGTTTTCTCGGCTTCCACACGAGTTTCATGGAGGCGTTTGAATGCATCAAGGAGGCATCTTCAGTCGGGCGTGCAGCAAGCGGCGCCCTCGACTCTGACGTACAACACCGCGTCGTTCTTCCATTGACGTGTGGGCTCGTTGGGTACATGGCCTGCATGTCAGTGACCCAACGCAGGCAGCGCACGGCAGAGGAGCTTTTGGTCGGCCAGGGTGGTGAGAAGCGGGCATTTCAAAAACCGATGATGGTTCATTGAGCGTGACGTCATCTAATTCATGTAGGTCGATAAGCCTACTATATAATGTAAGAGAATTTTAAAACTTTCATATATACGTTGATAGCCCGTTTGATACGTTGTGATTCATAAAGACCGCTGCAAACATCAATGTTCTTCTTATCACAGATAAGATTGATTAATACCCATAACAATCCATGTCCTTAACAAAGGGTGCATGCACGTATAGGTTGAGTGTGTGTCTTGCGTCGTGTGCTGTGTACATGCAGGCGGGCGAGTGTTGCGTGCGTGCATGTGTACGTTTCAGTGTTGCATGCATGTGTGTGTGTGTGTGCGTGTGTTTGTGCGTGCATGTGTATGTGTCAGTGTTGCACGCTTGCCTGTGTTGTGTGCGTGCATGTGTACATGTGAGTATTGCATGCATGCATGCGGGCGTTGCGGGCGTGTTTGTGCGCATGTGTGATGTGTTTGTATTCACCGCAGTGGCTCGTGCGTTCGTGCAATTGAAATGGTCAGCTCAGCATATCATCACAAGGCGACCTTGTCCGCTGTGGTTAGGGCGCGCGGGCTGCCAGCCAAAGGTCTCATGACTTCGAATCCCCACCGACCACTAATTTATTACCATTTTTGTCTTTCATATACGCGCTGACAGGTGGGCCCTGCGGTAATGTGTGTTGGTGAACCTGGACCATTTGACTGGTCAATTGATCGTGTCATCAACAAATTACGAAGTTGTATGGTGAGTCAGTGACCGTATGATCACTCTAAAATGTATTTTATTAACACAGTACAGACGCAAGCTACCATATCTTTATTTCATATATGCGGTGACAGGTGCGCCCCACAGTTACGTGCGTTGATGGTGCAACACTAGTTGCGCCACGTGGAACATTTGCCTGGTCAATTGATCGTGTCATCAACAAATTACGGAGTTGTATGGTGAGCCAGTGACTGTATAATCATGACATGTATTTTTTTAATACAATACAAACACAAGCGCTCAGATATACGTGCAAATACTGACCGCTATAAGCGCACACATGCACACCTTACCCCTATGAACAGCTTCGAGAGTGTGAGCTAGCATATGATCTTGAGATTTTATGAAGTCACCATAGGCGCCTCCTAGTCAAGGGGAATGTCTCCTCCCACTGAACGCACATTGTCGAAAAATATTGAAATTTATCCAGGAAAAATGCAAGCACCAGGACTTTAATCCTAGTGGGCTGGGGAAACCATTGTCCTCCTAACCATCCAAGCACAGGTTGGTTAGCAGTGGCGAAGCTAGATGAAGATGTCAGGGGGGCTAAGGAGAAAACATGCATGCTTGGGGGGGCTAATTACTACACTTTCTTGTATTTAAGATCCCAAAATATTTTCCTTCGGTAATTATATCAAGGTTGGGGGCCACAACCCCCCAAAGACACACATAGCTCTGCCGTTGTTGGTTAGCACCACAAAATTTATATGATGACCGTAATGAGCTTATTCTAAAGTCCAGTGGCCATATTGTGCTTTCGCTTCAAATACAATGACTGTAAGTGTCGTCAACAAAACACGGAGCATGCATCAAATACAATGTTCGTCAGTGTCATCAACAAAATACGGAGACGTATAGTGAGCTAGATACCGTATGATCACCACAAGAATGTATGCGGTGACTGTAATGAACATATTCTGAAGTCTAGTGACCATAAAGTGCTTTCACTTGAAATACAGGGCCCGTCACACGTGAATGTGTCAGGAGTATACTTTTGGTGGGCCGAGAGATATTTTGTGTGCATACGTGAAAGTGGTGTAGAGAGAGGGGGTGTGCGGTGGACACAAAGAGAGATATGCCCTTCATTTCTCTTTCCAGTGACTAATATTTTAGGAGAAAATATAAACATTGACAATGCGGAACAAATATAATTGGATGCACCATGCAATTAACTTTCATGTATAACTTTGTACTATTGTATATGCTCATTTTATTAGTGGCCGATTATGTGTGGGGTGTGGTGGGCACATCATTTCTAGTTGTGGTGGGTCGACGTGAGGACTCATGGGTCGGTTCCATCATGTGCCACATAGGTTGGACCAAGACGCGTCATACGAAGACCCATGTGGAGGACTCGGCGTACATAACGAAGGTACCAGAGTCGTAGAGGACTCTATCCCCACTAATGATAAGCTGACTATATATGATTGTATGCTATATAATTAAGCTCGGGGGCTAGTTCGTCGATAGTATACACACATGCACAATGCCCGGTATTCACGTGTACTTTGTACATACCCCTATCACAAATATACAGTACCTGGAGTAGGCTTTTTCCTCAACTACAAGGGCCCGGAATTGGGTAAAACTTTGCCTTGTATTACCATCCAGCCTAACAGCCAGGGATATCCAACCGAATGGTCTGATCAAATCATATCTGCCAACTAGTAAGAGGGAGGTGTGGGGGGGCAATGTGTGCAAGAGAGGCCTAAAGATAATGTGCGTGCGGGAGACACGTAGGCACATTTATGTGCCTATAGAGGGCCAGTAGAGACCTTGCATGTGTATTTATGCATGTGAAAGAAATAGTGTCTTCCAACTGAGATTACTGAAAAGAATGGTACATAGTAGTAAGAAAGAGAGAGGGAGTGTAGGATCGAAAGTATGTCTAGAGGGGGGTAATTAGACTACTTGACCAAATAAAACTTAGCCTTTTCCCAATTTTAAGTTTTGGCAGATTTTAGCAACTTAGCACAAGTCAAGCAATCTTCCTACACATGCAATTCTAGAGTTGTGGCAGAGGAAAGTAAAGCATTGCATATCAAGGTAAAGGGAGGGGTTGGAGAGTGCAAATGCAATTGGAGACACATATGTTTTGGCGTGGTTCCGATAGGTGGTGCTATCATACATCCACGTTGATGGAGACTTCAACCCACGAAGGGTAACGGCTGCGCGAGTCCATGGAGGGCTCCACCCACGAAGGGTTCACGAAGAAGCAACCTTGTCTATCCCACCATGGCCGTTGCCCACGAAGGACTTGCCTCACTAGGGTAGATCTTCACGAAGTGCGCGATCTCCTTGCCCTTCCAAAATCCTTGGTTCAACTCCACAATCTTATCGGAGGCTCCCAAGTGACACCTAACCAATCTAGGAGACTCCACTCTCCAAAAGGTAATAAATGGTGTGTTGACGATGAACTCCTTGCTCTAGTGCTTCAAGTGATAGTCTCCCCAACACTCAACTCTCTCACACATAGTTGCATATATGGGGGAAATAAGATTTGAGTGGAAAGCAACTTGGGGGAGGCTAAGTGTAGGCATGTTCTGATGGCTCTCTCTAATGGAGAAGGGGTGGAGGGGTATATATAGCCTCCACACAAAATCTAGCAACTACACACATTTGACCCAACTCGGTCAGGCCGAATAAACGAACTCGGTCAGACCGAAGCAGTTCAAAATGTGAACGTTAGACATTTCGGTGGGACCGGCAGTATCAACTCGCTGAGACCGATGCGTTAGGGTTAGGGCAAAGCCTCAACTCAGTTTTACTGATTACACAAACTAGGTGAGACCGATTTTGGAAATAGGCTAACAGAGTGTTGGTCAGGCAAACTCGCCGGGACCAATTCGCTCATCTGGGTGAGACTGAAACGTTACGAAGAGGAAACAGAGAGTTTTCAATGCCAACTCGGTGGAACCGATTCACTCAGCTCGGTTAGACTGGAATGTTATGACGAGGAACCAAAGAGTTTGCAATCCCATCTCGGTGAGACCAAGATCCCTATTGGTGAGACCGAACTGATTAGTGTTTGTGGAAGTGGCTATGTCAAGTGAACTCGGTGGCGCCGGATAGATCAAATCGGTGGGGCCGAGTTTGACTTTTAGGTTTGGAACATATATATGTGGAAATGAGAAGGTGGTTGAAGGATTTGGAGCATATCACTAAGCACTTTGAGAAAGTAGACCATTAAGCAACACATCATCCCCTTTTAATAGTATTGGCTTTTCCTATGGACTCAATGTGATATTGAATCACTAAAATAGAAATGAAGAGTCTTGAGCATTTTCCAATCTTTGTCCTTAGCATTTTGAGGGATCCACATTTCCAATCCATGCCATGCCAACCATTGAACTTCCTGAAATATTTATCTTGAGAGAATATTAGTTCAATGAGCTATATGTTGTTATTAATTACCAAAACCACCCGGGGATTAGTTGCAATTTCAATCTCCCCCTTTTTGGTAATTTATGACAACATATAGATCAAAGCTTCGACAAATGATAATAAGAGTGAAATATATCGTTGCTTTGAGAAGTATGTGATAAGCAAGAGCTCCCCCTAAATGTGTGCATTATTTAAGATCTACTTTTGAGTGCAAATGCACAATCGATTAAGATCATGGGTTACTCTTCCATGTCACATACATCTTGGTGGAGCGCTCAAAATGATAAGATTTAAGCAATATGCACTCATCACCAAAATAACAAAGTGAATGATCATACACAATCAAATAAGCACACATTAAGCATAGTATGATATGATCAAGCACAAAAAGTATCTCACACACATAAGCAAATTGTAGCAATAACCAAACGATCAAACGAAGTAGCAAGCAAAAACCAACAAATAGAAGCAAGACACTCTCCCTCGAAGCCTAATGATCTATACACTTTCTCCCCCTTTGGCAACAAGTTGCCAAAAAGCTCGAAAATGCATAGTGCTATACGGCACTCTAGGCACGATCTCCGGGAGTTGTTGAAGAAGTCTTCTCGCTGGTGGCTCCGGTGTACGTAGATGGCGTGGAGATAAGAGCATATGCAAACACTTCCAATGAAGTCTGGAGCTAGAGGTGTTGATACTGGAGGAACAACTATGGCAGTGGCTGTAGGAGCTGAAAGTGTAGGCCTGGACTCAACAACTGGCATAGCTGAAGATCTTGGTCCTCTCGGGACTCTCTGAAAAGCATTGGTTGTATCTCCGTCCCCAGCATCTTCCTTGAGCTTCTCCACAGCAGTCTGGATCTCTGTGACCTTCACATCTAGATCATAGAACTTAGTCTCAATGATCCTCTCAAGACTCGCTTGATTTTGAGTCAAGTTGGCCAAACTCTTCTCAATCCTCGGAGTGGCCTCAAGCAGATAACTAAGCTGATCTTGCTTGGTCTTGGGAACTCCAGAAGCACTTGCTAGCTTTGCTGCCTTTGCTTGTGCAATCTTCTCTTGGCCTTCAACAGATGTAGGATGGGATGCATCCATGACAACTTCATTGTCCTCAAATTCTGGCCTAAGAGGTAGATGCTTCTTGTCAAGCAGATATGTCCCTTTCTTCAACCTGGAGTTGATCGGCATCATCATCATCTCTCATAGATGCCTTGCCAATCACTCTGGCAGTAGTCTTCCTAGCTCTCTTCTTAGTTCCCGCTGGCTCATCATCTCTTGTTTCAAGAGTAAACACCATGGTTTCTTGTGTGGAAGCTCTGGCCTTTGATATTGGAGCTCTCTTGGCAGGGGCCTTCTTGTTCAAAACGGGCTTGATAACTCTAGCAGTTTCCTCCTTATTGACAGCCTTCTTCTTTGAAGTGACTTCCTCATGAGCCACAAAGTCTTCATCCTCACTATCAGAATTTTTCTTCTTCCTTGTCCTGGTGGCAGCCTTTGACAGATTTCTTAGAGTGCTTCTGCTGCTCTCATAGTAGCTGCTGTTGGAGGGACTAGAGCCCTCACTCAGATCTGCCTGCTCCACTGACATGTTCTTGTTGTCACTGCCCTCAGACATAACTGAAATTGCAAGCTGACCCTATGAATAGATATAGTTGGGGTAGAGTGGATGAGCATCACAAAGTGCAGAGATTTTTGCAAAACAATTGAGTCAAAAATTTAGTTTTAGGTTTCTACAGAAAGAATTTCGGAGCTACCGATTTGTTAAACTCGGTGACACCGAAGCAATTTTAGAGTCTAAACTGGTGACATCGGTCAGACCGAGACACGGTTCCGTGACTCCGAGATTGCTAGGGTTTCACTGAGAGTTGAACTCGGTCACATCGATTTGTACGTTTCGGTCAGATTGAAAGTTACAAGTGCAATGGCCTAAGCCAAATTGGTGAGACCGATTTCTATGACTCGGTCGGTCCGAGATGAGTTCAGCGGAAACCTAACCATAAAATTTTGAATCAAATCTAATCTAAAGGGATTGTTCTCTGGATAGTATGATCTCAAACGTGGCAAGAAACATGGCATTGACTTTGTGCTAAGAATCGGATTGAGAAAGCACAAAGGATCGAACTCATACCCTAACTCGGTGATGAGTTTGCTACGGCGACAATGGCGGCGGAGATTCCCATTGACGGCGGCGGAGACCAGCGGCAGGGGGTCACTGGCGACGAGAGGATGATCCGGAGACCTCGAGTCAGAAGAGCTGGACAGGCGTGGGCAAAAAGATTCGATTTTTTTCCAAAGTTCGGCTCGTGGGTATTTATATCCAGACCCTATCGGTGTGACCGAGTGGAACGACTCGGTGGCACCAAGATGCAAAACTGCTAGCAGTTACTGCAACTCAGTGTGACCGAGTTGTTCAAATCAGTTGCACTGAGATTGAAAACCTAGATCAACTTAATGGACTCGGTATGACCGAAAGGGATGAATCGGTCAGACCGAAATGCACTAAGAGGTTTTGTAAGTTTAAGTCTATGGCGAATCTATGACTCCGAGTGCTCCTCACTCAGAGGGTTTGAATCTGACTTGATCAAACTTTGTGATGTAGCATGAATAGAGTTCGAGACAAGAAAAGCATAGATAGCTAGAGGAGGTTCTTAGGCATTCTTGTCCATCCATTTGGCAAAAGAGGAAAGCCAAACAATCAAAGCAACAAATGGATGTCCTCGAATGAGAAAAATATGCACTCAACATGCTCACACAATAAGATAGCAAATGAAATATGTGGCAAAGCATACACAAACATTCTAGCATCTATCAAGCAATTGGCAATGACTAGGTCATCTATATATGAGTATATTGACTGAGGAGTCGGATGAGAACATTTGATCATAGGTCATACTCATCATTTAAGCACAAGTGGGGTTACCACTTTTACGTAAAGCATTGTTGACTTCACACCATTAGAGTTACTTTAGCTCAATTCTTAGAGTAAAACTCCCCCTAGATGTGATATCCCCCTAAGGGGGATGAACTAACCTTGGGTTTGTCGATGATGACTTCATGTAGGTGTTGAAGATGTAGATGCGCAATGTTGATGTAGATCATTTGGAGCAATCCATTGGAGTGAGTTGCACTTTCAATACCTACATGGGTTAGTCCCACAAGGAACAAACAGAGATATCCATGGACATAGAGTGGATTAAACACATGATGATGTCCATGAAAGCATGAGGTTACCTTGTCCCTTGTATTACCAACAAGAGGGTTTGTGACTCCTTGAACTGGTGCAAGATGTGGAAGTTGATTGCACTTGTCCTTGCCAATATGAATATGAGTGAAGTATGTTGGTGGAGTCACCCTCAAGAACTCTCTAGTTCTTCTTCTTTGGGACCCACATCATCTTGATGGGAATCCTTGGAGTTGTAGATGTACGTGATGAACTAGAACTTGACATAGTCTTGGGAACCCACTTGACCAAGGCTTTAGGAGCTTGTTCAAATGCATCAATCTCTTCTTGAATCTTGTCCTTGCCTATTAGTTTGTGGTCTTGTGGTGGAAGATCATCTTGGGCTTGGGTCCCCTTGAAGGAAGTAGGATCATACTTCTCTTGTTGAGGAACAAACTTTGTCTTGGGGTATTGATCTTCTTCCCACTCAACTCCATTGGCATTGAACTTTCGTTCAAAACCAACACCTTGATTCTTCCGGTGCCTTCCTTGCTTGTGTACAATTTTCTCAAATTTCTTACTCCCGGCAAGGCTCTGATAAACACCTTTCTCTGTAATTCCCTTCAATAAGCTATTTTCTTGCTCAAGTGTAACTTGGCTAAGAGAATCATTAGTGGAATCAAGAGAACTACTAGAATCAACAACATTGGATTTATCATGATTATTGTCACTACTAGAGGAAGAATCTTTCTTGTTCTTATTGCTAGATTTTACTTATGGCATGTAGGTAGACAAGAGTAAACGCTTGGCAATGTAAGAAGAACTTTTCTTACAAAGATCATCATTGATTGCCTTTAAGAACTCATGCTCTTGCTCTAGATTTGGCTTTTCAAAGCGTAGCTTCTCATGAGTCCTCAAAATCTCTCGATGATCTTCTAAGGTAGTTTCATGAGCTAACTTAAGAATGTTTAGTTCTTTAGTTAGATGCTCAATCTTCTCCTTATCATCGTCGTTTGTTTTATCTTGATTAGCATGATTAATAGAAATTTCATCATAGTTTTCATTACTATTGCTACCAACAAGTAAATCATCATCTCGTAGCAAATCATCTTCATCACTATTGAAATCAAGATATTCGGGGTGTGATACCTTAGGGCTTTTAGCCATGAAACATCTTCCAATTCCTTCATTTGGTGAGTCAAATATGTCATAGGAGTAGGATGACACAAGAGCAATTCGGCAACACATTCATATTGAGTATCTTCAAAGTCGGAGTAATAGCTTTTCTTGGAGTGGTAATCGGAGTCGGAACCGGATACCCATTCACCAACATGAGCTTGATGTCTTCGTCTTGTATAGCTCCTTGATGATTTGTCCTTCCTTTCCGAATCCTTGCTTATACGAGAGGGTCTTCATTCATAACGATCATCTCTACTCCTTCTCTCTCTTTATGGTGATTCATCTCTTTTACTTCTCCTTTTGGGTGAGTCTTCTATTCTCTTGTGTGCATATGTACACTCATTTGAGTAGTGTCTGGGTCTCCCACAATTGTAGCAATTCCGATCACGACTAGAAGTTCTTTTGTCATTGTAGGAACTTGACTTGGAGTTTCTTTCTTTGTTTCTATTCTTGTAGAATTTGTTGAAGTTCTTCACCATTAAGCTTAGTTCTTCATTGAAGACTTTTTTCTCACTTGATGATGTAGGAGCATCACATGAAGCTTTGTAGGCGCCACTAGACTTGTTGTGAAGCTCTTCTTTATCCTTAAGTGACATCTCATGAGCAACAATTCTATCAATGACTTCCGTTGGCTTGAGGTCTTTGTAATTGGGCATCATTTGGATCAATGTGCACACGGTGTCATATTTTCCATCCAAGGCTCTTAGGATCTTCTTGATCATGAATCTATCGGTCATCTCTTCGCTTCCTAAGCCGGCAATCTCATTTGTGACGAGAGCAAGCCTATAGTACATTTCAGCGACACCTTCACCATCCTTCATTTTGAACTTGTCAAGATGACTTTGAAGCACATCCAACTTGGATTCCTTGATGGAGTCGGTACCTTCGTGAATATCAATCAAAGTATCCCAAATTTCCTCTGCATTCTTAAGACAACTGATTTTTTTGAATTCTTCGGGACACAATCCATTGAAGAGGATATTGCAAGCTTGATCATTGTATTGCAACATCTTCAATTCTTCTGTGGTAGCTTCACGATTTGGTTCCTTCCCATCGAAGAATTCACCTTGCAAACCAATACACACAATAGCCCAAACGGCGGGGTTATGTCCAAAAATATGCATTTTCATCTTATGCTTCCAGCTAGCAAAATTAGTGCCATCAAAGTAAGGACCTCTATGGTGGTAACTTCCCTCGCTAGACGCCATACTCTCCTAGGTTGTGAAACCAAGGCTACGATCACCAAAGCTATGGAAATCAAGGCAAATGGACACCAAAGCTCTGACGCCACTTGTAGGATCGAAAGTATGTCTAGAGGGGGGCGATTAGACTATTTGACCGAATAAAAAATTAGCCTTTTCGCAATTTTAAGTTTTGGCAGATTTTAGCAACTTAGCACATGTCAAGCAATCTTCCTACACATGCAAGTCTAGAGTTGTGGTAGCAAACAGTACAGCATTGCATATGAAAGTAAAGGGAGGGGTTAGAGAGTGTAAACGCAATTGGAGACACGGATGTTTTTGGCGTGGTTCCGATAGGTGGTGCTATCGTACATCCACGTTTATAAAGACTTCAACCCACGAGGGGTAACGACTGCGCGAGTCCACGGAGGGCTCCACCCACGAAGGGTACACGAAGAAGCTATCTTGTCTATCCCACTATGGCCGTCGCCCACGAAGGACTTGACTAACTAGGGTATATCTTCATGAAGTAGGTGATCTCCTTGCCCTTACAAACTCCTTGGTTCAACTCCACAATCTTGTCGGAGGCTCCCACGTGACACCTAACCAATCTAGGAGACACCACTCTCCAAAAGGTAATAAATGGTTTGTTGATGATGAACTCCTTGTTCTAGTGCTTCAAGTGATAGTCTCCCCAACACTCAACTCTCTCTTACAGATTTGGATATATGGTGGAACGAATATTTGAGTGGAAAGCAACTTGGGGAAGGCTAGAACTCAAGATTCTTGTGGTTGGATTGGAATATCTTGGTATCAACACATGAGCAGGTGGTTCTCTCTCAGAAAATGAATAGTGGAAGTGTAGGCACGTTCTGATGGCTCTCTCTCTCTCTGATGGAGAAGGGGTGGAGGGGTATATATAGCCTCCACACAAAATCTAGCCGTTACACACATTTGACCCAACTCGGTTAGACCGAATAAACGAACTCGGTCAGACCGAAGCAGTTCAAAATGTGAACATTAGACATTTCGGTTGGACCGATACTCGATGAGACCGATGCATTAGGGTTAGGGAAAAACCTCAACTCGGTTTGACCGATTACACGAACTCGGTGAGACCGATTTTGGTAATAGGCTAACAGAGTGTTGGTCACGCAAACTCGGTGGGACCGATTCGCTCATGTGGGTGAGACTGAAACGTTACGAAGAGGAAACTGAGAGTTTTCAATGCCAACTCGGTGAGACCGATTCGCTCTGCTCGGTTAGACCGAAATGTTACGAA
Source organism: Secale cereale (assembly GCA_902687465.1). Lineage (NCBI taxonomy): Eukaryota > Viridiplantae > Streptophyta > Magnoliopsida > Poales > Poaceae > Secale > Secale cereale. The sequence continues at coordinate 186,122,773 of LR738712.1, read as the reverse complement.
GAGGAAACAAAGAGTTTGCAATCCCATCTCGGTGAGACCAAGATCCCTATCGGTGAGACCAAACTGATTAGTGTTTGTGGAAGTGGCTATGTCAAGTGAACTCGGTGGCGCCGGATAGATCAAATCAGTGGGGTCGAGTTTTACTTTTAGGTTTGGGACATATATATGTGGAAATGAGAAGGTGGTTGAAGGATTTGGAGCATATCACTAAGCACTTTGAGCAAGTAGACCATTAAGCAACACCTCATCCCCTTTTAATAGTATTGGCTTTTCCTATGGACTCAATGTGATATTGGATGACTAAAATTTAAATGAAGAGTCTTGAGCATTTGCCAATCTTTGTCCTTAGCATTCTGAGGTGTCCACATTACTAATCCATGCCATGCCAACCATTGAACTTCCTAAAATATTTATCTTGAAAGGATATTAGTTCAATGAGCTATATGTTTTTATTAATTACCAAAACCACCCGGGGATTAGTTGCACTTTCAGGGAGATATAGAGAGAGTGTGTGCGTGAGACATCCCGGGAGAGAGTGTGAGAATGTCTGAGAGGGAAATGCCGATGTATATAAAGTGTGTGCACTTATGCGTCAGATAGAGAGATATATAACGCGTGTGTGAGAACGGGCAGAGGCATAGTGCATCTACCTGTATAACGCGGTTCTACGCATTAAATAAAAATATAAATGACATTTTTTGGATGAGATCATGAATTTTGCAATTTGCGTATGAACAAACATTGGTCTATCAGACACCCATACTCTATTGAATTCGAGCATGTGTAAGGGTTTATTTCATATTATCGATCCATAGAGTGAGAGTGGTTTGAAATCCGGACAATGCATGGCTTTTCCAATTCATATATATAAATTAATTAGTGCACTCCATGTTGTTAGTGTCAAGCACTTTATACATTTGCCACATACATGGATACATTCCAAGTTGCTAGCTACGGAATAGAATACATGTTTAATTCAACATAAAGGTGGTTTCGAAGATTCGAATTCATAGGAAGTGCATTGATCTATTTGAATTCGAGATAATGACATTTGTAAATCAGATCTAAAAAGGGGCATCAATCTTTGTTGTGCGTTCGAACATGCTATATATTCATACGCATGTCTAACTATTTTTTTGCAACCAAGGAAATTATATCTGGAACCATGCACTAATTGAGGTAAGTTGCATATTTTTTAATATATACTCGTGTACAATGTATATTCAAATGTACCCCCTCCATTCCAAAATAATCATAGTTTTAGGATTTTCAAGAGTCAAGATTTGTGAAGTTTGACAAATCCCGAAAGTTCAATTCAAGAGAACTGTAAACGTTAATGCTTCTGCTCCCAAATATTGAACGAAGCGCCATATAAGCCTCTGGTCACCCGAAACCGCGCGAGTTTGGTGGTAGGAAATTACTGTCCTGACTCTGACCCGTGTAGCCTATCGGCCCGATGTCCAAAGGTCTAAACCGAGGTAGGTTTGTAACTTCACCAAGACGCTTGTCTCAACCGCCTCCGAGAAGCATTCTTTCACCGTGGGCACCTAAACACCCATGTGCTCGGCCGAAATCTATCCCGTACACTATTTGGGACACCTGAGAATACTATCCTACCCCGACCCGCAATATGTCCGAAATTTTAGATGGGGGAAAAGTTTGTAACTTTCCCCAAATTTCAAACAAGCGCATCCCGAACCGAAACATTATTCCCCCTTAGTTCCCCCTCCCTCCGTTTCCCCATTCATACTCTGTGGGCGCCAAAACACCCTCTCCACCAGCCGCGAAACCCCATCCTACTCCGTCCTCCACCCCATTGCGCCAAATCCACCGTCACCCTCCTCCATCACACCGGAGCCGGTACCCCGACATCGTCGTCCAACGCAACCGCAGCCGCAACGCCCTCAAGGACTTATCAACTGATGCCGGGGCAGAGCTGCCTCCACGATGCCGACACTGACATGTGCGGTACCAGAACCACTTCGAACACGCTGTCCTGCACCTCGCCGCTGCCGCTCCACTGTCACAACCATCCACCGCACCAGAGTTGTTCCCGCTACGCTGTCGTTCGCTGCCTCAGATCTGTTTCCCCGCCGCCGACAGACAGCCACCGCACCACACTCAACAACTTGGCCATGGGTTCGTCCAAGGCTCCACCGTCCTCCACAACTTCTCATTTCCGGCAAACCACAATAAGATCGTTGGAAAAACAGAAGGAGGACACAGCACTGCAAGCAGAAAGATGTACTCCTCTTCCCTTATACGTGCAAATCTTACGTCTCTGCTGACATTGTATTCATCCCACGAGAGAAACTAGTTGAGCGCTTCTTACTGAACCTTCTTTGTGATACTAAATGCACAAGGTTTCCTCCCATTTACTATTTCACCTTAGCTAGAGGTCAGTCACCCGCTTGGATTTAAATTCAGGGTCAGTTGATTCACAATTAAAAGAAGTAGCACCTGCTTAGGCGTGTGGAGCACCTAGTCCGCATGTTTGCCGGGGAACCGGCGCATTGGTGTCTATCATAGGGGTGTGGGCCGCAGGAGCTGCTTGCGCTCGATCTGGAGGTCGGTGGGGCTTGAAGGGATGGCCGGGGGTGGTGCCAAGCATGGCGGTGCAGTGAGGTCGATGGAATGGTGGAGGTAGGGGACATGGCCGGTGGTCGCTGGCGTTTCGAGGAAGATCGTCAACACTGACTGACTGGAGGTAGATGAATGCCATATGCCCATTCTTTGTACATCGGACCGTGCAGAAAAAACAGATTGACCTATTTGTTTTCAGTCGATTGTTGTTTACATAGGACCACATCTTGTGGGTGTGCTGGAGGAGTACCAGCATTTCAAAATCATCCATGTGCTCATATTTCAAAACCTATAATCTAATTTTGTGTGTACATGTTGTAGAGCTATAATATGTCTCCCGTCATTTATTTCTCACACACTTGCTATCTGCTACTTTTACAGTGTACTACTTGTGCACACACTTCACCCATACTCACACTATTGTTTTTTATGCATGGGTATTTCAGACTCTGACGCTCTGTTGATAAATACACAAAATGAAATAAAGAAGTCACTCTAGTCTAATTTGAGGATAAGCAATAAGCGTTTCAGCATTCTAAAGGGTGTAGTGTGAGCATATGGAGACAGTAAACATAGCTCTACAGATGATGATCTCGTTCACCATGAACCAACATCCCAGGTGCTAGCTTTAACTTCGCACTGTCATATGTGGTTGAATGTTTCATATGGTGTCTAGCTTGCATTGCTTCCAATTTGGTTAAATTGCATCTGCTTACTTTACAGAGTATACCTTTGATAATGACATGCCTTCCTGTTTTTGATACATACTACATGTGACTATTAACCATGTTCTTACATTGAACTAATGCTCTTGTGTATCCCTCATCAATCACTTATGACAAGACAGTCAGGCCAGTGGGTTACTATGAGACGTGCTACTCTTTTTAAGAGTGCGGTGTCATCCTCCCCACATGATTCTCAATAAACAGCAATGCTAGATGAAGATAGTCAGCGTAGCTCTGTAGTTGCTGACCGCATTTCCCCTACACCACCATCGCAGGTGCTTGCTCTTACTTGGCAGTGTGATATGTGGATGCATGTTGCATATGGTGTCTACCTTGTATTCCTTCTAATTAGTGTAAGCTGCATCTACTTAGTTAACACATTATACCTGTGAATACGACATGCCTTCCTGTTTTTTGGTACATACTACATCTTTCTATTAACCATGTTCTAACATCGAACTAATTTTCTTATGTACCCCGCATCAACCACCATCAAATTGACAGTGTGTTATTTGTTGCATCTTGCATATCATTTCAAGCATGTACTGCCTCTAATTAGTTGAAATGCCACTTATGATGAGACACTTTTAACTTGGTACAATGATTTTTGTTGGATCTTTAATATGGCGTCTAGCTTGGATTGCTTCTAATTTTTTAAATGCCTTCTGCTTACCATTTTACGTACATATTCCATCCTCCTACAATGCGGCTGCCTTACGTAAAAGTTGTGTTCTTTAGTATCATGCATCAACGAATTTGGAAGAGCGAATTTCATTCCTTTTTCTTGTGGGTTTGACTTGACAAGGCAAAATATAAAAGGAAGAACGCACGGGATGATGGTGGTCCTCTGGAGTAACCGAAACAGATGATCTCTGCAGATTCTCGTGCTACTCATACTGCGGCGCATGTTCTAAATCTCATCTCCCCTACTCCACAACCCTAGGTGCTTGCTCTAACATGGCGGTGTGATATCTGGTTGCATGTTGCATATGGTGCCTAGCTTGTATTGCTTCTAATTTGTTAAATTGCATCTCCTTAGCTTACACATTATACATGTGAATATGACACACCTTCCTGTTTTTAGTACATACTACATATGCCTATCACACCATGTTCTTACATCAAACTACTATTCTTGTGTGTCCTGCATCTCTCACTTATGATGAGATAGTCACGCCTGTGGGTTAGTATGAGAGGCGCTACTCTTATAAAGAGTGCACTTTCATCCTCCCCACGTGATTCTTAAGAAACAGCAAGTCTAAATGAAGATATTCAATGTAGCTCTGTACTTGAAGACCCCATTTCCCCTACACCACCACCACAAGTGCTTGCTCTAACTTCGCAGTGTGATATGTGTGGTTGCATGTTGCATAGGTAGTCTAGCTTGTATGGCTTCTAATTAGGGTAAATTGAATCTGCCTAGTTTACACATTATACCTGTGAATATGACACGCCTTACTGTTTTTTGGTACATACTTACATCTATCCATTAACCATGTTCTTACATGAAACTACCGCTCTTGCTTATCCTGCATCAATCACTTACGATGAGACACCTTTATTCGTAGCATATTGTGTATGATTTCTAGCCTATAGCGGTGTTGACATGTATTGCTTCTAACTTGTTGAAATACCCTTATGAGGCCACCCATTTAATTTGGCAGAGTGATATTGGTTTCATCTTTCATATGGTGTCTAGCTTGCATTGCTTCTAATTAGTTCAAACACCTTCTGCTTAGTTTACACTTTCCACATCATACATGTCAATATGTCATATTGTCCCGTTTCTCATACATATTCCATCCTCCTATCATGCGGTTGCCTTACATCAAAGTAGTGTTCGTCATTATCATTCATCAATGAGTTCTGAAGAGCAAATTTTATTCCTTTTTCTTGTGGGTTTGACTTGACAAGGAAAAATCAAAAAAGAGGAAGGAAAAGAGTAAGGAAGACGATGATGGTGGTCCTCTGCAGAAACATAAACGGAGCATATGTGCGGATTCTTCTTGTTCTGCTACTGCATCACAAGTTACAAGTCTCCGCTCCCCTACTCCACCATCCCAGGTGCTTGGTCTAACTTGGTAGTGTGATATATGGTTGCATGTTGCATATGGTCTACAACTTGTATTGCTTCTAATTAGTGTAAACTACACCTGCTTAGCTTACACATTATATGTGTGAATATGACACGCCTTCCTGTTTTTGGTACATACTATATTTGTCTATCACACCATGTTCTTACATGAAACTACTGTTCTTGTGTATCTTGCATCAATTACTTATGATGAGACACCTTTAAGTTGGCAGTGTGATATTGGTTGCGTCTTGAATATGATTTCTAGCATGTACTGTTTCTAATTTGTTGAACTTCACCTATGATGAGACAGTTCTAACTTGGCAAAGTGGTATTGGTTGCACCTTCCATATGGTGTCTAGCTTGTAGTGCTTCTAATTTTTTGAAGTGCCTTCTTCTTAGTTTCCACATCATAGGTTTGAATATGTCATGCCTTCCAGTTTTTCGTACATATTCTATCCTCGTGTCATGAGTTTGCCTTTCATCAGAGTAGTGTTCGTCAGTATCATGCATAAATGTGTTCTGAAGAGCGAATTTTATTTCCTTTTCTTGTCGGTTTGACTTCACAATACAAAATCAATAAAGCAGAAGGAAATTTGTAAGGCATTGGATGATTGTGGTCCTTCCGAGCAACTGAAACAGAGGGTCTCTACTAATTCTACTCTGCCATCCTCCCAACAAGATTCGCAAGACAATACAAGGCTAGACAGTCAACATAGTTGTGTAGATGATGAACACATCTCCCCTACCCCACCATTACAGGTGTTTGCTCTAACTTGGCACTCTTTGGTTTGCATGTTGCGTATGATGAATAGCTTGTATTGCTTCTAACTTTGTTGTATTGCATCTTCTTACTTTACACATTATACATGTGAATATGACACATGTTCCTGTTTATATAACATATTATATCTGATCAGACCATGTTCTTACATCAGACTACTATTATTGCGTATCCCGCATCATTCACTTATGATGAGACACCTTTAAGTGGCCACTGTGATATTGGTTGCGTCTTGCGTATGATTTCTAGCATGTACTGCTTGTAATTTGTTGAAACGCCAGACAGTTTTAACTCGGCAGACCGATATTGGTTGCAGCTTTCATATGACTCCATGCATAGATTGATGCAGAGGCCGGAGGTCAACCTCCTTTTCTTAAAAAAAAAGGTCTAGCTTGCAGTGCTTCTAATTTATTGAAATCTCTTCTTCTTAGTTACCACATCATAGGTCTCAATATGTCGCGTCGTCCTGTTTTTCGTACATATTCCATCCTCTTATCATGTATTTGCCTTTCATCCACGTAGTGTTTGTCGGTATTATGTTTCAATGAGTTCTGAAGAGCGGTCATTTTTCCTTTTTTATGGGTTTGACTTAGCAAAGCAAAATCAATACAACGGAAAGAAATTAGTAAGGTAGTGGATGATGATTGTCCTTCGGAGCAACTCAAACAGAGGGTCTCTACAGATTCTACTCTGCCATCCTCCCAGCAAGATTCACAAGACAACACAAGGCTGGACAGTCAACATAGCTGTGTAGATGATGAGGACTTCTCCCCTACTCCACCATCACAGGTGGTTGCTCTAACTTGGCATTGTTATATCTGGTTGTGTTCCGTATGATGCCTAGTTTGTATTGCTCATAATTTTGTTGAATTGCATCTGCATAGCTTACAAGTTATACCTGTCAATATGACACGTGTTCTTGTTTCTAGAACATAATAAATATGTCTATCACACCATTTTCTTACATCAAAGTACTATTGTGTATCCTGCAACAATCACTTACATATAAGACACATTTAACATGGGAGTGTGGTATATGTTGCATCTTCCATTTTCCTCTAGCTTCTACTGCTTCTAATTTGTTGAAATGGCACTTATGACGAGACACTGTTTACCTGGTAGAGTGATATTGGTTGCATGTTCATATGGTTCCTAGCCTTCATTTTGTTCTAATTTTGTTCAAATGCCTTTTGTTACTGTTTTTCATGCATATTCCATCCTCCTATCATAGATGTGAACATGCAATGTTGTCCTTCTTTTCCTATATATTCCATCCTCATATCATGCGCTTGCCTTGCATCAAAGAAGTGTTCGTCTGTATCATGCATCAACGAGTTATGTAGAGCTAATTTTATTTCCTTTCTTGTGGTTTTGACTTCACAAGGCAATATCAAAAAAGAGGAAGGAAAAGGGTACGTTAGGGGATGTTGGTGGTCCTCCATAGCGACGCAAACGGAGGCTCTCTAGATTTGCACCTGCTACTGCTACTTCAGTTGAAGTCCCAAGTATATATGATGAGTTCATCTCCCCTACTCCACCATCTCAGGTTCTTGCTCTAAGTGACATTGTGATGATTGGTTTCATGTTGCATATGGTGTCTAGCTTGTATTTCTTCTAATTTTATTAAATTGCACCTGCTGAGTTTATACGTTATACATGTGCATATTACATGCCTTTCTGTTTCTAGAATACACTGCATCTATCTATCGTACCATGTTCTTACATCATAGTACTATTGTTGTGTATGTCGCATCAATCACTTATGATTGGATGCTTTTAACTTGGTAGTGTGATATTGGTTGCATGATGCATTGATTTCTAGGTTGTACAGCTTCTAATTTTTCGAAATGCCACTTTTGACAAGACACTTTTAACTTGGCAGAGTGATATTGGTTGCATCTTTCATATGGTGTCTAGCTTGCATTGCTTCTAATTTCTTGAAGATCCTTCTGCTTAGTTTACACATCGTAGGTGTGAATATGTCATGATGTCATGTTTTTATTACATATTCCATCCTCCTCATACAGTTATCTTACATCAAAGTATTGCTCATCTATATAATGCATTAATGAGTTCTGAAGAGCCAATTTTATTCTTTTGTGTTGTGGGTACGTCTTGACATGGCAAAGTCGAAAAAAAGCAAGGAAAAGAATATAGTAGGGAATGGTGTTACTTGTTACTCGCGAGGTGCAACGGAAAATGATCTCCCCTCAAGATGCTGCTGGTACTTATAGTGCAGTAGAATGTCCAAGTCCACCAGCTAAATCTACAAACATAGTATCCCTTGCTCCACCAGCCGCAACACCTCCTTCAACTCTACCGACATCTAAACGAGTTACTAGTTTGTTTGCTCCGCAAGTGGCATGTTCCCAAGCTGCCTTCACACCTAACACTACTTCTGAAGCACTGCTGACACTACAGGACTTGGCAAGATCATATGAACCTCATGAGCATCAACACCAAGACGGTACCTGGCTGAGTCAAGTTGCAGTTGCATGCTCCTTTATATGTACTCTCACAGTTTGATGTGCACTAACAGTTTCCATATTCTTTGTTGAACTAGCACCACAGCGCAAGAGGAAACAAACATCAGGGATAATGCTTGACAGGTTAACAAAATCTAAAGGAGGAAGAATGGAGATCCATTTTGAGGAAGGTTTAAAAAGGCCCCATGATGCTACAGAGTCAGCCAAGTTAGTATCAGAGGCAGCCGTTGCCGTTAGGTGTCATGCACGTATCCTCCCAACATGGATCCAATGCAGGAATGCAAAAGAAAATACCCAGTTTAACACCTTCCTTGACCATTTATCCGTACGTAATGTTATTCATCTCAATTTGTAATATTGTCTTGCTCTGTCTCATACTTTCTAGCTTCCTCCTAATGAGACTCCCATTATTTTTTCAACAAATGAGGTTCAAGTTGGATCCAAAAGATGATGCAACTAAACAAGCATGCACTCTTGTTTTTAAGTCTGCTCTGCGACAGTATCGGTATCACCTTAGAAAAAAATTACTTTGAAGGCAAGGCTAACAATGAAATCGCCCAAACATCTCTAGTGGAATATAATACGGATGAAGACTGGACAATTCTTGTTAAACACTGGTCTGATCCAAATTATCATGTAGGGTATATGTATGTGATGAGGTCGCATATTGAACTCGTATTTACGTATGTGCCTTACAAGTCTATCTTATTCTAGGCTAACTGTTTGAAGAATAAGACCAACCATTCTAAAGTGAAATTCCAACCGACAACAGGATCTCGTAGCTATATTGCACACTGCGAGGCTCTTGTAAATAGCTGATTTTTCCTTATTTTTGTTGTGTCATATTACTGTATCTATATTGGCTTGTTCCAAATACAGAGGAAAGCCTGTGCGGACCAAAAATAACCAAAACCAAATAAAGTGCAAATATTCAAGGATTGTCACACCAGCAAGACAAAGGGCATGAGCCCACCAGTTCAAGTCGTTGTTGTAAGTCCTTACTCCTCATGCCTTTGAACTACTTGTTACTGTGACGTGTTCATTTAACTGCTTGGTTTTCAGCCAATGTCAGTTACTCTGTTTACTTTTATACACAGTTGTTTTAATGTATCATTTCACCTTACACGGTTTAAAAGAGGAAGGGTATTCCTTTGGTCTTGATCCGTAATCTAGTTGTGATGTTCATGTGCCCACACAATGATACAATAGCATGTTTGTTTGATATTTGTTTAACCATGATATGAATGATGTCATACTATGTTCATCCTACTTTAAACCATGTCTCCTTTATCCTTAGATGTCAATGAATGTGAGTAAATAGACAATACAGACGACATGCTACATGGACATAGGTTCCAAAAGTGATTTTATCGCTACAATACATGCTAATGTATTACAACAGCTCACCAAAACAAGTTATGTGTAATCGTGAAACCTAGTTCGTTTGTTTTTGTATCATTAGTAACTTATCTAGTACACTAATCTACAAATACAAACTTTCAGCAAGCTATGGAACACATGATTGAACAACCACAACCACCTGAAGGTGACGACGCTACCACAGGCACAATGTCACCTCTTTCAGCAATGCGTCAGTATCTCTCTGCTAACAGTGCAAAAACCACCTTCCTGCGTAATTACGGGTTGGTTGTCAAGGTAACCTCGTCCAAATCGCCTAATGAACAAAATCTTCCGTCTAGACAAAGTGATATATCTATGCTCCAGACACAAGTCCAATCCCTAATGGATGTCGTTTCTGAAACAAGAATAGTGGTTGACAAATGTCGTCAAGATATGAATGGTTTTGAACCAGACTACCAGACATTTCCTTCATTGCTCAAGAGCAATGGCGGAAAAAAGGGGAGGGTCATGCTGCTCCATTAGGTTCTACAGCCTGAAACATTAGCTCTCAGGTCAAATGATTTGTGCTTCTATACATCTGATGGTGCAAGGACTATAACTTTTATGCCAACATGCCTTTTGTTGTATGGTTGTAATTTATTTTGTTGTGATACAACATTTATCGTGCTACCAAAGACCGTAGAAATTATGGCGCTATTTTTGTATAGTGTAAGTTTATCTTAGTAATCTATTCAGCATCATCGATCTCCTTTTGGCCGAAATTCCAATTCCTCAAAAAACAATTATGGGCCGTAATCGGCATGTAGCCAACTTAAAATATCTAGGCCTAAATCAATATAAGCTTTCTTATTTTTGATAGGCCTATGCCCGCAGTGGGACGTTAACAAGCCTAACATAATTTGAGCCCTTAGTAACAACATGCCCTTAACATGTGTAAATATCTCGTAGGCCTAATATGGACCATAAATAAGAAGGGCCTTTAGTAGGCCGAAAGTCAGATTGGGTCGTAATTGGGACAGATTATGCCCATGACTTTTAAGTGGCCAAAAGATGATTGGGCCAGATTAGGCCCATGTATCTCAGCTCCTACTGGCCCATTTGCAATTTGGATTGTTCACGAGCTGAAAGTCAGATGAGCCGCAAATGTGCCGACCTACTAGACGGGCCTTTAACGGGCCGGAAGAGCGGTCGGGCTTGATTTGTATGAGCGAGTATATGGGCCTTTAGTAGGTCTAATGTGACATTGGGCCACATATGTCCCATGGGCGATGTTAACAGGCCGAAAAGCATAACAGGCTGGAAGTGGGACAAATCTGCAATGGGCCGCTGACATGCCGAATGTCAGCCCTGGCCGAATATGGCCCAATTTCACCCCAGTCTTTTATGGGCCAAAACTTTCATTGGGCAATAAATGGGCCCGAATGTAGCAGGACCTTTAACAGGCTCGAAACACAATGGGCTATAATTCGGCCCAAGTACTTAGCGGACTGTTAATAGGCCAGAACACACCATGGACCACAATGATGCTAAATCTAAAACGGGCCGTGGACGGGCCGATTTGACACTATTCCTACGGGCCTTAACTGCAAATGGGCCGTCTACAAGAAGGCCGTTAATGGACCAGCCCGGTAATTTTGGCTGGGCCGGCCTTTTCAAAACTAAATGGGGAAATTTTGGGCCATGCCATATGTCAACGTATCATAGGCGCCTCCTGTCCATTGGTCGGTTGACATCTGTCCGCACGGGGAGGTGACACGTGGTTCCTTCGGCCAATGAGAATTTTACATGTGGAAAATCCCCATTGGTCCTGGATATTAGCGGGTTATCGGATCCAAAACCAGACCCGATAGCTTAACGGCGACCCATTATGGTGGATGTCACGTGTCGGTTACCCTTGACGAAAGCACTTCCATGATGCGTCATTTATCGTTATGGAAGTGGACACTTCCATGATGATAATTTTGGTATTGTCATGGAACAGTTCTACGACAGCACAGGTATGAATATCTTGATTCTGTCATAAAATCGGCATGGATGTATATGCATGTCAGAAAACGTACCAACTGTGACAAACATGTATTATCACGAAAGTGTTTTTTTGTAGTGGTGTAGGTAGGTGAGGTCTCGAACCCCCTACTTGGTGATGGCTAGCCTATACTTATAGTGCCCTTGGTCCTCTTCCCCCAAATGTAGGCGAGAAGGGATCCCACAGTGGCCAATTTGAAAGGGGACAAGTAGTGCATCTTATCCTGACAAAAGGTAGTCTTCGCCTGCAAAGTCTCTGGTCGTGACACTGCGGTGGGATCGGTGATGACATCCGTCCTGGCGGTCCTGCTGGTCTCATTCCACGGGAATGGAAACCTTTGGTTGATTCCTCGGGACCCCGCGTGTGCACTTTCCTCCTTAGCACCAAAGAGGAAACCTGCTCCTCTGCGCCCGCTGGCGCCCGCCTGGCGTCGTCTTCGTCATGGATTGCGTCACCTCAACCTCATGAGGTGGGCACATGCATAGGAATAACTGCTCCTCGGGAGGCAGCCCGAGGGGGCCGCTTCCTCCGAAGGTCTTGGCGTCATCCACCTCACGAGTCTTGTCCCCTCGCGTGGGTCTTGTCTTATTGATGTTGAAGATGGGTCGTACCAGGCCGTCAATGAAGCCACGCCACGGGAAGCAGGCACGCAAGTCTGGGTACTCTAGTTCCTAGAACACCGACATTCTCCATCTGACTCAACCCTCCGAGTCCACGACAACGATGGCCAGAAAGAGGAGGAAATTGGACTCCGCCAAGCCTGTCCCGACAGAGTTGACTAGAACCCCCGGCAAGGGGCTTGGCGGGGACAACTCCCTTTGATCGGTAAGCCGCACCCTCCCGCCAAACTTTCAACATCTGCGGTTGAGGAGAGTGCTTTTAGGAATGAGGATGTGCCGCTGATCCTCGTTGCCGAGCCACGGGCTCCAACTTGGGCACGTCACACTGTCCATTTTCTCCAAACAGGAGAACTTCCCGAAAGGCAAGAAGAAGCTGAAAGAGTAGCCCAGAGGGCCGGTATGTATCAGTTCGTTGATAATACAATGTATAGAAGAAGGCCCAACGGTTTGAAATTGAAGTGCATTAGCCATGAAGAAGGAAATGAACTGTTGGCGGAGATACACAAGGGTATGTGCGGCTCCCACATTGGATCGAGGGCTCTAGTTGGGAAGGCTTTCCGACAAGGATTCTATTGGCCCACCACCCTCCAAGATGCAATTGAACTAGTCACCAGATGTGAAGCATGTCAGTTCCATTCCAAGAATATCCATCAGCCTGCCCAAGCTATTCAAACGATCCCTTTGTCATGGACATTTTTGGTCTGGGGGCTTGATATCTTGGGCCCCTTTCCCCGTGCTGCCGGGGGCTTTGAATTCTTGTTCATTGTAATCGACAAGTTTACAATGTGGCCGGAAGTGGAGCCTATGAGAAAGGTGACCGCTCAGTCAGCTAACAAGTTGACGCCAAAGTGGGAAGACCTTTACCGGGTAGTACAAGTCACCAGATCTGGTGCAGTCCGTCCAGAGACCGGAGAGGGCATTCGATTGCAAAACACATGGAAACTTGAGCGTCTCCGTAAGTTCTACCCGTAAGGCGCGGCTGTCGGGCCCTGCCTGGCAGCCACCCTTTTGTACAAGCTTTGCCTCAGTTGCATGTAACCCTTTGTACAAAGCCAGGCGCAGACCCTGAGCAACAGAAAAATAAATGAAGCGTTGGGGGTGAAGAAAATTGCATGCATGCATAAGCATATCATGAGCATGGCATGTTCATATAGATTAGATCGCATGTGGAATTGTTTTCATCTGCATTAAACTGCAGGATTCTTACCGCGGACTTGGTACCAAAGAGAAGAAATGAAGACAAGCGTACACAACGATCCTCAGCAAGCCAAACAGATAAGTTTTGTTTTATCCATACGTGTTCTGTAAAATAAGACTTATGCATATGAAAACCTCATCACCTTTGAAACATAGGTGCTCCCATCCCTTGGCTCGAACGTTGCGTCGGTCAAGACGGTCGCAGTTGCCTTTGGCAGAAAAGGATTGGCGGGGGGCTGGACCATTTTTATGGTTTAATGCCCGGCAGACCTAGCCCCGCGGCAACAAACTGAGGGTACCGGCAAGATAGCCTGCCGGGGAGAACTTGTTTACTTAAGCTTATAGGGTCATTCCACCTCTGCATGGATATCATACATGCATAAGTACCCGACAAGGCTTGTCTTTTTCATTAATATGTTGATAAGCAAGTACAAATTTTACAGAACACAAACATGGGTAAATAAGATTACATAACTTAGACTAAAGTTTGGCAAGCGCCTATACATTTTGGAATGAAAAAAGATAAGTGCCCCGTGATCCCCTTCTCTGTCCCTCCTTTCCTAGGCACTGCGGTGGGAGGAGAAGAGGACAAAAGGAGCGCCTAGGCGAAGGTGATGGTGAAGAGAGCAGCACAAGCAGCCCCTTGATCACCGCCACCAGGGCCAGCAGGACGTGATAGTGCGAACAAAGCCGGAAGCCACGAGGAGGCCTGCCGGGGTCCAGCTGGAGGACTGCTGGAGGAATCAGAGACACCACCTGCACCTCCCCGTCCAACTCCCCGGCAAATCACCTTTCCGGGGAAAAAGGCAGGTGCAGATGGTGGTGGCGTGGAATGACAGTAATGGTGTGGCTGGCGATCAGCCCAAGTCAGAGTCGTCGCCCTCCCCATCAACTCCGACGTCATCGCCGTCACTGCCCTCCTCGTCGCTGCCACTCAAGGAGAAGCTTTCATCATCGGCCGAGCTCTCCACGCAGCATCCTAAGCAAGCACCCAAGCGTTCGTAGACCTTGACGGGCACCAGGGTTGCCTCCATTAACTTAAATGGAGGACGTGCCCTGCCACCAAACTATGGGCATGCATGAAGGTCTTCCAACCGCGCAAGAGGAGCATAACATGGGGGTGCAAAAACTCTGTGTTCACAAGCATGTTGTCGTTGCAACAACCCCTCATATGCCACCTCAGCTTCAACGGCTGGTCCACCTCCATCGCCCTGGCAAAAGGGGTAGGGGGCCGAAGGTGACCACACGGGGCACCTCGGAGCTCGACGACAAATTCTAATGGCTGGTCCCCGGCGTGACCTTCTGGCGGTCCTGGAGCAGTCAGGGGAGGGAGAGCCACTATGCCACCACGGCCACCTCGGCCTCGGGAGCAGCCTCGCCCTCGTCCCGCACCTCTGCCATGGACGCTAGATTCTGCCCCCACGTCCTGGGCTGGGGGAGGAAGACATTGTCGAGAAGAAGCTCTCGTCACCGCCGCTGGAACGCCAGCACGTCCCCTTCCCGCACCATTTGAGAGGGAAGAAGTAGGTGAGTGAGGAGGAGGAGGTGTGTGTGAGTTAAACCCTCGCCCGCCTCCCCTCTTTTATAAGCAGATCAAGATTGGTGCTAGATCCTCACCCTGGAGATCGCCGCCCCACTCCGCCAATCCGGTTCCTCTACACTACTAACGGCGCACAGAAACAAGACCGCCCACCTGCACCAATCCACGGCGCCTGGCTTTCCGCCGAGGCGCTCCTTCCCGCGTCCGGAGTTTCCGCCACCAACCATGCGCAATGCAAGCAGCGTGCATGACTAAAACAACAGGGGGGCATGGTGAAAAAGGGGCAGTTACCATCCCATGCACATTGGATACGGGCAACCAACAAGTCGTGGCTCAGATATCGCCCCACGATGGCTCACACGACAAGCGGGAAGAGCGGAAACTGCCCCGATTCAATCATAGGTTAATGAAGAAGCAAGGAAAATATCAGAAACAAGATAGCACCAAGACCGCTGCATGTGCACCTATTGGAGCATACCCCGACGACGCCCGGCAGCGCGTTCGGGCCAGGCTCGGGGGCTTCTGTCGGAGCAACAAACCCTTGTGTGTGTTGCCATGACTATACACATGCATGGAAGCGAGGTTACAGGAACCGCGAGCACGCTAAGTAGAAGGAGTAGCCCTTCGGAGAATCAAGGGGCGGATCAAGAAGACCAAGTCAAGATAAAGGATCAATAACTCGCTAAGGAAAAACCTCCCATGCCGGGCAAGTGAGCACAGCAAGGGCGAGGTACCCCGAAGACAAGTCCCAAGGCCGTCCCGGCAAGCCTACCGGGGACACGGAGAGTGGACTTACCCCACCAAGGCTACACCGCTCCACCTCACTGCAACCCAAGTCACTAATCGGTGTGGTGTCAAGCCCCCGAGTGGCTAAGTGGCCATAATTTGGTACGTGGCGGCCACTTACAAAGAAAATAACCTACAGATGACACTCGTCCAACAACGTGTCATGCAGGCAGGCGAAAAGGTGGCGGATCGGCCCGGTAAGGCTTGTTGGGCTACGCCCTGATGTGACACTAAGTGGTGCATTTAATGCACCTTGTCCTGTGTGTAGAGTTAGGTATGATAGCATTGTTTGCTATCTAATCAATACACAATGACTTGCCATTGTGGTAATCCCTTGATCTATAAAAATGGGACCGTGGCGACCGTAGAAAGGATTCAGACTATTGTACACTGATACACGCATAGTTGCTCTTGCCGTCAGGCTACCTTGCCGGGCCAGAACACTGCGTCTCCACTACGGTCCACTCTATCAATCTACCAAAGCAGGAGTAGGCTTTTACGCCTCATGGCGGCCCGTACCTGGGTAAAAAATGCTTGTGTCAATGCTTTCGCGCTGCCCACACCATCCGCTCTTTGTGCAATGTGCTCCTCCCCCTTACCGAACCAAAAGGGGCCGATGGCCCCATAGGTGGCCGTGCTTTCCCACGACATCTACACCCTCTGTTCCTTAATATAAGACATTTTCGTAGCTCAAATAAAATTACCCAAACATCTAGTATTTAGAAAAACATGTAGTAGTTTTCTTGAGCACATATCTGGGTAAGCTTGCCACACCTTATATATATCCATACGCTAATGTAACACCATTCGAATAGTACAAATATACACTAATCCAGTGGCTAGTGCAATAGTAGAGTAGTTTTTTTTATTATGGGGTACAGTAGAATGGTTTTACTGAACAGATTCCATAAGCTACCACTGGAAAATTTCTATAAGAATTAACAATACAAAATGTAAAGGTAACAAGATTCAGCATTGGTATGCTAGTTGTGTAACAGCATTAAACCAAATACAAAATTCTGAAAGTAACTAGCATTATTAACTAATGATAGTATAAATTTTTTGCAAACCATGTACCTTCAAGGTAAATATCATTTCGAACTCGAGAGGACCTCAAAATTGCTATCCCAATCTTGATAATTGATCAAACATAAAAAACTTGATCAACTGAATCAAGAAAACAGACGAAGGAGGAGGTGCCCACTCTTGACCTTTCCTCTTCTCTTCATATTTTTTGTGCAGTTTAACCAAAATAAAGTGACATCAGCGCCCTGGCATTCTGGTGACACTGTATAAAAAAATTGACTTATCTCATTAAAGTGAGGTATGTAATCTATAAGGATTGACAGTGTATAAAACTGAAGGTAGTAACAAGTTTCATCGTTGGCATACTGGTTGTGCAACAACATTAGAATGCCTTAGCTGAAAAATCTTTAATACATCCACAGTCAATAGCTAACACTGAAATAATCCGGTGACATTAAATGGCATTTCCTAAATTTATCGGTGGCACTAGACTGAGTGCAGCATTAGTTAGCACTAGCATTGCCTCACTTTATCGGTGGCGTTATACTAACAGCAAAAAAATGTCAACAAGAGCATGGGAGGCCCATTCAGACAGTGGGTGCGCCAGTACGATGTACCTCCATGGACGCATAGAGTGGTGACGGGGGGATGGTTGCCCATAGCAACAAATATCCACGCAACATATGTGGATTACGTACCATTTTTGTTCTCATTAGCTACCTTTTTCCTATGTGAGGACAACAAACCAATCAACCTGGTCATTCTCCATTGCGTTGTCATGCCTTTCTACCCTTTTTCAACCAAGAGACATGAGACTCGTTCCTTAGCTATTGATTTTCTCCTTTTCAACCTAGACCGGGTTCGATACCTAGTCTCTTTGACAATACTTTCTCCCTTCCTTTCCTTATTCAACCCAGACATGGATTAGTCCAAATGAAGTAGGGTTTCCTCTAATAGTGCAAATTAAGGTTTTCGTCTGCTTGACCAGCTGAGCAGAGGATAGCAAACTAGGGAGACGGTGGAGTGTAAAAAGATCCACATGCAGCGACATGGCAGATGGGGCAATAGAACAAGGGTATGGTTTGAAAAGAGGTAGCATACCTGAGGGTCGGTGGGAAGTAGCTTCGCTCGTGGTCGTCGTCCTCCGCACACACTACAAAAGTGAGCTTGGGGACAGAGGCAATCCCGCGCGGGGTGCTAGGTCTGAGAGGACGGCCTTCTCATTAGTGTGTGACCTCGCTCGCCGATGACGAGTGCGTCAACGCTGCACATCCTTTTCTTCCCCGGCGGATCTGTGACCACCAGTGAAGAGGGAGAGAGAGGGGCCACCGCCGTCTTTTTTAGATCTGGAGAGAGGGTGATAGTGTGAAAAGCAAGTGGGCAGCCCTTAGCAAGCAAACGCTGAAGCCCTAGCATATATATCTTTTTTTATACTAGTACTCGACGTGGAGTAGTGGTACTATGGTAGAGTAGTTTATATTTTATCTACATGCAGTACCAATTAGTTGTGCTTCAAAATTGAATGACACGCCATTAAAAAATGAAGTCGAGAAATAATGCGGCACCTCTGGCCAACGCGGCCAGATTGCATTTTGCACGAGAAATGACACACCATGTTTCGTTAACAAGTGATCCCGTTCCAACATGTTAGTGAGACGACGTCGTGTCTTTTTGAACAATTTCCGAACAGACGTCTATGTAGGCCACGTTGCCTCTTACTGTACCATGGCAACCGTCCACTTCCTCTTCGCATTTCCATCTTGATTTGGAACTGTTGTCGCACGCTCTTCCTCCCTCCATTTTCCTTCACCCTTCCTTCTGCCATTGTTCAATCATCTTCTCCATGGAGGGAACAGGCCAAAAATGACCCCATTATTCTTGCCCCGATCTGAAAGATGACGTGGTGGAGGAACTCATTGATCGGTGCGACATCATCACCTCGGCTAGCATGGCAGGTTCGTTAAAGACCATTCTTGACTCAACAAATAACATCATTACAAAAAACCCAAGGGTTCAGGAGCGGTTTGGTACCCCCTATCTTCTTCACGATGACCCTTCTCGCTCGCGCGGGGACGACGGAAGCCTCGCCTTGTGCAAGTTGATGCCGCTTGATAATGATACATGTGATGTTAAGATGCCATCGCTTAAGGGTAAGGCCTGCGCAGGCGCAAATGGAGACTGGGTTATTTCTAGGCTTTTTTATATATGTGCCCCTGGTTCCTTAGCTCTACTCATTCATACCCACGATCTTAACCTTTTGCTTAGTTTTCCCCACTCCCTTGTCCGAAACCCTCAGAAATGGTCACGAACGATGGATGTCGTCGGGTCAATGCTTTGACCATCAACTCTGACTAGTGGGGCTGCGTAGGCATTTCGTTTTTGCATGCAACTAACCGAGGTCGTGGGGTAGCACGTGTCCATGGAACAAGCCAAAAACGTCCCGTCGTATTAGACGGGGAACCACGTACGGGCGCATCGCCACTACCATTTTCCCCCAAATCCCCTCCATGTCGCATCGTCTCCCTCTCCCCCACTGCGTCGTCCCGCTCTCCTCCACCGCACTGTCTCGCCCTCCCCCACTCCATTCTCTTCCTTACATGCATCGCTTCTCTCATACCGATGGCACACGCTGGCACAACGACCGGAGATCTGCAGGGCGTGGTGACCACGGCAGATGTAGTGCAGGATGTTGGTGGCATACACGGTGGTGCGGGGAAACTCGCAACCGCTGTCGCGGCTGTGGATGCGAAGAAGGAGGTGGTGACTCCACCTCGGCACTGCCGGAGCTGAAGGAGACGGCATTGAGCAGCGCAGTCCATCCAGATGCGTAGCCTGGCGAGGAGAAGGTGGTACAGGAGGTACTTCCATTTGCTTGTACCCTAGTTGCAATATTTAGATTGTAAGGGTAGTTTGTTTCATTGGTTGGATTGTGATTTGTAGGGTAGTACAGATGGTTAGAGTAGTTGGTTTGTGGGGTGGGGTTTTGTGTATGGAGGGACGGGGTTTTTTGTATTAGGGTTTTTTGGATTACATTCGTTGCAAAAATGCTAGACAGATCTTAATGAGAGATAGGAATATTTGTGCTTAAATGCTACACGTTATTATTAGATTTGTTTTTGAATGCTACACGGATTGGGGTTTTGAATGCTATAGACATGTATGCTTAGATTTGTTTTTGAATGCTACACAGATTGGTGTTTTGAATTTCATATGCCCAAATGGAATGCATTAATTTTGATGTACATATCAAATGATTAAGAACTTACTTGATTCATCAGTATATAAATTTATCCACAATATGTAGTTATATTAGCTTTGTTGTTCAATGTGTGCGCATGACAATGGAAAATGCAAATAGGATCATAGTATGGATAATATGATCAACGTGTCATGTGTGCATATCTAAATTATCAGATGGCTTCTGTATTACTAGTAATGGATGTAATTGTATATTCAGGAGGAGGATTCTGTGGGGAATAAGAGGAAGTTGAACCATACTGGGTTCAAGGACCCGTACGATAGTGACGACAAAGAATATGAGGTAAGCCTACAACGAAGAATATATGGTGTATATGAATATATAATGTCTAAATGTAATTCACTCATGTGTGTAGTATGAGTCTGGTGAAGATGTGGACAACGGCAATGTCGCGTACTTCATAGTGAAGGAGGAGGAGAAGATCAAGGCCAAGGGAGTTGCTTCCTTCTACAATCGCAAGATCAAGAAGTGGCATTTCCCCTACTGCACCACCAAGCCAAAGCCAAAGGATGGCCGCTTCGATCACCTTGTGTCTCATGCAGAGGATGTAGCGATTCGTGGGAGGACTACAAGATCAGGGGGCAGCATGCTGCCCTCGCGAAGGTCCTGAATCCTCTTCCCAAGTGATGTGATGATGTTTTATCTTTTACTTTTTGTAAACTTAATGTGGCTGTTTGGTAAACTTTGTATGGTGGTAGTAATGTATTATGCTATCTATATTTGTCTGTCCTTAAATTTTCCTGTGGTGTATGGTATGTTCTGTTTAGATGTTGTGAGCTATGAGTTTGGGTGCTGCAATGATCACACATGCTGCTTCAGTGTTGCTTCACTCATAAGACATGCTGCAAAGAATCAGTAAAAACAGCAAAAAAAACAACATTTGAATGAAGATAGTCCATCATTTGATCAAGTATTCCAATAACAGATCAGATATTCCAATAACAGATCAAATATTCCAATAACAGAGAAAACAAACATTTGAATCAGAGGCAAAATTTGAATTTGAACCAACACTTGAAGTCCATTGCCCTGTGGTGTGGTGTTCCAAAGTTTGTTGAAGATTCGAAGTCTCACTATTTGTTGAACCTACTCCAAATGAGCCAAATATTTTTATATTAACACCTATTCAATCTATATAGTGTAGATTCGAAGTCTCACTATTTATTGAATTAATCTTCATATATTTTTTTAAAAAAATTAAAAAAATATGCTTTAATAGAAAACCATTAAAACACCTTTAAAATATGAAAATGGAAAACTAAGTACAGATCCTTCTTATTCACTTTAAAATCAAGCTTTGGTGAATTTTTTATTTTAAAAAATCAAAAACCTAAGGGAACCCTACCTCCTCTCCTTGAACTATGTGCAACGTTGTACGTGATAGCTCATATGTGTGAAGGTTTTTTCATGAAAATGTCCATAGACCAAGTTTATGATTTTTGGTTGGTAACATGTTACATAAGACAACATTGTGCGTAGGTTTTATTTTTAATTTTTTTTATTTTTTAATTAATGGTGCTCATTTGACCTCGACCGTGCCACCTAGTTTTTTTAAAATTTTAGTATACCATTTTTTGTATTTTTTTTGCGTTGGTGTGTCTTATAAAATGACGAACGACGAAGGTTTCAGATTTTTTTCGATTTTTTAAAATTAGTTACGCTCAATCAAAGCCTATATAACCCCGTTGACCAGCTCAAAACCCCTCTAAATCCCGTGGGGTTTCGCCTAACTCTAGCTCCGAACATCAGCCGTCTGATCATACACTAGCGCCAAGCGACATCCCTCAGATGTGGTCTTCTAGATGTTGGATCAGATGGATGGCTCCACATTGTTAGATCGTGGGCCGATCCGCGAGATATTCTCCCATTGGTTGTGCTCGCCCACCATTGACTTCGCGAAAAAACGTAGTTATTGGTCCCAACATGAAACCAAGCTCTGGTTGGACCATCGCATTGGCTCTGTTTTCCCGATGCCGCGATGGGTGTGAAAACGAGCTAGTTCACATTTGACCCCATTACTGCCACGGCCAAATGACACGTCGCACTCCCCCTAAAAAAGAACACGTCGCACTACAGCTATTTAAGCCACCCATCATCTTCTCCTTCTTCTTCACATCCCTCGGCCATGCAGTACACCAGGCCAACCTACCGCTTCCCCCACCCCCCACCATGCCGGAGAGGCTCTACCTCGCCGGGGTGTATGTCAAGAACACACTCCGTGTGTGCGCGATGTCAAGATGGAGGGGTGCAAGGGAGTTCACCAACTTCTTCCTTGGGACCGGCTACCACCACCTCCCCCGGGGATCTCCAAGAATGTATGAGTCGAGGAGGTCATCCACAACGGGGTTTTGGTTGCTATCCTAGCCCACTTCACCAACCCCTTCGACGTGTTCTACCTCCTCGTCCACGTGTACTAGTGTGGTTGCGAGTTCATCGCTTTCACCACCCACAATATATTCATGGACAACACCAACATCTTCCCCACCACGTCGCGCATGCACACTCTGACGTACCCCGTCGACAACACCCAGGAGGAGCAGTGAAGGGCCCCCGAAGGAGCGACGTGGAGGAGGAGCGAGGAGGATCAAGGAGGAGCGAGGTGGAGAATTTGGCCGCTAGGGTTTAGAACCCTCTATATTTTTTTGAATCTATGTTATGTTATTAAGTTGTAATTGAACTATATGATCATGCTCTAGGCTTGTTAGCCCTATCTATGTTATGTTATTAAGTTCTGTTATTAAGTTTTCTATCTATAATGTTATTAATTTCTTTCTAGTTTGTACTTTTTTTGAATTATTGATTGTTTTTTTAGAAAGCTCGCTTTGTTCGTAAGCACCTAGTGCATGCATAGCTACACAAGCCACCACCACATCGAGGAAGCCACAAAGAATTAAGATATGTAGCCACCTAGTTCATGCAAGCAAAAATAATAATAAAACATTGTTCAATTTATTTGTCGTATCAAAATGGGTGCAGATGTGAGTGGGTCGAAAAGGATCAAATGAAAGCAGCTCAGTCAGCGCATCGTGGCGGCACGCATTGGCGCATGTAGGCCGGCTAGCTAGGTGTGAACCAGCGATAGCGACCATCGCTACATCTGTGGTAGCTGGTGTGCAGGAAAGCGGCTCGGTCGACACGCATCAGTGCATGCAGTCAGGCTAGCTGCGTGCATGCATAGCAGGCTAGCTGGATACGTCGTGCATGCATTGCAGGCTTCTATCGTGGCGGCGTGCATGAGTTTCATGCAACGGCCCAACAGTCCAACGAAACCACGGCCCAACAGTCGAACAGTGGCACCGTCTGACGCGACCCAATTATCAGGTCCAACGGGCGACACAGTCCAGCGTGGCCCCACTCGTCAGAGTGAACGGTCAAAGCACTGACCCGACGACATCCACCATTTGTGACCATTTCTGAGAGTTTCAGACAAGAGAGTGGGGAAAAGTGAGAAAATGTTAAGAGCATGGGGATGAATGAGTATGGCTAAGGAACCAGGGGCACAGATGTAAAATCCCTTGTTTATATTGGGTACAACTGTGAGTGGGAACTTGTGAATGTGTACACTTGTCACCCGGTTCCACTTCCAAAATCTCAGAATGCCCTGAGGTTGAGCATAAATATGATCTACGTATGTTCAAATACGATCATGGTGACTGTCGTCTACAGAAGATAGCAATTTGTCGAGTTCCCAACCACTCTTGGAATTACACGAACTATCATGTTGTTGCTATCTTCGACAAGCTTGTTGCCATCGTTACTTCCACGCCTCAATGGATATTGCTCAAAAATCAATATATGTACATGGGTGAGTACCATGATGCAATTCAATACGAGGGTCTTGTGTTTGCTGACACCACTCGTGGCACTGTTTTTGCATGGAATCATTATTGTTTTGGTACGTTTGTCTTCCAACGTTATTAGAATTGTTTCATCCATGTGCATGCAAGTTAGTATCCCCGTACTAATTAACCTTCTTGTGTTTCCAAGGTCCTGTGAACATTCCACCACCTACACTTGAAAAATTCTATAACCAATGGGGAGATGACAATGGTGATGATCACGAACATGAGGACGAGCAAGACCTACATACTCAGTGGGGCTTGTTAACTTATTCTGATGGATCACCTCTTCTCGTATGTATATAGGGCACTGCTGATGTTACTAAGGAAGCTGGTGTTGTCTCCCATGGTCGCACTCTCCGGACCTATTCCAACATCCGTTGCAAGGTGTTCGGGATGGATACTAGTATGCTAGTGCCAGCACCTTCTGCCTGGTTCTGTATTGATAGTCTTGGAGAAAATTCGCTCTTCCTTGGACAAAACTATCCAATGATGGTGAATGGCGATCCAGCTGTTGTTGCCACAACGTTACTACCATTTATGAGAAGCAACTGTATATATACCTCAGACATTGCTATGGTTCTCTACCCTGGCTATGACAATATGCGTCGTGCCATAGGCCGCTTCAGCCTGGATGATGAGTCATGCGTTGGTCCCCGAGAGAGAGAGGAGGCCGCCACAGCCGGGCCGGTTGGGGGTGGATGAGCATGACCCATGGAGGGCTGGTTGAATAGTAGCCGCTGGAGGCAGAGGAAGACGCGATGGATGAACAATGCAGGTGGAGGCTGGAGGAAGTCGAAGGTGGGTGAACAGTAGCCCGTGGAGTCTAGTTTTGCGGTATGACACACCCCTCCCGATGAACAAGACCCCCGTTTTGACTATAGCGCTCCAACACAAGTTTGTTTCCTCCGTTTTGCGGTACGCCAGACCCCTCCCAATGAACAGGATCCCGTTTCGACCGTAGCCGGTCAAGCAGAAGGTTGTTTCCTCCGTTTTGCGGTACACCAA
This sequence comes from Secale cereale, assembly GCA_902687465.1. NCBI lineage: Eukaryota > Viridiplantae > Streptophyta > Magnoliopsida > Poales > Poaceae > Secale > Secale cereale. Next base: position 186,097,458 of record LR738712.1, on the reverse strand, counting down.
ACCCTTCTCGATGAAGAGGACCCTGTTTCGACCATACGCGCTCCAGCAGAAGGTCGTTTCCCTCCGTTTTTCGGTACGCCACACCAGGTTTCAGCTGTTCCATCCAAGCCGGTTTGGCTCCCGATGAACACGACGTGTTCCGTTGCCTCCCGATGAACACGACGCTATTTCTCCATTCTGACCCGCCGGTTGGCTGCCGATGAATACGACATCGTTGCTCTTGTCCGGTGCCTCTCCATGTATACCATCCCTGGTCGTACATATGCGTGAGTACGCATTTGAGACACCACCCGTATGTACTTACGTAGCCATATCTTTTGCCATGTGGTTGTACGTACGTATACACGGTTTAGACGAGACTATACGTACGATACATGTCGCTCCTTACTCGGCCATGGTTCATCGCAGCAGAGAGACCGATCGACCGCTATGTATGTACACGTTCACGACCAGACAGATAACACTACATACGCTTCCATCGGGTGGGTCCCAGCTGTCACGGAGGACAAGGAGTCACTTCCTTTCTTGCAAAGATATAGCTGGCGGGTCCCAGCTATTAGGGGCGGAATCATTATTTTTGCCCATAATAAGGAGGCACTTCCTTGCATGCGGCCGTGTACCGAGCTGTCAGCCTCTCCACGTATCGTCCTCTTCCAATGGAAGTTGTTCCTTGACCACATTGACCACGCTGCGTCGAGAGAACCAAGGCGGTGGAGGACGGCGAGGCATAGGAAAGGATTGACCCAGAGTCGGGGAAGACTCGGCAGTTGTTTCCCACACGAAGGGGAGTACGAGAGTTTACTGGTTTGGTTGCCATGTGAGGCTGTCGTCGCGGGAGAATAATAGGAGGTCTGGGTGAGTGCAAGGATGGCCAGGACAGCGATTGGGAGTAGGGTGGAGCGGCGAGGCCTCCGCAGTAGCACAGTCTGCCATGGGAGGACGAGCAGGAAGCACAATCGGCGCTGGTTTGGGCGGCTGGAGCAAGGAGACCAGAGGTTGAAGAAGCATGACTGCGGTTGGATTAACATCCAACGGTCACTGCACCTAGAATCATATGTTGACAAAGTTGACAAAGCCCTTCGTACGCGCCAACTTAGTAGGCCCACAAGTCACCCTCCAAATATGGTGGGCCCAGCTAGCAGGGGAACCATTTTTTTGTGCGTAATAAGGTGGCATTTCCTTGCGTGCAAAGATGTATCTGGTGGGTCCCAGCTATCAGCGAGTGGAACCTTTTTCGTGTAATAAGGAGTCACTTGCTTGCGAAGATGTAGCTAGTGGGTCAAACCTGACAGGGGGAGAAATCATTTGTTTTCGCATAATAAGGAGGCAATTTCTTGCGTGCGGCCATGGACCCTATGGGTTCCTACTGTCAGCAACTCCACGTACGTCCCTCTTCCAATAACTTTCGTTTGTTGACAAACTTGAGCACGATGCCCCGAGAAAACCAATGCGGTGGACGACGGCGAGGCCTATGAAGGGAACGGCCCACAGCTGGCGAAGACGCAGCAGGGGATGCCCACGCGGAGGGGAGTACGAGGGTTCGCTGGTACGGCTGTGGTGTGAGGCCATCGTCGCCGGAGAATAACATGAGGTGTTGGTGAGTAGAGGAATGGCCTAGACGGCGATGTGAGTAGGGTGGGCCGGTGAGGCCTGCGTGGCAGCACGCCATCAGAGCCGGCCATGGGAGGCAGTAGCAGGCGGTACCGCCGGTGGTAGTTTGTGCGGCTGAAGCAAGAATATCCGAGATTGAAGAAGCACGGCAGCCGTTCGATGAACATCCAATGGCCACTGGTGCTATAATCGTGTGTTGACTATAAGATGAAAAAGCCTTGCGAACGCGTCAACTTTGTTTTTTTACGACTGCGTACGCGTGAACTTAGTAGGCCCACAAGTGATCATCACATCTGTGGCAGAGAGCATCTAGCCCATTTGCGATTTCTAATAATTTACAGCCCATTTCTTATTTCTAATGGAACTTACTGCAGCTCATTTATTGTTTGTTAACATTACAACCCATTTTTCTAGCCAGGACAACGGTTTATAATTTAACCCAAATTTCCCACATTTTGATGGGATCCTATATATTATTTATACCGAAATGTTGAGCCATATTAAATCTAATTTCAAAATAAAATTATAATAGGTAAAAATTAAACGAAATTTTGCGCGCAACAATTCATGAAATTAAAATTTTAAAAATCCAAAAAAATGCAATGCAGGAGCTCTTCGCCCTCTCACGGCGACACAAGGGGAGCCAAAGAATACTCTTAAGTATTAGCAGCTGAGTTTTCAATTCAACCACACCTGGAAACTTAGTATCTGCAGCAAGGTAATTTAGTAGCAAGGTTATAGGGAAATAGTGGTAACTGCAGTAAAAGTAAGAGTAGTGTTTTTGTAGTTTTTGTAACAGTAGCAGCGGAAAAGTAAATAAGTAACAAGCAATATGAGAAAAGCTCGTAGGCATTGGATCGGTGATGGAGAAGTATGTTAGATGCGATTCCTCATGTAATAGTTATAACCTAGATTGACACAGAACTAGCTCCAGTTCATCAATGTAATGTAGGCATGTATTCTGAATATAGTCATACGTGCTTATGGAAAAGAACTTGCATGACATCTTTTGTCCTACCCTCCCATGGTAGCGGGGTCCTAGTGGAAACTAAGGGATATTAAGGCCTCCTTTTCATAGAGTACCGTACCAAAGCATTAACACATAGTGAATACATGAACTCCTCAAACTATGGTCATCACCGGGAGTGGTCCCGAATGTTGTCACTTCGGGGTTGCCGGATCATAACACATAGTAGGTGACTATTGACTTGCAAGATAGGATCAAGAACACACATATATTCATGAAAACATAATACGTTCAGATCTGAAATCATGGCACTCGGGCCCTAGTGACAAGCATTAAGCATGGCAAAGTCATAGCAACATCAATCTTAGAACATAGTGGATACTAGGGATCAAACCCCAACAAAACTAACTCGATTACATGGTAAATCTCATCCAACCATCACCGTCCAGCAAGCCTACGATGGGATTACTCACGCACGGCAGTGAGCATCATGGAATTGGTGATGGAGGAAGGTTGATGATGACGATGGCGATGATCTCCACTCTCCGGAGCCCCGAACGGACTCCAGATCAGCCCTCCCGAGAGAGATTAAGGCTTGGCGGTGGCTCCGTATCGTAAAACACGATAATTCTTCCTCTCTGATTTTTTTCTCCCCGAAAGTGAATATATGGAGTCTGGGGGTACGACGGTGGAGCAACAGGGGGCCGACGAGGCAGGGGGCGCGCCCAGAGGGAGGGGCGCGCCCCCCACCCTCGTGGACAGGGTGTGGGCCCCCTGGCTTGGAACTTTCCGTAGATATTTTTTATATATTCCAAAATAATTCTCCGTTGAATTTCAGGTCATTCCGAAAACTTTTATTTCTGCACAAAAATAACACCATGGCAATTTTGCTGAAAACAGCGTCAGTCCGGGTTAGTTCCATTCAAATCATGCAAGTTAGAGTCCAAAACAAGGGCAAAAGTGTTTGGAAAAGTAGATACGTTGGAGACGTATCAACTCCCCCAAGCTTAAACCTATGCTTGTCCTCAAGGAATTCAGTTGATAAACTGAAAGTGATAAAGAAAAACTTTGACAAACTCTGTGTGCTCTTGTTGTTGTAAATATGTAAAGCCAGCATTCAAGTTTTCAGCAAAGATCATGAACTAACCACATTCACAATAACTTTCAGGTCTCATGTCTACTCATATCAATGGCATAATCAACTAGCGAGCAATAATAATAAACCTCGGATGACAACACTTTCTCAAAACAATCATAATATGATATAACAAGATGGTATCTCGCTAGCCCTTTCTGAGACCGCAAAACATAAATGCAGAGCACCTTTAAAGATCAAGGACTGACTAGACATTGTAATTTATGGTAAAAAAGATCCAGTCACAATCATACTCAATGCAAATTAATAGCAATACATGCAAATGACAGAGGTGCTCTCCAACTGGTGCTCTTTAATAAGAGGATGATGACTCAGCATAAAAGTAAATAGATAGGCCCTTTGCAGAGGGAAGCAGAGATTTGTAGAGGTGCCAGAGCTCAGTTTTTAAATAGAGATGAATAATATTTTGAGCGGTATACTCTCATTGTCAACATAACAACCAAGAATCTCGATATCTTCCATGCTACACACATTATAGGCGGTTCCCAAGCAGAATGGTAAAGTTTATACTCCCCCAACCACCAACAAGCACACTCCACGGCTAGCCCGGAACAACGGGTACCGTCCAAACCAGCAACAGCCCTGGGGGAGTTTTGTTTAATTATTATGATTTGAGCATGGGACTGGGCATCCTGGTTACCAGCCATTTTCTCATGAATGATGAGCGGAGTCCACTCATCGTGAGAATAACCCACCTAGCATGGAAGATATAGACAGCCCTAGTTGATACATGAGCTGTTCGAGCATACAAAACAGAATTTCATTTGAAGATTTAGAGTTTGGCACATACAAATTTACTTGGAACGCCAGGTAGATACCGCATATAGGAAGGTATGGTGGACTCATGTGGAATAACTTTGGGGTTTATGGAAGTGGATGCACAAGCAGTATTCCTGCTTAGCACAGGTGAAGGCTAGAAAGAGACTGGGAAGCGACCAGCTAGAGAGCGACAACAGTCATGAACATGCATTAAAATTAATCAACAATGAATGCAAGCATGAGTAGGATATAAATCACCATGAACATAAATATCATGGAGGCTATGTTGATTTTGTTTCAACTACATGCGTGAACATGTGCCAAGTCAGACCACTTGAATCTTTCAAAGGAGGATACCACCCTATCATACTACATCACAACCATTTTAATTTCATGTTGGCAAGCAAGATAGACCATTCTAAACTCCTAGCTAATTAAGCATGGCATAAATAGCTATGATCTCAAATTGTCATTGCAAGCATGTTTCATTCATAATAGGCTGAATCAGGAACGATGAACTATCATATTTACAAAAACAAGAGAGGCCGAGTTCATACCAGCTTTTCTCATCTCAATTAGTTCATCATATATCGTCATTATTGCCTTTCACTCGCACGACCGAATGGTGTGGATAATAATAATTATGCACGTGCATTGGACTAAGCTGGAATCTGCAAGCATTTAATACAAGAGAGAAGACAAGGTAATATGGCTCAAGGTCAAATTAACAATAAAGCATATGAGAGCCACTAAGAATTTTCAATCATGGTCTTCCCCTCTTGACCCCAAAAGAAAAGAAAAGCAACTATTTACACGGGAAAGCTCCCAACAAGCAAAAGAAGAACGAGAAATATTTTTGGTTTTTCTTTTAATTACTACTACTACAGGCATGGAAAGTAAACTAGCTAAAAGCTACAACTATTTTTTTTTGTTTTTCTTTATGGTTTTTCTAACACACAAGAAAAATACTAAGAAAAGAATTGAAACTAGCATGGATAGTACAATGAAAGAGTGTGAGCACCGACTACTGGAATAAGTGTGTGAACATGAATGTAATGTCGGTGAGAAATACGTACTCCCTCAAGCTTAGGCTTTTGGCCTCAGTTGGTGTATGGCCAGGGATCCAAGCTACTCTCTCCAGTGTACTAAGAAGCGTCCTCTGGGTGCCACTGGTTGACCATCTCATCCGGATCCCACCCATAAACAGACTGCCGGTAAGGATCAAGTGGTGGCTCCGGCTCTGGCTCTAAAGCTTGTGCCTGGCTCTGGTACTTGTAGAAGGCATCTGACGAAACGAGGTATATGCCTGAAAACATATCAAACAGAGATGGTGCAGGCAAGGTAACAATCTCACAATATTTTTCATCAAACCTCGATTTATACTCAAGCAACTTCTCTTTGTCTTTAACAATAAAATCATGTGCTATCATACTCTTATAATCTAGATAAATAGGGGCCAGCAATTTTTCTTCCTTCTCATGATGCCTAATAGGTATTCTAAAGTGTTCAGCAAGGCGAGAAGCAAAGATGCCTCCAAAAACGGGGCCTTTTGTGCGGTTCAAACTTAATCGTTTAGCAATGATGGCACCCAAGCTAAAGGTTGTGTCTCGAAACAAAGCATGGCGCAAAATGACAATATCAGGGGCACTAAGATTCCCACTGTTCCCGCGACCAATTAAACATATACTAGCAAATATAGCAAAGTAGCGCATAACAGGAAAATGTATACTAGTAATTCTTACCCCTGAAACTTGCCTAGTTTCCCCTACAGCTATCATGTCAATAAACCCTTCAACATCTTCACGACGTGGTTCTTCAAGACTACCAGCAAAGGGTATCTTGCATACTTCAAAAAATTCAAAGAATGACATCTCCTTAACCTCATCATATAAACGAAACTCCACTGAAGGTGGTGATTTCTTAGCATGAAAATGAAAGTTTTGCGTGAAAATATTAGTGAGTAAGAGATATTGTTCACGCTGGTCATGGAGGAAGTCGGCGAGGCCTGCATTGTTTGCCAAATAATAAAAGTCTCCATAAATCCAGGTGGCTTCCAAGAACTCATTACAAGGCCATTCACACAGCGGAACTTCCACATTGCGAGGAAGATTATATTTGGGCTTCTTATTTTCTTCCTTCTTCTTATCCTCTGAACTTTTACTGGAGGAGCCTCTCAACAATCTCTTTATCATTTTCCTCCTATGAAAATTTCTGAAATTTTAAGTAACTCAAAATAAAAGTGAACCAAACTCAATAAGATTGATAGCAACAACTCCTACAAGTGTCTAGAGACTATATCATGCATTAGAACTACTTGGGACCAAAGAAATTTGACATGCAAGCTCAAGAACAAGGTCACCACAGCAGCAAAAATTTGCAATAAATAAAGCACTAGAACAAAAACTAATTGGACCAATGGAGGAGTCACATACCAAGGAACAATCTCCCCAAATAGTTTTGTGAATGGAGCTTTGAGCAAGGAGATCAAAAAATGGCAGCAAGATGAGCTAGAACTCGTGCTTGAGCTGGATAGTGATTTTTTTGGGAGGAAGAAGGAGTGTGTGGGTGCAGGAATAAGTGGAGGGGGGCACGTACGGCCCACGAGGCAGGGGGCGCGCCCTGTGAGGGTGGGCGCGCCCTGGACCCTTGTGGCCAGGTGCTGGCTCCCCTTGTTGTGTTCTCTGTGCCAAATATTCTCAAATATTCTAGAAAAAATCATATTTCATTTTCAGCGCATTTGGAGAACTTTTATTTTCAGGGTATTTTTTATTGCACGGATAAGTCTGGAAATAGACAGAAAATACTATTTTTGCTTTATTTAATCTAATTAACAAAAAGTAAGTGGAGGGTACAGAAGGTTGTGCTATCTAGATTCACACATCTCATGCTCGTCAAAAGGAATCCATTAACAAGGTTGATCAAGTCTTGTTAATAAACTCTTTCCGAATAACATAAAACCGAAGAATTTTCGAATAACACCAGGTTACCTCAATGGGGATATGTATGTCTCCAATAATAAGAATATCATATGTCTTCTTGACAGTAGGAAGAGGAAATTCAAAACCTCCAATAGTAATAGTTGAAAATTTTCCAATAGAATTGATATTGTGGACCTGAGATTGTTTCCTCGGAAAGTGTACCGTATGCTCATTACCATTGACATGAAAAGTGGCATTGCCTTTGTTGCAATCAATAACAGCCCCTGCAGTATTCAGAAAGGGTCTACCAAGGATAATAGACATACTATCGTCCTCGGGAATATCAAGAATAACAAAGTCCGTTAGAATAGTAACATTTTCAACCACAACAGGCACATCCTCACAGATACCGACATGTATAGCAGTTGATTTATCCATTTGCAAAGATATTTCAGTAGGTGTCAACTTACTCAAGTCAAGTCTATGATATAAGGAAAGAGGCATAACACTAACACCGGCTCCAAGATCACATAAAGCAGTTTTAACATAGTTTCCTTTGATGGAGCAAGGTATGGTAGGTACTCCTGGATCTCCTAGTTTCTCAGGTATTCCACCTTTAAAAGTGTAATTGGCAAGCATGGTGGAAATTTCTACTTCAGGTATCTTTATTTTATTGGTAATAATGTCTTTCATATACTTCGCATAAGGGTTTGTTTTAAGCATATCAGTCAAACGCATACGCAAAAAGATAGGTCTAATCATTTAAGCAAAGCGCTAAAAATCCTCATCATCCTTTTTCTTGGATGGTTTAGGAGGAAAAGGCATGGGTTTCTGAACCCATGGTTCTCTTTCCTTACCGTGCTTCCGAGCAACAAATTCTCTCGTATCATAACGTTGATTCTTTGATTGTGGGTTATCAAGATCAACAGCATGTTCAATCTCTACATCTTTATCATTGCTAGGTTGAGCATCATCATGAACATCATCATTAACATTATCACTAGGTTCATGTTCAGTACCAGATTGTGTCTCAGCATCAGAAACATATATATCATTGGGGATTCTCAGGTGTGTCAGCTACAGGTTCACTAGAAGCATGCAAAGTCCTATCATTTTTCTTTTTCTTTTTCTTAGAAGAACTAGCTGCATCTAAATTAGCTCTCTGAGAATCTTGCTCAATTCTCTTAGGGTGGCCCTCAGGATACAAAGGTTCCTGAGTCACTTTACCACCTCTAGTTGCAACTCTAACATCATAGTCATTATTCTTACTATTTAATTCATTGAGCAAATCATTCTGAGCCTTAAGTACTTGTTCTACTTGAGTGGTAACCATAGAAGCATGTTTACTAATGAGTTTCAATTCACCTTTTAACTCTAGACATATAATCACTCAAGCGTTTAATCATATAAGCATTACGTTGCAATTGTCTATCAACATAAGCATTGAAGTTTTCTTGCTTCACAATAAAATTATCAAACTCATCTAAGCATTGGCTACCAGACTTATAACGAGGAATATCACCTTCATCAAATCTATAAAGATAATTTACCTTTACTACCTGTGTCGGGTTATCAAGACCATGTATTTCTTCAATAGGTGGTAAATTCTTAACATCTTCAGCTTTAATACCTTTCTCTTTCATATATTTCTTCGCCTCTTGCATATCTTCAGGACTGAGAAACAGAACACCTCTTTTCTTCGGAGTTGGCTTGGGGGCTGGTTCAGGAAGTGTCCAATTATTTTCATTGGCTAGCATATTATTCAATAGTAATTCAGCTTGATCGACTGTTCTTTCCCTGAAAACACAACCAGCACAACTATCCAGGTGGTCTCTGGAAGCATCGGTTAGTCCATTATAAAAGACATCAAGTATTTCATTCCTCTGAAGAGGATGATCAGGCAAATCATTAAGTAATTGGAGAACCCTCCCCCAAGCTTGTGGGAGACTCTCTTCTTCAATTTGCACAAAATTACATATTTCCCGTAAGGCAGCTTGTTTCTTATGAGCGGGAAAATATTTAGCAGAGAAGTAATAAATCATATCCTGGGGACTACGCACACAACCAGGATCAAGAGAATTAAACCAAGTCTTAGCATCACCCTTTAACGAGAACGGAAACAACTTAAGGATATAGTAATAACGAATCTTTTCATTGTTGGTAAACAAGGTGGCTATATCATTCAACTTAGTAAGATGTGCCACAACAGTTTTAGATTCATAGCCATGGAAAGGATCAGATTCAACCAAAGTAATTAACTCAGGATCAACAGAGAAATCATAATCCTTATCAGTAACAAAGATAGGTGAAGTAGCAAAAGCGGGGTCACATTTCATTCTAGCATTCAAAGACTTTTCTTTCAGCCTAGCTAATAATTTCTTAAGATCATATCTACCGTTGCAAGCAAGAAAGTCTCTAGCAGTTTCTTCATCCATAACATAACCCTCAGGAATAACAGGCAATTCATATCTAGGGGGAGAATCTTCATCATCACTTTCATAAATATTATCAGTTTCAATATTTGCATTCTCCCTAGCCTTAGCAATTTGTTCATCTAGAAATTCACCTAGTGGCACAGTATTATCAAGCATAGAAGTAGTTTCATCATACATAGCAGAAGTAGCATCATCAAGAACATGCGACATATCTGATTCAATAGCAGGGGTAGGTGTCGCAAATTTAATCATAACAGAGGGTGAATCAAGTGCAGAGCTAGATGGCAGTTCCTTACCTCCCCTCGTAGTTGAGGGAAAGATCTTGGTTTTTGATTCCTTCAAATTCTTCATAGTGATCAACATATATAAACCCAAGTGACTTAAAGAATATAGCTATGCTCCCCGGCAACGCCGCCAGAAAATAGTCTTGATAACCCAAAGTGTAGGGGATCGCAACAGTTTTCGAGGGTAAAGTATTCAACCCAAATTTATTGATTCGACACAAGGGGAGCTATCGTGGAATTAGCATGGCAGATGTCCGGTTTAGCGGACTTGATGATGGAACCATCGCACGGGTTAACTTGAAGGGGTTCATAGCACACAAAGGACACAGAGAGTTTATACTAGTTCGGCCCCTTCGATGAAGGTAAAAGCCTACGTCTAGTTGGTTTGGTATTGCTTGGGCGTCGGTTTACAGGGAGCGAATCGCTTGCCTGTAGTCTCGACGGGTTGATTCTTGCTCGTCCTTGAACCGTTACCGGGTCGTCCCTTTATATAGAGGCGACGCCTGGTCCGGTTTACAGAGTCCCGAGGCCGGCTCATACTTGTGTCCGCCTCGGTCTCTTTTCTTTCTTCCTTATCCCTCAAGTTACATCATTGGGCGGTTTACAAACCACGACTCTTTACATGGGCCCTAAGATCTAACGGGCCGTAATTTTTACTAAATATTACAACCAAAACATATTATAACTGAGCCGGTTTACACTAGCCGGTTCATACCTGCTAGTCATATCCCTGACATTAGGCCCCAGAATGATTTGAACTTGTTCATATCAATCTCCCTTGTCTTGTATAATTTTCTTCTGTGTCTTCTCATTTTTGTAAACCGGCTCTGACGTCATCTTCGAGAATCATTGAATCTGACCGTGCCATCATCTCCGCATTTAACGCTGCGAGCTGTACTGTAGCTTTGTTTTAATGGTTATCTCGAAAATCGAGGCGTTAAGGGATCTTTATCCAATCTTTGCTCCCTCGAATCCCGCACCTGTCGCTTCATCTTTGTCCTTCCTTTATAAATACTGCTTGTCCTCATTCGTTGTATCCCCTTCTTACGTCTTCTTCTTCCGCCCGTCGCCCGAGCTTCAAGACTCCATTGACGCCCGAGCTTGACGCGCCGCCGTCGCCCGCCGAGTCCGAAACCTCACTGGCCGCTGCATCAACCTGACTTGGACCAGAGAACTCCGCCGCTGTCCTCCACTGTTCCAGGTACGTCTCTTCTTCCTCGATATAGATCTGCACCCTCTAGGGTTCTTCCCTGTTCCTCCGCCATTAGGGCTTTTAACGAAAGCTTCATCTTGTTCCTCTTAAACGCTTGCTTCGCAGAAAGTTTTTGACCTTTATGCCCAGTTCTTAGATCTTCCACTAGTATTTGCTTTAGTTCTCGCCACTTATACTTATCCTGTAGATTCATCTGCTCCGCATAAGACCCTTGTGTTTCTTCCCGTATTTTCTTGCACTTATTTTTCTTTTCTTTGTACGCCCAGATCTGTTCCACTTTAGCCGTTTACAAAGAAATTGTTTCTTCTCCTTAGTAGATCTCTTAGGTATACTCCGGTTTATACTGTCATGCCCTTCTTCCTGTAAAAAATTTGAAGTTTGAACGTGACGGTTTAGCTGTTCCTCTTTTACTATCATGAACCCGCAGAGACATAGCTCCCTGTTATTGCCGGTTTAACCGTACCATTAGTCCCCTGTCTAAACCGTTGCGTAATCTTCGTAGATATCTTCCGGTTTATATTGATGTACTCGCGTAATTCGGTTTACCCTTTATATTTTTCAGTACTTGTCCTTCTATTGCCATGGCCAAGCAGTTTGTTTCTTGTGATTGGGTCCCTTCCATCATCACTGAAGAAGACTTGGTCAAAATTGCTGAAATTGGTACTTTAGGTCCTCGATCCGTTTTGAAGTGGCGGGCTCCAGGAAATGGATGCCCTCCTACTCCCAGACAAGGGGAGGATATTGTTTTCTTTGACCACATATCTCGAGGCTTCACCCCCCCCCCCGGTTCAAAGTTCTTCTGAGACGTTCTTGCTGCCTTCCAACTTCATCCTCAGGATATTGGGTCCAACTCCATTTCAAATATCTGTGACTTCCAAGTATTTTCAGAGGTGTATCTGCAAGAAGAACCGTCTGTTGATCTGTTCCGGGACTTCTTTCACCTGAACCGGCGCACAGAGTTCACCAGCGGACCGCATCAGGAGCTCGGCGGTGTTAGTATCCAGAAAAGGAGAGACGCTGTCTTTCCCCACGACGCTCTCCACACGCACCCAAAGGAGTGGAACAAATCATGGTTTTACTGTGTTGATACTTCTCCTGAAGGGGAGAACCCCTTGCCGGGTTATCGCGAGCACCGTATTCCGGAGAATCATCCTCTGCTGCAGCGACTTAGCTCTGTCAAACGGACCCAGTTTGCATCCCAGCTCTCTAGATTGAAGGCTTTCATGGCCAATGGTTTAGTTGGAACCGACTTTATGCGCTGCTGGCTCTCTTGGAGTATTCTTCCCTTGAGCCAGCGATCACAGTTGATGTGCCAGTATTCTGATAAACCGGACGATCCTCAACGGTTTACCAAGGAAAAGCTCTCTGAATCGGAGGTTATAGAATCAGCTAAGAAGATGCTCAATGTCTCCTTAGCAGACTGCAGCAAGGTCGGGTTAGCCCCGTATTATAAGAAGAATAAGCTTCCCGCGGTAAGTTTTACTTTGTCCTGTGTTTGTAATCCGTTCCTTTAAACCGTCCTTTCAACTGTCTTTCCTTCTTTTAACTAGGCTGATGATCCTTTCTGGAAGAGAAAGCCTCAGGAGAAAACCGGTAAACAAGCACGCCGGAAGACCTTTGCTAACAAGAAAAGAAAGGCAGCTGTTTTTTTTTTTTTTGACTATAAAGAAAGGCAGCTGTTGACTCCAGCTCTCACGCCGAGGATGATGATCCGGATTCCGAGGTATAAATTAATCCGGTTTTAATTTGCTTTCTTGTACTCATATCTGTATCTAATGATAACTTTCCACAGGAGTTGGCTGAAGGTGATAATCCGGCCGAAGTTGAGGTAACTGTCTTTTCTTCTGATTCAGAACCTCTTCCACAAAAAAATCGTCGGACCGTCAGGAAATACCAATTTTCTCACCCTTATGCTCAATTGGATCCTAATTTTCTTTTGAAGAAACAACAACATGAAGCTCTTCGCCGGACCACTCGCCATAGTGGCCTGGCGGTGGAATCATCCGGGATTTCTTTAACTCCGGCTCGGAAGCGTCGTGCTGAGGTGATACTTTCTCCGACTCTTCTTCATCCCAAGGCCGGGCTTATCCGAAAACCTCTTAAACCATCTGACCCTGATTATCAGGAAACTCCACTGTCTTCTTCTGGTGAATCGACTACCACTCAGCTTCCCCCATTGAAAACCGTCCCAGGGTAAATCTTTTTAACATGTCCGGTTTATGATTCCCTTTTTGCTTTACAATGTTAACTCATTTTGCAAACTTTTTTCAGCAAGCCAAAGCCTAGCAAGAAACCAAAGGCAAACAAACCCCCTGCTGAGACTTCTGCAGATAATCCGGCGATTGATCCGGCAACGACCATTCCTCCAGAAGGCGAGCCCATAGCTCCTCTTGAAGATCCTGCGCCTACGGATCATATCTCAGTACCCGAGAATCCTACTGCTGAAGATGTCCACAATCCGCCAAGTCCTGCCCGGGTCAACTCTCCTCAAATTAATCCGGCATCTCCCAATCCGGCTCACACTGCGACTCCACCAACTGCACCTGCTTCTCCAGAAGTTGTAGTGACTGGGGCTGCCTTCGTTGCTCCGGCTGAGCCCACCGTTTTAGCCAAGCATACGGCTAAAATGGAGAAGCTGTATAAGGAGAATGGCAAATGGAGTACTGAAGTATCCAATCTTGCAGATATGAGTGCCCAAGAGATCTATTTTGGGTACCTAAACCGGCTCCACAGCAGCCGAGACTATGAAGCAAGTTTGGTTAACTTGATGAAGGAGAAATATGAGGTAATCCTTTTCTTCTGACTTTGTGCTTGTGATATGCTCCTATCCCATAACAGCCCCCAAGTTCCGGTTTAGCTGCATACTGAAGGTGAACCGGAACTTTATAGTTTGAACAATTGATCTTCACATTATCCCCCAAGTATCAAGTGGATAACTTGTTTATGTATTTGATACTTGTAAAAATTTCTGCTGATACTTCAATCATCCATTAGCCTCCAAGTGTCAAGTAGACAACTTGCTTGTGTGCTTGAGACTTGTAACTTTGAATTGCTGCTGTTTATTGCTTCAACTGCCATTAGCCCCCAAGTGTCAAGTAGACAACTTGTTTGTGTGCTTGAGACTTGTCTGATTTTTGCTTCTTGTCACTTGATTATGCTTGCATGCTGACTTAAACCGGAACGCTGATGAGATCTATGAACTTCGGAGCCGTCTTGCTGAGACAGAATCTGCCGCTTCGAAAGCCAAGAAAGATCTTCAGGTAAGTTTAAAGACTGCTGAAGATCTGAAAAAGTTCTTTGAAGAAGAGCGGACCACTTTTGAGGTTCAGAAGAAAGAATTGGAAAAAAGGGTTCAGGACGCTAAAGGGGCGCTTAATCCGGTTACAGAAGAATTAACCGGTTTAAAGCAGCAAATTGAGTTGATGACCTCTGCAATCTTTGGTAAGTATAATCAGAACTCCTGCTTTATCCTTGCGATTTTCTACCTGTGCCGGTTTAACCGTAATACTTATATGCAGGGCGCCGTGTCATCCATCTTGGGGATGACCTAGGGAAGAAACTGAAAGCATGTTACACTTTGGTCGAGCAGCTGTATTCCGGCGCTCAGAGGATCATTAGTGCAACATCCTTTGGTAAACCGGCCCCCACAACTATTCAAGGCACGTTGGAGAAGTTATCTGTTCTGCCGATTCGTCTTGAAGAAGTTAAAAAATCTGCTGCTCGAGGCGGTGCCCTTCTGGCCCTTACCAGGGCTAAGGCCTGGGTTCCGGATCTTGATCCGGAAGAAGCTTTAACTGGATTTCCTGACACAAAAGACGACGGTTCCACTTTTACCGCAAAGGATCTCTACGCCTTGACGAAGGAGATGCGCCCCCTCGCCATCAAGCTTGCAGCTGAATCCAATTTATCCAGGTATCATCCGGGGTACGACTTGCAAAACGAGCGTGGAGCGGCCGGTTTATGACACCGTCAATTTAATCCCACCGGTTCGCCCTCATACCTTCGCTCCAGATATCGAACCTTCTGAGCTGATCAACGAAGAGATGTATTTCCGGGCTTTGACGAAGTTTGATTGGCGTGTTCCGGACTTCCAACCGCTTCAAGAGGACGAAGACATTCCGGATCAAGCTGATGGCCAGCCGTCTCAGCAAGAAGGAGCATAACTCAGAATTTATTGTTGTAATTGCAGTCTCTGCTTTATCAGACAATCTTTTTAATCCGTCCGGCTTGCTATGCCTTGTAATAGGATAGCTGAAAACATGATCCGCTTTAATCCGGATATTATGTCTTTCTTGTGTGAGATATTTGCTAATTTAAATGTTGTTTGATGTCGTTTATCTTGCGTATCATTTGTTCCTGCAAAAGTAATACTGAAAATATGTCCTAGTGGTTTACCACTGGACGGATTAAATTGTTCTCTCAAAACGTCAAACAAGTACATACTTATACCAGAAATAAAGTTTTACCTGAGATTATATATGCTCGTACTCTTAATCCGGTAGAACTTTAAAGTCTCTTGATGAAGATCTTCATGGATCCAATTAGAAACGCGGGTTTTGATGATAGACTCCGGTTTATCTCGTTCTGAAACTTTGTTCAGAAATTTGTGGCTTGTTGCCTGATGGATGATCCGGGTTATAATGAACACCGGTTTATTCATGCTGATATTCATGACCCAGACTTTTCACTTTATAAATATGCGGTCAGCTTCTGTAGCTGTTCCACTCCGGTTTAAAGGGTTACAAAACACAAACACCAAAAAGATGCAAAATTTGCAAATAAGACCATGTAGTCGAGGCTTTTTAAGAGCTGCCAGGCTCAAAGCAAGGTTCAGCCAATCACTGGATGTGGATTATCCATCTTTCCAGAGGGCCTAGCCAATCACCGAATGTGGATTATCCATCTTTTCAGAGGGCCGTAAGAACCAGACGAAAAAAATTGAGCCAATCACTGGATGTGGATTATCCATCTTTCCAGAGGGCCTAGCCAATCACTGAATGTGGATTATCCATCTTTTCAGAGGGCCGATAGATACTTAATAAACCATCATAAACAATGTAGCCAATCACTGGATGTGGATTATCCATCTTTCCAGAGGGCCTAGCCAATCACTGAATTTGGATTATCCATCTTTTCAGAGAGCCGATCGATGGTGCAGAAGAAAAACTTTTAGCCATTCACTGGATGTGGATTATCCATCTTTCCAGAGGGCCTCCATGGTTCCTCGAACCTGTGGGTAAATCCGACTGTCCATAAGAATTTTTAGCCAATCACTGAATGCGGGTGAACCCGACTGTCCAGAGGGCCTCCATGGTTCCTCGAACCTGTGGGTAAATCCGACTGTCCATAAGAATTTTTAGCCAATCACTGAATGCGGGTGAACCCGACTGTCCAGAGGGCCTCCATGGTTCCTCGAACCTGTGGGTAAATCTTGAAGCGTCCTCTTTTGAACCGGATGTCATCTCATGCTCTTTAGGGAGTTTTATTGCTTCTGCAAAAAATCAACTTTAAACCGGCCAAAATGTTGAAATATAATATCTGATAAAACTTGCATGGTTGTCCTCACAAGATATTTGTATTTGGAAAAAAAGGGCTGAGCCCCCGGTTTACCGAGGGTGCCAGTTTATTCATTAATCATAATATATACATAGGATACAGTGGAGCTCATAGCTCAAGTATAGTATGGCCGTAAATGGGCGATGTTCCATGGCCTCTTCGTCCCCTCTTCTGATGTCCGTGAGTCCTTGTGTTCTCGAACGTCCACCAAGTAATATGAACCGTTGTGTAGGTTCTTACTGACCACAAAGGGCCCTTCCCAAGGTGGGGATAGCTTGTGCATATCTGTTTGATCTTGGATGAGCCGGAGTACCAAGTCGCCCTCCTGGAACGTCCTTGTTTTGATCCGGCGGCTATGATATCTGCGTAAGTCTTGTTGATAAATTGCAGATCATGTCGCAGCTATATCACGCTCTTCATCCAACCAGTCTAAACTGTCTTGCCTTGCTCTCTCGTTGGCCGCTTCAACATAAGCCGCTACCCTTGGTGAATCATGACGGATATCGCTTGGAAGGACTGCTTCAGCACCATAGACCATGAAGAAAGGCGTGTAACCTGTAGACCGGTTTGGTGTAGTGTTGATACTCCAAAGAACAGATGGTAACTCCTCAACCCAGCATCCTGGGGTTCTCTGCAAAGGAGTCATTAGCCGGGGCTTGATACCTCGCAAAATCTCCTGATTTGCCCTTTCAGCCTGACCATTAGATTGGGGGTGGGCAACAGAAGACACATCCAAGCGAATATGTTCTCGTTGACAGAATTCTTCCATCTCACCCTGAGACAAATTGGTGCCATTGTCTGTGATGATGCTGTGTGGAAAGCCAAACCGGAAAATTACTTTTTTGATGAATTTTACTGCCGTTGCCGCATCACACTTGCTTATAGGCTCTGCCTCAACCCACTTAGTAAACTTATCTACTGCTACTAGTAGGTGAGTTTTCTGATCTTGGGATCGCTTGAAGGGTCTAACCATATCAAGCCCCCAAGTCGCAAATGGCCAAGTTATTGGTATCATCCGGAGCTCCTACGCCGGAACCAGAGCCCGCCTCGAAAATTTCTGACAAGCATCACACTTCCGGACCAGATCCGCCGCATCAGCATGAGCGGTTAGCCAATAGAAACCATGCCGGAACGCTTTGGCCACCAAGGATTTTGAACCGGCATGATGACCACAGTCCCCTTCATGGATCTCGCGAAGAATTTCAGAACCTTCCTCAGCTGATACACATCGCTGAAATACACCAGAAGTACTGCGATGATGAAGCTCTCCGTATGCAATCGTCATGGACTTAGAACGCCGGATTATCTGCCGTGCTTCTTCTTCATCGCCCGGTAGCTCTCCCCGGCTCAGATATGCCAAATAAGGCAGCATCCAATCTGGAATAACATGAAGCGCTGCAACTAACTGTGCCTCCGGATCAGGAACAGCTAAGTCTTCCTCCGATGGTATCTGAACCGAAGGACTGTGCAATTCATCCAAAAAAGTGTTCGGTGGCACCGGTTTACGTTGAGAACCCAGCCGGCTTAGAGCGTCGGCCGCTTCGTTCCTTCGCCGGTCTATATGATCCACCTGATACCCTTTGAAGTATCCTGCGACTGCTTCAACCTCTTGTCTATAAGCTGCCATGAGGGGATCTCTTGAATCCCACTTGCCGGAAACTTGCTGTGCCACCAAATCTGAGTCGCCAAAGCACTTAACCCGGCTCAAGTTCATCTCCTTTGCCAGCCGCAAGCCATGAAGTAATGCTTCATATTCCGCTGCATTATTAGTACAAGGAAACAATAGGCGGAGGACGTAACAAAATTTATCACCTCGGGGGGAAGTTAAGACAACTCCAGCCCCCGAGCCCTCCAATTGCCTTGAACCGTCAAAGTGAATCGTCCAGTAAGTAAGATCCGGCTTCTCCTCAGGGGTTTGCAACTCTGTCCAATCATTGATGAAATCTACCAATGCCTGAGATTTTATAGCGGTGCGTGGTACATACTTCAACTCATGTGGGCTGAGCTCTATGGCCCACTTCGCCACTCTACCTGTAGCTTCCCTGTTCTGGATTATGTCTCCCAACGGTGCTGAACTAACCACAGTTATTGGATGACCTTGGAAATAGTGCTTCAGTTTCCGGTTTGCCATGAACACACCATATACTAACTTCTGCCAGTGAGGGTACCTCTGCTTGGATTCAATGAGTACTTCACTCACGTAATAAACCGGGCGTTGAACCGGGTATTCCTTCCCTGCTTCCTTGCGCTCAACCACGATTGCGACGCTCACTGCCCGTGCATTGGCAGCGACGTATAACAGCAACGGCTCCTTGTCAATAGGGGCAGCTAGGACCGGCGGCTTTGCCAATTGCCGTTTTAGATCCTCAAACGTTGCATTTGCCTCATCACTCCATATAAACCGGTCTGTTTTCCTCAGCATCTGATAAAGCGGAATCGCCTTCTCTCCCAAACGGCTGATGAACCGGCTTAATGTTGTGATCCGGCCAGCGATACGTTGAACATCGTTGATGCAAACCGGTTTAGTCAAAGATGTGATGGCCTTGATTTTCTCCGGATTGGCTTCTATTCCTCTGTTTGAGACCAAGAATCCCAGTAGTTTACCTGCCGGAACACCAAAGGCACACTTCTCCGGATTAAGCATTATCTTATAAGCTCGAAGATTATCAAAAGTCTCCTTAAGATCCTCTATCATTGTCTCCTCTTTCCTCGATTTAACCACAATGTCATCCACGTAGGCATGAACATTCCTCCCTATCTGCCCTTTCAGACAATTCTGAACGCAACGCTGATAAGTTGCTTGAGCACTTTTTAGCCCAAAAGGCATAGACACATAGCAAAAAGCACCAAAAGGGGTTATGAAAGCTGTCTTCTCTTGGTCTTTAACTGCCATCTTGATCTGGTGATATCCTGAATATGCATCCAAAAAACTTAGCCGCTCACATCCCGTTGTGGCATCGATAATCTGATCAATGCGGGGGAGAGCAAAAGGATCAGTTGGGCAAGCTTTATTGAGGTCTGTGTAATCCACACACATTCTCCACTTCCCATTCTTGTTTAACACCAGCACCGGATTAGCCAACCACTCCGGATGAAAAACTTCCACTATGAATCCTGCGGCCAAAAGCCTGGCCACTTCTTCTCCTATAGCCTTGCGCCTCTCTTCGTTGAAGCGGCGCAAATATTGCTTAACCGGTTTATATTTCGGATCAATGTTAAGGCTATGCTCAGCGAGTTCCCTCGGTATACCTAGCATGTCAGAAGGTTTCCATGCAAAGATATCCCGGTTCTCACGGATGAACTCGATGAGCGCGCTTTCCTATTTGGGGTCAAGGTTAGCGCTGATAGTGAACTGCTTGGATGAATCTCCTGGCACAAAATCAACTTGCTTGGTCTCCTCTGCCGATTTAAACTTTAATGCCGGATCATGCTCTGTAGTTGGCTTTTTCAGCGGAGTCATATCTGTCGGATCAACATTATCTTTATAAAATTTCAACTCTTCTGTGGCACATACCGCCTCCGCATAAGCTGCGTCTCCTTCTTCACATTCCACCGCTATCTTGCGACTTCCATGAACCGTGATCGTGCCCTTGTGACCCGGCATTTTGAGTTGCAGATAAACGTAACATGGCCTAGCCATAAACTTAGCATAAACCGTCCTCCCAAACAGAGCGTGATAAGGGCTTTTGATCTTGACGACTTCGAAAGTTATCATCTCTGACCTGGAATCATGCTCATCTCCAAAGGTAACTTCCAAGTCAATCTTTCCAACCGGATAGGCCGACTTACCTGGGACCACCCCATGGAACACCGTGTTCGATTGTCTTAGCTTTTTATCCGTCAGGCCCATACGACGGAAAGTCTCATAGTACAAGATGTTGATGCTGCTTCCACCGTCCATGAGAACCTTAGTGAATTTATAACCTCCCACCTGAGGTGCCACCACCAAGGCCAAGTGGCCCGGATTATCCACCTGCATTGGGTGGTCTTCCCTACTCCATACAATGGGCTGTTCTGACCAGCGTAGAAATTGCGGTGTTGCCGGTTCAACCGCGTTAACTGTCCGCTTCAAAACCTTCTGATCTCGCTTACACAGACTTGTGGTGAAGACATGATATTGCCCACTGCTCAATTCCTTTGGATTACTCTGATATCCGGATTGCGGCTGCTGTTGCTGATGCTGTTGATTCCCCTGATTATTGTAATTCCCTTGGCCCTGCTGTTGATTGCCTTGGTTGTTGTAACCACCTTGGCCATGCTGCTGACTGCCTTGATTATTGTAACCACCCTGGTTACGCGGCTGATTGCCTTGATGATTATAACTTCCTTGATTATTCTGATTACCGGCCCGGTTTTGATAACCATTGTTATTGCCCCTATATCCTGATCCGGAGCTGCTCCCCTGATGACCCGGACCATAAAACCCAGAACCTGAACCGCCATTTGGAGGCCTGTTATGAGGATTAAAGCGGCCCGCCATTGCTTCCATAAGGGGCATGCACTCTCTTATGGTGTGTTTTGCCGGTCGATTTCTCGTGCCATGCTTCGGACAAGGCCGATCTAACTCTTGGTCCCAGCTAACAGTCCCTCCGCCGGTTTGTGGAGGTGGGTTTCCCATGCTATGCTGAAAGCCCCCTTGAACTTGAGTGTTGGCCACGAAGTCAGAGCCACCTTCTGCCTTCCGTTTGCCCAAAAAACTCGCAGTAGCCGGATTAACTTGTGCCGGTTTACCAGACTTGCTAACCTTCCCCGCCTTGTCTCCTTCAGCTTCTGGATACTTGGTATTATCAGAGTCCCCATATTTTACCAAGGCACTCATGAGAGTTCCCATATCATTACAATCCCTTTTAAGCCGTCCAAGCTTCAACTTTAAAGATTCAAACCGGCAATTGTTTTCCAAAGTCGCTATCGCCGTACTAGGATTAATACCATTCGAAGAGTGCAAGATCTCCGCTACTCTCCATACCCAAGCAGCCGTAGACTCCTGCTCTCCTTGCACACAAGCTGCTAGATCCACCACTGACATCGGCTGCTTGCATGTATCTTTGAAGTTTTTGATAAACTGGCTGCGTAGTTCCCCCCATGATCCGATAGAGTTTGGGGGTAAACCCTTCAGCCAGGTCCTGGCTGTACCCTCAAGCATCATAGTAAAATACTTTGCACAAGCCGATTCATCCACGTCCAGCATCTCCATGGCCATCTCATAACTTTCAACCCAAGCTTCTGGAGCTAAATCTGCTGTGTAATTAGGTACCTTGCGGGGCCCCTTAAAATCTTTAGGCAGCTTGACACCCCGTAAAGCGGGGACAAGACATTGCACCCCAAAAGAACTCGTCGTAACTCCTGTTTCTGCTGTGGCTGTGTGAACCGGCGTCGTTTGACGAACCTCCTCCCGGGCTCCTGACCTAACCCGGTTTGTATCCGGGGCTGGTGCCGCTGCGCCTGCCGGATTATCCTGTCTGTGCTGATGCCGCCTGCGTTCACTGCTAGATACTTCTGGTTCCTCCCAATGCCTAGTGTAACTCCGGCTGGGACGTGGTGTTGAATGTAGCCTTTCCCTGCTATGAGAGTATGATTGCTGCTGTATTAACGCCGTATTAAGCAGCTCCTTGACCCTGCGCGCCTCCAATGCCACCGGAGACGTCTCCTCCACGGGTAAAGCGGCCAAACGTGCAGTAGCTGCAGCGATGTTATCCAAAGGATTTGAATAATGACCTGGAGGTGTGGTAACGTAAGGTGCAGACGTGATCCGACGATCTTGCTCTGCGGTGGGCTGCGGAACCGGCTCCTCCCTGGCCGGGGGTGCCCTCCGGTTTAAAGCCGGATTATTACTAGTCCCAGCCCCAGGTGTCCTGAACAGATTCGTTGCTTCATAAACCGGCGGCAGACGAGACTGGTACTTTCGTCCCCTTACTCCTTCCATAGAAGCTTGCTCCATCCTTAGGTGAAACGCCTGATCATTCAGCTATGCTTGTCTCACTGCTATCATTGCCCTCTCTGCCTTCAGATCCTCCTTTAATTGATCAATCCGGCCTTTCAACTGAAGGAGCTCTGCATCATGATGCGCCTTGTCTGCTGGAGCTACTGTTTCCACCGCTTTAGCTGTGAACTCCTCGATCAAGGTGGATAGAACCTCAGTAGGTGAGAGGGCCGGGCCACTCCCTCCTACACCAACTTCTGCTGTCGTCCCGTTCACTGTGGGCTGTGAACCGGCCATAAAGACAGCCACCCGGTTTGGCGAGTCGAAGGGGTCTGGAATACTGTTTCCATCGGACTCGCCCTCATACCGACCGTCCTGCAACTGATACAGAGACTCAGTTTCTCCAGATGAAGATTCGTCATCGGAGTAGACAACGGTTGCACCATCGGATTCCGATCCGTCTGCGGCTCGAACTCCGTGAATTCCTCCAACGAACACGTGCTTCTTGGCGGGCTGAATCCAGGCTGATCTCGCACGCTGAGCCGGCTCGACGATGTTGGGGAAGATGTCCGGCTCAGGTCCCGGTTCGCTGATTTTGCCAATGAAGACTTGGATGCCACCGAAAGGAGCCCGGTACCCGTATTCGATTGAATCGGCCTCCGGTCCCCAACCTGCGTCGTCGATGTAGATCCGGCCACGGCGACTCTTGGTCATCCGGCCGACCGCGTAACCCTTGAGCCCTTCAAAGCTGCCCTTCAAGAACTCGAAACTATCGTGCGGAGGCCCCACGGTGGGCGCCAACTATCGTGGAATTAGCACGGCAGATGTCCGGTTTAGCGGACTTGATGATGGAACCATCGCACGGGTTAACTTGAAGGGGTTCATAGCACACAAAGGACACAGAGAGTTTATACTAGTTCGGCCGCTTCGATGAAGGTAAAAGCCTACGTCTAGTTGGTTTGGTATTGCTTGGGCGTCGGTTTACAGGGAGAGAATCGCTTGCCTGTAGTCTCGACGGGTTGATTCTTGCTCGTCCTTGAACCGTTACCGGGTCGTCCCTTTATATAGAGGCGACGCCTGGTCCGGTTTACAGAGTCCCGAGGCCGACTCATACTTGTGTCCGCCTCGGTCTCTGTTCTTTCTTCCTTATCCCTCAAGTTACATCATTGGGCGGTTTACAAGCCACGACTCTTTACATGGGCCCTAAGATCTAACGGGCCATAATTTTTACTAAATATTACAACCAAAACATATTATAACTGAGCCGGTTTACACTAGCCGGTTCATACTTGCTAGTCATATCCCTGACAGGAGCCAAAGAATACTCTTAAGTATTAGCAGCTGAGTTGTCAATTCAACCACACCTGGAAACTTAGTATCTGCAGCAAGGTAATTTAGTAGCAAGGTAATATGGAAATAGTGGTAACAACAGTAAAAGTAACGGTAGTGTTTTTGTAGTTTTTGTAACAGTAGCAGCGGAAAAGTAAATAAGCAACAAGCAAAATGTGAAAAGCTCGTAGGCATTGGATCGGTGATGGAGAATTATGTCGGATGCGATTCCTCATGTAATAGTTATAACCTAGGGTGACACAGAACTAGCTCCAGTTCATCAATGTAATGTAGGCATGTATTCTGAAAGTGCAGTATATCGACTAGAGGGGGGTGAATAGGCGATTTTTATGAAATGCTTCAAAACATGGTAGTTTCAAAGACAAACGATAAGCTCAAGCCTATTAGTATGCAGCGGAAAGTGGACTACACTAGATAAGCCATAGTCATGTATTCAATGAAGTGAAAACATGAAGACTAATAGCAACTAGGCAGTAGTGATCATAAAGGAAGAAGGAATGAAGCCAATCGCAACAAGTAGATACTCAGTGAAGACAATCAGATAAGGCAAGCATGCAATGTCTTCACAACATAGAGCAGTAAGTAAAGGGAAGGAAAGGATAGAACCAGTAGCTCGGGGAAGACAGTGATTTGTTAGACCAGTTCCAGTGGCTGTGACAACTGTACGTCTGGTTAGGGAGGCTGAGATTTAACTCAAAAGACCGTGCCTTCACCTTGTTCCCCTTGAGCTAAGGACACCCAGTCCTCGCCCAATCACTCTGGTAAGTCTTCAAGGTAGACTTCCTAACCTTCACAGACTTCGTTCACCGGCAATCCACAATGACTCGTGGATGCTCAGAACACGACGCCTAACCGGCTGGAGGAAACACAGTCCTCAAGTGTAATAAGTCTTCAGATCACATAGACAGAAAGACTTCAGTGATGCATAACACTCTTTGGCTCTGGGTGTTTGGGCTTTGTCCTCGCAAGGATTTCTCTCTCAAATGCTTCGGAGGTGGGTTGCTCTCAAACGACAAAAGCCGTGTAATAACTCTAAGCAGCCACCAATTTATGGTGAAGGGGGTGGGCTATTTATAGCCACTGGGCAACCCGACCTGATTTGTCCGAAGTGACCCTGGGTCTCTAAGGAACTGACACGTGTTCTAACGGTCAGATTTCAAGCACACACGACAACTTTACTTGAGCTCCAAGTAAAGCTGACTCGTCCGCCTCTGGATAAGATTTGGTCTCATAGTCTTCGCTCGAAGACATAGGATTTGGTTGAGCATCACTTCAGTCACTCTGACTTAGTTCACTTGGACCCCACTTAACAGTACGGTGGTTCCTATGACTCAACAAAGAAGATAAGGAAACAGCGAAACATCTATGTCTTCGCTCTCCATAGTCTTCACACAATGTCTTCTAATGCCATAGTTTTCAATATGATTATCTTCATATACCACCAGTCATATCAATGTCTTCATACATTTTTAGGGGTCATCTCCGGTAGGTTAACTAAATCAATGAGGGACTACTACCTGTGTTATCCAGCAATTCTCACAAACACATTAGTCCCTCAACCAGGTTTGTCGTCAATACTCCAAAACCACTAGGGGTGGCACTAGATGCACTTACAATCTCCCCCTTTTTGGTGATTGATGATAAACTGGTTGAAGTTTTCAACGGGGATAAAGATATGTGAAATTGTAAAGGATAAAGGTATTATCTTCCTAAGTAGCAAAAGGCTCCCCCTGAAGATGTGCATATAGTTGATTTGCCTTTGAATGCAAATACACATGGCAGGTTGTACTTGTGGAGATCCTCTTCAACTTATGAAGACAATTCATCATGCATAATTGATATGTCGAAGATAATGTCATGCATAATGAAAAATGGACGTCTGCAATAATGACTAAGTGCGGAATATAAGGTAGCAGATGCGGAATTTATCATCGCATTACAGAGTAGCATAAAAACGTAGCAGACGACCATCAGTTGAAGTGTTACAACTCAAAGAACTAAATGTAGCAAAACGAGAGTTGTAAACACTAGGCAAATTATAAAGCACCCGCCCATATGGACCCGCTTGAAGACTCAACTCATATGCTTCTCCCCCTTTTGTCAGTAAGGACCAAAAAGGTTTGAAGACATAGAGCCTCTACTCGTTCCCAGTTGGAGCAGAAGAGGATGCAGGGTCGGTGTTGTTGTTTGGCGGTGCAGAAGTGGTTGGTGCAGTGTCGATGCGCGCTGAAGTAGGAGGCGGTGAAGTAGCATCATCCTGATCATCGATCACCCTAGCGTCAATGGTTGCAACGGAGGAGGAGTATTCAGAATCTTCAAGAGATGGAGTTCGACGCATAACATCAGTCCTTGGAGGAGTGTTGTCAAACTTGAATCTCTCAGTGAAGCCATCGTCTTGAAGATCCGCTTCAGCACTCAGCAAGGTCAAACTCTTCCTAGACCTCTGACATGTTTCATGAGCAACAAAAGCATTCTTGGTGGCAAGATTGCGAATGCGATTGACATCCACCAAGAGGCTTTGCATCTGACGCTTTAACCAGAGGTGATGCTTGTCCTGTTTCTGATGAAGGGCTACCAGAAGCTTTCGGTTGTTCAGGACACGAGATCGCTTCTGAGGCCTTTGAGCGATGGTGCTTTCAGTGGCTTCGGTTTCAGTGTGTCGAGGTAGACGAGTATGGCCAGCCAAAGGATAGATGCGTGAGACTGCTGGAACTCCTTCAATCTGCTGAGTGAAGCTCTGGTGATCAGTGTTGTGAAGACTAACTGGCTCTTTAGCAAGCTCTTGGTAGATGGCTTCAGCTGACATATCAACCTCAGGCAAGAAAATCTGATGGTTGCGAGCAGAGGGTTGATAGGTGACAGCTGAATGCAACTTGATGAGGCGCATTATCTAAGGGGCATAAAATTTCAGACCAAATAGATCAGCTCCAGACATAGCCATTTGCCTGATGAAGAAATCTTGAGCATTGAAGCTGATGCCATTGAAGATATAGAAGACCAAAGTCTTCATAGTGCCTTCAAGCTTGGCTGATGAAGAATGTCCTTTGATTGGCCATAGAGTACGCCTTATGATGTGATAGATGGTACGCGGCAGGTACTCTAGGTCTTCAACAAAGAATTCCTTAGGGTATTCAGCATCACTTGGCAGAGGCTTCATCATGCTGAGCATTTGGCTCATGTTGGGCTGACGCTTCTGAAAGATACTCTCCAAGGCTTCAGTGTGCAGTTGATAGCCAGGTTCATATAGATCTCCTGGAGTGGACAGGCCAGTAAGCTCAATGAGATCAAAGGCTTTAGCTTCATGATGCATATTGCCTGTCATCCACTCAAGGACCCATGTCTTCGGATCCCTGCTGTAGCCTCGGATGTGGAGTGTTGCATAGAATTGCAGAAACAGCTCTTCATTCCAATGCTCTTTATCTGTGACAAAATTGAGTAGGCCAGCATCACGGAAGCAGTCAAGAGCTTCCTCCAAGCAGGGCAGACCAGCAATAGCTTTAGTGTCAAGACGCATATGAGGGAAAATGCGCCCTTGATCATAGAGTACTCTTGAGTAGTAGCTGCGCTGTTGATGGCTCCAGAACCTGTCTGGTGATATTCTTGGTTTGGAATATGGGTTCTTGGCGCTGTCAAAGAGGGTGTTGTGCGCAGTGAAGCTATTAGCATTGAACGACCCTGAAGAGGTTGCAATACCTGGAAACCTTGGCAGTCTTGGCTTAGGCTTCTGAAGTTGGGGCCTGTGAGCGACATGATGATCAAACTGAGGACCAGCAACACGTGGTTCAGTGGTAGGTGGCGGAATCAGAATGGGCCACCGGACAGTAACAAGCTGATCATCCTTTTTGTATGCTTGCTTAATGGTATGAGGCCGTGGAGGCGGAACAGGAGCAGAGGCATTTTCTTCAAGGTGCAGATTGGCGTCAGGTGCAGCATTGGCTTCAGGCACATCACTGGCTTCAGGAGCAGCAACTTCAGGCGCAGTTACTTTAGGCGCCACATAAGCTTCAGCCATGACCTCGTCATTGGCTTCAGTGTTGGCGGTGGCAGCCTCTGAATTTGTTGCCTCCACATCAGGAGCTGGAGGGTCGGACACGTTCTCCTCGAGAACAGGGGGTGCGGCAGTACTTTCTTCTTCAACTTGGGGTTGTTCTTCTTCTTGTTGGGGTGGTTCTTCTTCGGCTGATGTAGCCGGAATATCTTCAGCCGCTTTGGCTTCAGAGACTGAGGGGTTCCCAGTAGGAGCAGCATCAGGTGCAGATGGTTGCTCTACTCCTTCTGGAACACTTGGGGCAGCAACTTGAGGCCTTGGTCCTTTGCAAAGCCTGCGAAAAGCTGGCGACGCCTGAGGAGATGGAGGTTGTTGGGCCTCAAAGTCTTCATCTTCAAGCACCGTACTGGTGTCTTGAGTTTGCTGGGGAGTGGCTTGCGTATCATGTGGGTGATCAGCCCACGAGTCATCCCGAGCAATTGGCGTCAATGGACGACCAATGCTGATGTGTTCGCTGTTCGTAAGAACAGGCGAAGATTCAATGTTGTATTCGATCTAAGGAAGGACTTCATCATCTTCAACATTGTCTTGAGGACCAATGTCTTCAGCTATGGTGGGGTCGACAGCTGGAATGTCTTCAGCCTCTGTGGGAGCAGGCTCATGAACAGTCAGTCTTCGTTCTCTCTGGGCAGATGCAGGGCGAGCAGCTGAAATTGGCTCGACAAAGATAGGCTCTTTGGAAGCAGCCTTATCCCTCTTGGTCTTGCGCTTCTTGGTGGGTGGAGCTTCATTAGTAGATTGCTTACGCTTGCGAGCTTCAGCTTCAGCCACCTTAGTCTTCTTGAGCTTTGAAGCGGTTGGGGTTGCCTTAGGCTTCGAGCCAGTCATGCTAGCAGGGAAGACTATGCAAGGCATTTCCTGCCCAGATTCTTCAGCTTCGGGTACTGGTTGCTTCTTCTTCTTGGCAGCCATCCGTGGGTCAATGTCAGGACGCCCAAGTTCCTTACGCTTTTCAGCTTCATTGAATGCTTGAACGCATTTTGCAGCCAAGTCCTTGATTTGCTCACGAGACCCTTTAGCTTCTTCACGTCGCTGGCGAAAGGCTTCCTTGAGCTCGTGCATCATAACTTTGAAGTTTTGAATTTCTTGCACGCTGAGCTCGTCCACATGCTTCTTGAACTGAGCTTTTTCATAGTCTATCTTCTGCTTCATCTCAACAATTCTTTGGGCCAGAGCCAGCTCAGAAGCAATGGCGCCATGGAAGGAGACGCTGAGGCCAACTGGAAGTTGAAGATCGTCGAAGCTTAGATTGGGTGTGTCAAACCATTCATCAATGAAGTTATTGAGCACTTCAACGTCAAAGAGCGGCAAATCATTGAAGATTTCACCATCTTGCTTGCTCTTGATCAATAGCTCCAGAGCATCATCACCAAGATCTTCATCACTTGAGAGATCAAGGGTATCATTGGCAGTCTTCAGTACTGCATCAAGAGTGAGAGCTGGACTGGGGTTGCGTGTTGGCTTCCTCTTCAGTTGTCTGCTCTTGGAGATACGAGAGTGTTCCTCGGATTGCACACTTGGTTTAGGTAGAGCAGTGGCCAAAGGCTTCACTCTAGACGCCCTTGGAGGAGTAGTCTTCTAAGCCTTTGATTTCTTCTTCTGGGGCTTCGGTGTTGCAGGTGCTTCTTCAGAGTCAGCATCTGCTTCAGGCTGATCCACATCTGCCCCTTGAACCCTTATGTGACTGATGAGGCCCTCTAGGTTGTAGAAGGGCCCAACCAGATTCGGTTCAGCTTCGCGCGTGCCATCAGCGCGGGGCGCAGAGGGGCCAGGATTGAAGTCTAATCCCCAAAGCTTCTTGTTCTCTTTGGCCGAGTTCTTGGTGAATTGAAGATTTCGCTTGAATAGATTGTCGTCGCGACACCAGAGCAGAGAGCTTGGATCAGCATCAGCAGGCTGAGGCCCTCTGACCATGCAAGGATAGAAGCCTTGAGCAATGGCTTCAGCACGAGTCTTGGGGGGAAGATTCTTATAAGTGATATCTCCCCATGGATGCTTGATGGCGTATTTCTCAGCATACTCTTGGGTCACGAACCTATACTTGAACCACTGTTCGGCCCAGTATCTTCGAATCCATTGGATTCGTGTCTTCCTCTGATTGTAATCCTCCTCTGGATCAGTCTTGTATATCTCACTGAGATCAGGAGGCAAATCAATGGAGGTGTTGCCACGGCGCTGTCTGACACCCTTTCTTACTGTCTTGTCAGTTGCCATTTGCTTCAACCTGAAAGGCTTCAAATTGAATGGCTTCAAAACAGGCAAATGCTTCGGTCTGCTGGTCAGACAGGAACTGTCTTCAGGGGAATGAATGTGATGCTGCAAAAACTCTGCAAATGAATGCAGACTATGAGAACCAAGGATTCTCCCACGGACATGTACCTGTAACAGCATTAGAGATGCGAGAGAAGGGGAAGAGGTCATATGCATTCTCAGAAGTTTTGAAGATTAAAACAGTTTTGAAGACTTTGACCTCATAGTGCGAAGACATTCACTCATGGGAGTTGGTTCCAGATTTGTACGAATCCACGAATAAGTACAAGTGAGGAACCTAACTATAGTTGAAGCATATGTGAATGTACTAGGCAAGATATGAGATGCAGAAATGATAGATCTATATATCTAAGTAGGCAGAAACCTCTTGTGGTAAAGTAGATGAATCTTTATGGATCTAGAAGATGGTAAAAAGCAAGTTTTATTTACCACACGATGAACTGCTTAGACGGAGTAGGAGTTGGATGCCTAGCAGTTTGGTCATCCGTGCCCTAACTTGGCGATGGAGGATAGCTACGGCGACGGTGGAGTAGAAGATGTCCGCGGCCAGCGTGAGGACGGCGTCGACAAAGTTGCGGCAGCGAAGCGCTTCGTCGCCGGCGTCGTCGAAAGCTAGCAGAGGCGCTAGGGTTGGTCGAGGTGGAGAGGTGGTAGAAGAAACTTTTGACCGTGATGGGACATGCATTTATAGGCATGGGAGACGGCACATCGTAATTACTCAAGTGCCCCTGACGGTTCACGTACGAGTGACACGTGGCGGTCATGTAATGCATTGGGAGTTGTCCCACGATCCCACGTACACCACGACTGTCGGAGTGGTCGTTCCGGCTTCTCCGTGTTTCAGGCATAAAGGATGGAGCATTAAAATCAGATTTAAAGTTTGTCTATGTATCTTCTGCTGACAAGGACGCAGAGAAGATATTCGACTGTTTCAACAGAATGCATATGATTTGGACAGACATAGTGTGAGATGAGAAAGCATAGAGAGGTTAGGGTCCGATCACATTCACTTAGTCCAAAAGATTCAAATATGAAGACATAGCTATAAGTGAATGCTGTTGAGGACAGAACACAACTCTCTATATATATATATGTCCTATATGAAGACAAACCAAGTGCGAAGACTTTGCAAATGTAACGCCACGAGAAACGCTTCAAACAAGAATTAGGTGGTGGTGTTACCCACCGTATAGGAGGTATTAGACCCAGACACGGCGCACAATTACCGTGGCGCTCCGAAGTCAAATTCCATGTTAATGTATTCACACTTAGAATGTAAGTCTTCATTGATTGAAGATATACTTTACTTCGTGTGTTGCACATCTAAGTCATCAATATGCATAAGTGTTAGGATGTGTGCCTGATTACAGGACATTTGAGGATTCTAAGATATTTAGCTCACACCGCAACTTGCAAAACCTTTTCTCATCCAAGGGCTTTGTGAAGATATCTGCTAGTTGCTATTCAGTTTTGACGTGTATGATATCAATATCTTCCTTCATAACATGACCTCTGAGAAAGTGATGACGAATTTCAATGTGCTTTGTCTTTGAGTGTTGAACTGGGTTGTTGGCAATCTTGATGGCGCTTTCATTATCACAGTAGAGTGGCACATGCTTCAGATGGACTCCATAGTCCTTGAGTGTTTGCTTCATCCAGAGAAGCTGAGCGCAGCAAGATCCAGCAGCAATGTATTCAGATTCAGCAGTGGAGAGTGATACATAGTTCTGCTTCTTTGAAGACCAACCGACAAGTGATCGTCCTAGAAAGTGACATGTGCCTGATGTGGACTTGCGATCAACTTTGTCACCAGCATAATCAGCATCTGAAAATCCTACTAGATCAAACTCTGAGCCCTTTGGATACCATAATCCTAGTGCTGGGGTGTAAGCCAAATATCGAAGTATTCGCTTCACAACTAAGTGATGCGACTCCTTTGGTGCCGCTTGATATCGAGCACACATGCAAACACTAAGCATAATATCTGGCCTAGATGCACATAAATAAAGTAAAGAACCAATCATGGAGTGGTATACCTATTGATCAAACTCTTCACCATTGGCGTCGGGACCCAGATGATGTTTAGCAGGCATTGGCGTCGAGTACCCTTTGCAGTCTTGCATTCCAAACTTCTTCAGGCAGTCTTTAAGGTACTTCTCTTGAGATATGAAGATGCCGTTGCTTTGCTGGCGAATTTGGAAACCAAGGAAGAACTTCAGCTCACCCATCATGGAAATTTGATATTGCTCTTGCATCATGTGACCAAACTCATCACTGTATTTCTTGTCCGTGCACCTGAAGATAATGTCATCCACATAGATTTGGCAGACAAATAGCTCATCATCATATGTCTTCGTGAAGAGTGTGGGATCTAGGGATCCAGGTTTGAAGCCTTTGCTCTTCAGGAAGTCTTTGAGAGTGTCATACCAAGCACGCGGCGCTTGTTTGAGGCCATACAGTGCCTTGTTGAGCTTGTATACCATATCAGGACGTTTTGGGTCTTCAAAGCCAGGTGGTTGTGCAACATACACTTCTTCTTCAGTTCTTCCATTGAGAAAGGCACTCTTTACATCCATTTGATATAGAAGTATGTTGTGATGATTTGCATAGGCTAGCAGTATACGAATAGCTTCAAGCCTAGCCACATGAGCAAATGTTTCATCGAAGTCAATCCCTTCTACTTGAGTGTATCCTTGAGCAACGAGACGAGCTTTGTTTCTGACCACTTGACCGTGCTCATCTTGCTGGTTGTGATAGATCCATTTTGTGCCTATTATGTTGTGCTTTCGAGGATCAGGATGCTTGATAAGTTCCCACACATTGTTCAGCTCAAATTGTTGAAGCTCTTCTTGCATTGCTTGAATCCATTCAGGCTCCATAAAAGCTTCAACAACTTTCTTGGGTTCAGATATTGAGACAAAAGCAAAGTGCCCACGGAAATTTGCAAGCTGTGTTGCTCTTGAGTGAGTGAGTGGACCAGGAGCATTTATGCTATCAATTATCTTCTCAACTTGTACTTCATTTGCAACACGAGGATGAGCTGGACGAGGATTTTGCTCTTGCTGTACATTGTCTTCATCAGGAGTGTTGTCTTCAGGCTGAGCATTGTCGTCTGGTTGATTTGGAGCAGAGATGATGAGTTCCTCATCAGGTTGTGCTTCAGAAGGCATGATCTCACCAGTTCCCATTAGCTTGATAGATTCATTTGGTGAAGCTTCATCTAGCACATTTGGTAGGGACTCTCTTTGTGAACCATTTGTCTCATCAAACCGCACATCCACAGTTTCAACAGTTTTATAGAGAAAAATGTTGAAGACTCTGTAGGAATGTGAGTCCTTTCCATATCCGAGCATGAAGCCTTCATGAGCTTTGGGTGCAAACTTTGATTTATGATGAGGATCCTTGATCCAGCACTTAGCTCCAAATACTCTGAAGTAGCTTACATTTGGCTTCTTTCCAGTGAGGAGTTCATAGGATGTTTTCTTCAGAAGCTTGTGAAGATAAACACGGTTGATGATATGGCATGTAGTATCAATAGCTTCGGGCTAGAATCTTCTTGGTGTTTTGTACTCATCGAGCATCGTTCGAGCCATCTCAATTAGAGTTATGTTCTTGCGCTCAACGATCCCATTTTGCTGAGGTGTATATGGGGCTGAGAATTCATGAGTGATTCCCATCTCATCCAGATAAAGATCGAGGCCGGTGTTCTTGAATTCAGTGCCATTGTCACTTATGATATGTTTGATCTTGATGCCATAATTGTTCATGGCACGGTTGGCGAAGCG
This sequence comes from Secale cereale, assembly GCA_902687465.1. NCBI lineage: Eukaryota > Viridiplantae > Streptophyta > Magnoliopsida > Poales > Poaceae > Secale > Secale cereale. Next base: position 186,063,185 of record LR738712.1, on the reverse strand, counting down.
TCTGAAGACATCTTGCACTTCAGTCTTGTAGAGTATTATGTGCACCCATGTGTATCTTGAGTAATCATCAACAATGACGAAGCCATAGAGACATGCTGTGGTAGAGAATGTGGAGTAGTGAGTAGGGCCAAATAAGTCCATGTGGAGCAGCTCGAAGGGTTTAGATGTTGTCATGATTGTCTTCGAGGGGTGCTTGGCTCTAGTCATCTTCCCAGCTTCACAGGCACCACATAGATGATCTTTCTTGAACTTGACTTCCTTGATGCCTATGACATGCTTCTTCTTTGCGAGAGTGTGCAAGTTCCTCATGCCAGCGTGTCCTAGCCTTCGATGCCAGAGCCAACACTCTGAAGCTTTTGCTAGTAGACATACGGCCATCTGCGGTCCAGCTGAGAAATCTACCATATACAGATCACCTTTTCTGTATCCTTCAAATACTAAAGACTTGTCAGATTCCATTAGTACAATGTAACGAAATTTACCAAAGATCACAATCATGTTTAAGTCACAAAGCATTGAGACAGACATTAAGTTGAAGCCAAGAGATTCAACAAGCATGACTTTATCCATGTGCTCATCTCTTGAGATTGCAACTCTACCTAGACCCAACACTTTGCTTTTATCAGTATCAGCAAATGTGATGTGACTCTTGTTGGATGGACGTAAAGTTGAGTCCATGAGAAGATTTCGATCACCAGTCATATGATTTGTGCATCCGCTATCCATAATCCATTCTGAAGACTTTGGTGTCTCCCCCTACAATGCAGTTAGGAGGATAGGCTTCACCAAAAGCCATTGTGAAGCATAAACATTTGATGCATAAGTGGATTACGAAAGCTTAGATGAAATTTAGGACTGATGAGATGTTCAACAAGTGACTTATGAATAGTATGAGCAGTAAGTTATTCTGGGCATTTGATCTTGTGTCCAACAAGTGTTTTAGGTCCCCAACAATAGCATCAGAAGTCTTTGATCATAGGATGGAGACCTTTCCCTGCAAGAGAAAGTTAGTTCTTCTTAACCACCCACATCTTCAGGGGTGGCTTAGAAGCAATGAGTCTTAGATCAGCATCTGAGAATTTTGGCTTTGGGGCCCTAGCAAATAGTCTTGCAGGAGGAGAATAATACTCATAAGAATAGGCAGAAAAATTCTTGGATTTATGAACATAGCGGTTTGAAGAAACACGCTCATATTCATGGGTCTGAGTATGGTTTCCTTGCAAAACATTCGTGTTAGGGTGACTCAGATGAGTCCTTTGTCTATATGAAGCCCTAGGACCATGTGAAGCCTTTGGTCTGGGATTTGTCTTCCTCCCAGGAGGTGTCATGATCGTATTTGCTGGAAGCTTCTCAAGACAAACTTTGGGTACCTAGATCTTCTTCATAGGTGGTCCATTCCTGCAGTTAGTACCAATATACCTGGCAAACACTTCATCATTTTGATTCTTAAACAGTTTATAGTTTGCATCAAAGGATTCATTAATGATAACAGGATTAGCACAAGTGAAGTCGGATAAGGTAGATGGATCCACTGAAGGTCCCTTTGCAGCAACCCATGTGGTTTTGGGATACTACTCAGGCTTCCAGTATGAACCATCAACATTCATTTTCCTGTCGAACCCAACACCCTTTTTCCTAGGGTTTCAGTTCAGTATCTGTTTTTTGAGGACATCACATAGAGTCAGATGCCCTTTAAGGCTTTTGTACATCCCTGTTTCAAGCAAAGTCTTCAACCTAGCATTTTCATCAGCAATAGTAGTGGTTTCCTCAACAGAGGGGTTAGTTACCACATCAATGGTTGAAGATATTGCAACAGTGGCAGCAGTAGAGCATTCAACAACAGATGTAGCATTATCACGTTCAATGCATTTTAGACATGGTGGTTCAAACTCTTCGTGAGTGGAGCTGATCAGTTGTGCGCGGAGTGACTCATTCTCCTTTTGAAGATCTTCATGAACCGCTTTCAATTTCTCAAGTTCTCATTTCCTTTGAATGTAATCATGGGAAAGCTTTTCATGAGTTTTTGAGAGCGATTCATAAAGACCTTCAAGTTCCTTGTACTTAACATGAAGATTTTTTATGTCTTCAATTAAGGACTGAGAATGGGTCATTTCCGTGTCCAACAGGTCATCGCTTTTGTCTAACAGTTTTTGAATATGTTCCATGGCTTTCTGTTGTTCAGTGGCAATTTTAGCAAGTGTTTTGTAGCTAGGTTTTGATTCACAATCAGAGTCATCTTCACCAGATGTTTGAAAGTAAGCATCGCGTGATTTTACCTTGGCACCGCGTGCCATGAAGCAGAAGGTGGGTGCAGAGTCGTCGTCCTCATCATCATTGTTGGGGACGGGGCCATTGTCTTCAGTGTTGAAGATAGACTTGCCCACGTAGGCAGTGGCTAAAGCCAGACTTGCAGCACCAAAATCAGACTCTTCCTCCGACTCCACCTCCGCCTCTTCAGAAGCAGACTCTTCCTTAGAATCCATCTCCTTGCCAACAAAAGCGCGAGCCTTGCCAGATGAATTCTTCTTGTGTGATGAAGACTTTGAGTATTTCTTCTTTTTCTTGTCATCAGAATCATATTCCTTGCTCTTCTTTTTCTTCTTCTCGTTGTCCCACTGAGGACACTCAGAGATGTAGTGACCAGGTTTCTTGCACTTATGACATGTTCTCTTCTTGTGGTCATGAGTAGAAGCTTCATCATTTCTTGAGCTGGATCTTGAAGACTTTCTGAAGCCTTTCTTCCTAGTGAATTTCTGGAACTTCTTCACAAGCATGGCAAGCTCCTTTCCAATGTCTACAGGATCATAAGACCCGCAGTCAGATTCTTCTTCAGATGAGGAAACAGCTTTTGCCTTTAAGGCGCGAGATCGGCCATAGTTGGGACCATAGATGTCACGCTTCTCAGATAGCTGGAACTCATGTGTGTTGAGCCTCTCAAGTATATCAGACGGATCGAGAGTCTTGAAGTCAGGGCGTTCTTGAATCATCAGTGCAAGGATATCTAATGAGCTGTCGAGTGATCTCAGAAGGGTCTTGACGATTTCATGCTTGGTAATCTCAGTGGAGCCAAGTGCTTGAAGCTCATTTGTGATGTGAGTGAGACGATCAAAAGTGTGCTGGACATTCTCATTGTCATGTCTCTTGAAGCGATTGAAGAGATTGCGAAGGACGCTGATCCTTTGATCTCTCTGGGTAGAGACTCCTTCATTGACCTTTGAGAGCTAGTCCCAAACTTCTTTTGACGTGTCCAGAGCACTTACACGACCGTACTGTCCTTTGGTCAGATGACCACAGATGATGTTCTTGGCCGTTGAATCCAATTGAACGAGCCTCTTGACATCAGCAGGGGTGATACCTTCACCAGTCTTGGGAACGCCGTTCTTGACGACAAACCAGAGGTCCACGTCAATGGCTTCAAGATGCATGCGCATCTTGTTCTTCCAGTAGGGATATTCGGTGCCATCGAAGACGGGGCACGCAGCGGAGACTTTGATTATCCCTGCAGTCGACATAGCTAAAACTCCAGGTGGTTAAACCGAATCACACAGAACAAGGGAGTACCTTGCTCTGATACCAATTGAAAGTGCAGTATATCAACTAGAGGGGGGATGAATAGGCGATTTTTATGAAATGCTTCAAAACATGGTAGTTTCGAAGACAAACGATAAGCTCAAGCCTATTAGTATGTAGCGGAAAGTAGACTACACTAGATAAGCCATAGTCATGTATTCAATGAAGTGAAAGCATGAAGACTAATAGCAACTAGGCAGTAGTGATCATAAAGGAAGAAGGAATGAAGCCAATCACAACAAGTAGATACTCAGTGAAGACAATCAGATAAGGCAAGCATGCAATGTCTTCACAACATAGAGCAGTAAGTAAAGGGAAGGAAAGGATAGAACCAGTAGCTCGGGGAAGACAGTGATTTGTTAGACCAGTTCCAGTTGCTGTGACAACTGTACGTCTGGTTAGGGAGGCTGAGATTTAACTCAGAAGACTGTGCCTTCACCTTGTTCCCCTTGAGCTAAGGACACCCAGTCCTCGCCCAATCACTCTGGTAAGTCTTCAAGGTAGACTTCCAAACCTTCACAGACTTCGTTCACCGGCAATCCACAATGACTCGTGGATGCTCAGAACGCGACGCCTAACCGGCTGGAGGAAACACAATCCTCAAGTGTAATAAGTCTTCAGATCACACAGACAGAAAGATTTCAGTGATGCCTAACACTCTTTGGCTCTGGGTGTTTGGGCTTTGTCCTCGCAAGGATTTCTCTCTCAAATGCTTCGGAGGTGGGTTGCTCTCAAACGACAAAAGCCGTGTAATAACTCTGAGCAGCCACCAATTTATGGTGAAGGGGGTGGGCTATTTATAGCCACTGGGCAACCCGACCTGATTTGTCCGAAGTGACCCTGGGTCACTAAGGAACTGACATGTGTTCCAACGGTCAGATTTCAGACACACACGGCAACTTTACTTGAGCTCCAAGTAAAGCTGACTCATCCGCCTCTGGATAATATTTGCTCTCATAGTCTTCGCTCGAAGACATAGGATTTGGTTGAGCATCACTTCAGTCACTCTGACTTAGTTCACTTGGACCACACTTAACAGTACGGTGGTTCCTATGACTCAACAAAGAAGAAAAGGAAACAGCGAAACATCTATGTCTTCGCTCTCCATAGTCTTCACACAATGTCTTCTCATGTCATTGTCTTCAATATGATTATCTTCATATACCACCACTGATATCAATGTCTTCATACATTTTTAGGGGTCATCTTCGGTAGGTTAACCGAATCAATGATGGACTACTACCTGTGTTCTCCTGCAATTCTCACAAACACATTAGTCCCTCAACTAGGTTTGTCGTCAATACTCCAAAACCACTAGGGGTGGCACTAGATGCACTTACATATTCTGAATATAGTCATATGTGCTTATGGAAAAGAACTTGCATGACATCTTTTGTCCTACCCTCCCGTGGCAGCGGGGTCCTAGTGGAAACTAAGGGATATTAAGGCCTCCTTTTAATAGAGTACCGGACCAAAGCATTAACACATAGTGAATACATGAACTCCTCAAACTATGGTCATCACCGGGAGTGGTCCCGATTGTTGTCACTTCGGGGTTGCCGGATCATAACACATAGTAGGTGACTATTGACTTGCAAGATAGGATCAAGAACACACATATATTCATGAAACATAATAGGTTCATATCTGAAATCATGGCACTCGGGCCCTAGTGACAAGCATTAAGCATGGCAAAGTCATAGCAACATCAATCTTAGAACATAGTGGATACTAGGGATCAAACCCTAACAAAACTAACTCGATTACATGGTAAATCTCATCCAACCCATCACCGTCCAGCAAGCCTACGATGGAATTACTCACGCACGGCGGTGAGCACCATGGAATTGTGATGGAAGAAGGTTCATGATGACAATGGCGATGATCTCCACTCTCCGGAGCCCCGAACGGACTCCAGATCAGCCCTCCCGAGAGAGATTAGGGCTTGGCGGTGGCTCCGTATCGTAAAACGCGATAATTCTTCCTCTCTGATTTTTTTTCTCCCCGAAAGTGAATATATGGAGTCTGGGGGTACGTCGGTGGAGCAACAGGGGGCTGACGAGGCAGGGGGCGCGCCCCCACCCTCGTGGACAGGGTGTGGGCCCCCTGGCTTGGATCTTTCCGCATATATTTTTTATATATTCCAAAATAATTCTCTGTTGAATTTCAGGTCATTCCGAGAACTTTTATTTCTGCACAAAAATAACACCATGGCAATTCTGCTGAAAACATCATCAGTCCGGGTTAGTTCCATTCAAATCATGTAAGTTCGAGTCCAAAACAAGGGCAAAAGTGTTTGGAAAAGTAGATACAATGGAGACGTATCAGGGATCTATCGTAGTCCTTTCGATAAGTAAGAGTGTCGAACCCAACGAGGAGCAGAAGGAAATGACAAGTGGTTTTCAGCAAGGTTTTCTCTGCAAGCACTGAAATTATCGGTAAAAGATAATTGTTTGATAGTATAATTCGTAACGGGTAACAAGTAACAAAAGTAAATAAGGTGCAACAAGGTGGCCCAATCCTTTTTGTAGCAAATCACAAGCCTGGACGTACTCTTATATAGCAAGGTGCTCCCGAGGACACATGGGAAAAACTGTCAAGCTAGTTTTCATCATGCTCATACGATTCACGTTCGGTGCTTTGATAATTTGATATGTGGGTGGATCGGTGCTTGGGTCCTGTCCTTCCTTGGACAAGCCTCCCACTTATGATTAACCACTCTCGCAAGCATCCGCAACTACGAAAGAAGTATTAAGACAAATCTAACCATAGCATGAAACATAGGGATCCAAATCAACCCCTTACGAAGCAACACATAAAATAGGGTTTAAGCTTCTATCACTCTAGCAACCCATCATCTACTTATTACTTCCCAATGCCTTCCCCTAGGCCCAAATAATGATGAAGTGTCATGTAGTCGACGTTCACATAACACCACTAGAGGAAAGACAACATACATCTCATCAAAATATCGAATGAATACCAAATTCACATGATTACTTATAACAAGGCTTCTCCCATGTCCTTAGGAACAAACATAACTACTCACAAATCATGTTCATGTTCATGATCAGAGGTGTACTGAATAGCATTAATGATCTGAACATATGATCTTCCACCAAATAAACCAACTGGCATCAACTACAAGGAGTAATCAACACTACTAGCAACCCACATGTACCAATATGAGGTTTTGAGACAAAGATCGGATACAAGAGATGAACTAGGGTTTAAGAAGAGATGGTGCTGGTGAAGATTGACCCCCTCTCGATGAGAGGATCGTTGGTGATGACAATGGCTTTGATTTCCCCCTCCCGGAGGAAGTATCCCCGGCAGAACAGCCCTGCCGGAGCTCTAGATTGGTTTCGCCCAGGTTCTGCCTCGAGACTGCGGTGCTTCGTCCCGAAAACCTCCTTATGATTTTCCCAGGTCAAAACATGTTGATATAGCAGAAGATGGGAGTCGGAGGCCTGCCAGGTGGCACACAAGGTAGGGGGCGCCCCCAGGGGGTAGGGCGCACCCCCACCCTTGTGGCTGGGTGGTGCCCCCCTCTGGTGCTTCTTTTGCCCAATGTTTTTTATATATTCCAAAAATTTTCTTCGTGATCTTTCAGGACTTTTGGAGTTGTGCAGAAGAAGTATCTTAGATTTGCTCCTTTTCTAGTCCAGAATTCCAGTTGCCGGCATTCCCCCTCTTTATATAAACCTTGTAAAATAAGAGAGAAAGAGCATAAGTATTATGATATAATGTGTAACAACAACCCATGATGCAATAAATATCAATATAAAAGCATGATGCAAAATGGACGTATCAGAAATCGGCGTATTTAAGGAAACATAAGGACTAGATCTCTACCACTTAGAACTAAAACTCTGCCACTTGTGTCAAATGCCGATTCTAAGGCAACCATGTTGACCGGAGTTGCAAAAATATCACGTGCTAGCAGCCTCAAAGTTGGATAGCGTGCTCCACCAATCTAACACACTGAATTTATCTTCCAAGTAACGGTCTAGCTCACATTTCATCCTAACAGACGTTGGCAATTTTTGAGCAACACGTTTATTGAAGAGTGAAATAAGGACTGGAGCTTGCAAAGAACTGAATGAGCAAGATGACTGTCCCATGATCATCGTCACTCTCAAGATTGTACTCCTCAAATACGTTTATTGTAGTATTTTGACGAAGATGGCGGGTTTCGAGTTCGGTATTGTTGGAACAGGTTTGAACCCGTGAAATGTGTCAGGTTTTATACTTTACCCAACATCAACCCCGCGGGGTTAAAAAGGCACCCATCCCGTCTCTTAATAGGGTAAAAATCCACGGGGACGCGAGTTTCGGGCCCATTGCCATTAAGGATGGCAATTTTACTCATGAGTATGGGTACCCGTGGGCAGGGTATATGCACACTTTTACACCCATGGATAGTACCTATACCCTGCCCGCTTGTGAACTAATTTTAAGTTGTCGTCAATTAATCATTAACTTGTCTTGTGACTTTTCTACTCCTATTGACTTATGAGTAAGTTATACTCACGTATCTGTTATTGAGCTGATATAATTTCTTTATTTTGTCAAACGTGCTATCAATGAGTGTAAAAATGTGAATAACTTGTACGCTATTTGTTCTACCCATTGGGTATGGGTACGGATAAAGTTTCATACTCATATGTATGAGTATGAGTAGAATTTTATACGCACTGATTATATGGATATTGGTATGTTATTGCTCTATTGCCATCCTTAATTGCCATCTTGAGGTACCCTAAATAAAAATTGCCATCTCGAGCCGCACGGCCTTTTCAACCGCCACACGTCCCGAGAAAGATACTCTCAACAATTGGCACACGCTTCGGCGCCCGTCCTCACGGTTTCTTCTAGCCCCAAATTCAAGCAGAGGAGGAGGAGGAGCACTGAGGCTTCTAGAAACTTCAGGCAGGGACGTCCGGCAGGAGGCATGTGGGGGCAGCACTACTGGGGCGGCCGGCGGCCGAGCGGCGGCGCCGCGGGTGCGGAGGCCGCCGGCGGCGTGGTGGTGATGTTCGCGTGGCTGTCGAGTCAGGAGCGGCACGTGAGGGCGTACGTGGACCTGTACGCGGCCCTTGGGTGGGCGTGCCTCGTCTGCCACTCCGACTTCATCACCTTGTACGTGCGCCTCTCTCCACTCCCATGTTCAGGAAGCGAAAAATTTAGGTTCCAGGGGTGTTTTATCTGATTGGATAGCTGATGCAAACTTTACTGGAAGTATATTCGGTTCTTGTTAGGTTGGGATATTTGGGGGCACGCGGCTGATGCTAGACTTGGTATGCGTTTTTTTTTTTGGCAACTTCCAAATTGATGAGGAAATCCAGAACTTAAGATAGGTAGGTTGGATGTGCGAGGAAAAGCTGCGAGGATACGCGGATTCTGTTGGATGGTTGCAACTCTCAATTGTGTGCAGTGTTGTCAAATCCCGACATGGATTGACAGAACTAAGCTACTGTGAACTCAAATCTTGAACAAAGATGAACTCCCGATAGCGGAGACCCCTTCTATTAATGGAAGATTTCTACTTTCGCTAGGAAACTAGGGTTACAATAGTTGGGGATAAAATGATTGATGCCCTCTCCCGCACACGCAGGCGCAAGCTGTCCACACACTCAGGGTGAAAACAGAAAAAAAGGCAGCAGTACAATCTCGAGAAGTAAACTATAGTATAGTACTCCCTTCGTTCCTAAATATTTGTCTTTGTAGACATTTTAAATGAACACAACATACGGATGTATATAGACATATTTTAGAGTGTAGATTCATTCACTTTTCTCCGTATGTAGTCACTTGTTAAAATCTCTAAAAAGACAATTATTTTGGAACGGAGGGAGTATAAACTAGCAAAACAGAGTTCTGGTCGATCGCGGCCCTTCATCTCGCTCGCGTCATCGTCAGCCGTTGGATTGCTCACCTGCTTATAACTGAACCGGTTTGCAGTTAACTGAATCCCTTCTACAGAAGTGCAGATAACTTCAGGTAGCTGACAATGCCCCCATTTGAAATTATACTTGTCCTCAAGTATATTTCTCAGGGAACCAGCTTTTGAGCGTGCTGGCGAAGAACTCCGGAAATACTTGCTTGATGAAGTTGGCGTCCTCCCAAGTTGCTTCTTCAGGTTTCAAATTTTCCCAGTCGATGAGCCACTGTGTCACTAGCACTCCATTCCTGGGCAGTGAACGAGTTTCCAGTACTGCAAGTGGTTCCGTTTTGATTCTTCCGTTGCTGTCCACTAAGGGTAAGTCTTTGCTTGGGACGGCATGTGTTCCCAGGTGTTTCTTCAGCTGACTAACATGGAACACCGGGTGGATGCCAATGTGGTCCGGGAGTTGGAGTTTGTAAGCCACATGTCCAACCTTCTGCAGAATTCTGTAAGGCCGTAGTATTTTGTTGTGAGTTTCATGGCTTGCCTTACACCAAATGCCGCCATCCTGTATGGTTGCATTCGCAAATAGACCATGTGGATGCAACTGGCCTGTGCTTGAGCTAAGTGCTCTTTCAGAGTGGAGAGCATGTGTTTCTTTTCTGTCAGAAAATCCTTGGCTTCGGCATCTTCTGGTCCTGGCACTGCTATCTCACTTATCATTGGTGGAGGGTAACTGTAAAGAGCTTAGAAGGGGGTGAACTTGGTAGATGTGTGGTATGTGGTGTTGTACCACCACTCAGCTAGAGGGAGCCAGGAGCACCATTTCTTGGGTTCCTCAAATATCATGCATCACAAGTATGCTTGATTCACTCTCTCCGTTTGCCCGTCACTTTGGGGATGATAGGCTGTGCTGAGTCTGAGTTTGATTTTCATGGCCTTAAATATCCCCTGCCACATGTTGCTGGTAAATATTCGATCTCTGTCTGTGACAATGCTAATGGGAGGTCCATGTAACTTGAAGACATTGTCGACAAAAGCCTGAGCAACAGTATGCACTGTGTATGGGTGGGGGTAGAGGGATGAAATGGGCATACTTGGTGAATCTGTCCACGACCACAAGAATGACTTCTTTTCCATTTGATTTTGGCAAGCCTTCGATGAAGTCCATTGTGAGATGAGTCCAAACCATTTCCGGTAGAGGAAGGGGGTCGAGAAGACCAGGATAATGGCAATGTTCAGCCTTGGCTCGCTGGCAAACAGGGCATTCAGAGATGAATTTGTGCACATCCTTCTTAAGACCTGGCCAGTGAAATAGTCTTTTGATTCTCTGGTAGTTGGCTACCATACCCGAGTGCCCCCCTACAGCTGAAGAGTGCAAGGATTCAATGAGTTGTTGCTTGAGGTCTGTATCATTGCCTATATGTATTCTGCCTTTGTACCGTAAGACTCCAGCCGCCAAGGTATAGTCCTTTTCAGAGTCTGGGGCAATGAGTAGTTTTTGTAGCAACTCTTGGCAGTGTTGATCTTGCTGGTAACTTTGTTCCACAGATTCAATCCAAGTGGGAGTTACAATGCTGGTGGCCATGAGTATGGTATCTTTTCTGCTTAGGGCATCTGCCACCTTGTTATCAGCTCCTTTCTTGTATTCTATTTTGTAGGTGAACTCCAGAAGTTTCAGCAGCAGTTTCTGTTGGATTCTTTCAGATACTTTCTGATCAGTCATGAATTTCAAACTTCTCTGGTCAGTTTTGATGTGGAGTTCATTACCAATAAGGTAGTGTCTCCACTTTTTAAGTGCCTCAAGAATTGCTAAAGCCTCCTTCGCATATGTTGACAATGTGGCAGATCTGGGTCCGATGGTTTTGCTAAAGAATGCTAGGGGTCTACCCTGTTGCATGAGTACAGCACCCAGGCCTGTGCCACTTGCATCAGTTTCCAGTTGGAAGGGGAGGGAGAAATTGGGCAGTGCTAGCACCGGGGCTGTAGTGAGGCTCTGCTTGAGGTTGTTGAAAGCTGTTGTTTGCTGTTCAGTCCATTGGAAGGCCTCCTTTTTAAGCATATCATGAAGAGGCCTGCATATCAAGCCATAGTTTTGTACAAACCTTCTGTAGTAGTCTGTTAGACCCAAGAAGCTTCTCAGTTGTGTCGTGTTCTTGGGTATGGGCCAGTTTGCCACTGCTTCAATTTTGTGGGGGGCGGTTTGTACTCCATCGCCGGTGATTATGTGCCCAAGATATTCCACTAGTGGTGCAGCAAAGATGCACTTGCTAATTTTGGCAAACAATTGTTCCTTTCTCAGGGTTTGCAGCACTTCATGGAGATGTTCCAAGTGTTCAGCTAGTGTCTTGCTAAAAACCAGGATGTCGTAAAAGAATACTAGGATGTACTTCCTGAGATACTTTGCAAAAACTCTGTTCATCAGGGCTTGGAAGGTGTCTGGGGCATTAGTGAGGCCAAATGGCATGACAAGGAATTCATAGTGACCCAGGTATGTCGTGAAGGCTGTCTTGTGGATGTCCTCTTTCTTCATTCTCACTTGGTGGTACCCCGCTCTTAGGTCAAGTTTGGTGAAGTATTTTGCTCCTTGAAGCTCATCGAACAAATCCTCAATTACAGGGATGGGAAATTTGTTTTTGACAGTTTGGGTGTTGAGCTTTCTATAGTCAATGCATAATCTCCATGTTCCATCTTACTTTCTCACTAATATAGCAGGAGCTGCATAGGGACTCTCACTAGGTCTGATAATAGAAGCATCTAGTAGCTCTTTGATTTGCTTCTCCATATCAGCCTTTTGCATATGGGGTACTCTGTAGGGTCTGGCCATAGGTGGCTCAGAGCCCTCCTTGAGAGGTATGGCATGGTCATGTACTCTCACAGGAGGCATCCCCTTGGGCTCAGCAAAGACATCTTTATACTCTGTCAATAAGTCTTCTATTTCAGCAAAGGTTGTTGTGTTTGCTGCTTCTTGGGAGAAAGTGGGAATAGACAATAACCAGTTACTCCAGTGTTTGATAGTTTTTGCATTCGATGCAGGGAAATGAGAGGTACAGTCCCCTTCCTATTATTGTCCTTCAGTGTCGCTTTGTTTTTGCCATCTATTATTACTTGCATCTTTCTTGTAATGAAATCCACGGTTACTGGGCTGTGCTTTTCCAACCAGTCACACCCGAGAATGATGTCAAAGCCTTTGAGAGGGAGTACTTTAAAGGAGTTGCTGAATTTGTGACCTTGAATTGTATATGGTGTGTTTGCTGTGTGTGATCCTGAATGAAGAGTGCCCCCTCCTGCCACTTGAACTGTTTCCATGGGGTTGCTCAAAGTTGTACAGGAAGTTTTGGCAATGAACTTCATATCAACAAATGTGTGGGAGCTGCCGGAGTCAACCAGTGCTATGCCACATCTGCCCCCTATGCTGATTTGCAGAGTAAAGGTTTTAGCTGGGGGTTTCTTGCCTAAGGCTTGAAGGGAGATCTCCGTACATTGCTCCTCTTCAGTAGGGGTAGTAGCAGGTGCTACAGTTTCTTCTGTTTGGGCCTGCTCTTGGAGTTGATCTTCAGTGGGTTGTTCCTGGTCAGTCGCTCCGTCTGTGGCCATCATGTTCAATGTCTTATATTGGGCACATTTGTGGCCAAAAACCATTTCCCTCCACAGTACCTGCAAGTACCAGGCTCTCTGTAAGGTCTGTCTGTTTTGACAGTGCCTTTAGTGTCTCCTTCTCTTCTGGTAGAGTTGTTATCATTCCACTTTGGTTTGGTTGGTGGCTGAGATGTGGAGTAGGTCTTGGAATAGCTATCAGATGTGTAGTTTTTCTTCTGTGCTTGTTGAGCTTGTGTGCCTAGCTCCATATCTCTAGCTGTCTCTACAGCAGCATATAATGAGGTTGGTTTGAATGGTTTTAGGAAGTGTTTGATCTCAGGTTGGATCCCATTAATGAAACACTTCACATAGTAACTCTCAGCCACTCCAGGGTTTTCCCTCTTGTAAGAGACCATTTTTTCTTCAAATCTGTCAATATATTCAATTACTGAACTGTGACCGTGCTTTAGTGAGTGGAAGTTCTCTAGAATCTCATATGAGCTGTCCTCCGAAAATCTTTTCAGCAGAGCAGAGCAGAAATTGTCCCAATCCAAATTTTCCTCAAGTACCCCTGAGTTTCTGAGCCAAGTATCAGCCTTCCCTGTTAGGTACATTTGGGCATAGTCACATTTAGCTTCTTCAGGCACATGGACCATGGAAAAGAACTTCTTGGTAGTCCTGATCCATTCCGTTGGATTGGTTCCATCAAATTTGGGGAAGTCAAACTTTGGTGCTCTTGCAATTGATCTGTAGAACTGGGCATCTCTATCTTGGCTTCTGCTATAATCATATTCTGTAGAAGTGTGATCTGATAGCCTATACAATGCAATCCTTTTCTTGATCCCATTTGCATGTTTGCCCAGGTTTATGCCGGAGAAGGCTGCTGTGGTTGCTGACCGGGTACTCACGGAGCTCTTAAAGGTTTGCGCAACTGTGCATCCCACGCTATTGCTACCTCCACCTGGCTTGGGTCAATTACTGTGTGCAGTGTGGATTATTAATTGTTTTGGTACGTCTGATTACTTGTTGTAATCATCGATCATTGACGGTTTAATCTTCAAAATCCAGGAACTGAAGATAAGACCAGTACCTGTTGTGTTTGCATCCTTTTCGGGAGGACCAAAAGGTTGCACATACAAGGTTCTTCAGGTAAGAAGATTGAAGCCTCTGTAAGCCTTTAATCTCTTGCTGCCTGATCTAGGATCTGTAGGCTAAAGCTATCTTTGTTCACTGGCAGCTGATTCAGAGAAGGTGCAAAGGGCAGCTGAGTTTGGTATGATGGTCATTTTTGCTGTTCGCCCCTTGTGTTTGCACGCAGTTGTCATGAAATTTTTATTCAAGAAAACAAGTTGCAGCCTACCAATGGGCGTTATTTTAGTTTGTATTTACTCATGTTGCTGAAAACTTAATGTTTTTTTCTTGTTACAGGATGACTATCAACTTGTACGGGACTGCGTATGTGGACAAATATATGACTCGAGCCCTGTAGATTTCGTCAGTGATTCAGGCACCCGCTTTCTCCTTCACACAAGTGTCCTGAAGATGGCTGAACCTCCACGTGTCTTATCATGGATGACTAGAGGCATTGCCTCGGGTCTAGACACTCTTTTCATTGGCAAGTTTGAAGCACAGCGCAAAGAATATTGGGAGTCATTATACTCAGCAGTGGTATGTCACTCCATTGACTACAATATCTTATAACGTGATTGCAGGTAGAAATTTTGCATATATATGTGACCCTCATCCATTATATGTGCAGCATGTTGGCCCAATACTCATATTCTGTTCAGAGGATGATGAACTTGCTCCATGTTTAGTCGTTCAAAATTTTGGCCGGCGTCTGCTGGAGCTGGGTGGTGATGTGAATTTAGTTAAATGGCACAGTTCTCCGCATGTAGGTACGCTCTTTGTTACTGCTACAATCTTCCAAGTCATGTGGAAGCTATTAATGCAAACACTAAATGTGCTATCCATTACTTAGCACTGACAAAAAGTGCTAATTTGTGCTAGTTAAAATAGGCATGGACAACTATATGCGGGAATGCATAATGACTACATGCTGAAATTGGACAATTTACCAGTTACCACTCATCATAGTGCAAGTAGCGTTCCAATCCAGATCCACAACTGATCAGTTTTTTAATACACGAGCCTGCCAAAGTCGTAGCGGTCAATTGTTCACTTCTGCAACTTTCTCAACGAATTTGCTTATATGCTAATTGAAGTTAAACACAAATCCAAGTTCATGAAGAATATCCCAACTCATCCTTGGTCACCCTTCCCAGCCATAAATGTACTCTATTGTACTAATGGCTTGCCAGTTAGCCGCATTGCAGTTTCAGGTTTCAGCAAGCAGAATAAGAGTGCTGTCACTCTAAATATGAATTGAAAATTCTAAGGAAGCCTTAATTATGTGCTGTTCCCATTGTCCCTATCACGTGGAGTTCATTTTGCCCATTAAAATTCATATTTTTAAATATAGAACTGTGCGCAAACCATGATCAATCAATGAGACACATCCATGGACATTACATAAACTGTAACTGCCTGATTGACCAAGCATTGTTGGACCAGTCAAATAGCATGAACGTCGTTGAGTTGGACTATGTTTGGACTTCCGTTTCGTGTTTGGCTATGCTGGATAAGGCCTATGTTGAACTTGAAGTTAGATAGATTTAGATGAACTTGGACTGACCTATACTGAAAGAGAAAATGTCATATGCAACTAATCAGTATGACCGCGTCGAGAATTTCATTTTGAACCCATCAGGCTGTCACTGTGCAAGGGCCTCATTCCTAGCGCAAAGATAAGGTTCTGTGCATGTTGCATGCACACTTTGATGGAGACTTCTGAGATGAATAACAAGTGCTAGGCTTAGTAAGAATTTGACTTGCATTGATAATTTTGAGCTGAATGCTAGTGCTAGGCTTAGTAAGAATTTGTTCTTAAACATGTACCTTTGACTTTGATGGAGAATTTTGAGCTGAATAACAAATGCGAGGCTTAGTAGAACTAATATGATTCATATGGTATGCTACTATCCTTCTTTCCCTTTTTTCCTAATTTTATGCACGACTTATCGGTGAGGTAGTAAATCCATAATCTGAGAAAGGTCTTATTTGACTGTATGGGACACATGAGGATGATGGAAGCAACCAATGTCTTGCATCTGCAAAATAATACTCCTTGCAATAACTTGTTAATGGCCAACTATTCTCACTTGTCATCAACAATCATCTCTACTATTGAAGGCAGTTGGTCGTGTGTTTCGTGAAGCTTCCCTTCCCATCTATTATTTTTTGCCTCCCATTTCTGGTTTTCTACCACCGAGTTTTTGGTCAGTAATGGTTTTCTTTATCCACACCTTTAGTTCCTTTCCTTAGTTCAGTTACGATTACACATGTGGTCTCAGCAGATCTGCTATCATATACAAAAAATCAAGCAAAAATAGTAAATCCGCTGCCATATACAACAAATCGAACAAAAACAGCAGATATGCTGCTATATAATATACAACATATCAATTAGATTAATTATCCATGTAGTTAATTAGGTCCGTTCAATTTGGAAACTGAGTGCCAAATCAACACGCAGCCATTACAACAACAAAGCCTTTAGTCCCAAACAAGTTGGGGTAGGCTAGAGCTGCCTCACCCACAATTGCATGCAATTAATGAGGCATGCAGTCAATCACGTCATAGTCGACGCCACTGCGTCCGAGGACAATTGGTCACATGCCACCACTCTTTAGATATCGTTTCATCCCGTAGCAACGCATGGGTATTTAGCTAGTATCTTGCTAAAGCCTGAAGGAGCATGGTCCGTTACACTGCTCATAAGTGTATGATAATGTCGGTCCAGTGGGAACCGGGATACCACGACCCGTCTGCCTACGGCCTAGGAGGCGACCCTCGGAGCGGCCCATGAAGATTGGGCCAGTCTTGGGCCCCCAGGAGCAATTCACCTCGTGAGGCACCGGCCTCGCGAGGCTCCCTTGCCGCCAAGCAAGACATTGCGAACTCCACGAAGACACTGGCCGCCTCGCGAGGCCATCTCGCGGGGCCACCTCGTAAGGCCTCCCTCACGAGGCCAGCTTCGCGGTGCCAGCCGCGAGGCCCGCGTCCGTCACGGGGATGACGCCTCGCTGTCAGGATAAGGGCAACATTGTACGACGGAGACCAGTATCCTCTTTGGTGCTAGGGGAGCAGTGGCACCTGCCTCCCTGCAAAGCAAGTCCCAAAGCTTTCCACTTTGCTGAATGAAGACCAAGTGTCAGGGATATACCTCACAGTATGACCCGGCCGGAGATATGACCCGGCTGGGACTTGGTGTTTCATTGGAGACCCGGATGTTTAAGATGTTTAAGCCGGCAGATGTTTATGCCGGCGGATGTTTAAGATGTTTAAGCCGGCGGATGTTTAAGATGTTTAAGCCGGCAGATGTTTAAGATGTTGAAGCCAGATGTTAAGCCGGCAGATTGTTTAAGCCAGATGTTAAGCCGGCAGGTTGTAAGCCGGCAGATTGTTTAAGCCAGATGTTTAAGTCAGACTGTGACAGAGTCGCATGGGGTTAATAAACCCAAAACGTTAAGAAGCCCATGGAGAGAAGCCTGTGAAGAGAAGTCAGAATAGTTAAGTCTTAAGTCCGAGTTGGACTCTATATGTAACCCACCCCTTCAACTTATATAAGGAGGGGCAGGGCTCCCCAAGAAGGACGAGTAAGAAAGAAACAATCTCTAGGGATAGACACAAGAAGGAGAGCCGGCCTATGCGGCAACTCCATGAGGGTCATAATGAGATCTAGCCTCAAACAACATGTAGGGCTATTACCGGATGATGTTTCCCGGGGCCCGAAGCTGTCTAAATCCTTGTCTTGTGTTGCGTCTCTCAATTTCGCTCAACCCCTCTCAAGCTACCACATAGCTGCGTTGGCCTCATGACTAAGTCCTTACCTAAGGACATCTGCCGTGACAATTACGACACCAAGGCTGCTCGGCGTCCAGGACATACGTCGTCGCCGAGCCCACGCTTACATCAGGGTAAGACCTTTAGCAGGCGAAGACCACCTTTATCCAGGATAAGCCTGCACCCTTGTCCCCTTTCGAATTTACCGCCCTGTGGTAGCCCTTTCCCGCTCATATTTTCGGGGAAGAGGACCAAGGCATGACAAGAGGGGCAGGGCCGCCTCCATGTAAGGCGATCGAGCCACACTCTCACCCACACACCGTGTACCTCGAGCTCCAACGCTTGCTGCACATCAATCCAACACAAGCAGGAGTAGGGCACTACACCGCACGATGGCCCGAACCTCGGTAGCTCGCTCGTCCCCGTCATGTCCGGTGTGAGTGAGCGTGCTCGTCGTGATCTCGCTGTGGTTCTTGTCAGGTCGTAGTTCGCCAAACAAAGCCCCCAGTGTTCGAAACCTAGTTCTTGGAGAGTTTCTTGGACGCCGATCCCGGACTCCTACATTTGTCGCGCCAGGTAGGGGGACTTCTTGTCTTCGCGTCTTTGACCTTGACATCAACATTGACAACGACGCCGCCGCTCGCCAGGCACGCGTCGCACGTTGAGTTGCCGCCAGGGTCCATGCGGCGCCCGCCGCCCGTGGTGCCCCGGGACATCGCCCTCGCGCAGCCATCGAGCCCGTGGGAGAGTGGGTGGCCTGCTTCGTCCACCCGTCAGTGAATGAGCAGGCGCATGGCCGCTCCGCCATGGTCTCCTCGCTCGCGTGATGCGGCCCCCCCGCTCCGCACGCCGCGCTGCTCATGGCACAGGAGCTGCCGCGCTATTGCCCCACCGAGGACGGCTACGATGCCTGGCTCGGACGATTTCTGAGCTCGTCGATGCCGCTCGCGATGGCCAGGCGCCCTCCTGCTCTCTCTGCTTTGCTCCGCCGTCACACGCTGAGCGGGCAGGGTACGACGCACCCCTCCTCCGGGCTGCGACGTGGCCGGACGCCGCCCTGCAACGCGCGCTTCGGAACCATCCCATGCCTCGTCCACGCCAGACGGCGTTGATGACAGCTGGCAGGTCGTTCGCCGCGCGCCCCCGGACGCGCGGGGGACCCTCGAGAAGCCGTGCAACTGCCAGGAGCGCGTCCTCCACAATGTTGCCGCCGGGGGACGCCAGAATCGCGCGGCCCTGGCGCCGTCACCAACGAGGGCTACAAGGCCCTCACCTCCGAGCTGCGCCACGTGGTGTGGCCCGACAAGTTCAAGCCGGAGCTCCCCGTGTGCTACGAAGGCACCGCCAACCCCACGGAGTTCCTCTTCCTCTACACCATCAGCATCCATGCCGCGAGGGGGGACGATCGGGTCATGGCGAACTGGTTCCCCATGGCCCTCAAGGACGCTGCGCGCTTGTGGCTCATGAACCTTGCAGAGGCATCCATCTCATGGAGCGACCTGTGCGGGCAGTTCGTGGCCAACTTCACGGGCACGAGCGACCGCCCTTTCACGCTCAACGACCCGCGAGCCGTGCCCCAGCGCCCCGGTGAGACCTTCGGCAAGTTCATCCAGCGTTTCAGCTAGGTGCGCAACAGGATCCCGAAGGCCTCGGATGCCGCGATTGTCTCCGCTTTCACCAGCAGTGTCACTGACGTGAAGATGCACGGGAAGCACTCCATCAACGACAAGCTCGACGCCGTGGCTGAGGTATTCAACTATTCATCCTCGCCGACCGTTGCGCCAAGGCTGAAGAGGGCCGCCTTTTTCTCCACAACGACCCTGATGTTGAGCCTAGCGCGGCAAAATCCAAGGGCAAGGACGTCAAGCACAAGGGCCCTACCGTGCTTGCCGCGGAGCCGGACAACAAGCGCGGCCGCGATCGCGATGAGGCCAAGAAGGACGACCGTCCTTTTTGCGCCTACCACAACATGAACTCCCACAACACTGAAGACTAACACGAGCTAAAGCTGCTCCGTGAGGGCCGCACCGCGAGCCGCGGCGGCCGCAAGAAGTGCGGCAAGGACCGCGGTGGTGGCAACGGAGGCGGACGCTGGGGCGACGACAACCGCCAGGGCTGGCAAAACCAGCCTCGGCAGGCCAACCCCTAGGCCGCCGCCGCCCAGCCGCGCACCAACGACAATCCCCCCGTCGAGAATGCTTAGGGCTACCAAGAGCCCCGCAAGGTTGCCTGCATCCTCGGCGGAGCTCAGGCCCCTCCGTCCCACTGCTACTTCAAGCAGTTCTCCCGCGAGGTGAACGCGGCCCTCCCGGCGCCCGAGTCCACCAGTCGCCTCAAGTAGTCCGAGTTCCCCAACGCCTTCGACGCCAGCGACCACCCCAAGTCCATGAAGGCTGTGGGCGCGGTTCCTCTGCTGTGCACCCCCACCATCAGCAACGTGGCCGTCACCAAGACACTCATCGACGGCGGCGCTGGCCTCGACGTGCTCTCGGTGGAGATCTTCGAGACACTCCAAGTGCCTTACGAGCGCGTGATGCCGACCAGGCCCTTCTCGGGCGTCACCGACGGCTCCACTCTGCCTCTGGGGCAGGTGCGCCTTCCCATCACCTTCAACACTCGCAAGAACTACCGTACAGAGTTCACCGTCTTCGATGTGGCCCACCTCGGCCTGCCCTACAACACCATCCTGGTTTACCCGACGCTCTCCAAGTTCATGGCCGTGACCCATCACGCCTATGGCCTCATCAAGATGCCCGGCTGCAGCAGCACCCTCACCATCTGCTGCGACGAGAAGGACGCGATGCGCACTCTCGAGCATGCCTACAAGACTGTCGCCACCGCATACCCGGCCGACGAGGACCTGCTGGGCTTGCCGAGCCGACGCTCGCGAAGAAGCCCCTGCTCTTCCAGGAGCGGGCCGGGACCAAGGAGGCGTCGTTGGGCGGGAGCGACGCAGGCCCCTCCCCCGTCGTCGTCGGTGGCTGCCCTTCCCCCAAATAGGAAGGCCTGCTCGTCGCCTCCCTTCGGGCGAGCCCTTGTGCGTCTGCTTGGATGGCATTAGGCATGCCTGGTACACCGAGGGAGGTGATAGAGCACAACTTGGCCGCACGCCCCAGCGCGCGGCCCTTCAAGCAAAGGTTCATCGCCCAAGAAATTAGGAAGCTCCAAGATGCTGGGACCACCCGCGAAGTCCTCCACTGCATGAGGATCACCAACCCCGTCGTAGTCGCCAAGCTTCGCGGTGCCTAGCGCGTGTGCGTCGACTTCACCGTCCTCAACAAACCTGGCCACCGGAGCTCCCCGCCGAGCCCCCGGAGCCCTTTTCCCCTCCCGTGGATCAATCAGATCGCGGATCCACCCTACCTCATGCGCATGCCCTTCGGCCTGGAGAATGCCGGAGCCACCCTCGCGAGGCTAATGCGCATGAGCCTGGGGCCCCGGCTTCAAGGAAATACGGAGGTGGTTCACAACCATCGCCCGGCCTAGAGCGACACGACTTGTGACGGAGGAGGGTGTTCCGGTGCAAAACACATGGAACACCCGACATCTCCGTAAGTTCTGTCCGTGGCCCCCGCGGATACGAGCGACATAGAGCTATACACGCTCTGGGGCTCTCTCTACCAGCGCTGCCTCCGACACGTGAGAGCTCCTTCCCACTCTTGTGGAAGCCCCATGCTCAGCGCTGGCGGATGCCCCATGCTTAGGGCTGGCGGCCTACTTACCTGAGGAGCCCTCGGCCGTCACATCCTCAAGCCGACCCATGTAAAAAACGGGAGCATGTATCTTTCTGTTATGTAATGAATCTACTTCATGCATCAGTAAAGTTGATTTCCTCAAGTATCCAGTGTACTTGCAGCCGAGTCTACCTTAGGTGGAGCGCGCTAGCGATCTCCCCCATGTGTATCACGCGAGCGGGGGCTAGGCACGATGCCTGTGCTCGGGTCAGTCCCAACAGCACTGCAAAACCCAAGCGACCGAGCTCTGGCTCGTGGGCCTACTCCCATGTATGTCACCTCACCAAGTCCTTGGTGCCCTTGTCTCCTCGCATAACACCCATAGGCGACCTCGCGAGCGTGCCGTGCTGCGTTACATGCAAAAACTCGGCAGTTTCTCCGATGCAGGGTTCTGAAGGCCTCGGGAGCTCCTCCTCAGGAGGCCTCACGAGCGAGCACCCCATGAGGCTTCATGGGCGACGCGCCTTATGGGCCGTGCCTTGCGGAGGACCCGCACCAAGCTACACGCCTCAAAAAGCTAAATCCAAAGCGCCTTTTGTGCCTTCGAGGGCATCCCTCGGGTTTCCTCCCTCTCTCTTCCCTCACGAGGCATCTCGATTTCCTTGGCACGAGCCGTCTGGGCGTAGGGGGGGCCTGAGCATCACATCTCAGGAGCTCCAACCAGCCCTAAGAGTCCACGCCCTCTGGCCTTGCCGAGCGCACGCTCTAACATACGAGCGACAGTCGTAGCCCGCTTAGGCCTTCCACTATGTGATCGGTGCTAAATTTCTGAAAAGCAGGCCACGTATACACCGATGCCAGGTGAAAACGTTTTGGCACCGCTCCCACAACGTACATAGTTTGGCATCGATTGAAAGGACCCACATGTATATAAAAACCAATTAACCCAACACATGCATCACACTTAGTGGAGTAGAGTTGTTGGTTTGTTGGCTAGAAGAGTGACATACATATTTTTTATGGCCTCAGATTATTTGGCACCGGAGCAAGTTCGTGCTTCGATGCCTGAAAAAATTTCTTGGGCACCGGCCAGGCAATGTAGGGCATCGATGCCAAATGCCCGAAAAGTGATTTTGGCACCCATTTTAGCCTACATAGTGGAGGGCCTTAGGGGGCTAGGTCCCAACGACGAAGGGCACGAAGGCAACGTAGAAAGGAAAGAAAGACCTTAAGGCAAAGCACAAACGCATAAACACCAAGCGCTTAATCAAAAGTGCCATACAAATTTCCTCACGCCCCCACGGGGCCACACCTACTCTATTACAGGTAAAGAGCGCAAGGAACTAAAGAGGAAAGGAGGATCTAGGCGGATGACGCGCCATCGTCACCATCTCAACCGCCGGGAGCCTCGTCGTTGGCCTCGACCTGGAGCGCGAACTGCCCGATATAGCCGGCCACATGGTCCTCCACCTTCCCGAGGTCCTCGCGGAGCTCCGCTGGGACGGGCGTCACCACTTGCTCGAGGTCGAAGCCGGCGTCCTAGCGGAGGAGGTTGCTGAAGTGCCACGCCACCGCCTGGGCCAGTAGATCGCGGCATGGCTCCTCAAGGGCGGCGTCCGCGTCCTGCACCTGCTTCTTGAGGTCGCCGATCTCGGTCGAAGCTGCCGCCAGCTCGCGGCGCCAGCATTACCCTCTTGCTCCGCCTCCTGCCTGGACGCGGCTGCCGTGAGCTCGCGTTCTCGGGTCTCGGCTTCCGCCTTGCAGGAGGTGACCACCTTTTGGCGCTCTAGGAGCTCCTCCTCGCCCTTCAGAAGCTTCCCCTCACGGGATGCGAGCCGACCTTCCCGAGCATCCACGGCCTCCTTCCGCGTCCGAAGCTGGTGCTCGCGGTGGTTGGCTTGCTCCCGGAGCACCTTCTCGCGGGCCTTGGCCTCCTCTTGCCGCCGCGCGGCCTCCCGGGTGTCTTCCTGAGCCTGCTTGCGCAGCTCCTTGGCTTCCTGTATGATCCGGTCGCGTTGCGCTTCTGTGTCCCGCCGGTCGTCATCGCTTCCTGGAGTAGGTGCCACCCCTCCGCCAGGCGTCGGAGCTCCTCCGCGTGGTCCTTCTCCGCCCGGAGCTTGTTCTCGAAGGCGTTGAGAGTCTCCCTAACGTCGCTAATGGCTCCGCCCATGAGGAGGGTGCTGCACGTCACCAGCACAAAGGCGCGGCCTCGCCGTACTCCTTCGTCGCCCGCAAGGGTCGCGGCGTAGGAGGCCACGGCTCCGGGTTCTGTTTGCAGCTCCGCGCCACCGTCCCCGGCAGGGGTCAAGCCCTGCGTCGGACGCGGGGGGCTCGGGTTAGTTCCCTCCAGCGGAGAAGGCATCGCCGCGCGCTCGGGCTCCGCTGCGTGCATTCCAGGACCCGGGTGAAAGGGTGATCACAGGGGCTCAGATGCTGACTTTGTGCCTGCATTGCCCCCTCTGTGTTCGGCCCGGCATGCGGCGCTGCGAGTGGCGCCGCGCCTCCTTTGTAGGGCCACCCATAGCTACATCCGGAGGCACAACCTCAGGAGCCTCGGGGGGCACCACGCTTAAGGGGGCCGCTTCAATGCCCCCCTTAGGAGGCGCACCACGATCGACCCTTGTCTTGCCCTCAAGGCGAAGCCTGGCCGTTGCGGGACCCGTGTCTTGCGTTGTTGCAGGCGCAACGACAAGGCAGGCGGCGTGGCCCTCGAGGGGGTTTTCCCCTCCTGCTTCTCGTCCTTCCGCCTCTTGGTGGTCCTCTCGGCGGCGCTGCAAGGGAAGAGGCTCAACCTAGTTCCGAGGAGGTAAAGAGCGGGGGCTAACGGGCACAAGCGAGGGAAGCTCACCCATCGTTAGTGTCTCTTCTTCGGCTCCTTGTCGGTGCCGCTGCCGCCCCGGCGGTGCCCGCTCAGGTTGCTGCCTGTTGGCGCGACATGGGGGCTGGGGGCGTAGTCTGCATGCGCAGTGTAACCTTCCGCCCCCACCCCGCGGGTCCCATCGGCCTCTCCTCTGCCCTTCGCAGGCGCGGGCCTGGCAAGCGGGGTGCAGAACGCGTCGTCGTCGTCATCATCATCGTCATCATCGGGGGCCTCTAGCAGGAGCCGGCGACGAGATGGCGGGGACGAGTCCTCGTCGCTCTCCTCCGTGTCCGAGGTCGCCGAGGCCGCCGTGCTACCATGGCCTTCCGATGCGGTTTCCACCTCAGTGGAGTCCTCGTGAGGCTCCTCGAGCTCCTCCTGGGGCCCTTCAGGGGCCGCCTGGATCAGCCTCTGCTGGTCAAATTGGGGCATCGCCACGGCAAGCTCATCCCTGTCGGATAGGCGATACAGGCGAAGTGCATCAGGAGGCACAGAGCCCACCTTGCCGGGGAACAGGAACTTCAAGGCCTCCGTCACTGCCGCAGCCGGGAGGCTGTCCCGGCCCAGCCAGATCCGATCCTCTTTCCCGGTAATCTCCCACATGGGGTGCGAACGCCTCCGGAGGGGCGCAATGCACCGGTGGATGAACTCCTTGGCGACCATCGCGCAATAAGCCCGGCCGTCTTCAGCTCCGCCATCCGCTCCAGGATTGGCTTCAGGGTGGCGCGGCTGAGCTTCTCGTGCTCCAAATCGTCGGTCTTCTCGGCCGGTTCGGTGGGGGCCGCGAGGAGGGGGTGAGCCTAGTTGGCGTCGACGTGGACCCTGTTAGGAATATGCAACTTATATTACCATGAGGCCATAGGCCGATATATATATACATGTACAGGTGGAACATATGCAGGAAACCCCTTATACAATGGGATAAATACAAAGGGGTACATGACTTATATTATAACTCTAACACCCCCCCCCCCTCAAACTCATGGTGGAGGAACAACACTGAGTTTGGAGAGATAGAAGCCATGTTGTGCTCTAGTCTGGGCCTTCGTCAGGAAATCCGCCAACTGTAACTCGGAAGGCACATACTGAAGAGCAATAACCTGATCCTGCACACCAGCCCGCACATAGAAAGCATCAACACCAATATGCTTGGTGAGTTCATGCTTCACAGGATCGCGTGCAATGCTGATAGCACCTGTACTGTCAGATAAGAGCTGAGTCGGTGTAGTGACAGAAACACCAAAGTCCTGAAGTAACCACCGCAACCAAGTCACCTCTGCCGTCAAAAGAGCCATTGCTCGCAACTCAGCCTCGGCACTCGAACGGGAAACTGCAAGCTGTTTCTTCGTCTTCCAGGCAATGAGAGAACCACCAAGAAAAACACAGTAAGCAGAAAGTGAACGGCGATCCGAAGGATCACTAGCCCACGTAGCATCCGAATAGGCTTGAAGCTGTAAAGAACTGGAGCTAGGAAAGAAGAGACGGTGAGAGATAGTGCCTCGAAGATATCGGAGAACACGAAGGAGATGACTATAGTGAACCGATGTGGGAGCAGAGACAAACTGACTCAGAATATGAACCGGATAAGAGTTGTCCGGACGAGTGACAGCTAGATAGACAAGACTGCCAACAAGATGACGGTAACGCGTCGGGTCAGGGAGAGGATCACCATCAGTAGCACGGAGGTGAACATTGAGCTCCATAGGAGTCTCAACAATGCGCTCGTCAGTAAGAGCAACACGAGCAAGAAGATCCTGGATATACTTTTCCTGGGATATAAAAAAGCCATCAGAGGTAGAAGAGACTTCAATCCCAAGAAAGTAGCGAAGAGGTCCAAGATCAGACATAAGAAACTGCTCACTAAGACGGGCCTTTACAAAGGCAATATACTCAGGGTCATCCCCCGTGATGATCATGTCATCAACATAGAGAAGAAGAGTCCGACCACGAGGAGAAAGGTGAATGAACAATGCTGGATCATGAGCACTTGCTGAAAAACCAGCAGCAGTGATCACAGAGGCAAAGTGCTCAAACCAGGCACGGGGAGCTTGCTTAAGGCCATAGAGAGAGCGACGAAGACGACATACCATGCCATCAGGAACAGAATACCCAGGTGGTGGCTGCATGTACACCTCCTCACGCAGCTCACCATTAAGAAAGGCATTCTTAACATCAAGCTGAGATATAGACCAGTGACGTGCAGAGGCAACGTCAAGAAGTGTACGAACAGTGGTCATATGAGCCATAGGAGCAAAAGTCTCGTCATAATCACGACCATACTCCTGCTGAAAACCACGAGCCATAAGACGAGCTTTGTGATGCTCAAGAGAACCATCGGAGCGAGTCTTAACCTTGTAAACCCACTTACAAGTGATCGGACGAACTCCGGGAGGAAGAGAAACAAGATCCCAGGTACCAGTGCGTTCAAGAGCAGCAATCTCCTCTGCCATCGCAAACTGCCATTCAGGATGAACAACAGCCTGACGGTAAGAAGTCGGCTCAAGAACAGCAGCACCAGCGGTGGGAAATCCAAAGCGATCAACAGGCGGACGAGGACGAGAACGCAAGCCATAAGTAGGCTGAGAGGAAGATGACGACTCATCCACAGAGGCACCGACAGGTCGTAGACGACGAGCGTAATGCTGAGGAAAAGATGGAATAATAGAAGGAGGAATCGCCAAGGTAGAATCGGGGGGTGGCGACGAAGAAGTCACCGGAGATGAAGGTGTGGAATCCGGTGACATGTGAGGAGAGGAGACCGGGGAGGAAGTCACCGGAGATGAAGGTGGAGAACCCTGTGACATGCTAGGCGAGGAGACCGGGGAGGATGGTGGCTGCAAATCAACTAGAGGTGAAGAAGGAGAGGAAGTGGAACGAAGAGGTACAAGCTCGACGGGTGTGATAGGTGAGTCAGGAAAAGTGAGGAAAGAGATATCCTGCACTGCAAAAGTCGAGGAAGATGGGCGTGGGTAGAAGGGACGAGACTCATCAAAAGTCACGTCTCGAGAGATACGCATCCGACGACCGATAGGATCCCAACAACGATAGCCCTTATGCTCATCACTGTAGCCTAAGAAGACACACTCAACAGACTGAGCGGTCAGTTTGGTTCGTTCGCGAGGTGCAAGAAGAACATAGCAAACACAACCAAACGAGCGAAGCATCGAATAATCGGGAGAACGATCAAAAAGTCGCTCGAAAGGAACACTACCCTGTAGAGCAGCGGAAGGCTGTATATTGATAAGATAGGTGGATGTGGAGACGGCCTCAGCCAAAAAATGAGGCGGGAGAGAGGCAGCAATCATCAATGCACGAGCCGTCTCAAGAAGATGTCGATGCTTTCGCTCAGCCACACCATTCTGAGCATGAGCACCAGGACAAGAGAATTGAGAGAGAGTCCCTTGCTCAGCAAGAACACCACGCAACATCTTAGAGATATACTCGCCAACGGAGTCAGCACGAAAAACACGAATGGGTGAAGAGAACTGAGTATGAATCATGGCAGCAAAACGCTTATAAATAGACAACACCTCACTACGAGAAGTCATGAAATAAAGCCATGTGTAACGAGAGAAATCATCTATGAAAATAATATAGTATTTATGACCACCTTTGGAAATGAGGCGGGAGAGAGGCAGCAATCATCTATGAAAATGAGG
>LR738712.1:186015242-186035041 GCA_902687465.1 Secale cereale | reverse complement strand
TCAGCCCAAAAATGAGGCGGGAGAGAGGCAGCAATCATCAATGCACGAGCCGTCTCAAGAAGATGTCGATGCTTTCGCTCAGCCACACCATTCTGAGCATGAGCACCAGGACAAGAGAATTGAGAGAGAGTCCCTTGCTCAGCAAGAACACCACGCAACATCTTAGAGATATACTCGCCAGCGGAGTCAGCACGAAAAACACGAATGGGTGAAGAGAACTGAGTATGAACCATGGCAGCAAAACGCTTATAAATAGACAACACCTCACTACGAGAAGTCATGAAATAAGCCATGTGTAACGAGAGAAATCATCTATGAAAATAATATAGTATTTATGACCACCTTTGGAAGCGAAAGGGGCCGGACCCCATACATCAGAATGGACTAAATCGAAAGGACGCTTAGACACTGACTCACTATGTGGATATGGTAACTGAATCTGCTTGCCAAGACGGCAACCCTGACACTCTAAAGAGACATCTCCTGAGACAGACCCCAGAAGACCTCGATGAACTAAAGAAGACAACCGAGAACCACACAGATGACCAAGTCGATGATGCCACTGCTGGAAGGAGCCAGTAACGGAGGCGACAAAAGCGGAAGAACTGGCGATGGTGGTGGCAGCGGAAGGAACATGAAGCCAGTCCAACTCCCAAAGACCCTGAGAATCACGGCGCCGAGGGCCAGCCCCAACCAGAGTGTGCATGCGACGGTCCTGGACAGAACAAGAGTCAGCGTCAAGGATGACGCGACAACCAGAATCAGTAAGTTGACCAGCAGAAAACAGATTCATGGTAAGTCGAGGAACATGAGCAACATCAGGAACAGAATAAGAAGGAGTGGAAAGATTGCCTCTACTAGCAACAGAAAGTGGAGTACCATCAGCAGTGAAGACATGAACAGGAGAATCCAGCAATCGAAGAGAGGACAAAGTGGAAGAATGAGAAGACATATGAAAAGAAGCTCCAGAATCCAGAACCCATGGGGATGTACCTGACTGTGTAGAGGGCGGTTGCTCAGCGCGGGAAGCATCAGTCACAGAACCAGCAGTACCCGTCGAGGAAGAACCTGAAGCCGCGAGCAGACGCTTAAGTCTCAGAATATCCTGCTCAGTCAAAGGAATGGCTGAAGCTGTCGAGGTAGATGACGAAGTCCCTGAAGATGATGGTCGTGCCTTGCGCAGGTGTTTCTTCTTCTTGTAGCACTGGGACTCAATATGACCATCATTGTTGCAGTAGTCACAATGTGGACGGGGGCCGACCTGAGCCATCAGAGGGAGTGGGCAAGAGTGGCGGAGCACTCGAGCGAAACGGGGTCGGTGCAGCAGGTGGCGTGGAAGAAGACCGAGTAGCGAACACAGAGGGAACCTCCAGCAAACCAACACCACGTAAGCGAGTCTCCTCAGCACGAATCTCAGAAAGAGCCTCCATGAGAGAAATACGGCCACGAGCAAACAACTGAGCACGCCGGGGCTCAAACTCCTTACGAAGCCGAGACAGGAACTCGTAGACGCGATGAAACTCCAAATTGGCCTGGACAGCCTGGCAACAAGGACAAGTACGACAACCAGCAGTGCGGAGAGAATCAAGCTGGCGCCAGATAGCAGAACTCTGTGCATAGAAGTCATCAACAGTAGAGTCACCCTGCTGAAGAGCATGCTCCTGACGAACCACAGAAAGGTACAGGGCATCACCAGAGGGCTCATAGCGCTGACGAAGACGGGTCCACATCTCAAAGACAGTAGGAAGACCCAGAAACTGAGAAGCAAACTGGGGCAGAACACTAGCAGTGAGAACAGCTGCAGCTTTAGCATCATCATCAAGCCACTGGGTGTAAACAGACAGAGCACCATGATACGTCTGAAGAGCCTCCTCATAAGCCAAAACCCTCTCATCATAAGCACGATCAGCAGTCTCAGCAGCAAGCTTAGCCGCATCCTTGGCGGCCTGATTAGCATCTGTAGGAAGAACCGGTGGAGTCGGCGGAATAGGGGCCTCCGGAGGAACCGGACGTGGCGGACAGCAGACCTCGCCAGAAAGAACACCCCAAAGACGGATGCCACGCATGTGAATGCGCATGAAGCCAGTGAACTCAGTATAGTTAGTACCATCGAAGATCACCGGACAGCGAGGGACAGAAACGTAGCCCAATGACAGAGACATATATATATTTTTTAGATCAGCAGAGTCGGGAAAAAGCGACGGGCAGTCAGGCAGCTGATCGGTCGATTGACTGAAGAAGCCCACGTGGGCAGCGGCCCAGGTGGCGGAAGCGGCTGCAGGCTTCGGGCCTGCTTGAAGGCCTGAGGAGACCGAGCTGGCGGAGAAGCCCTGCCTCGGTCGAGCGGATCGGGCCTGACTGGAGATCGATTGAGGGCTTCGAGCGACGGGAACGACGAGGGCTTCGAGCGATCTGCTGGCTCCCCTTCGTGCCTCTGATCTGGTGGCTCCCCTTCGAGCGAGAGGGGAGGACGGCCTCGAGCGCTCCGCTTCGATCCAGAGGGGACGGCCCGAGCGCTCCGCTTCGATCCAGAGGGGCTCCGCTTCGAGAGGGGAGTGCGATCTGGCGGAGAGCTCGAGAGAAGAGATCGGCAGAGGAGATCGAGCGAAGAACGAGTCGATCGCTGTTGCTTCGATCGGGGGAGAGAGATCGATCGCACGAGTTGCGGCGTGCAAAAATCAACCTAGCTCTAATACAATGTTAGGAATATGCAACTTATATTACCATGAGGCCATAGGCCGATATATATATATACATGTACAGGTGGAACATATGCAGGAAACCCCTTATACAACGGGATAAATACAAAGGGGTACATGACTTATATTATAACTCTAACAGACCCAGCGCGACTCGAAGCCCTCCACCTTCTTTAGCATCTTCATGTCGATGATGAGCTTGTCCATCTTGTCAACGATGTGGAAGGAGGCGCATGATGAGCGCTGGTGCCCTCGGGAGATCCGCAGGCTGCAGAAAGTCTGGAAGAGCACCACGGACGACATCACTCCTAGAAAGGCCTCACAGAAGTATGAAAAAATGGCGAGAACCAGGATGGAATTGGGCTGGAGATGGAGCAGATGGATCTGGTAGTGCTCCAAGATGGCGTAGAGCAAGTCGGAGAACGGTGGCACCGGCCCCGCGAAGAGCGAGCGGAAGAAGATGGGCACCACCGTAGGCGTCATGTCGCGCCGCGGGGTCGAGCCCGGCCAGATCTGGACGACGCCCTCCTCGTGGTGCTCGACATCCAGCAATGGGCGCGCCTTGGCCATCCCTTTCTCGCCGGTGATGGACGAGCGCTGCAGGCCGACCTGGCCCCGCTCGCCGCAGGCGCCTTGTTGGGGGAAGCCCGCATGGTCGTGTTATTCTTGCCAGGAGCCATGGCGCTATAGAGCGGCAAGTTGGAGGAGGAAGGACTAGGAGAGCGGTTCGTGAGGAAGGCTGAGAACGAGAAGGGCAGCAATGATGTGCCTGCGCGCAGCGGGGCAGGCTTTATCTCTAGGACGGCGGTTACCAAGGCATCGTGGGAAGCGGGGGCGTCCCGTACCGTCAAAACAGCCATGCGTCATCTCCTGGGCCCGACAGTTCAATGGGCCCCGTGTCGCTTTGCTCCTAACGCGAGAAACGTGCACGCCGCGGGCCCTGGGGCTACTGTCGGTCTAGTGGGAACCGGAGTACCACGGCCTGTCTGCCTACGGCCCAGGAGGCGACCCTCGGAGCGGCCCATGAAGATCGGGCCAGTCTTGGGCTCCCGGGGGCAATCCACCTTGTGAGGCACCGGCCTCGCGAGGCTCCCTTGCCGCCAGGAGAGACACCGGCAGCCTCGCGAGGCCAGCTCGCGGGGCCGCCCCGTAAGGCCTCCCTCGCGAGGCCAGCTTTCGTCATGTGGGTGACGCCCCGCTGTTAGGATAAGGACAAGAGGGTACGACGGAGACCGGTTTCCTCTTTGGTGCTAGGGGAGCAGTGGCGCCTCCCTCCCTCCAAAGCAAGTCCCAAAGCTTTCTACTTTGATGACTGAAGATCAAGGTTGCTCGGCGTCCAGGACATACCTCGTCGCCGAGCCCACGCTTACATCAGGGTAAGACTTTTAGCATGCAAAGATCACCTTTAGCCAGGATAAGCCTGGACCCTTGTCCCTTTTCGAATTTACCGCCCAGTGGTAGCCCTTTCCCGTTCATATTTTCGGGGAAGAGGACCAAGGCATGACAAGAGGGGCATGGCTTCCATGTAAGGGGATCGAGCCATTCTCTCCCCCACACACCATATACCTCGAGCTCCAGTGCTCCGCTACACAGCAATCCAACACAAGCAGGAGTAGGGTACTACACTGCACGGTGGCCCGAACTTGGGTAGCTCGCGCGTCCCCGTCCTGTCCGGTGTGAGTGAGCAGCGTGCTCGTCATGATCTCGCCGTGGTTCTTGTCAGGTCGTAGTTCGCCAAGCAAAGCCCCCTAGTGTTCGAACCCTAGTTCTTGGAGAGTTTCTTGGACGTAGATCCCGGACTCCGACAGATAAGTCTTTACATGGATGATTACCACTCTTTTTATCTTATAACTAGGTAATTGCCCATGTGTTGCAACGGTGTCACACATATTAAGTTTTTTATTCGAGGGTTGTGTTACACATATTAAGTTAAGTCTAGTGCTTGTAGTCGTCGCTGGGTGGTCTACGGACCTAGATGTGTTTTTTTACTTCTGGTGTTCTTTGTACTACCTTGACAGTTGATGAATAGATCGGAAGTTTTCCTCACACAAAAAAAACAACCTGATTGGGGAGAGACTGCGCTCCGTCCACCTCACCCATTTTAAAGTACAAATAAATGAGAAACTATAAATCATTTATATGCAGGAGCCAACATATCTCCTGAAAGATGCTTTCCCTAACATTCAATTCTTGTCTCCAATGCACATATATGTTTGCTGATAAAAGGTTTCGTTTCTCTGACAACAAATTTGAATCCAGCCTGAAAGACAGAGCACATGCTAGTGGAAACCAAGATTAAGAACACATATATTCAAAGAAAATGAACCTAATATAGGCTGTGATGGCATGCTCGGCTTGATCCCTCTATACATTCTAGAAAGAAAAACTGTTTCAGTTCCCTACTTAAGCACCTTCTCTTTCTTGTTCTGGTCCAGTCCAACAAGCAACCTCATCTCCCAAATACTGGCTAATCTCTGCAAACAATAGGCACCAACAATTCATCACCAGATCATGAACACGGAAGAAAATACATAACAGATGTACCAGCTGCAGGAGCCACACACAGAACTATGTTTTGAGCCAAATGGTATGTGATACTCCCCATTAATACCATCGGTGAATTATCCATTTACCTTTAGTTTTCCCTATGAAAGAATATAACACCCTTTTTTAGCAAAAGAATATAGCACCCTTACACCATGTTTTGTCTGCCTAAAGCACCCTGTTTTGTCCACGAGACCGTTGAGAGGATTACCAATTTTATCTTGACTCTGCCTGTATGAAAGAATATAACACCCTCACACCCTGTTTTATCTGTCTACTATTATCTCTTCTCCATTTGTTATGCAGGACATTACAAGCATCACACTGAGGAATACCGAACTGCAGTGACTGAGCTGCTCATGAAGGCTTCAGCGCTTTACAGAAGCAGAAAACGACCCAATGACTACAATGTCGGCACGAATGAGTACAGTGACACACCTTATTCGTCTCGCAATCTACATAAGACTGCTGTGAGCTCCAGTTATAGGCTAGGGAGGGTTTCAGCTGATCCAGCCGATCATTTCTTCTTACCGAGTTCCATGGAGTACCACGAAAGCAGCAGTGAAGCGCTAAGACCCGAGTTGTTCAACATGAGTGTTGAAAGCGCGAAGAACCCTGATGGCGTGTTGGGGAAGATGCTCTATGATGTATGTGTCCCAAAGAACGTCGAGGGCTGGGACTTCAAGCTTGCATCAATAGATGGGCAGCGTATGCATTTTACTGCTCGTCAGCATGTTACTTTCAATCCAACAAAATGTATACGCCGCTCAAGATTGTAATGATTTTGACACAACATCTAAGTGCATTCCAGCAGACTGCTCTATACTGCCAGAGTATACTTGTTTGAGGAGAATGTTATTGTTTTGACCTTTTCTGGAAAGGCATGGCAAAACGAATGTTTTTATGGAGATTTTAGTTGCATCTCATTGATATAAAGAAGGCTACAGTACATAACATGTCAATCCTGCAAAAACAAGTTTGACGCTTCAGTAGGAAAAGTTAGGATTCTCAAATGATGACATTATTGCAAGTCTTGAGGCCCAGAAACAACAACCAGTTGTCAATGCTTTGGCACTGCAGCAGGAAGATCCAGAAGCTGTCTAGCATGCCCTGACAAACCAGCATGGCCTCCTCGCTCCGGCAGGAGGTATGGAGCTCAGGCCATGGCGCGGGCTCTCCAAGTGGTACAATTGGCACACGCAGGCTCTAGGGCGGCCTCGCCCATTGGCGCGGGCCGCTCCGCTGCCAGATCGACGGCGTTTATGGACACCCTGTGACACCTTGAGACCGAAGCGTTAGGTGTCAGCCAGTTATTCGTTGTTGTTGTCATGTCATCTGCTTGCGTGTTGTATCTTGTCATGTATCATATGTGTTGCATCATCATATTTTCAAAACTTGCATCCGTTCGAGTCCGTCCGTCCTTTCCGTTGTTCGTTCAAAGGCCAGACACACTCACACGCGCCCGCGGCGCCTCCGAATATTTGTTTTATGAGTGGCCGAAAAATGTTTTCGGAATGGGTTGAAACTTGGCGTGTGGTCTTATTATAGCATAGGTAGACCGCCTGTCAAGTTTCGTCGCGTTCGGAGTCTGTTTGATAGCCCAACGGTTAACCGTGTTAACCGTCGGAAGCCTTCTCTCTTTTGGTCCAGCACCCCTTTCACACAGCCCACCAAGCCCATTCTAACCCCTCCATGCTCTTGGCCGTTCGATCACGATCGAGTGGCCGCGAACCGCTCCTTATTTGGACACTCCTAGCTCCCTCTACCTATAAATATGTGTCTCCCCCGTATTTTTCTCGCAGATCCAACCCTAGCCCCGCTTCCACCGCGCAGCCGGACATGTCCAGCGCCCCTCTACCTCACTCCGCCCAATCAGGGAGTGCCACGTCAGCTCCGCCGCCTCCCGCAGCCAACGGGCACGCGCCACGTGGCCTCTCCAGCCTCCCTGCCGCCGCGGCCCGCGGAGCCCATCCAGGGCCCGCGCGGGCCCGAGCTCACCGCCGCCGCTCCGCTCGCCTCCTCCCTCCGCGCCTCCTATGCCTTCCTCGCGTCTCCGCCGCCGGCTCGCAGCCGGCCTCTGCAGTTCCCGCCGCTGGCGAGCAGACGTCGCAGCCCCGCAGCCAGTGAGCATCGCCGCCTTCAACCGCCGCCTCCTGCTGCCCGATCTCCGTCGCCCCGAGCCCAGGCCCCTCCGCACCGCCGCCGTCAGCCTCCCTCCGACCGGATCCGGCGAGTCGCCGGTCGGATCCGCCCCGTCCGGCTGCCTCCCCGCCGCTCTGGCCTCGTCGGACCACGCCTCGACGCCGGCAGCCGCTGCCTCGACAGGAGGTCGAGGACGAGCGCCCTGCGTTGTCCTCCTGGGCCGCCTCCGCCCCTGAGGCCCAGCGCGCCCCAAGGCCCATCCCCGTCAGGCTGGCCTGCCCCCTCCGCTTCGAGGGCCTCGGCCTGCTCTGGTAAGGCCCAGGCCGCCCCGATTCAGCCCAGCCTCTGTTTTTTTAATTCTACGAATTTAGCTTTTATTCCAAAAACTGCATATTTACAGATTAGTCCCTGGCATGTGTAAATAAGTGTGCATGTTTGACTGCCTGTAACTTTTTATGTGTATGTCCGAATTGAATGAATGAGATGTCAAAATGATCGTGGTGACATGCTCTACACTTTGTTCCTTTGTGCCATGCTTGTTTGACTTCGTCTTGATTCCCTAATCATCGTGGCAAGAGTGCTACTTGTTTAAAATTGCTGTTAACTTTAATTTTGTTGCCCACTTGTGATGCTTGTAACTTTGTGCATGATTATCCAAATGGAGCATATGATATGTCAAAATGTTCATTGTGAAGTGCTCTACATGATGGTTGCTGTAGCATTCATGTTAGGTACCATCTTGCCATGTTAATCTCTGTTGCAAACGTGCATTTGGCAATTAAGTGCTGAAACTTGTTATGAGATGCTGATTTCACATGCTCTTTGCTATTGATATGTTTGTCTTTCATGCCACATGTCAATATGTTTTAGAAGCACAATCATATGGTCTTTGCTGTGGTGCAATCCACTTTCCATGTTATGCCTTGAGGTGACTTAAACAAGCTTGTAAACATGCCATGTCATTATTGCTGTTTTATACTTAGTGAAAAAACTGCTAAGTCTGGAATCTGTTATAACCGGATACTATGTTTGCTTGATGCCCCACTCAAATCCATGCTTGTTTTGGAGTGACCAATGATCATGTCTTGTTTTCCATGTTATGCTCTATCCATTCATGCCCTTACTTGCTCTTATGGACTGTTGTAGCTTATTTATTTCTTGCTCTCAAGTTGCTATAAATTATACCTGTCAGGATTTTATCAGCATGTTCAATTTGGTGAAGCTTGTTGTTATTGATCCATGCCTCCTATGGAGATGCTCCAATGGAGTTGTTTGCTGTATGATATGTCTACTACATGTCCATGCTCTTTATGTTCTTATTAGAGTTGATATGCTTGTTGTTTTGTGCCTCTGAAGGCAGCATCATGATGATGTTTTTGCCTTCCCAGATTTTGGTTAAGTCTGGATAATTTTATTGCAACTTGCCATGCTAGTTTAATTGTGTTCCAGCAAGCTTTTGGGTGTGTTCTAAGTTCATGCTTGTTAAGTATCATGTCTACTTCACATCCATACTTCTTCTTATCATGTTTGAGTGCTGTAGCATATATTTACCTTGCTCCAAAGTTGCTATGTGGCTGTTAACTTTAGCTTTGCCTTGTAACTTGTTTTGCTCGTATCTTTTAGCCCGTTGCTCCGTTTTGAGTGTGCCCTATATGAAACTTGTGTGATCTTGCATGTAAAATCATAATATCATATTGTTTTCATGTTTGGAGTGAGTTTGCTTGATGTTTGGGTGCATCTTGCACCGTTGCCTTGCTTGTCTTGTTTTGCTCATATCTTCTAGGCCGTAGCTCCGAATTAAACAAACTTTATATGAAACTTGACTAGAATTTCGTGTAGATCATCATGGTGCATGTTAACCTGCCGTTTAACAACTTTAACTTAAGGTTTGTTCAGATCTGGACTAATTTCAAATTATGCTTATGAGGACTTACCGGTTTTATTATATGTTGATTCCGGCCTCATTTAAACTTGTTGGGTGATGTTCTTCTTGTGTGCTTCATCCCTTCCCATGTATTGCATCATATATAGACTTGTCTTGCATCATACTTGGTTGAGCATATTGTCATGTTCTTGTTTTGTGTGTTTACCGTATTGCTTGCTTCTTCTCGTTAGTGCTTGTTCCGTTGCGATCGTGAGGATTCGTTCGTCTACACGTGGTTCGTCTTCAAGGCTTCTTCTTCGTCTTCTTCACGGATCCGTTCTTCTTCCTTGCGGGATCTCAGGCAAGATGACCATCACCTTGGATACCTTTACTATCATTGCCATGCTTAGTTGTCTCGATGCTATCGCTATATGTCGCGCTACCCATCTTTATTGTCAGCCCCTCTCCTTGTTGCCATGAAACCTCTAACATTTGACACCTTCCTAGCAAACCATTGTTTGGCTATGTTACCCGCTTGCTCAGCCCCTTTTATAGCGTTGTTAGTTGCAGGTGAAGATGAAGATCGTTCCATGTTGGAACTTGTGGTTGGATATCACAATATATCTTATATATCTTAACACACCTATATACTGGGCATGGGTGGAAGGCTTGGCCTTTTGCTCGGTGTTTTGTTCCACTCATGCCACCTTAGGAGCCGATAAACCGACGTTATGTTCCTTGATTTTGCGTTCCTTACACGGTTGGGTATATGAGGACCCCTTGATACTTCGTCTTTGAATAAAACTCCTCCAGCAAGGCCCAACATTGGTTTTAATTTGCCTCATAATAACAACTTAATTAAATAATTAAATTTGCATAGGGGGTTGCGCCCTCGAGATTCTTTTCTACATAGCTGGGGGGGCCAGTGCTGATGGTGTTGGTCCCAAACGGGCAGGCTGCGGGGCCACCTTGGGGAAACCCGAGGGCTGGTTTTACTCGTAGGATGTCCCATCCGGATGTGGCCTGAGACGAGATACGCGCGGCTACTATCAGGGTGTCGGCACGCCGAGAGGTCTTGCTGGACTTATTTTACCATTGTCGAAATGTCTTGTGCACCGGGATTCCGAGTCTGATTGGATTGTCCCTAAGATAAGGGGTAATATT
Organism: Secale cereale; assembly: GCA_902687465.1. Lineage (NCBI taxonomy): Eukaryota > Viridiplantae > Streptophyta > Magnoliopsida > Poales > Poaceae > Secale > Secale cereale. Next base: position 186,024,628 of record LR738712.1, on the reverse strand, counting down.
ATTATTATCTCTGCTGATCGTGAGAGCTTGTGATGGGCTAAGTTGGGACACCCCTGCAGGGTTATGATCTTTCCAAAGCTGTGCCCGCGGTTATGTCGCAGATTGGAATTTGTTAATGTCCGGTTGTAGAAAACTTGACAGAGGATTCGAAGTAAAACACACAACTGTGTGAGTAACCGTGACTGTCTCTTTTCATTTTGAGAAGAGAACACGGTGGGGTTATGTTTGACTCGTAGGTAGTTCAGGATCTTTAGCGATCACTACTAGTTGCTACCATTTGCGTAGATGCTCATCTTATTCTTGTACTCGTAAGTTAGCCACCATATATTGCTTAGCCGCTGCTGCAACCTCACCACTTTGCCTCCTCCTACCTATTAAGCTTTGATAGTCTTGTTACCCGTGGTTATGGGATTGCTGACTCCCCGTGGCTCACAGATACTACAACAACAGTTGTAGGTGCAGGTTTTGATGTCTTGACGTGAGAGCGATGATCGTTGTGTTGGAGTTCTTTCTTCTTCTTCTTCTTCTTCAGTCTTGGGTTAGGTTCCGGGTCGGCAGCCTGGGATAGCAGATGGATGTCATTGTGCCTTTCTTGTTTGCATTTGTAGCTGGATGCCTTGTATTGATGTTGTTGTATTCATGTGACTTGTATGTATTGTTGTATTCCCCATGTATGTATGTAATGGTACGATGTAATGATATCCATCTTGCTAAACGCACGAAATGCGGTTGTGCCCCAATCACGTAAGTGTCACGTGATCGGGATAGAATCGCATCTTGGGCCTGACAAGTTGGTATCAGAGCCTCGACCGACCATAGGAGCCCCCATGATTGATCGTAGCTTGGCCGTTGTTGAGTCTAGCAGAAAACTTTTTTGGAGTCTAGTTATATCGGAGAGTAGGAATTCTTTTTACTCCCCTGCCCCTTCGTCGCTCTGGTGAGGAATCTTGACGTAGGTGTTTTGAATTTCCCCTCTTCCCCTTCAAATTTTTTTAGGATCGCGCGGTTAGTTTTCGTTCGTTGTGTTGTCAGTTCTTTCATCTGGTGCATCTCTTGTCAAGTGGATTCGACCCTCTTCTTCTTTTCAAGTTCAATCATCGGTTCTTTTGAACCGATGTTGTTCCCCTTCCGAAGTTGTCTTTCTTTTTCCCACCCGCCCACCCTTTTTCTTCTCGGAGCCGGAGTCCTTAATCGAGTATCCATTCTACTCGTGTGAAGTCTTTGCTTTCTTTCATCAATTATTTCAATTGGTGAATTCCCGTCTCGTCGCCATTATTCATCTCTTTTTCTTCTCCGGTGGATTCAATTCAAGTATTTGGTGTTCTTCATATTCTTTTTCCTCGGCTAGGATATTCCCCTTGCTCGCCATTTAATTGTTCCGGAGTTCAGAAGAAATCTTAGGATATTCGTCTGTCTTCCAATTAATTCAAGGTTGTCACCTCATTCGAGTTTTTCAAACGTTCCGGTGCATCGTCTCCTTTTCAATCCATTTCAACGGAGTTTCTCTTCGGTGGGCTCATAACCCACACGTTTTTTCCCAGGATCTTACCCGACTCTTCTAATTTCCCGGAGTGTTCTGAAATTCTTTTCAATTGTGACGTAAGTATGGATTCCGTCAGTCATATGCCTTTCGAAGTTCGTTCTCAAATTCTTTTCATCATTGGTTCAACCATTCTCCTTTCATTTATCCGGAGTATTTCTTGAATTCTTTTCTTTGTGTTCCTCCGAAGGCCATCATTCCAGAAGATTTCTTCGTTCTCAGTTTTCAACTTCGTCCTCCAAATATTCTTTGTTGATGTCTCTTCGTTCGTCTCCATATTCTTCCGGTGCTTCGTTCAAGCATTCTTTAATCAGTTCTAGATCTCTTCGTTCTCGTCATTCTAATTCCCTAAACTTATTTATTCTTCCCGGCGATTCATTCTCTTGTATTCACTCATTTTCAATTCCTTACGGTGGTTCGTTGTTTTCTTCACGTGGTTTCAATTCTTTTACGGTGGTTCGCTCAAGAGTTCTTTCCGGTGCTATCATATCAATTCGATCGTTCTTTCAATCCTACTGGTGTTTTCATGAAGATTTTCGCAAGTTCGCGATATATTCCTATTTAATCATTTCAATGAGAATTAGTAGTATGTGAATCCATTGTTCATCAATTTAATTGATGGAGGAGAAGCATAACATAATTCTTATTCTTTTTCATCAAGTTGATTCATCCCTTCCTTCGGAGTTTATTCTTGATGAATAAATTCTAGTTCGAAGTGCTTTCATATTTTCTGTCCGGAGTTCAAAATTTTCTTGGCTATCTCCTCGGTAACTCCATCTAAATCATCGCAAGGCCTTAATCTTATTCTTTTTTGTCCGTCATTTCTATATCATCATCCTCTTGTTATCGGAGTTCGTTATGGTGGTTCCTCATGTTTTAATTCATTCTTAAACGTCCATCTAATTCTTCTGGAGCAGCTCAAGCAGTATTGTTTTGTGTCCCGAGATGCAAATAATTTTCCGTATTCTTTTCATTGGAGTTTTTGCATTTCTTTCTTCATCCTCAACTATTCAATGTTTTGGTAGTGGCACAAATTCACCTCAAGTCTTGAGATGTTTCAATAAGTCCACAACAAGCTTATTGTTTTGTTGTTGATTTTCTAAACAACTCCGTTCCAGTCTTTCTCTTATAAATTCTCGTTCATATCACTCGTGCTCAAGCTGTCATCTTCTTCTCAGTTCTTTTCTTTCCATTATTTCAATTCTTCCGGAGGCATTGTGTTATTGCTCTCGTCGAGCATCATTTTATCTTTTCAAATTCTTGTTCCATTCCATTCATGTTCAACCGGTGTGCTATTTCTTTCAGTTTGAGCCGGAGTGCTGCCCGAATTAATTCATTCAAACTCCTTTTCTATCTCTTTTAACCGGAGTGGTTTTGAATTCATTCTTGTTCCTTCACTCGTGCTTCATATCCTTCAACCTTTTGGTTCTTGTCGTATTCCTTTCTTCCTCTTGTCTAACAAAGTTTTGCAACTTCGTTCTTCTCCGTTGTATCCTTCTTTCATATTGTTCAACCCCTCGAGGTTCTTTGGTTTCACTCTTTTGTCCTCGAAGAACTTTGTTCTTCCTTTTTCCCTTCCGTCTCGTTCCAAGATCTCGGGACGAGATCTCTTGTTAGTAGGGGACTGTTGTGACACCCCGAGACCGATGCGCCAGGTGTCAGCCAGTTATTCGTTGTCGTTGCCATGTCATCTACTTGCGTGTTGCATCTTGCCATGTCATCATGTGTGTTGCATCATCATATTTTCAAAACTTGCATCCGTCCGAGTCCGTCCGTCCTTTCCGTTGTCCGTTCTGAGTCCAGACACACTCACAAGCGCCCGCGGTGCCTCCGAATATTTGTTTTATGAGTGGCCGAAAAATGTTCTCGGAATGGGTTGAAACTTGGCGTGTGGTCTTATTATAGCATAGGTAGGCCGCCTGTCAAGTTTCGTCGCGTTCGGAGTCCGTTTGATAGCCCAAAGGTTAACCGTGTTAACCGCCGGAAGCCTTCTCTCTTTTAGCCCAGCACCCCTTTCACACAGCCCACCAAGCCCATTCTAACCCCTCCATGCTCTTGGCCGTTCGATCACGATCGCGTGGCCGCGAACCGCTCCTCATTTGGACACTCGTAGCTCCCTCTACATATAAATATGTGTCTCCCCCGTATTTTTCTCGGAGATCCAACCCTAGCCCCGCTCCCACCGCGCAGCCGGACATGTCCGTTCCGCCGCCGGACATGTCCAGCGCCCCTTCACCTCACTCCGCCCAATCAGGGAGTGCCACGTCAGCTCCGCCGCCTCCCTCAGGCAACGGGCACGCGCCACGTGGCCTCTCCAGCCTCCCCGCCGACGTGGCCCGCGGAGCCCATCCGGGGCCCGCGCGTTCCCGAGCTCACCGCCGCCGCTCCGCTCGCCTCCTCCCTCCGCGCCTCCTCTGCCTTCCTCGCGCCTCCGCCGCTGGCTCGCCGCTGGCCTCTGCAGTTCCCGCCGCCGGCGAGCAGACGCCGCTGCCCCGCAGCCGGCGAGCACCGCCGCCTCCTGCTGCCAGATCTCCGCCACCCCGAGCCTAGGCCGCTCCGCACCGCCGCCGTCAGCCTTCCTCCGGCCGGATCCGGCGAGTCGCCGGCCAGATCCGCCCCGTCCGGCTGCCTCCCCGCCGCTCTGGCCTCGCCGGACCACGCCTCGGCACCGGCAGCCGCTGCCTTGACAGGAGGTCGAGGACGAGCGCCCTGCGTCGGCCTCCTGGGCCGCCTCCGCCCCTGAGGCCCAGCGCGCCCCAAGGCCCATCCCCGTCAGGCAGGCCTGCCCCCTCCGCTTCGTGGGCCTCGGCCTGCTCTGGTAAGGCCCAGGCCGCCCCGATTCGGCCCAGCCTCTGTTTTTTTTTAATTCTGCGAATTTAGCTTTTATTCCAAAAACTGCATATTTATAGATTAGTCCCTGGCATGTGTAAATAAGTGTACATGTTTGAGTGCCTGTAACGTTTTGTGTGTATGTCCGAATTGAATGAATGAGATGTCAAAATGATCGTGGTGACATGCTCTACACTTTGTTCCTTTGTGCCATGCTTGTTTGACTTCATCTTGATGCCCTAATCATCGTGGCAAGAGTGCTACTTGTTTGAAACTGTTGTTAACTATAATTTTGTTGCCCACTTGTGATGCTTGTAACTTTGTGCATGTTTGTCAAAATGGAGCATATGATATGTCAAAATGTTCATTGTGAAGTGCTCTACATGATGGTTGCTGTAGCATTCATGTTAGGTGCCATCTTGCCATGTTAATCTCTGTTGCAAAAGTGCATTTGGCTGTTAAGTGCTGAAACTTGTTATGAGATGCTGATTTCACTTGCTCTTTGCAATTGATGTGTTTGTCTTTCATGCCACATGTCAATATGTTTTAGAAGCACAATCATATGGTCTTTGCTGTGGTGCAATCCACTTTCCATGTTATGCCTTGAGGTGACTTAAACAAGCTTGTAAACATGCCATGTCGTTATTGCTGTTTTATACTTAGTGAATAAAACTGCTAAGTCTGGAATCTGTTATAACCGGATGCTATGTTTGCTTGATGCCCCACTCAAATCCATGCTTGTTTTGGAGTGGCCAATGATCATGTCTTGTTGTCCATGTTATGCTCTATCCATTCATGCCCTTACTTGCTCTTATGGCCTGTTGTAGCTTATTTATTTCTTGCTCTCAAGTTGCTATAAATTATACCTGTCAGGATTTTATCAGCATGTTCAATTTGGTGAAGCTTGTTGTTATTGATCCATGCCTCCTATGGAGATGCTCCAATGGAGTTGTTTGCTGTATGATATGTCTACTACATGTCCATGCTCTTTATGTTCTTATTAGAGTTGATATGCTTGTTGTTTTGTGCCTCCGAAGACAGCATCGTGATGATGTTTTTGCCTTCCCATATTTTGGCCAAGTCTGGATAATTTTATTGCAACTTGCCATGTTAGTTTAATTGTGTTCCAGCAAGCTTTTGGGTGTAATCTAAGTTCATGCTTGTTAAGTATCATGTCTACTTCACATCCATGCTTCTTCTTATCATGTTTGAGTGCTGTAGCATATATTTACCTTGCTCCAAAGTTGCTATGTGGCTGTTAACTTCAGCTTTGCCTTGTAACTTGTTTTGCTCGTATCTTTTAGCCCGTTGCTTCGTTTTGAGTGTTCCCTATATGAAACTTGTGTGATTTTGCATGTAGAATCATAATATCATATTGTTTTCATGTTTGGAGTGAGTTTGCTTGATGTTTGGGTGCATCTTGCACCGTTGCCTTGCTTGTCTTGTTTTACTCATGTCTTCTAGGCCGTAGCTCCGAATTAAACAAACTTTATATGAAACTTGACTAGAATTTTGTGTAGACTATCATGGTGACTGTTAACCAGCCGTTTAACAACTTTAACTTTAGGTTTGTTCAGATCTGGACTAATTTCAATTTATGCTTATGAGGACTTACCAGTTTTATTATATGTTGATTCCGGCCTCATTTAAACTTGTTGGGTGATGTTGTTCTTGTGTGCTTAATCCCTTGCCATGTATTGCATCATATATAGACTTGTCTTGCATCATACTTGGTTGAGCATATTGTCATGTTCTTGTTTTGTGTGTTTACCGTATTGCTTGCTTCTTCTCGTTAGTGCTTGTTCCGTTGCGATCGTGAGCATTCGTTCGTCTACACGTGGTTCGTCTTCAAGGCTTCTTATTCGTCTTCTTCACGGATCCGTTCTTCTTCCTTGCGGGATCTCAGGCAAGATGACCATCACCTTGGATACCTTTACTATCATTGCCATGCTTAGTTGTCTCGATGCTATCGCTATATGTCGCGCTACCCATCTTTATTGTCATCCCTCTCCTTGTTGCCATGAAACCTCTAACATTTGACACCTTCCTAGCAAACCGTTGTTTGGCTATGTTACCCGCTTGCTCAGCCCCTCTTATAGCGTTGTTAGTTGCAGGTGAAGATGAAGATCGTTCCATGTTGGAACTTATGGTTGGATATCACAATATATCTTATATATCTTAACACATCTATATAGTGGGCATGTGTGGAAGGCTTGGCCTTTTGCTCGGTGTTTTGTTCCACTCATGCCACCTTAGGAGCCAATAAACCAGCGTTATGTTCCTTGATTTTGCGTTCCTTACACGGTTGGGTATATGGGGACCCCTTGACACTTTGTCTTTGAATAAAACTCCTCCAGCAAGGCCCAACATTGGTTTTAATTTGCCTCATAATAACAACTTAATTAAATAATTAAATTTGCATAGGGGGTTGCGCCCTCGAGATTCTTTTCTACATAGCTGGGGGGGCCAGTGCTGATGGTGTTGGTCCCAAACGGGCAGGCTGCGGGGCCACCTTGGGGAAACCCGAGGGCTGGTTTTACTCGTAGGATGTCCCATCCGGACGTGGCCTGAGACGAGATACGCGCGGCTACTATCAGGGTGTCGGCACGCCGGGAGGTCTTGCTGGACTTGTTTTACCATTGTCGAAATGTCTTGTGCACCGGGATTCCGAGCCTGATTGGATTGTCCCTAAGATAAGGGGTAATATTATTATTATCTCTGCTGATCGTGAGAGCTTGTGATGGGCTAAGCTGGGACACCCCTGCAGGGTTATGATCTTTCGAAAGCCGTGCCCGCGGTTATGTGGCAGATTGGAATTTGTTAATGTCCGGTTATAGAAAACTTGACAGAGGATTCAAAGTAAAACACACAACTGTGTGAGTAACCGTGACTGTCTCTTTTCATTTTGAGAAGAGGACACGGTGGGGTTATGTTTGGCTCGTAGGTAGTTCAGGATCTTTAGCGATCACTACTAGTTGCGACCGTTTGCGTAGATGCTCATCTTATTCTTGTACTCGTAAGTTAGCCATCATTACTGCTTGCCGCTGCTGCAACCTCACCACTTTACCTCCTCCTACCTATTAAGCTTTGATAGTCTTGTTACCCATGGTTATGGGATTGCTGAGTCCTCGTGGCTCACAGATACTACAACAACAGTTGCAGATGCAAGTTTCCGATGTCTTGACGTGAGAGCGATGATCGTTGTGTTGGAGTTCTTTCTTCTTCTTCTTCTTCAGTCTTGGGTTAGGTTCCGGGTCGGCAGCCTGGGATAGCAGATGGATGTCATTGTGCCTTTCTTGTTTGCATCTGTAGTTGGATGCCTTGTATTGGTGTTGTTGTATTCATGTGACTTGTATGTATTGTTGTATTCCCCATGTATGTATGTAATGGTACGATGTAATGATATCCATCTTGCTAAGCGTCCGAAATGCGGTTGTGCCCCAATCACGTAAGTGTCACGTGATCGGGATAGAATCGTATCTTCGGCCTGACACACCCTTGGCAATCTCTCTTCGGCTAGGGCCACTGCGATGGGCGCGGATGCTCTGTGACGCACCCCGGGCCACGGTTACAGCTTGGGGCGATGTGGCCCGTCTCCGCGGAGGCTCTCGTTCAGTCCGGCGGCCGGCGATGGTTTCTAGCCGGCCATGGAGGGGGGGGGCACGATCAGCGCGTGATGGGCCTCGAACCCCTCGTTGGTTACCCCAAGTGGAAGTAGTAAGATGCAGTAAGTAGAAGTGTTTTCCCCTAGCAAAGATGCCAAGGATCGAATCCCCAGAGACTCCTAGGTTCAACAAGTAGGTGTCAATTGCTAACGGTGCAATTAGCAATCAACGTGGACCTGCACACAGATACAAATAACTTTGCTCCCAACGAGTATAGAGAGGTTGTCAATCTCTCCGGCCTTGTAGTTCACAAAGGGTTAAAAGCAATATGATAGTAGTGATAGATAGTGTTTTGCAATAGTAAGTAAATAGCGAAAAGTAAATAGTGGATGTGATCAATGATGGTAATATGGACCGGAGTCTCATGATGTTCACTAGTGATGTCTCTCTCCCAAAAGACGATAAAACAGCTATGTGAGGTAAACAAATTACAGCTGGGCAATTGACAGGACCACGAACGCAAACCAATGCTGATTACATTGCAAGAAAGGTTGAGGTTCAAAGCATGGGCGGTACGCCAAAGTAAGTAGACCGAAATCCATCAATATCTACTACTAATCATCCACCTTGAGATATCTATCCAGAACATCTCGCGGGTATTAAGTTGCGAGTCCCACCCATAGTGTAAACTCAATGCAACAGACAACTGCATTAAAAGAACTTTGCGTAAAGTAAACAATCCTTGCACCCGCGGGCACAAGCACCGTTGTTTTCCCCCTTGTGGCAACAGCACATCCCCTAGACTCATGTTTCTGTCACTCAAGCTAGTCATCGAGGGGCATGAACCCACAATCGAGCATAACGTCCCCTCTTGGAGTCACTACCTATTACTCGGCCAAAGCAATAAATAACAACGGAGAACATGCAAGAATTACTTATGAACTAAAATATAAAAGAGGTGAATCAAATATATTACTCAAGATCAATCTGAACATAATCTCATAATCCATCGGATCCCAGCAAACTCAACATAGCAACAGCATAAGGATTACATAGGTGCCTCGATCATGTAGGGCAGCTCACGAGGACTAATTAGTGAAGCACAAGAACGGGAGGAGAACATCACATAGCTACTGGTCATGGACTCATGGTCCAAGGGAGACTACTCACGAGTCATCCGGGAGGCGTCCATGGTGGTGGAGAAGCTCCCGGTGGTGATCCTCCCCTCCGGCAGGGTGCCGGGAAGAGTTCTCCTGGTGCTCCCGATCTTGGAAGCGGCATCGGCGGCGGAACAGAGATGGGATCGCGAAAAGAAGTCCCGTTCTGAGGGTTACGGAGGACCCTTTAAATATATGCCAAAGTAGGGCACCGGGGGAGCCTCGGGGGGCCCAGGCGCCCCCCGGCGCGGCCCG
>LR738712.1:185991491-186014157 GCA_902687465.1 Secale cereale | reverse complement strand
AATGCATAAGCATATTCTCATGAGAGATTGAGGATTAAGGTCCAAGCTAAAACTTCCACCATGATGCATGGCTTTGGTTGGCGGCCCAATGTTCTTCTCTAACAATATGCATATTAATTCAACCCATGGTAAATCACCCTTACTTCAGACAAGACGAACATGCATAGCAACTCACATGATATTCAACAAAAGTGTGACAGTTGATGGCGTCCCCAGAAACATGGTTACCGCTCAGCAAGCAACTTATAAGAAATAAGATACATAGGCAACATATTCTTTACCACAATAGTTTTTAGGCTACTTTCCCATGAGCTATGTATTGCATGGTTAGTTTGCTTAGTGCAGGTGGAGGTTAGCAAAAGACTGGGAGCGACCAACTAAGAGAGCAATGACGGTCATAATCATGCAGAGCGACAAAGCAATATTGAATCAGGCATGGTAGTTATATCGCTACTTAGAAACAAAAGATCATCAAGGCTGGACAGACTTTCTTTACAGTCTTGAATATGCGTGAGCATACGCCAAGTCAATCAAAATAAATTCTCGAAGGAAGATATTACTAAACCATACCACATCATAGGCAAACAAACCAAGTTGGTATTCCAATAACACATTGGGAACCCCCCAGCTATTTGAGATTAACCAAAAGAAAACCTGAACTACTAAGCACCATCATGAAAGTAGCATCTTTATCATAGACACATTAACCCATGCAACGGAAGCAAACTCTCTTAATAAGGTGAGCATGGTAATTAAAGAGAGTTCAAGCAACCAACTAAATAAAAGCTCTTGAAAAGATAAGCATGAATACTAAGAGCAGAGCACGATAGTAGCTATTAAAAGACAAAGAACACACAGCATAGATAGACATGAAAATTCTATGTAATGTTCTAGGTAGAAGTGGAGCGTGTTTCTCTCCCACATAAAGGAATGCTGGGTTCCGACTCGTTATGAAAAACTAAAAAGAAAACTAAAAGCAAGACGCTCCAAGCATAGCACATAACATATGAAGTGATAAAAATATAGCGAAACGAAAATCGAACTGATAATGTTGATGGAGAAGGGGATGCACGGGGGGCATCCCCAAGCTTAGACGCTTGAGTCTCCTTGAATATTTCTTGGGGGTGCACGGGGGCATCCCCAAGCTTGAGCGCTTGACACTCTTGAATCTTTTTATCATCTTCCCTCGCACACTTGAAAACTCCCTTCATACACAACTCATCATAATCTGATTAGCGAGGTTAGTACCCTTAATAAAATAATTATACCTTGCTGGAAATAAGGATATTCTTGAAGTTCTACTGTTTCTAAGGATTGCCAAAAGGTTTTTGCAAAGAAAAAGCAAGTTCTTAATTTGCAAAGTGAAGGTAAGGCAAAACATGACAGAATCTGTGAAAAACAGAACAGCAGGCAGTAATTGACCTGTTCGGGATACTTCTGCAACTCAAATCAAAAAACTCAGAACTGACGCACGAAAGACAATTATATAGAGAACGCTGTCGAAAAAATTCAGACCAAAAAGATGATGTGGTGATTTTATACGAAGTTTTCTATCCAAGGATAGAATCTGTTTTCTGGACAGCACCTCACAACTTTTGAACTTTCTAGCAATCAGAGGCTATACTTGGCACAAATATGAAAAGCAAAGATACAATGATGATGCTACAGCAGTAAACAACATCAAGACACAACAAAAGCAAAAAATTTATTCATGTGGGCTGCCTCCCAAAAGCGCTTTCTTTTATGCCTTTAAGCTAGGCATAATGCATAGATCAAGTTTTATCAAGAGTAAAAGAATAACTAGCCCGTACAACGGACTCAAAAGGTAACTTGACCTTCTTACGAGGGAAGTGTTCCATCCCTTTCTTGAGAGGAAACTGAAATTTTATATTACCCTCTTTCATGTCAATGACAGCACCAACGGTGCGCAAAAAGGGACGTCCCAAAATAATTGGACATGAAGGATCACATTCAATATCCATAATAGTGAAATCAACGGGCACATAATTATCATTGACAACAATAAGAACATTGTCGATCCTTCCCAAAAGTTTCTTTATGGAAGAATCAACGAGACGAACACCAAAAGAACAAGAATCATAAGGTTTCAATTTAAGCATATCATATATTCTTTTGGGCATAACAGAGGTACTAGCACCAACATCACATAATGCATAACAAGAGAAGTCATTCAAATAAATTTTTATCATAGGATCCCAACCATCTTCTAGCTTTCTAGGTATGGAGGCTTCTACTCTAAGTTTCTCCTCCCTAGCTTTGATGAGAGCATTAGTGATATGCTCCGTGAAGGCAAGGTTAAGCGTGCTAGTGCGGGGATCTCTAGACATCTTGTGAAGGAAATCAATAACTTCTGTAAGAGTGCAATTATCAAAATCAAGGTCACGAGCATCAAGTAAAGTGGTAGTGGTGTCCTTAAGGTTCACCTGTTTGGTAGTTTCTATAGCATCACCATTAATAGGTCCATTGGGACCAGGAGTACATTGGGTGCTAAGAGTGTGAACATCCTCAATAACTTGGATAGTAGCAACAGTGTGGTGGGTAGGAAGGCTCTTAATTCTTTCCTCTTCCTCCCTTAGGGATGCAACCACTTCGGGTTTAGCTGCCATTTGGTTTATCAAAGTGGCCTGTGTGTGGGACATATTGGAAACTTGGGTTTCAGTGATAGTGAGTCTAGTCTGGAGGTTAGAGATCTCAATGTTTATGTTCTCTAATCGTCTACTAATGTCTTGCAAGATAGCAGTATGCTTATTTAATTGCCTCGAGAAGGTTTTGTTTTGTTCATATTGGGTGTGCATGTAGTTCTTAGTGGCCTCCTCTATTTCTACCAGTTTCTCATAGCCAGACAAGTCTCTATCTTTTTGGAAGGAGTTCTTGATGTTAGGATAAGCATTGTTGTTCCCATAAGAATTGGAGGGGAACGTTCTAGAATTATTACCAAAGTTACTCCTATAAGCATTGTTGTTAAAATTGTTTCTAGATATAAAATTCACATCTACTTGTTCTTGAGCAATCAAAGAATTTAAAGGAACATCACGAGGATCAATAGTAGATTGCTTCGAAAGTAGAGACATGATCAAGTCAACTTTTTCATTAAGGGAGGAATCACCTCGACAGAGTTTACCTTCCTACCTGTCGGAGCGCGTTCGGTGTGCCATTGGGAATAGTTGGTCATCATCTCATCGAGAAGCTTTGTGGCAGCACCAAGTGTAGTTGACATAAAAGTTCCTCCCGCGGCCGAATCTAACAAGTTCCGCGAGGTAAAGTTCAAGCCTGCATAAAAAGTTTGGATAACCATCCAAGTAGTCAAACCGTGAGTAGGGCAGTTCTTGATAAGAGATTTCATACGTTCCCAAGCTTGGGCAACGTGTTCATTATCCAATTGTTTAAAATTCATTATGTTACTTCTATGTTGGATAATTTTAGCAGGTGGATAGTATTTTCCGATAAAAGCATCTTTGCACTTGTCCCATGAATCTATGCTATTTCTAGGCAAAGACTGAAACGAAATTTTTGCTCCTCCTCTCAAGGAGAAAGGAAAAAGCTTAAGCTTAACAATATTACCATCTATTTCTTGGTACTTTTGCATATCATAAAGTTCAACAAAGTTGTTCAAGTGTAAAGCAGCATCATCTCCAGCACCGGAGAATTGATCTTTCATGACTAAGTTCAGTAAAGCAGGTTTAATTTCATATGAAGGTGCTGAAGTGGCAGGTGTAGTGATAGGTGTGCTGATAAAGTCATCGTTGTTGTGACTAGTGAAGTCACACAACTTGGTGTTCTCGGTGGAACCCATAGTAGCAAGCAAGCAAGATAACTAGTTTTTTGTGATTTTCGATGAAAGGAACTAAAGTAAAAACTGAAAGGTAAACTAACAAGACTAAAAGCAAAGGTAAAAGATAGCGTGCAACTCCCCTATCCTGAAGAGTGGAGTCCCCGGCAACGGCGCCAGAAAATACTCCTTGATGGGCCTCGAACCCCTCGTTGGTTACCCCAAGTGGAAGGTGTAAGATGCAGTAAGTAGAAGTGTTTTCCCCTAGCAAAGATGCCAATGATCGAATCCCCAGAGACTCCTAGGTTCAACAAGTAGGTGTCAATTGCTAACGGCGCAATTAGAAATCAACGTGGACCTGCACACAGATACAAATAACTTTGCTCCCAACGAGTACAGAGAGGTTGTCAATCTCTCCGGCCTTGTAGTTCACAAAGGGTTAAAAACAATATGATAGTAGTGATAGATAGTGTTTTGCAATTGTAAGTAAATCGCGAAAAGTAAATAGTGGATGTGATCAATGATGGTAATATGGACCGGAGTCTCATGATGTTCACTAGTGATGTCTCTCTCCCAAAAGACGATAAAACAGCTATGTGAGGTAAACAAATTACAGCTGGGCAATTGACAGGACCACGAACGCAAACCAATGCTGATTACATTGCAAGAAAGGTTGAGGTTCAAAGCATGGGCGGTATGCCAAAGTAAGTAGACCGAAATCCATCAATATCTACTACTAATCATCCACCTTGAGATATCTATCCAGAACATCTCGCTGGTATTAAGTTGCGAGTCGCACCCATAGTGTAAACTCAATGCAACAGACAACTGCATTAAAAGAACTTTGCGTAAAGTAAACAATCCTTGCACCCGCGGGCACAAGCACCGTTGTTTTCCCCCTTGTGGCAACATCACATCCCCTAGACTCATGTTTCTGTCACTCAAGCTAGTCATCGAGGGGCATGAACCCACAATCGAGCATAACGTTCCCTCTTGGAGTCACTACCTATTACTCGGCCAAAGCAATAAATAACAACGGAGAACATGCAAGAATTACTTATGAACTAAAATATAAAAGAGGTGAATCAAATATATTACTCAAGATCAATCTGAACATAATCTCATAATCCATCGGATCCCAGCAAACTCAACATAGCAACAACATAAGGATTACATAGGTGCCTCGATCATGTAGGGCAGCTCACGAGGACTAATTAGTGAAGCACAAGAACGGGAGGAGAACATCACATAGCTACTGGTCATGGACTCATGGTCCAAGGGAGACTACTCACGAGTCATCCGGGAGGCGTCCATGGTGGTGGAGAAGCTCCCGGTGGTGATCCTCCCCTCCGGCAGGGTGCTGGGAAGAGTTCTCCTGGTGCTCCCGATCTTGGAAGCGGCGGTGGCCGCGGAACAGAGATGGGATCGCGAAAAAAAGTCCTGTTCTGAGGGTTACGGAGGACCCTTTAAATATATGCCAAAGTAGGGCACCGGGGGAGCCTCGGGGGGCCCAGGCGCCCCCCCGGCGCGGCCCAGGGGGGGCGCACCCACAGGGCGCCTGAAGCCCCTGTGCCCCCCCCAGGCTGCCCTTCGGACGCAGTGTTGTTTCCGGTTCGCTGATTTTTTATATAATTTTTTTGGATTTTTCTGGGCAGTTCTCGAAACGTGAAAACCTGAAATACAAAAACAGCCGAAAACAGAAACTGGCACTGGGGTGCACTGGATTAGTAAGTTAGTCCAAATATGATCAAAAGTGTATGGAAGTGTATGAATATCATAGCAATATCACCCAAAAGTGGCATGGAGCAAGGAGAAATTATAGATACGTTTCGGACATATCAGCGCGACGTGTGGCGTCTCGCCCTGCTCGGGTGTGCTGCTCCCGCCGCTCAAAATGTCGGAACCCATGGTGTTTCAGCCTGATGAGTAGGGGAGTGCGGTGAGCACGCCCTTCGTTGTCCCCCTGCAGCCGTACTAGATCCTGCCTTGGGTGGACGTGGCGGCTGCACCCATGGGCACGGTCGGCCCTCTGTTAGCCCCCGATGCTCTCCTGGCAGCGATTGGGGCATTGATACGTCCAAAACGTATCTATAATTTCTGCTTGCTCCATGCCACTTTTGGGTGATATTGCTATGATATTCATACACTTCCATACACTTTTGATCATATTTGGACTAACTTACTAATCCAGTGCACCCCAGTGCCAGTTTCTGTTTTCGGCTGTTTTTGTATTTCAGGTTTTCACGTTACGAGAACTGCCCAGAAAATCCAGAAAAATTATATAAAAAAATCAGCGTTTCGGAAACAACCCTGCGTCCGAAGGGCAGCCTGGGGGGGCCACCATGGCTCCAGGCGCCCTGGCGGCGCGCCCCCCCTGGGCCGCGCCGGGGGGGGGGGGGGGGCGCCTGGGCCCCCCGAAGCTTCCCCGACGCTCCCCTTTGGCATATATTTAAAGCGTCCTCCGAAACCCTCAGAACAGGAACTCTTTTCGCGATCCCATCTCTGTTCCGCCGCCGCCGCCGCTTACAAGATCGGGAGCACCAGGAGAACTCTTCCCGGCACCCTGCCGGAGGGGAGGATCACCACCGGGAGCTTCTCCACCACCATGGACGCCTCCCGGATGACTCGTGAGTAGTCTCCCTTGGACCATGAGTCCATGACCAGTAGCTATGTGATGTTCTCCTCCCGTTCTTGTGCTTCACTAATTAGTCCTCGTGAGCTGCCCTACATGATCGAGGCACCTATGTAATCCTTATGCTGTTGCTATGTTGAGTTTGCTGGGATCCGATGGATTATGGGATTATGTTCAGATTGATCTTGAGTAATATATTTGATCTACCTCTTTTATATTTATGTTCATAAGTAATTCTTGCATGTTCTCCGTTGTTATTTATTGCTTTGGCCAAGTAATACGTAGTGACTCCAAGAGGGAACGTTATGCTCGATTGTGGGTTCATGCCCCTCGATGACTAGCTTGAGTGACAGAAACATGAGTCTAGGGGATGTGCTTTTGCAACAAGGGGGAAAACAACGGTGCTTGTGCCCGCGGGTGCAAGGATTGTTTACTTTACGCAAAGTTCTTTTAATGCAGTTGTCTGTTGCATTGAGTTTACACTATGGGTGGGACTCACAACTTAATACCAGCGAGATGTTCTGGATAGATATCTCAAGGTGGATGATTAGTAGTAGATATTGATGGATTTGGGTCTACTTATTTTGGCGTACCGCCCATGCTTTGAACCTCAACCTTTCTTGCAATGTAATCAGCATTGGTTTGCGTTCGTGGTCCTGTCAATTGACCAGCTGTAATTTGTTTACCTCACATAGCTGTTTTATCGTCTTTTGGGAGAGAGACATCACTAGTGAACATCGTGAGACTCCGGTCCATATTACCATCATTGATCACACCCGCTATTTACTTTTCGCTATTTACTTACTATTGCAAAACATTATCTATCACTACTATCATATTGCTTTTAACCCTTTGTGAACTACAAGGCCGGAGGGATTGACAACCTCTCTGTACTCTTTGGGAGCAAAGTTATTTGTATCTGTGTGCAGGTCCACGTTGATTGCTAATTGCGCCGTTAGCAATTGACACCTACTTGTTGAACCTAGGAGTCTCTGGGGATTCGATCCTTGGCATCTTTGCTAAGGGAAAACACTTCTACATACTGCATCTTACACCTTCCACTTGGGGTAACCAACGAGGGGTTCGAGGCCCATCAAGGAGTATTTTCTGGCGCCGTTGCCGGGGACTCCACTCTTCACGATAGGGGAGTTGCACGCTATCTTTTACCTTTGTTTTTAGTCTTGTTAGTTTACCTTTCAGTTTTTGCTTTAGTACCTTTTATCGAAAATCACAAAAACAGTTATCTTGCTTGCTTGCTACTATGGGTTCCACCGAGAACACCAAGTTGTGTGACTTCACTAGTCACAACAACGATGACTTTATCAGCACACCTATCACTACACCTGCCACTTCAGCACCTTCATATGAAATTAAACCTGCTTTACTGAACTTAGTCATGAAAGATCAATTCTCCGGTGCTGGAGATGATGCTGCTTTACACTTAAACAACTTTGTTGAACTTTGTGATATGCAAAAGTACCAAGAAATAGATGGTAATATTGTTAAGCTTAAGCTTTTTCCTTTCTCCTTGAGAGGAGGAGCTAAAATATGGTTTCAGTCTTTGCCTAGAAATAGCATAGATTCATGGGACAAGTGCAAAGATGCTTTTATTGGAAAATACTATCCACCTGCTAAAATTATCCAACTTAGAAGTAACATAATGAATTTTAAACAATTGGATAATGAACACGTTGCCCAAGCTTGGGAACGTATGAAATCTCTTATCAAGAACTGCCCTACTCACGGTTTGACTACTTGGATGGTTATCCAAACTTTTTATGCAGGCTCGAACTTTACCTCGCGAAACTTGTTAGATTCGGCCGCGGGAGGAACTTTTATGTCAACTACACTTGGTGCTGCCACAAAGCTTCTCGATGAGATGATGACCAACTATTCTCAATGGCACACCGAACGCGCTCCAACAGGTAGGAAGGTAAACTCTGTCGGGGAGATTTCCTCCTTAAATGAAAAACTTGACTTAATCATGTCTCTACTTTCGAAGCAATCTACTGTTGATCCTCGTGATGTTCCTTTAAATTCTTTGATTGCTCAAGAACAAGTAGATGTGAATTTTATCTCTAGAAACAATTTTAACAACAATGCTTATAGGAGTAACTTTGGTAACAATCCTAGACCGTTCCCCTCTAATTCTTATGGGAACAACAATACTTATCCTAGTGCCAAGAATCTACTACTGAACTAGAGATTATGCTTAAAGATTTCATCACTACCCAAAAAGCATTTAATAAGAGTGTAGAAGAAAAACTACATAAACTAGATGATCTTTCTTTTAAGGTAGACCATTTAGCCAATGAGGTAAAATTGCTAAAAATTGAAACTTCTCCTCTTAAGGAGAGGGAAGTCATCCCTATTAATGCTACTCAAGTGCAAATTAATGAAAATATTAGGATGATGGCTAAACTTAAAGAAAGATGGGCTAGAGAAAGGGAGGAAGAGGATAGAATTAAGAGCCTTCCTACCCACCATACTGTTGCTACTATCAAAGTTGTTGAGGATGTTCACACTCTTAGCACCCAATGTACTCCTGGTCCCAATGGACCTATTAATGGTGATGCTATGACTATAGAAACTACCAAACAAGTGAACCTAAAGGACACTACTACCACTTTACTTGATGCTCGTGATCTTGATTTTGATAATTGCACTCTTACCGAAGTTATTGCTTTCCTTCACAAGATGTCTAGAGACCCCCGCACTAGCACGCTTAATCTTGCCTTCACAGAGCATATCACTAATGCTCTTATCAAAGCTAGGGAGGAGAAACTTAGAGTAGAAGCCTCCATACCTAGAAAGCTAGAAGATGGTTGGGATCCTATGATAAAAATTAAATTGAATGACTTCTCTTGTTATGCATTATGTGATGTTGGAGCTAGTACCTCTGTTATGCCCAAAAGGATATATGATATGCTTAAATTGAAACCTTATGATTCTTGTTCTTTTGGTGTTCGTCTCGTTGATTCTTCCATAAAGAAACCTTTGGGGTGGATCGACGATGTTCTTATTGTTGTTAATGATAATTATGTTCCCGTTGATTTCACTGTTATGGATATTGAATGTGATCCTTCATGTCCAATTATTTTGGGGCGTCCCTTTTTACGCACCGTTGGTGCTATCATTGACATGAAAGAGGGTAATATAAAATTTCAGTTTCCTCTCAAGAAAGGGATGGAACACTTCCCTCGAAAGAAGATCAAGTTACCTTTTGAGTCCGTTGTACGGGCTAGCTATTCTTTTGCTCTTGATAAAACTTGATCTATGCATTATGCCTAGCTTAAAGGCATAAAAGAAAGCGCTTTTGGGAGGCAGCCCACATGAATAAATTTTTGCTTTTGTTGTGTCTTGATGTTGTTTACTACTGTAGCATCATCATTGTATCTTTGCTTTTCATATTTGTGCCAAGTATAGCCTCTGATTGCTAGAAAGTTCAAAAGTTGTGAGGTGCTGTCCAGAAAACAGATTCTGTCCTTGGATAGAAAAATTCGTATAAAATCACCAGATCATCTTTTTGGTCTGACTTTTTTCGACAGCATTCTCTATATAATTGTCTTTCGTGCGTCTGTTCTGAGTTTTTTGATTTGAGTTGCAGAAGTATCCCGAACAGATCAATTACTACCTGCTGTTCTGTTTTTCACATATTCTGTCCTGTTTTGCCTTTCCTTCATTTTGCAAATCAAGAGCTTGCTTTTTTTCTTTGCAAAAACCTTTTGGCAATCTTGAGAAACAGTAGAACTTCAAGAATATCTTTATTTCCAGCAAGGTATAATTATTTTATTAAGGGTACTAACCTCGCTAATCAGATTACAATGAGTTATGTATGAAGGGAGTTTTCAAGTGTGCAAGGGAAGATGATAAAAAGATTCAGGAGTGTCAAGCGCTCAAGCTTGGGGATGCCCCCGTGCACCCCCAAGAAATATTCAAGGAGACTCAAGCGTCTAAGCTTGGGGATGCCCCTGTGCATCCCCTTCTCCATCAACATTATCAGTTCATCTTTCGTTTCGCTATATTTTTATCACTTCATGTGTTATGTGTTATACTTGGAGCGTCTTGCTTTTAGTTTTCTTTTTAGTTTTTCATAACGAGTCGGAACCCAGCATTCCTTTATGTGGGAGAGAAACACGCTCCACTTCTACCTAGAACATAACATAGAATTTTCATATCTATCTTTGCTGTGTGTGTTCTTTGTCTTTTAATAGCTACTATCATGCTCTGCTCTTAGTATTCATGCTTATCTTTTCAAAGAGCTTTTGTTTAGTTGGTTGCTTGAACTCTCTTTAAATTATCATGCTCACCTTATTAAGAGAGTTTGATTCCGTTGCATTGGTTAATATGTCTATGATAAAGATGCTACGTGCATAATGGTGCTTAGTAGTTCAGGTTTTCTTATGGTTAGTCTCAAATAGCTGGGGGATTCCCAATGTGTTATTGGAATACTAACTTGATTTGTTTGCAGATGATGTGGTATGGTTTAGTAATATCTTCCTTCGAGAATTTATTTTGATTGACTTGGCGTATGCTCACGCATATTTAAGACTATAAAGAAAGTCTGTCAAGCCTTGATGATCTTTTATTTCTGAGTAGCGATATAACTACCATGCCTGATTCAATATTGCTTTGTCGCTCTGCATGATTATGACCGTCATTGCTCTCTTAGTTGGTCGCTCCCAGTCTTTTGCTAACCTTCACCTGTACTAAGCAAACTAACCTTGCAATACATAGCTCATGGGAAAGTAGCTTAAAAACTATTGTGGTAAAGAATATGTTGCCTATGTATCTTATTTCTTATAAGTTGCTTGCTGCGCGGTAACCATGTTTCTGGGGACGCCATCAACTATCACACTTTTGTTGAATATCATGTGAGTTGCTATGCATGTTCGTCTTGTCTGAAGTAAGGGTGATTTGCCGTGGGTTGAATGAATATGCATATTGTTAGAGAAGAACATTGGGCCGCCAACCAAAGCCATGCATCATGGTGGAAGTTTTAGCTTGGACTTAATCCTCAATCTCTTATGAGAATTTGCTTATGCATTAAAGAGGAGTCCATCATCTATTTTCTATGTTGTCCCGGTATGGATGTCCTCAAGTTGAGATCTATCAAAAACGAGAAATCAAATGCGATTTATCTCCTTGGACCTTTGTACAGGTGGCATAGAGGTACCCCTTTGCGACACTTGGTTGAAACATATGTAATGCAATGATAACCCATGGAAACCCGAGCTAATTAGGACAAGGTGCGAGCACTATTGGTATTCGATGCATGAGGCTTGCAACTTATAGGAGGTCTTATACATGACACATATGAAGTACTACTACCGTTGACAAAATTGTTTCCATGTTTTCAAAATAAAAAGCTATAACCATCTTTACTTTTATGTTGAGTCTCCACCTTCTTTTAAAAGCACCAACTACTAAGAGCATGATTGTCATTCTGAGTGTAATGTGCATTGTCCCAAAGTAGCATTGTCTTTTGCATGATTGTGATATCGTTTATTTCTGAAATCATTGTATCTAGTCATCAATTAAACCTTGAAGGTGCCCCTGCATTTATGTTTTGCTTCACTAAAGGGGCAAGCTAGATATCACTTTATCATATTTGCACATCATGTTCATTGCAAATCTTTTTGATGTTTCGGTTTCATGTTGTAAAACTTTCAGTCATTTGTGATTTTCTCTTGAGGCAACTTAATTACTATAGAATCATTGTCTCAGTAAGCTTTTGTCATATGACTATGAAAAAGTCCTATATGGTTAATAGCATGTCACCACAGAAATTATTCTTGTTATCATTTACCTACTCGATGACGAGCAGGAATTAAGCTTGGGGATGTTGATACGTCCAAAACGTATCTATTATTTCTGCTTGCTCCATGCCACTTTTGGGTGATATTGCTATGATATTCATACACCTCCATACACTTTTGATCATATTTGGACTAACTTACTAATCCAGTGCACCCCAGTGCCAGTTTCTGTTTTCGGCTGTTTTTGTATGTCAGGTTTTCACGTTACGAGAACAGCCCAGAAAAATCCAGAAAACTTATATAAAAAATCAGCGTTTCGGAAACAACCCTGCGTCCGAAGGGCAGCCTGGGGGAGGGGGCACCAGGGCTCTAGGCGCCCTGGCGGCGCCCCCCCTGGGCCGCGCCGGGGGGGGGGGGGCACCTGGGCCCCCCGAAGCTTCCCCGATGCTCCCCTTTGGCATATATTTAAAGCGTCCTCCAAAACCCTCAGAACAGGAACTCTTTTCGCGATCCCATCTCTGTTCCGCCGCCGCCGCCGCTTCCAAGATCGGGAGCACCAGGAGAACTCTTCCCGGCACCCTGCCGGAGGGGAGGATCACCACCGGGAGCTTCTCCACCACCATGGACGCCTCCCGGATGACTCGTGAGTAGTCTCCCTTGGACCATGAGTCCATGACCAGTAGCTATGTGATGTTCTCCTCCCGTTCTTGTGCTTCACTAATTAGTCCTCGTGAGCTGCCCTACATGATCGAGGCACCTATGTAATCCTTATGCTGTTGCTATGTTGAGTTTGCTGGGATCCGATGGATTATGGGATTATGTTCAGATTGATCTTGAGTAATATATTTGATCTACCTCTTTTATATTTATGTTCATAAGTAATTCTTGCATGTTCTCCGTTGTTATTTATTGCTTTGGCCAAGTAATACGTAGTGACTCCAAGAGGGAACGTTATGCTCGATTGTGGGTTCATGCCCCTCGATGACTAGCTTGAGTGACAGAAACATGAGTCTAGGGGATGTCCTGTTGCCACAAGGGGGAAAATAACGGTGCTTGTGCCCGCGGGTGCAAGGATTGTTTACTTTACGCAAAGTTCTTTTAATGCAGTTGTCTATTGCATTGAGTTTACACTATGGGTGGGATTCGCAACTTAATACCAGCGAGATGTTCTGGATAGATATCTCAAGGTGGATGATTAGTAGTAGATATTGATGGATTTCGGTCTACTTATTTTGGCGTACCGCCCATGCTTTGAACCTCAACCTTTCTGCAATGTAATCAGCATTGGTTTGCGTTCGTGGTCCTGTCAATTGCCCAGCTGTAATTTGTTTACCTCACATAGCTGTTTTATCGTCTTTTGGGAGAGAGACATCACTAGTGAAATCGTGAGACTCCGGTCCATATTACCATCATTGATCACACCCGCTATTTACTTTTCGCTATTTACTTACTATTGCAAAACATTATCTATCACTACTATCATATTGCTTTTAACCCTTTGTGAACTACAAGGCCGGTGGGATTGACAACCTCTCTGTACTCGTTGGGAGCAAAGTTATTTGTATCTGTGTGCAGGTCCACGTTGATTGCTAATTGCGCCGTTAGCAATTGACACCTACTTGTTGAACCTAGGAGTCTCTGGGGATTCGATCCTTGGCATCTTTGCTAAGGGAAGACACTTCTACATACTGCATCTTACACCTTCCACTTGGGGTAACCAACGAGGGGTTCGAGGCCCATCAGGCATCACCCAGGCCATCAATCCTAGGCCCCTGTGTCAGGCCCAAGATGCGATTCTATCCCGATCACGTGACACTTACGTGATTGGGCACAACCGCATTTCGGGCGCTTAACAAGATGGATATCATTACATCATACTAGTACATAAATACATGGGGGATACAACAATACATACAAGTCACATGAATACAACAACATCAATACAAGACATCCGACTACGGATGTAAACATGAAAAGCACAACGACATCCATCTGCTATCCCAGGCTGCCGACCAGGAACCTAACCCAAGACTGAAGAAGAAGAAGAAATAACTCCAACACAAAGGACATCGCTCTCACGTCAAGTCATCGGGAACCTGCACCTGCAACTGTTGTTGTAGTATCTGTGAGCCACGAGGACTCAGCAATCCCATAACCATGGGCATCAAGACTAGCAAAGCTTAAAGGGTAGGAAGAGGTAAAGTGGTGAGGTTGCAGCAGCGGCTAAGCAATATATGGTGGCTAACTTATGAGTACAAGAATAAGATGATCATCTAAGCAAACGGTCGCAAACTAGTAGTGACCGCTAAAAATCCTGAACTACCTATGAGTCAAACATAACCCCACCATGTTCTTTTCTCAAAGTGAAAAGGGACAGTCCGGTTACTCACACAGTTGTGTGTTTTACTTCGGATCCTCTGTCAAGTTTTCTACAACCGGACATTAACAAATTCCAATCTGCCACATAACCACGGGCACGACTTTCGAAAGATCATAACCCTGCAGGGGTGTCCCAACTTAGCCCATCACAAGCTCTCACGATCAGCAGAAGTAATAATAATATTACCCCTTATCTTAGAGAAGGCCCGATCAGATTCGGAATTCCCGATGCACAAGACATTTCGACAATGGTAAAACAAGTCCAGCAAGACCTCCCGGCGTATCTCGTCTCAGGCCACGACCGGATGGGCGATTCTATAGGTCATACCAGATACCTCGAGTTTCCCCGTGGCGGCCCCACAGAACCCCCGTTTGGGACCAACACCATCAGCACTGGCCCCCCTACTATGTAGAAAAGAATCCCCGAGGGCGCGACCCCCTATGCATATTTAATTAATTAATTAAGTTGTTATTATGAGGCAAATTAAAACCAATGTTGGGCCTTGCTGGAGGAGTTTTATTCAAAGACGAACTGTCAAGGGGTCCCCATATACCCAACCGTGTAAGGAACGCAAAATCAAGGAACATAACACCGGTTTATCGGCTCCTAAGGTGGCATGAGTGGAACAAAACACCGAGCAAAAGGCCAAGCCTTCCACCCATGCCCACTATATAGGTGTGTTAATAAATAATAGTAGATATTGTGATATTCCAACAACAAGATCCGACATGGATCAATCTTCATCTTCACCTGCAACTAACAACACTATAAGAGTGGCTGAGCAAGCGGGTAACATAGCCAAACAACGGTTTGCTGGGAAGTTGTCAAGGTTAGAGGTTTCATGGCAACAAGGAGAGGGACTGACAATAAAAGATGGGTAGCACGACATATAACGATAGCATCAAGACACTAAGCATGGCAATGATAGTAAAGGTATCCAAGGTGATGTTCATCTTGCCTGAGATCCCGCAAGGAAGAAGAACGGGTCCATGAAGAAGACGAAGACGAAGTCTTGGAGACGAACCACGTGTAGACGAACGAATCTTCATGATCACAGCGAGAAAGAACTAGCGATAAGAAAGCACACAACACGGTAAACACTCCACTCAAGAACATGACAAGATGCTCAACCAAGTATGATGCAAGACAAGCCGATATGACGCAATTCATGGGATGAAGCACACAAGAACAACACAAACCAACAAGTTTAAATGAGGCCGGAATGAACACATAACAACTCCGGTAAGTCCTCATATGCACATTTTAAAATTGGTCCAGATCTGAACAAACCTTAAATTAAAGTTGTTAAACAGTAAGTTAATATGCACCATGATGATCTACTCGAAATTCTAGTCAAGTTTCATATAAAGTTTGTTTAATTCGGAGCTACGGCCTAGAAGATATGAGCAAAACAAGGCAAGCATGGCAACGGTGCAAGATGCACCCAAACATCAAGCAAACACACTCCCAACATGAAAACAACATGATATTATGCTTCTACATGCAAAATCACACAAGTTTCATATAGGACACACTCAAAACGGAGCAACGGGCTAGAAGTTACGAGCAAAACAAGTTACAACGCAAAGCTGAAGTTAACAGCCACATAGCAACTTTGGAGCAAGGTATATATATGCTACAACACCCAAACATGTTAACAAGAAGCATGGATGTGAAATAGACATGATACTTAACAAACATGAACTTAGAACACACCCAAAAGCTTGCTGGAACACAATTAACCAAGCATGGCAAGTTGCAGTAAATTTATTTAGACTTAGTCAAAATCTGGGAAGGCAAAAACACCATCACGATGCTGCCTTAGGAGGCACAAAACAACAAGCATATCAACACAACTAAGTATATAAAGAGCATGGACATGTAGTAGACATAGCATACATCAAACAACTCCAATGGAGCATCTCCATAGGAGGCATGGATCAATAACAACAAGCTCCACCAAAATGATCATGCTGATAAACAGGCTGACAGGTAAATTTTATAGCAACTTGAGAGCAAGAAATAAATAAGCTACAACAGGTCATATAGGCAAACAAAGGCATGAATGGATATAGCATAACATGGACAACAAGACACGATCATTGGCCACTCCAATACAAGCATGTATTTGAGTGGGGCCTCAAGCAAACATAGCATCAGGTTTAACAGATTCCAGACTTAGCAGTTTTTTTTACTAAGTATAAAACTACAACATTGGCATGGCATGTTTACAAGCTTGTTTAATTCACCTCAAGGCATATCATGGAAAGTGGATTGCACCACAGCAAAGACCATATGATCGAGCTTCTAAAACATATAGACATGTGGCATGAAGACAAACACACCAATAGCAATGAGCAAGTCAAATCAGCATCTCATAACAAGTTTCAGCACTTAACAGCCACATGCACTTTTGCAATGGAGATAAACATGGCAATATGACACCTAACATGAATGCTACAACAACCAACATGTAGAGCACTTCACAATGAACATTTTGACATATCATATGCTCCATTAGGATAAACATGCACAAAGTTACAAGCATCACAAGTATGCAACAAATTTACAGTTAACAATAGTTTTAAACTTATAGCACTCTTGCAACAGAGATTAGGGCATCAAGATGAAGTCAAACAAGCATGGCACAATGGAACAAAATGAAGAGCATATCACCACGATCATTTTGACATATCATATCTCAATTTGGATAACCACACAAAAAGTTACAGCCACTCAAACATGCATATAAGATGTGTCAAATTCACAAACTTAGCCATTTTTTTAAACTCCGAAAAAAACCAGAGTGAGCGGTGGAAACTATATAGCGCACACGGCGAGGGATAGCGACGGGGCTCACCTAGGCCAATGGGCCGGCTCGGTGGGAGGGGAAGAAGGCGGGCCCGGTCGGCCAGTGCTGCTGGGCCAAGGCGCGCTAGGCCTTGGCGGAGCGGGGAGGTGGCCTCGTGGGCCCGACTCGGTTGGGCCTCGGCTGGCAGGGCAGACGAGCCTCGAGGCCCACGCGCGGGGAGGCGCTGGCCGTCCAGCCCACGACGACGCGGTCGAGCGGGACGAGCCTCCCAGCTCGTTCCCGTGCCCGGCGGCGGCCGTGGCGAACGCCGGCGAGGGGCGGCACGAAGGAGGACCGGCGAGGCACGAAAAACAGGGGCGGAGGAGGTGCGCGTACCGGATCTGAGGCCGGCGGGGCGGGATCCACATCGGGAGCGTGCAGAGGGAGGCGCTCCATTGGGGGCTGGCGGCGCGGCTCAGGGCTCGCGCGGCGGTGCTCAGAGGAGCGGCGGCGGGGGAGCAGAGGGGCGCGGCGGCGGAGGCTGCAGGCTCGCGCGGCGGCGCTTCGGGCCCGGGCGAGCCGGCGATGGGCTTGCGGCCCGGGGCGGCGATGTGGGGCGCGGGGAGGGCTTCGTGGCGCCTTGCGATTGGCTCGGGGCAGCGGTGTGATTACGTGTCGGCTCGAGATTGGCCCGGGCAACGTGGCTGCGGGGTGGGCATGTCCGGGCGGAGTGGACATGTCCGGCGTGCGGTGGGAGCGAGGCTAGGGTTTCATCCGTGATTTGGAAGGAGATGCACATATTTATAGGTAGAGGGAGCTAGGAGAGTCCAAATGAGGAGTGGTTTTCGGCTACGCGATCCTGATCCGACGACCGAGAGCATGGAGGGGGTTAGGATGGGCTTGTGGGCTGTTGAGGTGGGTGCTGGGCCAAAAAGGAAAAGGCTTCCGGCGGTTAACACGGTTAACCGTTGGGCTATCAAACGAACTCCGAACGCGACGAAACTTGATAGGCTGTCTACCTATGCTATAATAAGAACACACGCCAAGTTTCAACCCATTCGGAGAACATTTTCCGGCCACTCATAAAATAAATATTCGGAGGTGCTGTGGGCACGTGCAAGTGTGTTTGGGCTCAGAACGGACAACGGAAAGGACGGGCGGACTCGGACGGATGCAAGTTTTGAAAACATGATGATGCAACACACATGATGAGATGGCAAGATGCAACACGCAAGCAGAAGACATGGCAATGACAACGAATAACTGGCTGACACCTGGCGCACCGGTCTCGGGGTGTCACACCCTGGCCGTCCGCCTCTGCCCCAGCAAGGCGCAAGAAGCCGTTGCCTCCCAACTTCACCCCACGCAGTAGTGCGCGGATCTCCAAATTGAACAGTGGCCCGTGCCAGGGGCCGGTCGAAAGGGCTCAAACCATCCTGTTGCGTAACTTGGGTGTGATCAAGCGGAAGAGCACCTGTCTCCTGAAGCTATCGATGCATACCTCAAGCTCTTTGACGTGCCTTTGGCCCCTCAACACATCAGGGCGATGGCGGCCCTCTTTGATCCTGACGGGGTAGCCTTCGATGAGCCGGCGCACGCGGGGCTCTCTGCTTTCGAGCTGCCGGAGTGTGTGGATCCATGTGGAGCATAATGCTCCTGTATTTGCTGTGGGGTGCTGCCTTTCAATGGACATGTCTCTTAGAATAGTGGTGTGGAATGTAAGGGGGCTGAATAACCCGGCCAGGCGTAGCTCCATTCGCTTGTTCATGCAGTCCCGTGATGCATCGTTGGTTTTCTTTCAAGAATCTAAGTTGGAGAATGTAGATGCTCTAGTTGTCAATCAAACTCTTGGGCCTGTCTTCGATGGTTTTGATGCTCTACTCGCGCAAGGCACTAGAGGAGGGAGTCTGCTGGCTTGGAGATCAGACCACTTAAGGATCTCAGATGTTCAGAAGCTGGAGTTCTCCATCTCGGCCATCGTTACTTCCTTGACAGATGGAAAAGCCTGGCTGGTCATGTCTGTGTATGGGCCACAAGAGGATGGGGACAAAGTGAGATTTCTAGAGGAAATCGAGCATATGGGGGAGCTGGTTTAGCTTCCATGGATCTTAAATGGGGATTTCAATCTTGTCACGCATGAGGACGAGTGAAGCACAGGGAGGGCCAACAGAAGATTGACGAAAAAGTTTAGACACACCATTAACAAACTAGGATTACATGACATGCCCCTTGTGGGCAGGAAATTCACCTGGTGCAATGGCATGAGAGAACCATAAAGGCGAAACTGGACAGGGTGCTGTTCAACAATGCCTGGGAGGACTTGTACCCAATCAGCGACCTTTTGCCCTTGAGCTCCAATGTCTCTGATCATTGTCCTATGCTGCTTTCCTGTTCTTTGGACCGTCCGAGTGCGTTCAGATTTAGATTCAAGAACTTTTGGTGCAAGCTGCCGAGGTTTCTTGAGGTGGTGAATAGGCTTGGGAACATGAGGTTTCCAGCACCAACCCGATGCATATTCTTAGCACGAAGCTTCAATGCACGGCCAAAGCGCCTCAGAGATGGGGTCAAAGGAAACAGACTGCCTTAAACCTTCAGTTTCAGATAGCTAATGAAATTATCCTTCGTTTGGACACAGCGCAGGAGGCAAGGCCTTTGTCCACGGAAGAAGGAAACTGAAGGCTTTTTTGAAAGGCAAGTGCCTGGCGCTCGCATCCTTAGAAAGAATCTGGTTGCGACAGAGAGCCAAAATCAGAGATCTGAGAGAAGGGGATGCCAACTCCAAATTCTTCCACCTCAAAGTTAATGGACGCAGAAGGAAACACCTCATCCTTGCCTGCAATTTGGCGAGCGGGTGGGGTCCTCAATGGATGAGAAGCTCGATCCGGCGCACGATTTCTATCGAAATCTGCTCGGTGTCCCAACTGCTAGGCAAATGAACTTAAACCTAGAGTGCCTGGGCCTTGGCAAGCTTTCTGCAGCAGCAACACAGGACTTGGAGGCTCCTTTCTCCAAAGAGGAAATTAAGAAGGTGGTGAATGACATGCCCTCTGATCAGGCCCCAGACCAGATGGACTTTCAGGGATTTCTTACAAGACATGCTGGGAGATCATTGAGGATGATTTTATGGCAGTGTTGGAGACTCTCCATCAGGGACAATTCTCTTCTTTTGGAGGACTGAACACTTCCATTCTCACTCTATTGCCAAAGAAGGCAGAATCATTGCAGATGTCTGATTTCAGGCCTATTAACTTAATACACGGTGTGGCCCAATTTGGCAAGGTTTTGGCTACCCGCCTGGCCCCGCGGCTGCCTGGGATCATATCCAGGGCGCAAAGCGCGTTCGTCTCACATAGAAGCATTCACAAGAACTTTAAGTTCATGAGGAACGCGGCCAGAGCCTTGCACCCGAAGAAGAAATCGCCGGTTTTGATGAAGGTTGATATATCAAAGCGTTCGACTATCTATCTTGGGAATTTCTCTTGGATATTTTGAGAGTCACAGGATTTGGTAAGATATGGTGTTTCTGGATATGCGGTATTCTATGCTCGGAGTCCTCCTCAGTTCTCATCAATAGCGAAACTAGTTTTCCGTTTGCTCTGGGGAAGGGAGTTAGGCAGGGAGACTCCTTGTCGCCGGCATTCTTCATTCTGGCCATGGACACTCTGCAAGGCATGATTGATTGGGTCGGGCGCAATGATCTGCTTGCTAGCCTGGGCTTGGATAACAGAATCCCGCGGGCCTCTATCTTCTCTAATGATGCAGTATAGTTTTTCACTCCAGCGTTGTCCGACCTTCAGGTGATCGCAGCCATGCTGCAGCTTTTTGGGGAGGCCTCAGATTTGAAGATCAATTTTACCAAAAGCTCCATCACATGCATCAGTTGCGAGGAGGGCCGAGCTGGGGTGATTGCTGATTTCTTTGGTGTCAACAGGCTGGCTTTCCCCTAAAATACCTAGGACTACCGTTATTAATCGACAGGTTAAAGAGACAAGACCTACTCCCACTGATCGACAGATTCTCTAGCAAGATAAAAAGGATGGAAACCCAAACTTCTGGCCCCTACTAGAAGACTAGCCTTGACGAGTTCAGTACTAATGGCCCTACCATTTCACTTTCTGTCTGTCTTCGCGCTTCCGGTCTAGGCGCTCAAGATCATCAACAAGAGATACAGAGGCTTTGTGTGGAAAGGAGAGGAGGATATCAATGGAGGGCATTGTTTGGTCCCATGGGCCCGCCTATGTAGACCAAAGGAATGGGGGGTCTCGGCCTTCTCAACTTGAGGAACTTTGGGACGGGGCTGGAAGTGGCTCAGATGGAATCCAGGGAATAGACCATGGCAATTTCTTCCTCATCAGCAGGACAAGGAATCTGCTGCCATGTTTGATGCTGCAAATCGGGTGGTGTTGGGGAACGGCGCAGTTGCAAAATTCTGGACTGATAATTGGGCCACAGGAGGCAGGAGTATCTCGGCATTGGCCCCTGCCCTGTTTTCCTACATTACAGACTCAAAACTCTCAGTTAAAGAACCGTTGCACAACCATAGGTGGATTAGGGACACCAGAGGAGGTCTGTCCATCCAGGCGCTGGCGCAATACTTAGCAGTTGGGATATAGCCCAGGCCACCACACTTTCGGCTGAAGCGGAGGACCACCTGGTGTGGAAGTTGACGGAGCATCACCAGTTCATAGTGATCAGTGCCTACATGATGTTCTTCATGGCCAGAATCCCTTTTACCTGCAATAAGCCTATTTGGAAGTCAAAAGCTCCTCGTTGCAAATTCTTCTTGTGGTTGGTTATACTAAGGAAGTGCCTGATGGCAGATAATCTTCAGCGACAAGGGTGGCCGTCCAATGAAGCCTCACTACTGGAATCAGGATCTTTGCCGTTAGCCAACTCTCTGCCGTCTGCTAGCTGACGGCAAAGAAGGTCTTTGCCATTAGGTTATGGAAAAATTATGGCAAAGAAAGAGCTGACGACAAAGGTAATGTTTGCCATCAGCTAGCTCTTTGCCGTCTGCTAGCTGATGGCATAGAAGCTTTGCCGTCTGCTAGCAGACGGCAAAGAGGGAGGGTGGCGTACTAGCGAGGGCCACCAAACGACCACTTTCTTTGCCGTCTGCTAGCGGACGACAAAGAAAGTGGCCAGCTAACGTCCATTAGCTAGGCTCTTTGCCGTTCGCTAGTAGATGACAAAGAGCTGTGACCTACATTAAAAAAGTAGCCAGCCCCACGTCCCTCTCTCTCCCCCATCACACCCGCGCTGCCATCCCGTGCCCAAGCCGCCCCATTGCTCCGCCGCCCCGCCTCGCCGCCCC
>LR738712.1:185924981-185991388 GCA_902687465.1 Secale cereale | reverse complement strand
GCCCCGCCCCGCCCCGCCCCCGCCGCCCCGCCCCGGCGCCCCGTCCCGCTCCTCCGGCGCCCCCTCCTCCATCCCAGACACCCCCTACCGCGCCTGAAGGTGAGACATCCCTCTTTTTCTTTTTTTCTTCTGTTTTTTAGATTTAGTTTAATTTAGGCTTGGTTTAGTTTAGGTTTAGTTTAGGTTTTGTTTCTGTTTTTTATGTTTAGATTTAGTTTAGTTTAGGTTAAGTTTATTAGGTTTAGTTTAGGTTAAGAAGAAAGAAGAAAGATGAAAAAAGAAGAAGAAGAAGAAGAAGAAGAAGAGGAGGAGGAGGAAGAAGAAGTTTTGCTATATGTATGATACTATTCGATTTGTATTAGTGATAATATTCGACGATGTCCGGACGCAAGAGATGATGTAGTTTTGCTTATTGAATGCATGCTAATTTAGTTTACACGGGGACGGGCGGGTTAGGGGTTTCCTTGGTGTCGATGGTACCTTAAATAGCAAGTATCGTCAGTGCGAGATACATGTGGCCGTCAGTGTCGAATACTATATTCACGTCCCACAAGTGACACAGGGGTCCTGTGTCCCGCAGCAACAGTTCTCAGTGTCGATGGCGGTCGAGCACCATCATGAATTTGTCTGGCAGCCTCTGAGATGACGATTGAAAGCTAAGTGTTGAAACTTGAAACACCCAAACTGACTCAAGTCGGTTTGGTTGTTTGAAATTTCAAAACTTGGCTTTAATCCTCATCGCAAAGGCTGCCAGACAAATCTGCCAAGGTGTTCGATCACCATCGGCCACTAGAACTATTGTTGCGGGACGCCGGGCGCCGGCGTCACTTGTGGGACGTGGATCTAGTGTTCAACGCCGAGCACCTCATGTATCTTGCACCATGGGGGCGATGAAGGGAAAGCTCCCATTGGTAGAAAAAACCCACAACCCCTTGGGGTTATGATGATACTTGCTATTTAGGGTTCTATCGACACCGAGGAACCCCTAACCCGCTCGTCCTGTTGTAAATATTTAGTTAGGTTGACGGAAAAAAATATTGCTATGAAATTCATCTTTCGATTTAAATGTGCAGTTCTTTCGTCGCTGTGAGGGTCTAGTGTTCGACGAGCTCCACCCATGTCTTTGTAGGTTAGCACAAATGACATCTCCCATTGGCCACCGGGATGATGAAGATGGCCACCAGTGATGGTTTTCCCCTCCGGCGGAGTGCCGGAAAGGGCTCCAGATTGGATCTCGTGGACTACAGAGCCTTGCGGCGGTGGAACTTCTGATCTAGGTTCACCCCGAAGGGTTTCGAAATACTTGGGAATTTATAAGGTAAAGAAGGGGTGCAGGAGGCTACCAAGGTGGGCACAACCCACCTGGCCGCGCATGGGCTCCCATGCGTGCCCTGGTGGGTTGTGCCCCCCTCAGGGCACCCCCAGGTGCCGCTCTGGCCCATTGGTGGTCTTCTTGTCCATAAACAATTCACAAAAAGTTTCATGGTGTTTGGACTCCGTTTGATATTGATTTCATACGATGTAAAAAACATGCAAAAAACAACAACTGGCACTTGGTACTGTGTCACCAAAAAATGATATAAAATGACCATAAAACATCAAAGAATGATAATATAACAGCATGGAACAATAAAAAATTATAGATACATTGGAGACGTATCAGCATCCCCAAGCTTAATACCTGCTCGTCCTCGAGTATGTAAATGATAAAAACATAATTTTTGATGTAGAATGCTGCCTAACATGTCATATCATAATCTTTTCTTTATAGCATGGACATTTGGACTTTTATATGGTTCAAAGCATTAGTCTAGTTTTGACATGAGATTTAAATACTCAAGCATATCAACAAGCAACCATGTCTTTCAAAATATCAGTGCTAATATATGGTATCCTTAGCCCATCATGCTTAACCATTGATCCATTCATGAAACACACTCGCATATCAACTACACCCAATACTCAAGTACGATCATAGTGCTTCCTAGTTGGTGCTTTATAAGAGAGGATGGAGGCTCAAATTCAAAATAAAAATTGCATAAAGTAAATGAAAGTCCCTTCACAGAGAGAAGTAGGGATTTGTAGAGCTGCCAGAGATCATAGCTTAAATTGAGAGATAAAATTATTTTGGGTGGCATACTTTTCCCACCAACGAAAACGACTTAGAGTTTCCAACACTTTCCATGCTAGATATATCATAGGCGGTTCCCAAACATAAAATAAAGGGTATTCCTTTTTCCACCAAACTTTCACAAGACATGGCTAACCATATCCATGGGCGCCCCCCATACCAACACTTTCCAAGGAATTTATTATTTTACAACATAAAGTAAATTCATTTTTCATTTCGGGACTGGACATCCCTAATACCTCTGCCTTACTCTCGTGCAATGACAAGTGAATAAACACTCATATGAGAATAACACAACTAGCTTGGAAAAAATTAGCCACCCCTGCCGCCTCGCGAGCGGTACGAGCACACAAAAGAGAAATTTATTTTGAAAATTAGAAATGGCACATACAAATTTGCTTAGAAACAGCAAAAGAATACCGCGTATAGGTAGGTATAGTGGACTCATGTGGAAAAACTAGTTTAAAGGATTTTGGATGCACAAGTAGTGATCATACTTAGTGCAAAATGAAGGCTAGCAAAAGATTGGGAAGTGACCAACCAAGAAACAACTAATCTCATAAGTGAGCATTAAGCATAATTAACACCGAATAATGCACCACATGTAGGATGTAGTTTCATTGCATGACTATTGACTTTCGTGCTTGCATAGGGAATCACAAACCTTAACACCAATATTCTTACTAAAGAACACTTACTCATCAACGTGAATCACATATGACTATCATCATATCACAAAACTATTACAAGGAATCTAGTTTATTTTGTCCAATGATCTTCATGAAAGTTTTTATTATATCCTTCTTGGATATCTATCACTTTGGGACTAATTTTATGTGTTGCTTTTGATAAGATAAAACAAATATAAGTGAAGAACATGAGCATAATATTTTCTTGTCTCAAATTAATCCAAGTGAAGCAAGAGAGAATTTCTTCAAAAATGCTAACGCACACCATGCTAAAAAAAGATATAAGTGAAGCACTAGAGCGACGACGCCAAAAAAAGAGCTTCGTTGACGGGATGTGAATGCCGCTTACCTAGCCTCCCTGGAAACTATTTGAGGGCTCTATTTTATTTAAAAACATTAAGATCTAAGTATTTTATTAAAACATCAAGCAAAAACAAAAAAAAGTGACATTCTAAGAATAGCACAACTCATGTGAAGAAGCAAAATCTTAGGCTCAACCGATTGTTGAAGAAGAAAGGTGGGATGCCTACTGGGGCATCCCCAAGCTTAGATGCTTGAGACTTCTTTAAATTTTATCTTGGGATGCCTTGGGCATCCACAATCTTGAGCTTTTGTGTCTTCTTAATTCTTCCCGTATCACGATTTTCCTAAATCTCAAAATCTTCATCCACACAAATCTCAACATGAACTCGTGAGATAAGTTAGCATAAACCAATGCAAAAACCTTATCATTCTCTACTGTAGCAAATCACTAAAATTATCATTCAACATTGCATACTAAATGCCTTTGCATATTTAATACTCCTATCCTCAAATAGAATCATTAAACACGCAAATATATGCAAACAATGCAAACATAACAACAATCTGTCAAAACAGTACAGTCTATAAAGAATACAAGAGGATCCATACTTCCCTAACTCATTTTTTTTTGAAAATTTAACATTATGTAGGAAATTTATCATAGCTTGCTGTGCAAAAAATTTCAACCTTTTATCACATTCTGACTTATCTCGGGAATTTTTACAACAACGACAAACTTTCTGTTTTCAAACAGCAACATATAGACTTGCAAAATAAGCATGGTAAAGGCTATCAATGCCACTTTTATTGTAATAAAAGATGCGAAACATCATTCTAAATAACAGCAAGCAAATTCTAACAAAATAAAATGACGCTCCAAGCAAAACTCATATCATGTGACGAATAAAAATATAGCTTCAAGTGAGGTTACCGATAATGTTAGAGACGAAAGAGGGGATGCCTTCCGGGGCATCCCCAAGCTTAGTTGCTTGGTTGTTCCTTGAATATTACCTTGGGGTGCCTTGAGAATTCCCAATCTTAGGGTCTTGCCACTCCTTATTCTCCTCATATCGACATCTCACCCAAAACTTAAAAACTTCAATCACACAAAACTTAACAAAACTTCGTGAGATGGGTTAGTATGATAAAACAAATCATTCACTTTGGGTACTGTCAAAGACAAGATTCATAATTGTTCTCACACAATTCCTACTATAGGGCATCATTTCTACAATTTATGTTGATCAATATAGGCCATAGAAACTAGAAAACAAGCAAACTATGCATTGAAAACAGAATCTGTCAAAAACAGAACAGTCTGTAATGATCCGGACATTCACCATACATCTGCAACTCTAAAAATCTTGAAAAAATAGGACCACGTGAAAAATTTGTATGTTAATCTTCTGCAAAAAGAATCAACTCAAAAGCACTCTTCTGTTAAAAATGAGAAATTTTTTCGTTAGCGCAAAAGTTTCCAGTTTTCAGCAAGATCAAATCTACTATCACCCAACATAATCCTAAGGCTTTGCTTGGCAATTTATTGAAAAAAGCTATAAAACATGATTACTACAGTAGGTTAACCATGTGAACACACAAAAACAGTAGGTATAAGTGTTGTGTTGTCTCCCAACAAGCGCTTTTCTTTAATGCCTTTTAGCTAGGCAAGATGATTTCAATGATGCTCACATAAAAGATAAGAATTGTAACATGAAAGAGAGCATCATGAATCACATGGCAAGCACATTTAAGCCTAACCCACTTCCTATGCATAGGGATTTGTTGAGAAAACAATTTATGGGAGCAAGAATCAACTAGCATAGGAAGGAAAAACAAGCAAAACTTCAAAACTTTCAACACATAGAGAGGAAACTTGATATTATTGCAATACCTACAAGCATATGTTCCTCTCTCATAGTAATTTTCAGTAGCATCATGAATGAATTCAACAATATAGCCATCACATAAATCATTCTTTTCATGATGCAAAAGCATAGAAAATTTGCTACTCTCCACATAAGAAAATTTATTCTCATGAATAGTGGTGGGAGCAAACTCAACAAAATAACTATCATGAGATTGAAAATTAAAGTCATTGGACAATTTTCACGCTTATAGTTATTCTCTATAACATATACGTCACCACCATAATCATCATAGATAGCAACTTTGTTATCATAGTCAATTGAAACATACTTCAAAGTAGTTGATTCATCACTAAATAAAGTCATGACCTCTCCAAATCCACTTTCATCAATATAATCATCATAAATAGGAGGCGTGCTTTCATTATAAAAAATTTCCACATTGAATCTGGGGGGGGGGGGTGTTGGGGAAACTGATCGCCCACGAATACCTATGGGACCGGAGCCCCTTTTCGGTACGGCAAGGGAGCGGAGGGTGCACGAAGAGCGGATCGAGGCGAGCACGCGAGCAGTTTACCCAGGTTCGGGCCACACGGATGCGTAAAACCCTAATCCTGCCTTGGTTTGTATTGTGTTCTTAGCTCGGGAGCAAGGAAGGCTACAGTGCTTGTCGCTAGCAACACTGAACGTGAGGGTGATCGAAGATCGGAACCCCCTCTACGTTGCGCATGGGCCTCCTTTTATAGGTCGAAAGGGGTCACCGACAGGTGGCAACGCAGATGAGGGTAAAAGTGTAAGAAGGGCGGTAGTTGGAACAGTGTATGCATAGTGCTCTATACCTAACCCTGACGGCAGGGGACAAGGGCATTAAATGCCCGTCGCCGTCGCCCTAAACAGTGAAAAAAGCGTCCGTCAGGGCGTCTCCATCCGCCACGATGGTGGCCTCGTCATCGCGGCTTGCCACCGTGTACCCCAGGCTGCATAGCCTTCCGCCACGTGCACCTGGAAGGGCCCCAGGGAGACGCGTGGCCGGATGAGCTGGAGCGCAGGCACGTAGTGGAAGCTTGTCGCGGCTTGCACCTTCCCGCGGTTGTTAACTTGTCGTGCCCGGGAGCTTGTCGCTCTCCGGGCCTTGCCGAGGCGCGCGATGCGCTACGGCAAGTCTCCTGAAATGCCATGTTTTGGCCTTCCTGGCAAGCTCCTCTTGCCAGGGTCTTGTGCCAAAGGGGTGGTTTTGAGCCTGGAGCGGCCTTCCCGGCAAGCTCCTCTTGCCGGGGTCTTGTTTCTTTAACTCGAATACTTTGTTCTTGAATGGCTCCGAAGGATCCATAGTGGGCCTTGGCGGGCGCGTGGCGAGCCCTGCCACGGGACGCTGCTACTGCCCGTGCACAAGTTGGGATACTAAGGTACCCCTACTTTAGTACACCGACAGGAGCCCCCGGGCCTGGGCCACACACGGTGCCGAGCGCTGTTGGGCCAGGCCCAAAACAGTGCATGGGCACACGCGGCCCACGGCGCGCCGCATCCCACCCCGTATCCACCGCGCCCCTCCCTAACGGCACGCGTCGATTGCGGCGTCGTGGGAGAGATCGTGGCCTGTTTCTTTAATGGAGAAAATGCGGAACGTCCCCCTCCCCCCCTTAAAAGCAGGGGAAACAAGGGCAGTTACCTCCATTCGTCCATTGCTTCTTCATCCTCCAGAAACCCCCGCTGCTCCCCTCCTCCCCGAAGGTTGAAAGAGAGCAGCGTTCCGCCCTTCCTCCGCCGCCGCCAGCCTCCCCAGCGCCGTCGACTTCCCTCGCCGTCCCCGCCATGGCCCCGAAGGGCGACAAGGCGAAAGCCGCGAAGACTGCTAGGGCGCTGAAGCTAGCAGCAATGCGGAAGAAGATGGCGGTCTTTCTACCGAGGCTCAACGCGGAGGAGCTGAAGGACTCCTTCTACCTCTTCTGGTCGAGGGAGACAAAAGCGCACCCGCGCACCAAGGTACTCCCCGCTGAGGCCTGCGACATGTTTCCGGGAGGATACACCTTTTTTGCTCTGTTCTTCTATTGCGGACTCTGCCCACCATATTCCGAATTCTTCTGCGATATTATGAATACCTACGGGTTTCATGTCCTTGATTTCACCCGAAACGCTGTCTTGACCATGGCCGTTTTCGCACATCTGTGCGAGAACTTTGTCGGAGTCTACCCCAATGTAGCTCTTTTCCGCCATTACTTTACGCCTCGAGTCGAGTCTGTGTCTCCTTTGTCCGGTGGGGTTTCTTGGATCTTTAGGCTTCATAAGAAAGAGGCATACTTTACTGGGGAACTCCGCGGCAAGTGGGAGGAGTGGAGGGCCAACTGGTGTTGGATCATGGAGGATGACCCCCAGCAGTTCACTTCCCTGCGCCAAGTTGCAATAGTGCGCGACAATGACTGGAGTGACCTGGCCCCCGAGGACGACAAGCTGAAGATAGCCATCACTAGGATTCTTCGCCTCCGGCAAGCCAGGCTCACTGTAGGGGCTGTCGGAGCAGATTTCCTTCGCCGCCACATCGCTCCCTTGCAGGAGAGGAAAAGGCCTGCTTGGGAGTTTGGTAACGCGGCAGACTTTATGAGGCTGCGCCCAGGCCTCAACTACAATTTCACTGTCATGGAGCTCAACGGCATGCTCCATGAGCTATTCAAGCACGATCCCAAACATCCAGAGTGGTTCGCATTGCCGCGGGGCGTAGTTCCACTATGCAACAATTCGTCGCTCAGCGCTATCCGCGCGGCGATGCCATGGTGTGACTCCCATGGGATTGACCCCACTTGGCGGGAGCCTTCTGACGAAGCCATGCAAACGTTCTTCGACAACTTGGTGGAGCAGCCGATCAATCCCGACGAGAAGAAAGGCCTCACCCGCGACACCACCGACGAGGAGATGGCTTACATTGCCAGCAGGTTGGAGGAGGCAGCTGCAGCCAGGGCCGCGGGCGAGTTCGGATATACTTTGGAGGAGGCGGATGCAGCGGAGGTGGTAAGTCTGGCCGAGGAGGAAGAGCTTCTTAAAGTGATAAAGCCTGCCGGGCAACCTGCTGGGACGAGCGAGGCCACCGGGCAAGGTACAGAGTCGAGCGAGCCCGCCGAGCAGGGCG
This sequence comes from Secale cereale, assembly GCA_902687465.1. NCBI lineage: Eukaryota > Viridiplantae > Streptophyta > Magnoliopsida > Poales > Poaceae > Secale > Secale cereale. The sequence goes on along the minus strand of LR738712.1, from coordinate 185,983,279 downwards.
CCGAATCAAGCGATTCCGCCGAAGACTCAGGCGGGTCTCTGAATCTCGACTCTTCTTCTTCATCCTTGGGAAGTTCACCGCCACCGGCAAGCCCTCCGGCTCCAGCGAGGAGGCGCCTCCGCAAAGCCGCGGGCGCGGCGGAGCGTCCGGCGGGCCAGCAGCCGCAGCGCCGCCCGACGCGCGCTACCATGACGAGCAAAACCGCCAAGGGAGTGCCCCGCGTTTCAACAGTGGCCAGAGGAGGGAGATCTTCCCGCGCCGGCTCTACCGTTCCTTCCGCCCCTCGTGCCTCGGCGACAACCGGAGCGGGGTCTTCTCAGACCACCGCTCCAGCTCCCGCCAAGCGTCCGAGGGAGCCTACCCCTCCAGCTCCTCGCGCCGGGGCGCGTGAGGCGGACTTCGATTTCTCCGTGCTCAGCTCTGACGAGGAGGAGGAAGAGTAAGCACTGTCAACCCTTGTTTCGTTCGATTTGCTCTTGTCTTGAATCTTCTTTGCCTGATTCTGGTCTTGTTTTTCTTCCAGGACCCTGGCCCAGAGGGCGGCAAAGAGGGCCAAGATCCCGGTGGTCGATCTTGAGGACGAGCCCTTCGCAGCGGCAGGGGATGCGCCAGCGACAAGCTTGCCGGACCAGGCAACTGCTCCTCAGAGCAGCCCCCAGCGCAGCTCCCAGCGCAGCTCCCAGCGTAAGTCTTCTGTTCACTTCTTCGCTTGTCGGGCGCGCGTGGGCTCCTTATCCTTGTTAACGTCTTGTTTGTTTGCTGACTTGTACAGAAGCAGAGCCGCAGCCTCAGGAGCGCCAAGAGGCTGCTCCCGATGAGCCGCACGTCTCGACCTCTCTGCCAAGGAGGAGCTCCCCGGCGAGGGAGAATACTCCGCCAAGGGCGGGTACTCCACCAAGGGCGAGTACCCCGCCAAGGGCGAGCACCCCGCCAAGGGTGGGCACTCCGCCAAGGGAAGGTGCCGGCGGCCCTCCGCCGGCGGGGGCCACCACCACGCCGCCGAGGGAGAACTCCCCGGCAAGGAACCCCGTCGAAGAAGAGGCCCGCGCAGGTAACCTTTGTACTTTTCTTCTCTTGAATATCTCTTTTTGGATATTTGCTTGACAGATACTTTCTTCTTTCTTCTTCTTTTCTTGTCTTCAGACTCGTCCGCTCTAGAACCGATGGAGACAGAGGCCCCCACCGAGGAGGACGCGCGCGGCAACACTGGTGACGCCGCGACCACTGAAGAGGCGATCGGTGCTGACGAGCCCGCCGTCGAAGAGGCAGCCAAGGCCGCCGACGCGGCAGCTGAGGAGAGGACCGGCGGTCGCACTGACGGCCCTGAGGCCGCAGGAGCGTCAGACGCTGCGCCGATCGCCGACCCTGCTGCTGCCGCGGCCGAAACTGGCGCTTACCTGGAGGCTGGAAACGGGGTCTTCATTCAGTTTCCATGGGCATCTACGTCAAGGTCGCCCGCGGAGGGAGAGGTCTTCGATGGGGAAGTCCTCGCCTCCGTCGGGCTGAAGTTTGTCGACGCGCCCGGCAGCAGTAGCGAGCCCGAAGAGGAGCAGCTTCCGCGGAGGCTTCTGGCCCTGTACCGCGCCGGCAGGCCAAGCTGGAGTCCCGAGAGGCTCTGGCCGCCAAGGCGGGCGTCGACTTGGAGAAGCACGCCGAAGAGCTCCGGGCCGCCAACCAGGCGGCCCTCCGATCCTTGGCGGAGGAGCGGGAGGAGCTTGCCGAGGCGCACCAGGCGTTCATACTCGAGAAGGCCGAAGCGGAAGAGCAGCAACGGCTCGCCGCCGAAGAGCTGTCTCGGCGGGAGGGTGAGCTGACGCAGCGGAAGGTCGACCTTGATAGCCACGAGGACGACCTTGCCGCACGCGAACAGTCCCTCGGCGGAGCTCTGCAGGAAGCGAGGGACGCCGCTGTAGCTGCAGAGACCGCCAAGAGAGACTTGGAGGCGAGGGTGGCGCAATTGGAGATCCACTTGAAAACGAGCGAGGAGAAGGTTGCTGCGCTCACGTCGGAGAGGGAGAAGGACGCCCACAGCCACTCCGAGCTGCAGGTCCGTCTCTCCGACAAAGGCAAGGAGCTCGCCATCGCCAAGGACTCCGTTGCAGACTTGGAGTTGAAGCTGTCCACTCTCACCGCATCACTTGACAGCGCCAGAAATCGGGAGACGAAGCTGAAAGAGGACCTCAGGGCTGAAAGGGCACTGTTGGGCAACGCCGCCTTCTCCCAAAACAACTTTAGGCTGACGGTGGAGCACTGGACCGAGGGGCTCGTCGCCGCCGCCGCTGATATCGACAGGGAATTGGCGGGGCTAGGGACGGAGCACCTCGGCTACTCCACCGACGAGAACCTCCCTCACAGCGCCAAGCTAAGCTTGTTCTTCAGGGGAGTGGCGCCGGCCCTCCAGCAGCTCCGGGAGAGGATCCCCACGCAACTGGCGAACGAGGCGCGCATGCTTTGCACAGGAGTCATGGAGAGGGTGCTGATGAAGATAGCCTTCCGCAACCCAGGACTCAACCTCGACAACGTCCTCAGGACCTTGCCTCCCGACGCCAACCAGGAAGCGCTGAAGGCCCTTGTCGCACCCATCGTGGCCAAGGTGGGCAAGATCAAGAGAGTTAATGGCGACCGCGCAGACTAGGCTGTTTTCTTTCCGCTTCCCTTGTCGCTGCCAACCATGTCATGGACAAAAATCTGTTAGTGCTGCGACAAGTTGCTTTTGTAATATAACTCTATTTTGGGTAGTTAACGCAGTGTTATTTCCTTTACTTGACTTCTTTGCTTTGTATGTTTTCACCCTACGCTTTTAGGGAACTTGCCGGCGAAGGGACCCTTGCCGCGAGCGCTGAGTGCGGAACTTCAGCAGCCTGCTGGCGGTGCCGTCGCCGACAAGAAACCTTGTCGCAGCTAGTCGCAGCACACTTAGATTGTTGAGCAAACTCGAAAACGAAGTAAGGGCGCGACACTTGTCGCAGCGCGCTTAAGCCGTTGAGCGTGCTCGAAACAAAGTAAGGGCGCGGCTAGCCACGAGTTGGTTCCTCCGCGCACAGGTTTTCCATACAAAGTGCGGTCGTTCAAGGAAGATAACCTTAAAAATTAAAAAATTCGAATGCTCAAACTTTGGTGACTTAGCTTTTGTGTTGCTTGCTTCCCGGCAAGGCAAGGCTTTCTTGAACGGCACACTTGGTCCATACCACTGTCTCCTTCCCCCCCGGTAAACTTGTGCGTGAGGAAAAACTTCTTTCTGCTTGAGAGAAAAAGAAAAAGGGAGGAAACATGGATATGGAGCCTTGCAGCTCGTTATTGCTTACCGGGGGCGCGTGCTGCACAAAATGTCAGATAATTCATGCAAGAAAAGCGAAAAGGCATGAAACGACAAGTTGTGCGAGGCACATAAGTTTTACTGATGCACGGGGTCTGCGCCCGGCTTTGTACAAAGGTTTACATGCAACAATGGCAAGACTTGTACAAAAGGTGGTTGCCGGAGCGGATCACGGCAACCGCACCTTATGGGTGAAACTTGCGAAGGTGCTCAATGTTCCAGGAGTTGCTCACCGGTAAGCCCTCTTCGGTCTCAAGACGGACAGCGCCAGGCCTTGTGACTTGCCTCACCCGATAAGGGCCTTCCCGCTTCGGCGTCAACTTGTTGGAATTCTTGGCGGACTGAACGCGCCGAAGAACAAGGTCGCCTTCCTCGAGACTTCTGGCTTTAACTTTGCGGCTATGGTAGCGGCGCAAAGCTTGCTGGTATCGAGCAGCTCGTACAGCAGCCTGAAGACGGTCCTCCTCAAGGAGTAGTGCGTCGTCTTGCCGCAACTGCTCTTGCTCGAGCTCATCGTAAGCGAGCACTCGAGGCGACCCGTATACGAGTTCCGTGGGGAGAACTGCCTCTGCTCCATTGACAAGAGCTAAGGGTGTCTGTCCAGTGGCTCGATTTGGTGTCGTCCTGATTGACCAAAGAGCCGCCGACAACTCTTCAATCCAGTTTCTTCCGCATTTGTGCAGCCTGTCGAAAGTTCTTGTCTTGAGTCCGCGCAGCACTTCAGCGTTTGCCCTCTCCGCTTCACCGTTGCTCCTCGGGTGAGCAACAGAAGTGAAGCAGACCTTGGCGCCAAGGTCTTGGACGTATTGCATGAAGGTGCGGCTTGTGAATTGTGTGCCGTTGTTGGTGATGATCCTATTAGGGATTCCGAAACGGCAAACAATCGACCTGAAGAACTTGACTGCTGACTGTGCGATCACCTTTCTCACTGGTTCCACTTCCGGCCACTTTGTGAACTTGTCGATGGCGACGTACAAGTATTCAAAGCCCCCGGCTGCGCGGGGAAAGGGGCCGAGGATGTCGAGCCCCCAGACCGAAAATGGCCAGGACAAAGGGATCATCTGGAGAGCTTGAGCTGGCTGATGTATCTGCTTGGCATGGAACTGGCACGCTTCACACTTGGTTACTTGTGCAGTTGCGTCCTGGAGGGCTTCTGGCCAAAAGAAACCTTGCCGGAACGCCTTGCCGGCAAGTGCTCTTGCGCCAATGTGGTGACCACATATGCCTCCATGTATCTCTGCCAACAGCTTTTGCCCATTTTCCCGGGAAATGCACTTCAATCTAACACCGTTGAGTCTTCTTCTGTACAGTTCATCGCCGACAAACTGGTACATACTTGACTGACGAGTTATTCTTTCTGCTTCTTCTGGCTCTTCGGGAAGTTCTCCTGTTTGAATAAAACGGACAATTTGCTGTGCCCATGCTGGAGCCTGAGGCTCAACAACAAGGACTAAAGGCATCAGTGCTGCTGCGGGAACATCAGCTTCTACGGCAAGAACTTGTGGCTCGGCCGGAGCTGGACGTTCCCCGGCAAGCTTGCCGGGGCAAAACTTGTCTGGAACGCCTGCTTCAACTGTACGAACCCTAGGGTCCGCAGGAGCAGACTGTTCCTCAGCAACTTTGTCGTTGGTCTTGGGGACCTTGGCGGCAGCTTCAGGAAGTTCTGCCGGCAAGTAGTCACCGGAGACCAACTTTCTCTTCTTACTTTGTCCAATTGATGGTGTAACGGATGGTTGAGTTAACTTGAGCACAAAGATCCCTGGTTCCACATGTAGCTTTAGTGCAGCACACTTTGACAGGCCGTCTGCGACGTCATTTTGAGCTCTTGGAACGTTCTCCATCTGTAGGCCTTCAAAGTGCTCTTCAAGCTTTCTCACTTCGTCGACGTAAGCTTCCATCAATGGACTCTGGTAGCTCTTGTTTACTTGGCGGACAACCAACTGCGAATCACCCCGCACAATCAGCTTCTTGATCCCAAGTTCTGCTGCGATTCTGAGGCCGGCAAGCAAACCTTCATACTCTGCAGGATTATTCGTTGCTTGCTCCTTGGGAAAGTGCATCTGGACGACGTACTTGAAGTGCTCGCCAGTGGGCGCGACAAGCAGCACGCCAGCGCCGGCGCCTTGCAACGAGAAGGCACCATCGAAGTACATTATCCATTCTTTGCTCGTTTTTTTGACGGGGATGCTTGTCTCTGGAATTTCTTCGTCTGGCGTTGGTGTCCATTCTGCTATGAACTCTGCCAATGCTCTGCTCTGGATAGTAGAAGTACTTTCAAACTTGAGGCCAAAGCTTGACAGCTCCAGTGCCCACTCGACAATCCTGCCTGTTGCTTCTGGATTTTGCAATATCCTCTTCAGCGGAAAGCGAGTGACCATTGTTATCTCGTGTGCTTGGAAGTAATGGCACAACTTTCTCGAGGCCATCAGGAGGCCGAAAAGCAGCTTCTGCACCCCAGAGTATCTTGACCTAGCCCCCTGGAAGAGGGAACTGACAAAATAAACTAGGTGCTGCACCATCTTCTTCCGCACCTCTTCTTGTATCTGTGCAGACTTATCCTTGTCGGGGCCAGAGCTTGTCGGGGAAGCCCCCTGCTTGTCGCTGGATGTGCTTGCCGGGGCTGTAGGCTCCTCATCTGTCTCCCTTTCCGCTACCAACGCAGCACTAACCACTTGATTGGTTGCTGCTAAGTACAGCAGCAACTTCTCTTGCGGCCTAGGTGCGACAAGTATTGGAGTGGAGGACAGGTACCTTTTCAAGTCTTGCAGCGCTGCCTCCGCTTCCGGAGTCCATCTCATTGGACCCGCCTTTTTCAAGACTTTGAAAAACGGCAGGGCGTGTTCTGCGGACTTAGAAATGAACCTGCTGAGAGCAGCTACGCAGCCGGCAAGCCTTCGTACATCCTTGACGCGCTTCGGAGCTTCGATTTGCTCGATGGCTTTGATCTTGCCGGGATTGGCTTCAATCCCTCTCTGGGACACAAAGAACCCGAGAAGCTTGACGGAGGGGACTCCGAACACGCACTTCTCGGGGTTAAGCTTGAGTTGTATCTTGCGCAGATTCGCAAAAGTTTCATCTAGATCTTGAATCAGGGTATCCTTGTCCTTGCTCTTGACCACTATATCATCCACGTAAGCTTCTACATTCCTGTGTATCTGTGTCTCAAAAGCAGTGTGGACTACCCTCGCAAACGTTGAACCTGCATTCTTCAACCCAAAGGGCATGCGTATGAAGCAGTAAGTGCCACATGGAGTAATGAACGCGGTCTTCTCTTCGTCTTCTTCAGCCATAAATATCTGGTGGTACCCGGAGTATGCATCAAGGAATGAAAGCAACTCACACCCAGCCGTGGAGTCAACGATTTGGTCAATGCGCGGCAAGGGAAATGGATCTTTGGGACAAGCTTTACTCACATCGGTGAAGTCTATACAAAGCCTCCACTTCCCATTTGCCTTGCGCACGACAACAGGGTTGGCCAACCACGTGGGATGAAGTACACCTCTGACAAGGCCTGCTGCTTCCAGCTTCTTGATTCCCTCAGCGATAAACTCTTGGCGCTCCACTGCTTGCTTTCTGACCTTCTGCTTGACGGGTCGCGCGTGAGGACAAACGGCAAGCTTGTGCTCAATCACTTTCCTGGGAACACCGGGGATGTCAGACGGTTGCCATGCAAACACGTCGACGTTCGCCCACACGAAAGCAACGAGCGCACTTTAATATTTAGGATCGAGCGTAGCACTGATGGTGAAAGTACCACCAGTGCCGTCCTCCTTGGCGGACACCTTCTTGGTTGTGGGCGGGGCTGCCATCGCCTTCTTGCACTTGCCAGTGGAGCTCGATGGTGCGTCCTCGACGGCAGCGCAGCACTCCGAGGAGGTGCGTTTGCCGGAGTGGGCCCCAGAGCTCTTGCCGGACTTGATCTTGTTCTTCCCCCCGGGAGCTTCAGCGGCAAGTGTCTTGCTATCTGTTGCAGCTGCTGCGTCCCGGTAAATCTTGTCGGCACAGACAAGTGCGTCCTTCTTGTCGCCGGGGACAGAGATGACGCTTATCGGGCCTGGCATCTTGAGCATGTTGTAGGCGTAATGAGAGACTGCCATGAACTTGGCGAGCGCTGGATGGCCAAGTATCCCATTGTAAGGCAATGGGATATCGGCAACGTCAAAGGTGATCCTCTCGGTCCTGAAGTTCAGCTCTCCGCCAAAAGTCACTGGCAGTGTGATCTTCCCCTTCGGCTTGCTCCTTCCCGGGTTGATCCCTTGGAATGTGCCGGTTTCCTCGAGCTCGCTGTCTGGGATCTGTAGTTTCCGGACCATAGCAGAGGAGATCAGGTTCAGGCCGGCCCCGCCGTCAACCAACATCTTGGTGACCTTGAGGTTGCGGATGGTTGGTGAAACCAACATCGGCAAACACCCGACCGCAGTTGTGCGGTCAGGGTGGTCCTCAACGTCGAAGATGATGGGCGTGCTGGACCACTTCAGAAGTTTGCGCGACTCGACGGGCGGCTCTGCTGCATTAACTTCCCGCACCCATTGTTTGAGTTGGCGGTGGGAAGTATGCAGAGAGGCACCTCCATCGACGCACAGAACTTCTGTGGCCTTCTGGAACTCCTGCTCGCTGTTGTCTCCGTCATCCATGTCTTCGTCGTCGTCTTCGTCTTCGTCCTTGTCGCGGCCGCAGGGAGGTGTATCTCCTTCCCGCTGCTTGGCCTTGCCACGGCGTCCTCCCCGACCATTGAATGGCCGCTTCTTGCCGGCCTCTCCTCCACCTCCCTAGGCTTTCTCCTTGTCGCGTCGCTCGTACTCAGCCTTCTGCTGTTCGACGAGGTACTCGACCCTTTTGCAGTTCTGGAGATCGTGGCCCTTGGTGCGGTGGATCTTGCAGTACTGCTTGTCGGAGCCGTCCTGCTTGTCGGCGGCCGCTACGGTGGTAGCTTCCTTGCCGGAGCCACCAGCCTGAGCTTTCTTGGTGCCAGCCTCCTTGCCGGACTGCTTAACGACCAGTACTTCCTTGTTCCTCTTTTTCTTGTTGTTCCGCCGCCGGTTCTTCCTTGCCGGGGCGGCATCCTCACTATCTGTTCCCCCTGCTCCAGTATCCTCCCCGGGGAGTCTCCTCCCCTCTTCAGCGCGTGCGCACTTGCCGGCCAGGGCATAGAGCTCACTGACGTCTCGTATCTTGCACATCGCCATTTCCTCCCTCATCCTGCGGTTACGCACGTTCTGGTGGAACGCGCTAATAACCGCGGCAGGGTGGACATCTGGGATGTTGTGCTGGACGCGGCTGAATCTCTGGATGTACTTTCGCAGGGATTCTCCTTCCTTCTGGGCAAGTATGTGCAGATCACTCTCCTGGCCATGGGGCTTGTGGCCACCCTTGAAGGCGCCGACAAACTGATGGCACAGGTCGGCCCAAGAAGAGATGGAGTTTTCCGGCAAGTGCATGAGCCAAGACCTGACGTTCGGCTTGAGCACGAGCGGGAAGTAGTTTGCCAGTATCTTCTCGTCTCGTCCCCCGGCAGCCTGCACCGCGATGGTGTAGATGCTGAGGAACTCTGACGGATGAGTCTTGCCGTCGTACTTCTCGGGTACGTCGGGCTTGAAGTTTTCCATGCTGGGCCACTGGACTTGCCACAGCTCACGAGTGAATGCAGGACAGCCCACCGCGTACGACAAGTTGCCTGGTTCCCCGGGCGCGTGCATGTCGACAGCGGGCCTAGCGCGCTGGTCGGATTGCCACCGCGCTTCTCTTCGACGCTCGATGCGAGTTCGAGCGTCTTCTTGTCGTCTGTCGTCAAGGACTTGCCGTTGATCGCGGCGAGCTCGTGGATCCGACGACGCCGTGGAGTCGTCGTCGATGTCGATCCGGCGAGTCGGCGATTTCGGCCTTCGGGGCGGGGAGTGCACGGTAGTTGCACCCCCAGCGGTCTTGTCTCCATCAGCCCGCGCCTGGCTGACTTGCCGCGGCCTTGACGTCGTCGGCTGCTGCGGCGTGTCGTTGTTGGCGAAGGCGATGAGGCTCTGGATGGTGGCCCTCCAGTCTTCGGCCTTGTCTGCCGCTGGAGGGAAATCGAGGAGCAGCTGAGCTCGAGCTAGAGCTTCTACTGGAGTGGAGGGGAGCGGTAGCGAGCGGTGTGAGGAGCGAGATATGCTCGGACTTCTAACTGCGTTAGAAGGAGCAGGGTCTCATCCCGGCGACCGCGCCTTGCTCGTGCCAGCACGTTGGCCTTGAGCGTCCCGCGACCCGCGAGCTTGACCTTGTCCCAGCAAGCGGATGGTACCTTGTGTACCACGTCGCTGCCGGTCCGGCACCTCCTGAGAGGGGCGCGGTGCATGCACGGATGCCGAGGTCTTGGAATGCGCCCGGTCGTCCGTCTTGTCCTTGGACTTGGCGGCGCTGTGAGTTTCCTCGCCGGCGTCCGTCCTTCCGCTGGCGTCTACCCCACCAGCCGTTGGCTCCGGCGGTGGTGGGATCGACGCGGACGGGCCTGCTACCTCCGAAGCCTTCTTTTTCGGCGGCATGTCGATCTAGAGGGGGGGTGATTAGACTACTTGACAATATAAAAAATCTGCCTTTTGATTAAGCAAAGTTTTTGGCAGTTTCACAATTAAGATCAATTCAAGTATCACCCTACACATGCAATTCTAGAGTAATAGCAGCGGAAAGTAAATTGCACATGTAAAAGAGAGGTGGAGAAGATCAAACGCAGTTTGGTGACACGAAGATTTTTGTCGTGGTTCCGATAGGTGGTGCTATCGTACATCCACGTTGATGGAGACTTCAACCCACGGAGGGTAACGGCTGCGCGAGTCCACGGAGGGCTCCACCCACGAAGGGTCCACGAAGAAGCAACCTTGTCTATTCCATCATGGCCTACACCCACGGAGGACTAGCCTTACTCGGGGTAGATCTTCACGAAGTAGGCGATCTCCTTGCCCTTACAAACTTCTTGGTTCAACTCCACATCTCAAAGACGGAGGCTCCCAAGCGACACCTAACCAATCTAGGAGGCACCACCCTCCAAAAGGTAATAGATGGTGTTGATGATGATGAACTCCTTGCTCTTGTGCTTCAAATGATAATCTCCCCAACACTCAACTCTCCTCACTGATATGGCTGTGGTGGAAGAAAGGATTGAGTGGAAAGCAACTTGGGAAGGCTAGAAATCAAGTTTCATATGGTAGGAATGGAATGGCTTGATCTCAACACAAGGGTAGGTGGTTCACTTCTCAGAAAGTGTATGATAGGAATGGTAGACTTTCTGATGGCTCTCCTCACGAATGAAGAGGGGGTGGAGGGGTATATATAGCCTCCAGACAAAATCCAACCGTTACACACACATTTGACCAATCTCGGTGAGACCGAAGTGAAAACTCGGTCAGACCGAAAGTTCAAATATAGTGAACGTTGGGATTTTTGGTGGGACCGAAAATACCATCTCGGTGTGTCCGAAGTGAGTCAAAGGTTGGAGCTTGCCATCTCGGTGGGACCGAAAATAACAACTCGGATATTCCGAAGTGATGTCAATTGGTTACAGAAGGTTGGCAGTCCATTTTCGGTGAGACCGAAACTCAAAATCGGATGGACCGAGAAATTAGGGTTTGGGAGAATAACTGAGGTGGTTCATCTCGGTGGGACTGAGTTTTCAGAATCGGTTTGTCCGAGATTACTTATGAGTGTGTTAAGTAGTGAAGAGTGCTGATAGTTGAGGGAGCTAGATCACCAAGCACTTGAGCAACCAGATCATTAACACAACCTCATCCCCTTTTAATAGTATTGGCTTTTCCTATGGACTCAATGTGATCTTTGATCACTAAACCAAAAATAGAGTCTTGAGCTTTTGCCAATGCTTGTCTTAGCATTTTGAGGGGTCCACTTCTTCAGTCATTTCCATACCCAAATCATCGAACTTCTCTGAAATGATTCTCAAGTAAATATTAGTTCAATGATATATATGTTGTTATTAATTACGAAAACCACCCGGGGATTAGTTGCACTTTCAATCTCCCCCTTTTTGGTAATTGATGACAACATATAGATCAAAGCTTCGACAAAGGATATAATCAATGAATAATATCGTCGCTTTGAGAAGTATGTGATAAACAAGAGCTCCCCCTAAATTTGTGCATTATTTAAAATTTGCGTTTGAATGCAAATGACAATCGATTAGGATTATGGGTCACTCTTCCATGTCACATACATCTTGGTGGAGCGCACAAAATGATAAGAATGAATAACATGCACTCAATCACCAAGACAAGAGTAAATAGCCATACAATAAGAAATAGCATATGATAAGCATTAAGCACACATTAAAGCATAGTATGACTAAGCACTCATTAAGGTAGCATCAAACGTAGTAGCAAGCACACTTAAAGTTTCAAGAACCAAAAGAAACCAATGTATCACAAAGAAACCGGCAAAAGAACAAAAGACGAAAGAGCACTCTCTCTCTCGAAGCCCTATGATCTATAACAATTTCTCCCCCTTTGGCAACAAGTTACCAAAAAGTTCGAAAAGGTATAGAGCTAAGCGTCACTGTGGGCTCTGCTGGCGGCTCCCGTCTGGGTAGATGTCGGTGTAGAGATAGCTGCATCGGCGAAGATTTCTGCTGATGTGTGCGCTGGAGGAGTGGATGCTGGAGCTGGAGCAACTGCTGGAGCTGTAGCTGGTGCTGAAGTGGTAGCCCTGGAGTGAGTCACTGGGATAGCTGCAGATCTGGATCCTCTGGGAACCTGAGCAGTCTGGCGATGAGAGTCCTGGACTAGATCATCCTACATAAGCTCTGCTCTCTCCTGCCTTGTCTCCTCCATGTCTGCCTCAAGCTTGTTGACAGACACCTGAATCTCAGTCAGCTTCACGTCCAGAGCGTGGATCTTGTCCTCAACAATCCTCTCTAGGCTCTCCTGAGATTGCTCAATGCTGGCCAGGCGTTGTTCAATCCTCTGGGTAGCTTCAAGAATTTGTTCTCCAAAGCTCTTTGGCTTAGCTGCTGCTGCTGCTGCTGCCTCTTTGTCAGCTTTAGCCTTCTTCGCAGCTTCGATTTTGGCCTGTCCTTCAACTGAGGTAGGATCCTCTTCATCCATCACAACTACGTTGTCCTCATGCTCTGGCTGCAGTGGCAAGTGCTTCCTATCCAACATGAATTTGCCCGTGCCAAACTTGGCGTTGATGAGCATCTGTATCTGCGGAGCAAACCCACACGACCTCTTCTGGTCAGCTGCAGTCCTCTTAATGGTCTCTACCATCAAGTCCATCACCTTGAAAGGTGCCTTCTCATCGAGAATGTGCAGCATGTTGATAGAATAGCCTCGAATCATGCGGTGGTCTCCAGACTTAGGCATCAATGTATGCCTCAGAATAGTGTTAGTGGTGGTCAGACCTGCCTGGAGATAGTACACTGAGCCAAGCTTCCATCCTTCCAAATCAGCAGCCGGGATCTCCTTGTACATGTTTTTCATGGAATCATGACTCTTCTTAGGAATCCCATAGACATCTATGTCGTCCTCTCTCTGCACTAGAGCGTTCAGAAGTTCTGCCCATTCTTCAACAGTCGAAGAAAACCTTTGACCTTCAGTCATCCAGGTGATCTTGCCATCAGGATAGAAGTGGGCTGTGGCGTAGAACTGGTGTCAGCAACAATGGGCTTCTTATCCATCAGCACGGTCTCATAGAAATCCTGCTGCTCTCTGGTGTGGAATCTGGGGTCCACAGCAGTCCTTCTCCTTACAGCATATGGATCAGACTGTCTCCATAGCCTAAGACCTTTGTCCTTCCTTGCCTTCATGTCCTCAGCTTGAGGATGAGCATCATTGTGGAGTGGCAACTTGGGACGGAGCTTAAGCAACACATGCTCTTCATCTGATTCAGACGGTGGCATCTCACCTTTGTTCTTCTCAGAAGCTGGAATGCTTCTGGTTGTTCTCTTGGGCTTGGCTGGAGCTGCCTTGGCTTGAGCAGGCTTCTTGGGCTTAGAGGAGGCTTGAGCCCGAATAGCATCACCCATGAACTTAGCTTTCTGAGGAGGAGGCTGGGGTGCATCTTCTTCTTCTTCTTCTTCTGCAGCATCAACTTGAGGTTCAGCATATACTACCCTCTTCCTTTTGGAAGTCTTCTTCACCTTGCTTGGAGCAGGCTCTTCCAAGTTGAGCTTCTTTGCAACAGCTGACTGCTTTACTTTGCTTGTGCCTTTCCTTGACTGCTGCCCTTGGTGCTCTTTGGCAACCACATTCCTCTTTGGCTTGGAGGTAACTTCCTCAGCAACAAAGTCAGAGTCCTCATCATCTGAAGTTCTCTTCTTCCTGGTTCTGGTGGCTGCAGGAGGCAAACCACTAGGGGTGCTCCTCTCACCATCATCACTGGAGCTGCTAGCAGGACTTGTATCTGCCTCTGGAATATCAGCAAAAGGTGACTCAGACCTGTTCTGGCTGTCACTGACATCTGACATGGCTGAAAACCTGTGAAAAGATAAGGTATAGGCAGAGTAGAAGAGTTATCACAACTGCAGAGGTTTTTGCAAAAAAAAAAATGAGTTCGAAACTTAGTTTTGAGTTTTCACAGAATGTATTTCGGTCAAACCAATTTTATGTTTCGGTGAAACCGAAGTGTTCAACAGAAACCTACACACCACTTTCGGTCAGACCGAAATGGGTTTCGGTCCTACCGATAACTTAGGGTTTCACTGAAACTACGTTTCGGTCATTCCGATTGGCACAACTCGGTTAAACCGAATGATGCAGTGCAATGGCCAGAGGCCAAATCGGTCATTCCGAGTTTCAAAATCGGCTTCACCGAGATGCGTTCCGTGGAAACCTAAACCTAAGAATTTTACTCGAAACTAGAGGATCTGAACTAATGTATAGGGAATATCTCAAACGTGGATTGAATCATGGCAAGCCTATCGTGCAAGAATCGGAAGGGGAGCACGAAAGGGATCGGGACACACCCTAACTTGGTGGTGTCCCTCTACGGCGGCAACGGTGGAGATGATTACCGTTGACGGCGGCGGAGACCTGCGGCGAGGGCGCACAGGCGACGACGGCGACGATCCGTAGACCAGGGCGACGGCAGCAGGGGTTTTGGGGGCGAAGGGTTTGAAGAATTAAATCGCGCGCAGCCCTCAGGTATATATAACCCCATGCTGTCGGTGGGACCGAGTTAAAAAAACTCGGTGTCACCGAGATGTATAACTGCTGTGCAGTTACGCATATCGGTCAGACCAAGATTTTGAACTCGGTTTCACCGAGATGAAACCTAGATCAGTCTAAGCATTTCGGTTGGACCGAGATTGAGAAGCCGGTCAGACCGAAATGGACTTAGAAGGTTTTGGAAGTCAGCCTTAGACGAATCGGTGGCTCCGAGTGCTCCTCACTCGGACTGTCCGAAAAAGACTTGTTCAAAGTTGTGATATGAGCATGAATAGAATTTGAGACAAGAAAGCATAGATAGCTAGGGAAGGTGCTTAGGCATTCTTGTCCATCCATTTGGCCAGAAAGATCAAAACAATCAAAACAACAAATGGATGTCCTTGAATGGATGAAATCATGCATTCAACATGCTCACACAATAAGATAGCAACTGAAATATGTGTCAAACATGCACAACCAACACTCTAGCTACTAGCACACAATTTGTCGATGACTAGGTCATCTATATATGAGTATATTGACTTAGGAGCCAAATGAGAACATTTGATCATAGGTCATACTCATTGTTTAAGCACAAGTGGGGTTACCACTTTTACATAAAGCATTTATGTGTTCACATCATTTGGAGATGCTTTAGCTCAATTTTTTAGAGCAAAGCTCCCCCTAGATGTGAGAACCCCTTTTAAAGGGTCAAACTAACCTTGGGTTGTCGTAGAAGACTTCATGTAGATGTTGAAGATGTGGATGCTCAATGTTGATGCAGATCATCAAGAGTTGGGAGCAATCCTTTGGATTAGGGCACTTTCAATACCTACATGGGTTAGTCCCACAAGGAAAAAACAAGAATATCCATAGACATAGAGTGAAGTACACAAAAGATGATGTCCATGAAAGCAATGATTACCTTGTCCCTTGACTTACCAACAAGAGGGTTTGTGACTCCATGAACTAGTGCATGATGTGGAAGTTGATTGCACAAGTTCTTGCCAAAATGAATATGAGTGAAGTTTGTTGGCGGAGTCACCCTCAAGAACCTACTAGTTCTTCTTCTTTGGGATCCACATCATCTTGATGGGAATCCTTGGTGTTGTAGTTGAGCTTGACGAAGTAGAACTTGATGTGTCCTTGGGAACCCACTTGACCATGGCTTGAGGTGCTTCAATGAATGCATCAATCTCCTCAAAGTTCTTGCTTCCGGCAAGACTCTTGTAGACACCTTTCTCTATGATTTCCTTCAATAAGCTATTTTCTTGCTCAAGTGTAACTTGGCTTGAAACATTGTTAGTGGAATCAAGAGAACTACTAGAAGTAACAACATTAGATTTAACTTGGTTATTGTTACTACTAGAGGAAGAATTTTTCTTATGCTTGTCATGCTTAGTCTTAATAGGTGGCAAGAAATTAGACAAGAGAAGTCATTTGGCAAGATATGAAGAACTCTTCTTTCGAAGATCGTCATTGATCGCTTTCAGAAACTCATGTTCTTGCTCTAGAGTGAGCTTCTCGAAGCGTAGCTTCTCATGAGATCTTAGGAGCTCTCTATGATCTTCTTGAGTTGTTTCATGAGCTAACTTAAGAGTGTTTAGTTCTTTAGTTAGACGCTCAATCTCCTTCATAGCATTGTCATTCGACTCTTCTCGACTATAAAGACTACTAGCATTTTCATCATTACTAAGCTCACTAGATTTATCATGCAAGAGCTCATCTTCACCAAGCAAGTCATCCTCATCACTATCAAAGTCAATGAATTCAGGGTGTGTTACCTTGGGACCTTTAGCCATGAAGCATCTTCCAATTCCCTCATTTGGTGAATCAAATAAGTCATAGGAGTTGGAGTTGGAGGATACGAGTGCAAGTCCGGCAACACCTTCATCTTGACTGTAGTCGGTGTCGGAGTGATAGCTTCCATCGGATTGATTGTCGGAGTCGGAGCCGGAGACCCATTCACCTACATGAGCTTGATGTCTTCTTCTTGTGTAGCTCCTTGATGACTTGTCTTTCCTCTCCGAATCCTTGCTTCTCCGAGAGGGTCTTCGTTCATAACGATCATCTCTACTCCTTCTCTCTCTCCGAGGTGACTCATCTCTTGCTCTTCTTCTTGGAGATTCTTCTCTTCTCTTGTGGGGAGCCGTACACTCATTTGAGAAGTGTCCGGGTCTTCCACAATTGTAGCAGTTTCGATCACGACTAGAAGATCTCTTTTCATCATATGATCTAGACTTTGAGCTTCTTTCTTTGCCTCTATTCTTGTAGAACTTGTTGAAGTTCTTGACCATTAGGCTTATCTCTTCATTGGAAATTAGCTTGTCACTTGAGGTAGTAGGAGCATCACTTGTAGCTTTGTAAGCACCACTTGACTTGTTGTGAAGCTCTTCCTTATCCTTAAGTGTCATCTCATGAGCAACAATTCTTCCAATGACTTCAGTTGGCTTGAGGGTCTTGTAGTTTGGCATCATTTGGATCAAAGTGCACACGGTGTCATATTTTCCATCCAAAGCTCTGAGAATCTTCTTAATGATGAATCGGGCGGTCATTTCTTCGCTTCCTAAGCCGGCAATCTCATTTGTGATGAGAGCAAGCCTAGAGTACATTTCGGCGACTCCTTCACCATCCTTCATCTTGAACTTGTCAAGTTGACCTTGAAGAATATCTAGCTTTGATTCCTTCACAGATTCAGTACCTTCGTGCATTTCAACCAAAGTATCTCAAATCTCTTTAGCATTCTCAAGACGGCTGATTTTGTTGAACTCTTCGGGACACAAAGCATTGAAGAGAATGTCACAAGCTTGAGCATTGTTTTGCAACATCCGCAACTCTTCCGGTGTAGCTTCGCGATCCGGAACTTTTCCTTCTTCGAAGAAATCACCTTGCATACCAACACAAAAAATGCCCCATGCGGCTGGGTTATGACCAAGAATATGCATTTTCATTTTATGCTTCCAACTAGCAAAATTTGTACCATCAAAGTAAGGACCTCTACGATAATTACCCCCACTAGACGCCATACTCTCCTAGGTTGTGAAACCAAGCTTATGGAGTCCAATGCAATGGAAACCAAAACAATGGAGACCAAAGCTCTGATACCACTTGTAGGATCGAAAGTATGTCTAGAGGGGGGGTGATTAGACTACTTGACAATATAAAAAATCTGCCTTTTGATTAAGCAAAGTTTTTGGCAGTTTCACAATTAAGATCAATTCAAGTATCACCCTACACATGCAATTCTAGAGTAATAGCAGCGGAAAGTAAATTGCACATGTAAAAGAGAGGTGGAGAAGATCAAACGCAGTTTGGTGACACGAAGATTTTTGTCGTGGTTCCGATAGGTGGTGCTATCGTACATCCACGTTGATGGAGACTTCAACCCACGGAGGGTAACGGCTGCGCGAGTCCACGGAGGGCTCCACCCACGAAGGGTCCACGAAGAAGCAACCTTGTCTATTCCATCATGGCCTACGCCCACGGAGGACTAGCCTTACTCGGGGTAGATCTTCACGAAGTAGGCGATCTCCTTGCCCTTACAAACTTCTTGGTTCAACTCCACATCTCAAAGACGGAGGCTCCCAAGCGACACCTAACCAATCTAGGAGGCACCACCCTCGAAAAGGTAATAGATGGTGTTGATGATGATGAACTCCTTGCTCTTGTGCTTCAAATGATAATCTCCCCAACACTCAACTCTCCTCACTGATATGGCTGTGGTGGAAGAAAGGATTGAGTGGAAAGCAACTTGGGAAGGCTAGAAATCATGTTTCATATGGTAGGAATGGAATGGCTTGATCTCAACACAAGGGTAGGTGGTTCACTTCTCAGAAAGTGTATGATAGGAATGGTAGACTTTCTGATGGCTCTCCTCACGAATGAAGAGGGGGTGGAGGGGTATATATAGCCTCCACACAAAATCCAACCGTTACACACACATTTGACCAATCTCGGTGAGACCGAAGTGAAAACTCGATCAGACCGAAAGTTCAAATATAGTGAACGTTGGGATTTTCGGTGGGACCGAAAATACCATCTCGGTGTGTCCGAAGTGAGTCAAAGGTTGGAGCTTGCCATCTCGGTGGGACCGAAAATAACAACTCGGATATTCCGAAGTGATGTCAATTGGTTACAGAAGGTTGGCAGTCCATTTTCGGTGAGACCGAAACTCAAAATCGGATGGACCGAGAAATTAGGGTTTGGGAGAATAACTGAGGTGGTTCATCTCGGTGGGACTGAGTTTGCAGAATCGGTTTGTCCGAGATTACTTATGAGTGTGTTAAGTAGTGAAGAGTGCTGATAGTTGAGGGAGCTAGATCACCAAGCACTTGAGCAACCAGATCATTAACACAACCTCATCCCCTTTTAATAGTATTGGCTTTTCCTATGGACTCAATGTGATCTTTGATCACTAAACCAAAAATAGAGTCTTGAGCTTTTGCCAATGCTTGTCTTAGCATTTTGAGGGGTCCACTTCTTCAGTCATTTCCATACCCAAATCATCGAACTTCTCTGAAATGATTCTCAAGTAAATATTAGTTCAATGATATATATGTTGTTATTAATTACCAAAACCACCCGGGGATTAGTTGCACTTTCAATGAAGTTGCTGAAGATTTCGCCCGCGCGAACGCCGGATCAGGTTTGCACAACCTCGACGCCCCCTACCTGGCGCGCCAAAGATGTCGGGGAAACTGATCGCCCACGAACACCTATGGGACCGGAGCCCCTTTTCGGTACGGCAAGGGAGCGGAGGGTGCACGAAGAGCGGATCGAGGCGAGCACGCGAGCAGTTTACCCAGGTTCGGGCCGCACGGATGGGTAAAACCCTAATCCTGCATTGGTTTGTATTGTGTTCTTAGCTCGGGAGCAAGGAAGGCTACAGTGCTTGTCGCTAGCAACACCGAACATGAGGGTGATCGAAGATCAGAACCCCCTCTACGTTGCGCATGTGCCTCCTTTTATAGGTCGAAAGGGGTCACCGACAGGTGGCAATGCAGATGAGGGTAAAAGTGTAAAAACGGCGGTAGTTGGAACAGTGTATGCATAGTGCTCTATACCTAACCCTGACGGCAGGGGACAAGGGCATTAAATGCCCGTCGCCGTTGCCCTAAACAGTGAAAAAAGCGTCCGTCAGGGCGTCTCCGTCCGCCACGATGGTGGCCTCGTCATCGCGGCTTGCCACCGTGTACCCCAGGCTGCACAGCCTTCTGCCACGTGCACCTGGAAGGGCCCCAGGGCGACGCGTGGCCGGATGAGCTGGAGCGCGGGCACGTAGTGGAAGCTTGCCGCGGCTTGCACCTTGCCGCGGTTGTTAACTTGTCGCGCCCGGGAGCTTGTCGCTCTCCGGGCCTTGCCGGGGCGCGCGATGCGCTACGGCAAGTCTCCTGAAATGCCATGTTTGGGCCTTCCTGGCAAGCTCCTCTTGCCAGGGTCTTGTGCCAAAGGGGTGGTTTTGAGCCTGGAGCGGCCTTCCCGGCAAGCTCCTCTTGCCGAGGTCTTGTTTCTTTAACTCGAATACTTTGTTCTTGAATGGCTCCGAAGGATCCATAGTGGGCCTTGGCGGGCGCGTGGCGAGCCCTGCCACGGGACGCTGCTACTGCACGTGCACAAGTTGGGATACTAAGGTACCCCTACTTTAGTACACCGACAGGGGGGGGGGCTAAAAATATCATCTTCATCAAACAGAGCATCCCCAAGCTTATGGCTTTGCATATCATTAGCATCATCGCTATTCAAAGAATTCATACTAACAACATTGCAATCATGCTCATCATTTATGCCAAACATTTTATAGCATTCTTCTTCTAACAACTGAGCACAATTTTCATTTTCATCATTTTCACGAAAGACATTATAAAGTTGAACAATATGATGCATCCTCAACTCCATTTTTTTGTTTTCTTTTATAAACCAAACTAGTGATAAAACAAGAAACTAAAAGATTCGATTGCAAGATCTAAAGATATACCTTCGAGCACTCGCCTCCTTGGCAATGGCGCCAGAAAAGAGCTTGATGTCTACTACACAACTTGTTCTTGTAGACTCGTGTTGGGCCTCCAAGTGCAGAGTTTTGTAGGACAGTAGCAAATTCCCCTCAAGTGGATGACCTAAGGTTTATCAGTCAGTGGGAGGTGTAGGATGAAGATGGTCCCTCTCAAACAACCCTGCAACCAAATAATAAAAAGTCTCTTGTGTCCCCAACACACCAAATACAATGGTAAATTGTATAGGTCCACTAGTTCGGCCAAGAGATGGTGATACAAGTGTAATATGGATAGTAGATATTGATTATTGTAATTGTAACAATAAAAAACAGCAAGGTAGCAAGTAACAAAACGGAGCACAAACGGTATTGCAATGCTTGAAAACAAGGCCCAGGGTCCGTACTTTCACTAGTGCAATCTCTAACAATGCTAATATAATTGGATCACATAACCATCCCTCAACGTGCGATGAAGAATCACTCCAAAGTTCCTATCTAGCGGAGAACATAAGAAGGAAGTTTTTGTAGCTATTCTGTTCGATCGATCTATCCAAGAGTTCGTACTAAAATAACACCAAGTTATTCTTTCCGATTGGTCTATCAAGAGTTCGTACTAAAATAACAGAAGTTATTCTTTCCGATCGATCTATCAAGAGTTCGTACTTAAATAACACCAAAACAAATTCCTATTCATAATACTCCAACACAAAGAACCTCAAAGAGTGCCCCAAGATTTCTACCGGAGAAACAAAGACAAGAACGTGCATCAACCCCTATGCATAGATTACCCCAATGTCACCTCGGGAATCTATGAGTTGAGTGCCAAAACATATATCAAGTGAATCAATACGATACCCCATCGTCACCACGAGTATTCAATTGCAAGACATATATCAAATGTTCTCAAATCCATAAAAGTATTCAATCCGATAACAACAAAATCTCAAAGGGAAAACTCAATTCATCACAACAAGATAGAGAGGGGAAAACACCATATGATCTGACTATATTAACAAAGCCCGCAATACATCAAGATTGTGCATGTCAAGAACACGAGAGAGAGAGAGAGAGAGAGATTTAAACACATAGCTACTGGTACAAACCCTCAGCCCCGAGGGTGGACTACTCCCTCCTCATCACGATGGCCGACGGGATGATGAAGATGGCCACCGATGATGGTTTCCCCCTCTAGCGGAGTGCCTAAAAGGGCTCTAGATTGGATCTCGTGGACTACAGAGCCTTGCGGCGGCAGAACTTCTGATCTAGGTTCACCCAGAAGGGTTTCAGAATATTTGGGAATTTATAGGACGAAGAAGGGCTGCGGGAGGCCACAGAGGTGGGCACAACCCACGTGGGCACGCCTGGGCCCCCAGGCTCGCCCTGGTGGGTTGTGCCCCCCTCGAGGCACCCCCAGGTGCTGCTCTGGCCCATTGGTGGTCTTTTGGTCCATAAAAAATCCACAAAAAGTTTCACGGTGTTTGGACTCCGTTTGATATTGATTTCCTGCGATGTAAAAAACATGCAAAAAACAACAACTGACACTTGGCACTATGTCAATAGGTTAGTCCCAAAAAATGATATAAAATGATTGTAAAACATCCAAGAATGATAATATAACAGCATGGAACAATAAAAAAATTATAGATATGTTGGAGACGTATCAATCCCGACCCCCACGCCTGCCCCCATCCGCGTCAACTTTTTTCGTTTGGCAAGGACCCACCATCGCCAGGCTACCGCCCCCCACAACCACCGTCCCCACCCGAGCTCTCAAAAATCGACTGACCCAATTTTGAAATTTAGTCTACTATCGTTCAACTAGTGTGGAATATAAAAGGGGAAAACCATAAGCATTGCGAGTATAGTGTTGAGCATGCCATGGCAGATCTGAAGGTACAAACCGGACAAAGGCAACTTCGCAAGCAATGTTTGCTTTCAACTAACAAGTAAGATCCTAAGTGCTGGACAAGAAATCACAGTAAAGCAGTGCCGATTTATTTTCTTGCTGTGATAAATAAGTTGAGCAGATACAAAAGAGTACCGCCTCTGGTGCGACACGGTGTATGCATTTGCTGAGAATTTGACGGTGCTGCGGTAGCGATGGCTGTCGGCGGCGTGGTAGCAGATCTAGGAGGGTAGACAGTAGCGGCAGGGAAATATGCCGGCATGGTGGACGAGATGGTCGTTGGAGCGACGCCGGCAAGGTGTACGACGGTGGGCATGAAGCGAGAGGACGGGATGCAAGAATTCTGGTCCGAAGCCATGGATGAGAGAGGTCGATCTCTTGTAATGGACGACAACCTCCGGGTATCAGCTCCGGCATGGTGGAGGAGGACGACGGTGGATGGGGTGGTGGACAGAGGAGGCTAGGGTGGAGAGGGTGTTTTTGCGTCCACGGAGTACGAATGAGGAAATGGAGGGAGAGAGGTAGGGGGAACCATGTCTTTGGGATGCGCTTGTCTTAAATTCAGGGAAGGTTACCAACTTATTCCCCGTTTAAAATTTCAGACATCACAGGAATATTGGGCTGCTGGGGATAGGACGGTAATCTCGCATACACCAAATATTTGACGACGGAGATTTTGACCGAGGAGAGTTTGTTTTGGCACCCATCGTGTATGAATCCGGGTGTCGTGGGTTTGTCATAGTAGATGTTCTGGTAAAAGGAGTTAGGTGTGGAGCCATCGTGACGTAGTTAGCTTGAAGGGGTTAAACGGGACAAAGGACACAAGGAGTTTACCCAGGTTCCAGCCCCTCGCAGTGGAGGTAAAGGCCTACTCCTTCTTCTAGTTGTATTGCTCGAGTCTCGATTACCAGGGAGCGAAATACGCTTAACCTAGCTCTCGACCGATTGTTTTCTTGGCCTAAGCCGCCGTCGGGTCTGGCCTTCATATACACAAGTCGAGGCCCGGTGGCTTACAAGAGTCCAGGCCAGTTTACACAACATAACAGACTCTATCTCTCAAACATTCTAGCTTGTAAAGCAAGTTGTCGTATGGCAACTTACACCTACGGGTCTTGGGCTATTCTCGGATCACGGGCTTCTAACGAGCCAGCTGGTAAGTCGCCTTCGGCTTCCTCATCTTGTCTTGCCATGCCTTTTGACCCTTCTTTGTTGACTCGCCAAAGGTATCACCCGACCCCTCCTGGGTGGGTTGTACCACTGGTTATATCCCCAACATTAGGCTCCAGGTTGATTTGAACTTGTTCACATCAATCTTCCTTATTTAATTGGCGAGTCCCTTGCATCTTCTCACTATTTAGTCTATAATCTGATAACCCGCCTTGACATGACATCATCATCTTCTTGAAAGAAATCGGATGATGCCGTAATGGATCTTTGTATTAACTGACCATTCCAAAAATCGAGGTGCCTTTGTTGTTAAGATATTGAGTGTGCCTCCTCGATTTCCGTGTTTGCCATTTTACTATTCACTTTACCTCTTTATAAATAGGCACGAGGGGGGCTCTTTTCACTTTTTTACCCCATCTCCGTTTGTCTTCCTCGCACCGTCCGCTGCTCCTCGAGCTTCACCGCCGCTGTTTGTCCTCGTCGTCTGCACCAGCCCGGCCGCTGCATCGACGTGAACGAACCAGATAATTGCGACGCATCTCCGCTATTCATCAGCCCTTCTAGGTTCTTATCTCATCCCCTTCTAATCTGCATTAGGGATTCTCCGTTCTTCTAGTTCATCATTGTTCATCTCATCCGCTAATAGTTCATCACACACGCCGCTTAGTTCAGACACTGATGCAATACTGAAATCAAGCGGTCGCAGTTTTCAACATTTTCAGTTCTATCAGATCCGTTCCAGCACTGTAGGATTCACCTTTGATATATGAGTTCATCCTCCGTCCCTTAGGTTTAGGAATAATTTTCCTTCCTGAAACTGTCGCAGGTCCATAAATAACGATGTAATCTGTGGAAACTGTTTGTATAGTACTTAGCTGAATTTCACCCATGTACATTCACATAGGCCATCGATTAAATGACCCGCTAGCCTCTAGCCTGCTTAATACTTGCAAAATTGTGGCAACTTGTAAAATGTTAAAACTTGCAAAATTGTCCTTATATCATCATGCTTGAACTTATAATATTTTCTTCCTGTCCAGAGCTTGGTCATTTTCCGGCTCACCATGACTAAGTCTTCGACGACTAAGGTTCCAACAATATGTGATTAGGTTGTCTCTCATGTCATCGAGGAGTCTCTCAATGATTTTCTAAGCATGGTAATTTTAGTCGCTAAGGAAGTTATGAACTGGCGGGTCCCTAGCTCTGAGCGCACCCCTGTACCCAAGGATGATGAAGTCATAGTTTTCACAGATCATATGCTTCGTGGGTTCGCTCCTCCCGGCTCAAAATTCTTTTGAGATGTTCTTTATTATTACAATCTTCACCCCTAAGACATTGGTCCAAATTCTGTCTCAAACATATGCAACTTCCAAGTTTTTTGTGGAGTGTATCTTGGCGAAGAACCATCTGTTGATTTATTCCGAGATTATCATTATATCAACCGCAAGACTGAGATGACCGACGGCCCAAGCCTCGAGCTCGAAGGTGTTTCTATCCAGATGCGGAGGGACATAGTCTTTTCAACAGCTGTTCTGCCGAGTCACCCGAAGGACCAGAATCTGACTTGGTTTTATTGCAAGGATACTTCTCTAGAAGCTGAAAATCCTCTGTCGGGTCTCCGTCCATCCCGATTTATGACCAACACTCCACTTCCAAATAATTTAACTGTGGAGGAGCAGATTCCTTTTGCTTCCGCCTTATCAAAAATCCGAGCCCTAATTGCCAACGGATTAACTGGGGTTGATCTAGTTCGCTGTTGGGTGTCATGGAGGATTTTTCCTTTAAGCCGCCACACCAGCTTAATGTGCGAATATACTGGGCAGCCCAATGACCCACAACATTATAACTCCATAGAACTCACTAAAGAAGAGAACAATAATACTGTGAAGACGCTCCTTCGCGAGTCATTTGAAAATTGCTGCAAGACGGGCCTTGCTCCTTTCTGCGTTCTTAACCCGGCTCCGGCTGTAAGTATCTTTCTCTCAACTTACGTTTGCCAATATTTTGAATATCCAATGCTTAATTTATACGTGAACAAGCCAATTCCAGCTTTTGGAAGAAAAAGCTGCCAACTAGCGCTGCTCTTCCCAAGAGAGTTAAAAACCACTGGTCATGGCCCGGGTCATCCCGAAAACACCACGGCTGAAGAAACGCTTGAATTGGACGAGTCAGAGGTAGAGCCCGACTCACTTGGTGCCTTTTATATACAACTAATTGATGCCGATTCCTTTCAGGATGACGCGGAAACCAGCCATGCAGCAGTTGAAGAGGTAACTATTATTTCCTCCGACTCAGAGCCTTTGCCAAGACAGAAAGTGCGGCAAGTGACCCGGAAAGTAAGGTTTTCTCACCCTTTAGCTTACTTGGATCCAAAATTTATTTTGAAGCAACAACAACATGAGGCCCGGCGCGCGGCCCGGGATAGTGGAGGGGGAGAACTTTCCTCCGGCTTACCCAATACACCGGTCCGTCACAAACGCCGAAATGAGGTGCCATAGAATTCAAATCATTCCTTTCCAAAGGCGAGTCTTATCCGTCAACCCCTTAATTCTTCCGACTAAAATTATCAGGAAACTCTTCATTAATCTTCTGGCGATTCATCCCAGACTCAAATGCCTGCCTTCAAGATTGCTCCTAGGTAATGAACTTTAACTTTGTTTTTTGACATCTATAAACTGATTTACTCACATCTTCATTTCTTATTTCCAGTGGCATAGCCAAACCAAGCAAGAAGCTGAAGACAAATACCAGCCAAAGACCCAAAGGTTATTAAGCCGGAGAAACATGCCCCAATGTCCAAGGCGTCCAATCAAAATCTCAAAGCCATTGCAAGTGATCAGCCACCAAAGATCCATGAAACTCCCATAGGACCAATAACCATTGACCTGGAAACTTTCAAGCCGCTAGGTTCCTCCAAGCCCGCCGAAGAAGATACCGAAGATATCTTGGTCACGGGTACTGGTTATCAAGAGCCGAGTAATCCTACCGTTTTGGCCAGACATTCTACCAAAGAAGAATTAGTTGAAAGAAGCAAAACCAAATTTGATATTGCCAATTACCCGTACTTGGGCATGAATGAGTTATTCCCTGGCTATCTTAGTCAATTGCATGTTGGTCATGATCTTGAAGTGGATATTGCCAAGAAGATGCGACAGAAGTATGAGGTATGAACATTTGCCTCCTTTGTATATATAGACGTCCAGCCCCCAAGTCTTAGCCATAGGAAAAGATGTATTTGAGTATGGTTAATACTTGCTCATATGCTAATGCAAAAGTGAAATCATAGCCCTCATGGGCCGACTTATCTTAGAAAAGATGAGCTGGATCAACTTTTAGTATTATGTAAGAACAAATCTTCACGTCGCAGCCCCCATGGGCCGGCTTATCTTGAGAAAGATGAGCCGGTTCAGTTGCAATTATGTTAGGAAAAACTTCACACCGTAGCCCCCATGGGCCGGCTTATCTTGAGAAATATGAGCTGGTTCATTACCTTTATACTGCTGAAAAGAACTTCCGCACACATTAGCCCCCAAGTGGCAAGTGCTTTGCTTGCAACATGCTTGAGACTTGTATGTATAATGTATCTTGATCAACTTGTTGATAATTGTTTTTAACTTTTACTTGCAAGAGGCCTTGACTCAAGCTGAATCCCACGCGATTGACATAAAAACCAGGCTTGAGCATCAAGAAGCTGAAACGCGCAAGGCTGGGTCCAAGTTTAAATTTAGCTTGGAAGAGAACAAAAAGCATAAGGCCGGATTCTACACAGAGAGAACCAGCCGGGAGGAGGAAAAGGCCGCCTTAGTACAAAGAGCAGAAGCTGCCGAATCCTCTTTGAAAGACACCACTTCAGAATTGACTGGCTTAAAACACCATATATCACAAATGACAGCTGCTATCTTTGGTAAGTATTGCAATATGCTTTGATCATTTTAAACTTTTAACTTTTTAACCTGCCTATTGTCTTATTTGCGCGCTATTTATCAGGCCCCAGGAGCTCCAACCTTGGCCAGGACATGCGTGTAAAACTGAAAGCTGTGTACACCTTGGTAGATCAGCTATATATTGGTGCACAACAGACCATAACAGCTATTTCACACAGCAAACAAGCACATGCACTTATCAGGGAGGTATTGGACAAGCTATCTGTCATTCCCCAAAGAATTGAAGAGAAAAAGCGATCATCCGCAAGAGCCGGTACAATTACTGCTTTGAGCCGGGCGAAAGCTTGGAAAGCCGAACTAGACCCGGAAGAGATGGCCACTGGATGCCCAGGTCTCAAAGAGGATGTGTCTCCCTTTGATGAAAATGACTTTGCTAAGTGTGTGAAGGAGATGCGCCCTCTGGCAAGCAAACTGGCCGAAGAGACTGATTTATCCAAGTATCAGGCGGCTTACACGATGGAAAATTCAAGAGTGAAAGCACCGGCTTACGATATCGTGGATCTCATTCTGCCAACACGTAAGCATACTTTTGCTGCTGATGTTGATCCATCCAGACTTATAGATGATGAAGTTGTGTTTAAAGCCTTGACTGGCATCGACTGGAACTCACCCGACTTCCAGACGATAGACGAAGAAGAAGAACAAGCGTACGATAACCCGGAGTCATCAACCCACCAAGACCAGAACTAATCCAAGGGGCGGCTCATAGACCCCAGTGCATAGTTTCTTTTGAAAAACTCTTTATACTTTAGGCTTGGGAAAGCATTGTAATAGGCTAGTTGAAACAATGACCTGACATGCCATCGTGCATGTTTTATCCTCAGAAACTGCTTTATCAGGATTAACTACAACGTATGTGGTCCTGATCGAATTATATGAAGTGTTCCTTGATATTTCATGTAAGCTTATCCTTCTGCAGGATGCACTGGCAACTCATTAGTAGATATAAATCTGGGTCATAAGGACTCTTGATGACTAAACATCAACTTCCGGGTCATAACCCAAAAAGGTAAGGATAAGCCGTTATAGATGTTGATCTAAATTAAAAAATCAGGGCAGGTTAACACCCAAAAAAGTAGATTTTTATCTTCATAAGACGGAGTCTTAATAACTCAACGGCTCATATTCCGGTTCAAAATCTCATAACAAGAGATGCAAATCTCAAATATACAATAAAGACTTGTTAGTTAACACCACATAATGAATTGACAGGCTGACGCCTCATAGTTGTAGCACCAACGCCGGGTTATGGGCCGACGCCTCATAATTGTGGCACCAATGCCAGGTTATGGCCTAACGCCTCATAATTGTGGCACCAATGCTAGGTTATGGGCTGACGCCTCATAATTGCGGCACCAACGCGAGGTTATGGGCTGACGCCTCATAATTGTGGCACCAACGCCAGGTTACGGGCCGACGCCTCATAATTGTGGCACTAATGCCAGGTTATGGGATGACGCCTCATAATTGTGGCACCAATGCTAGGTTACGGGCTAACGCATCATAATTGCGGCACCAACGCCAAGTTATGGGCTGACGCCTCATAATTGTGGCACCAACGCTAGGTTATGGGCTAACGCCTCATAATTGTGTCACCAACGCCAGGTTATGGGCTGACGCCTCATAATTGTGGAGCCAACGCCATGTTATGGGCTGACGCCTCATAATTGTGGCACCAATGCTAGGTGATGGGCTGATGCCTCATCGTAGGCTGACGCCTCATAGGTGCTTTTAAAGAAGCATAAATTATTGGCGCCGTAATCCGGCTCTCACACGACATAAGCTGCCGCATTGTTCTTTTAACCAATTCAGGGTCTTAGAAAAGATTGATTGGTAAAGATATGGTGAGTCATCTTAAAGTAGCAGACTGCAAACAGGCGAAAAAAATGTTAACCCGGCATTCTAAACCTGTTAATATCATAAGCCATATCTCCAAGTGATCTGACGATCACTTAGCAACACTATAGGTAAACAAAAACGGCAAAGGCCCCGTAATTCAGGGATACCTACTTTATTCATATAACTGTATGCACATTAAAGGTATATACAAGGATATATGCCGACGGCTTAAGTATAGTATGTCCAGAGGTGCGCTATGTTCCACGGATGACGGGTCTCCTCTTCCGACTTTCGAGAATCCTTATGCTCTCGCACATCAATGAGGTAATATGACCCATTGTGCAATTTTTTGCTGACCACAAAGGGTCTTTCCCAAGGCGGGGACAATTTGTGCATATCAGTCTCATCCTGGATGAGCCGGAGCACCAAGCCGCCTTCCTGAAATGTCCGGGTCTTCACCCTGCGGCTATGGTAGCGATGCAGGTCTTACTGATATACTGCTGAACAAGCCCCTACCAAATCCCTTTCCTCATCCAAGGCGTCAAGTGAGTCTTTTCGTGCTATTTCATTATCAAGTTCAACATAAGCCGCCACATGAGGTGAATCATGATGAATATCACTTGGAAGGACCGCCTCCACATCGTAAACCATGAAGAAGGGCGTGTAGCCCGTGGAACTGTTGGGGGTAGTATTGATACTCCAAAGTATCGAGGGTAACTCCTCGAGCCAACAACCCAGCGTTCGCTGTAAAGGGACTAATAGCCGGGGCTTGATACCCCTCAAGATTTCTTGATTGGCCCTCTCAGCTTGACCATTATACTGTGGATGAGCCATAGAAGAAACATCAAGACGAATATGCTCCCTTTGACAAAACTCCTCCATTGCTCCTTTGGATAGATTTGTGCCGTTATTAGTGATGATGCTATGAGGAAACCAAAAGTGGAAGATGACCTTCTTAATAAACTGAACTGCCGTTGCTGCATCACACTTGCTGACCGGCTCTGGCTCGACCCATTTTGTAAATTTATCGACCGCCACAAAGATGTGTGTTTTCTTATCCTTGGATCGTTTGAATGGAAGCATGTCCAGCTCCCAGACCGCAAATGGCCAATTGATTGGAATCATCCTCAACTCCTGAGCCGGCACATGAACCCGACGAGAAAATTTCTGACTGCCGTCGCACTTGCTAATGATATCCTCTGCATCAGCATGAGCCGTTAACCAGTAAAACTCATGACGGAAAGCTTTAGCCACCAATGATTTTGAGCCGGCATGATGACCGCAATCACCTTCATGAATTTCTCTTAAAATCGCACAGGCTTCATTAGGAGAAATGCAATGTTGGAACAAGCCTGCAACGCTGCATCTGTGCAACTCACCATTGACAATTGTCATGGACTTAGACTGTAGGGTTATCTGTCTGGCTAAGGTTTCGTCCTCAGGTAGCTCGCCCCGGGTCATATAAGCCAAATAAGGCTGCGTCCAATCAGGAATAGCATGGAGAGCTGCTACCAACTATGCCTTCGCGTCAGGAACAACAATATCTTCTTCGGAAGGTAACTGCACAGAAGGATGATTCAACACATCCAGAAACACATTAGGGGGCTCCGGCTTACGCTGAGACCCTAACCGGCTTAAGGCATCAGCCGCCTCATTTTTCCTTCGATCCACATGTTCCACCTGATAACCCTTGAAGTGACCAGCTATATTATCAACTGCCCGGCGATAAGACAGAAACTTGCTGAGCCACCAAAACACTTGACCCGGCTGAAATTCATCTCCTTAGCCACTCGTATGCCATTAACCAAAGCCTCATACTCATCTGCATTGTTAGTACAAGGAAACATGAGCCGTAAAACATAGCAAAATTTGTCACCTCGTGGGGAAGTCAAAATAACTCCAGCCCCCGAGCCCTCAAGTTGTCTAGACCCATCAAAGTGAATAGTCCAGTAAGCGTTATCCGGCTTCTCCTCAGGCGTTTGCAATTCTGTCCAGTCATTGATGAAATCCACAAGGGCTTGAGACTTGATAGCTGTCCTTGGCATATATTTCAAACCATGAGGTCCGAGCTCGATAGCCCACTTAGCCACTCGTCCTGTTGCTTCTCTGTTCTGGATAAGATCCCCCAAAGGAGTAGAGCTAACTACGGTAATGAGATGACCCAGAAACTAATGCTTCATCTTGGGACTGGATATGAACACCCCGTACACCAATTTCTGCCAATGGGGTATCGTTGCTTGGACTCAATTAAAATCTCACTGGTATAATGAGCCGACCTTTGAACCGGATATTCCTTTCATGCTTCCTTGTGTTCCACCACACTAAAAGCCCTACTGTTTGCAGCCACATATAAAAGCATATGCTCTTTCTCAATAGGGGCTGTAAGAACTGGCGGCTCAGCCAACCGTTTTTTAAGCGCCTCAAACGCCTCATTAGCAGCATCACTCCAGACAAAATGATCTTTTTTCTTCATCATCTGGTACAGAGAAATGGCCTTCTCTCCCAAACGGCTTATAAACCGGCTTAAAGCTGCAATGTGACGTGCCAAATGTTGCACATCATTGATGCATGCCGGCTTAGATAACAAGGTGATAGCCTTGATTTTCTGCAGGTTAGCTTCATTACCCCTCTCCGAGACCAAGAAACCTAAGAGCTTGCATGCAGGTACACCAAAAATACACTTAGCCGGGTTAAGCATCATTTAATACACCAGGAGATTGTCAAAGGTCTCTTTTAAATCATCCAACAAAGTTTCCTTTGTCTTGGACTTGACAACAATATCATCTACATAAGCATGCTGTCGGGGGAAACTGTCCACCACGAACACCTATGGGACCGGAGCCCCTTGTCGTTGCAGTGAGGGAGCGGAGGGAGCACAAAGAGCAGATTGAGGAGAGCACGCGGGCAGTTTACCCAGGTTCGGGCCGCGAGGACGCGTAAAACCCTACTCCTGCTTGGTTTGTATTGAGTTTGTGAGCTCGGGAGCTTGAAGAACTAGCTACACCGAGTGAGAGAGCTATCTAGGTTCCGAACCCTTTCTACGTTGTGCATGGGCCTCCTTTTATAGCTCAAGGGGTCACCGACAGGTGTCAACGTAGAAGAAAGGGCAAAAATGTAACTTTGGTGGTAGTTGTAACAGTGCGGGAACAGTGGATGAACAGTGGTCATCACCTAACTTGACAGTGGGGGACAAGAGCATTAAATGCCCGTCGCCGTCGACCCCAAAAGCGCCCGCCCTTGCGTCTCCGTTCGCCACGGCGGTAGCCTCGTCACCGTGGAGTGCCACCGTGTCCCCCAGGCTGCACAGCCATCCGCCACGCGTCCCTGGAAGGGCCCCAGGGCGACGCGTGGGCCGATGAGCTGGAGCGCGGGCACATAGTGCAAACTTCCCCCGGCAAGCACCTTGCCGGGGTTTTGATCTTGTCGGGCCGGGTAGCTTGTCGCTCCCCGGGTCTTGCCGGGGCGCAGAGTGCGCCGAGGCTTGTCTTCTAGATACAGTCTTCTGGTCTTCCTGGCCAGCTCCTCTTGCCAGGGTCTTTGTGTTAATGACATAGTCTTGAGCCTGGGACGGCCTTCCCGGCAAGCTCCACTTGCCGGGGCCTTGATCTTCTTGTTTGTATACTTTGTTTTTGAATGGCTTAATAGGGACCAGAGAGGTTTCCGGCAAGCACGTGGTAGACCCTGCCGTGGGAAGCTGCTACTGCCCGTGCACAAGTTGGGGTACTAAGGTACCCCTACCTCAGTACACCGACAGGAGCCCCCGGGCCTGGGCCACACACGGTGCCGAGCGCTGTTGGGCCAGGCCCAAAACAGTGCACGGGCACGCGCGGCCCACGGCGAGCCGTAATTCCTCTTCCGCATCCGCCGCGTCCCTCCCTAACGGCACGCGTCGATTGCGGCATCGTGGGAGAGATCGTGGCCACGTTCTTTAATGGGAAATGCGGAGCGTCCCCCACTCCCCCCTTAAAAGCAGAGGAAGCAAGGGTCGTTACCTTACTTCGTCTTCATTGCTTCTTCCATCTCCAGAAATCCCCCTTTGCGCTCCGCCTACTCACCTCCTCCGCCCTCTTCCGCATCCGCGGCGCCGTCGAGCTTCCCGCCCCCTTCCTCCGCCGCCTCCGCCATGGCCCCGAAGGCCGAGAAGGCGAAAGCGGAGAAGACCAAGAGGGAGAAATCCGAGCAGGCGGCAAAGCTTGTCGCCCTGCGGAAGAGGAACGTCGTCTTCGCGCCGAGGCTCAGCGCGAGGGAGCTCTGGAACAAGTACTATCTGTTCTGGGCCAAGGAGACCAAGGCGCATCCCCGCACCAGAGTCTACCCGGCCGCCGCCCGAGATCTGTACCCCAGCGGGTATTTCTTCTTTGCTGTCTTCTTCCACTTCGGCCTGTGTCCTCCATTTTCTGAGTTTTTCTGCGATATCATGAGCACCTACAATATCCATCTCTTAGAATTCACCCCAAATGCCATCCTTACGATGGCGGTTTTCGCACATTTGTGCGAAAACTACATAGGGATTTATCCAAACGTAGCGCTCTTTCGGCATTTCTTCATGCCTAGAGCAGAGGCCGGCGCTCCCCTCTCCGGAGGTATCTCTTGGGTCTTCCGCTTGAACAAGAAGGAGCCATATCTGAAAGGAGAGCTCCGCGGCAAGTGGGAGGAGTGGCGCACAGATTGGTGCTGGATAGTTGAGGACCAGCCGGAGCCTTTCACTGCGCCGCGCACAACAGCCATAGTGCGCGGCAGGGACTGGAGCGAGTTGGCCCTGGATGATGTCAAGCTCAATGCTGCCCTCGTTAGGATTCTTCGTCTCCGGGTAGCCAAGTTGACCATCGGAGAGGTAGGAGCAGATTTCCTCCGCCGCCGCATTGCTCCTTTACAAGAGAGGAAAAGGCCATCATGGGAGTTTGGCAATGCGGCGGACATAATGAGGTTGCGCTCGGGGCTGAACTACAACTTCACGATGCTGGAGCTGAAGGGGATGCTCCGGGAGCTTTTCAAGCACGACCCGGCCCACCCGGAGTGGTTTAGACCTCCCCGGGGAGTAGTACCACTATGCAACAGCACCGCCCGGGACGCATTGCGCGCAATGATGCCTGCGTGTGACTCTCACGGCGTCGACCCCACCTGGATAGTGCCGACGCCGGACGCCATCATGAGCTTCTTTGATAACTTGGTGGAGGTGCCGAAGAACTCCGAGGAGATCAAGGGTCTCACTCGGGACACCACGGAGCGGGATTTGGCCTATATTTCTTCCCGGGTGGAAGAGGCCGCCGCAGCCGCAGCAGCAGGAGACTTCGGATTCACTGTTGAGGAGGCAGAGGCGGAGGACGCATCGTGCCAAGCAGCGGAGGCAGAGATTCGCAAACTGCTCAAGCTCCTGCCCGACGAGCTCGCTGGGGTCCCCTCTCTGAGGCATGCTGGGATCCCCGGGATTGTGAGCGAGGCCGCGGCAAGGGGCGAGGTTGTCGGAGGAAGCAGAGGTGTCGGAGGGAGCGGAACCGCCGGAGGAAGCCGGGCCGCAGGGCAAGGTGCCGGGCCTAGCGAGCCCGCCGAGGAGGAGGAGGAGGACGCCGGAGCCGGCGAGGATACTGGTGGATCTCTGGGGCTCGACGACGACGTCTCCTCGTCCTCGGAGAGCTCCCCACCCCGGGCAAGTCCCAAGCGTACACCGCCGAAGCGCCTCCGCAAGGCGGCTACGGCGACGAGGACGCAGGCGCCCCGACAGCAGCCCGCTCGCCAGGCGGCGCGCGCCACCAGAACGAGCCAAACCGCGACGGAGGCGCCCCGCGCACCTGCGCCAAGCGGAGGAGGATCCTCCCAGAGCGGAGCGGCCACTCCGCCTGCTCCCCGGGCCTCGGCGTCAACAGAGGCCGGGTCTTCGCAGCCCCCAGCCATGGGGACCGCCAAGCGCCCGAGGGAGCCTTCTCCCCCTGCTCCTCGCGCGGAAGCGCCTCAGGTGGAGTTTGATTTCTCCGCCCTGAGCGACGACGACGAGGAAGAGGAGTAAGTTTTTGCAATTTGTGACTTCTTTGATCCAGTCTTGATTCTTTCTTTGATGATTCTGATTTTGCTTCTTGCTTTGATTTCAAGACCCCGGCCCAGCGAGTGGGGAAGAAGGCCAAGGTCCCGGTGGTGGAGGTTGAGGACGACTCTCCCGTCGCGGAGATAGGGGACACGCCGGCGACGGACTTGCCGGACCCAACCGCTGCTCCGAGGAGCAGCCCCAGCGCAGCCCCCAGCATAAGTCTGGTTTTGAACTTCCTACTTGTCAGGCGCGCTTGAGGTTCCAGCTTGGTACTGATGTTTTGTTGTCTTGCTTGTCTTGCGCAGAAACGGAGCCGCAGCTGCAGGAGCGCCCGGAGACTACTCCCGAGGAGCCGCAGGTCCCGCCGTCCCCGCCAAAGACGAACTCTCCGGCGAGGGAGAGTGCTCCGCCAAGGGCGGGTACTCCGCCAAGGGCGAGTACCCCGCCAAGGGCGAGCAGCCCGGCGAGGGTGGCCACCCCGCCAAGGGAGGGCTCCCCGGCGAGGGAGCCTGCCGTCGACGAAGCCCGCGAAGGTAAGTCTTGTAACTTCGTCTTCTTGGACTTGTCTTTTTTGTGTGGATATTTGCTTGATCTTTTTCTTTTCTTCTTCTGTTAGATCCTCCTCCCCCAGAGCAGATGGAGACAGAGGTCACCAACGAGGAGGAGCGCGCGCAAGGCGACGCCGGCAACGCCACTGTCGTCGAAGACATGGCAGGAGCCGACGAGCCTGCGGCTGAGGAGACTGCCCCGACTGTGGACGCAGCGGCCGGGGAGGGGGACGGCGGCCACACTGCCGGCCCGGAGGCGGCAGGAGCGTCTAGCGCTGCGCAGGCCGCCGATACCTCCGCCGGCAAGGAGCAGTCGGGCTTCTATCTTGAGGCCCCCAATGGCGTCTTCATACAAGTGCCCTGGGGGTCTTCGTCGCGAGCCCCCAAGGAGGGAGAGACCTTCGATGGAGAGGTCCTCGCCTCCGCGGGGCTGAAGATTGTCGAAGCGCCTGGCGGGAGTGATGAGCCCAAGGAGGAGAAGCTGCTTCACCGGCTCCTGGCCCTTTACCGGGCCAGGCAGGCGAAGCTGGATTCCCGAGAAGCCCTCGCCGCCAAGGCTGGAACAGAACTGGAGAAGCGTGCTGCTGAACTCCGCGCCTCCAACCAAGCGGCCCTCCGCGACTTGGCGGAGGAGCGCGAGAGGCTTGCCGGAGAGCAGCAGGAGTTTCTTCTGGAGAAGGCTGAGGCCGAGGAGCAGCAGCGGCTGGTCGGTGAAGAGCTGTCCCGGCGAGAAGGAGAGCTCACCCAGCGGAAGGTCGACCTCGACGCCCACGAGGAAGACCTTACCGCCCGGGAGCAGGCCCTTGGCGGGGAGTTGAAGGAGGCGAAAGCTGCCGCAGCTGCCGCGGAAACCGCCAAGAAGGACCTCGAAGCTAAGGTGGCGCAGCTGGAGGAGTCCCTGAAGGCGAGCACGGAGAGGGTCACCGCGCTCAACATAGAGCGCGAGAAGGACGCCCACACCAACTCTGAACTCCAGGTATGCCTCTCCAAGCAGGGCGACGAGCTCAAGGCCGCCAAGGACTCAATTGCTGATCTGGAGCTGAAGGTCTCCACGTTGAAAGACTCACTCGACGCCGTCCGGGACCGCGAAACCCAGCTGAAGGACGAGCTCCGCAAGGAGCGAGGCCTGGTGGAGAGCGCCGCCACCTCAGCTAACAACTTCCGCCGGACCGTCGAAATATGGACTGAAGATCTGGTGGCTTCTGCTGGCAACATCGACAAGGAGCTAATGGCGCTGAGGGTGGAGCACCTCATATACTCTCCGGATCCAAATCTCCCCCACATCGCCAAGCTCAGTCTTTTCTTCAGGGGGGTCGCGCCGGCGCTCGCACGTCTGCAGCAGAAGCTCCCCGCGCAGCTGGCCGAGGAGTCGCGCCAGCTCTGCGCGGGGACCCTGGAGCGCGTCTTGACCAAGATTGTCTACCGCAATCCCGGTATAAATCTCGTCAACGTCCTCCGCAGCTTGCCGGCCGACGCGGATCAGGAGGCACTAAAGGCGCAGGTCGCCCACATCATCGCCAAGGTGAACAAGATCTCCAGGCGTGAAGGCGATCGCGTAGACTAGGCCTCTTTCTTCTAATTTCTTTTGTTGCTGCAAAGTGTGCCATGAACATGAACCTATTAGTCATTGCGACAAGTTATCTCTGTAATATATTTATCTTATTTCTGATCAATTGATGCAGTGTTATCTCCCTTGTTCTGGCCCTTTACTTTGTATGCTTTTTACCCTACGCTTTTAGGGAACTCGCCGGCAAGGGACCCTTGCCGCGAGCGCTGAGTGCTGGACTCTGAGCAGCCTGCCGGCAAAGGCCTTACCGACAAGCAACCTTGCCGCAGCTAGTCGCAACGCACTTAGCTTGCTGAGCGAACTCGAAAACGAAGTAAGGGCGCGACACTTGTCGCAGCTCACTTAAACCGTTGAGCGTACTCGAAAACAAGATAAGGGTGCGGCTAGACACGGGTAGGTTCCTCCGCGCACAGGTTTTCCATACAAAGTGTGGTTGTTCAAGGAAGATAACTAAAACTTAAAATTTTGAACTGCTCAAATTCTGGTAACTTAGCTTTTATAATATGTTTGTTCTCCGGTAAGCTTTTCTTTCTTGAACAGCACTTGGTTCGTCCTCCACCTCCTTCCCCCCCGGCAAACTTGTGCGCGAGGAATGCTTCTTCTGCTTAAGGGAGAAAAAAGGAGAAGAGGAAACAAGTATAGGGTTTCTCGGCATGGCAATGCTTACCGGATATGTGTGTTGCACAAGATGCCAAACAATGTATGCAAATATCAAAGAAAAGCATGAAAATGGCAAATAGTGCGAAAACACAGAAGCTTTACTGATGCACGGCATCTGCGCCCGGCTTTGTACAAAGGATTACATGCAACAGCGGCAAAACTCGTACAAAAGGTGGTTGCCGGAGCGGATCACGGCAACCGCGCCTTATGGGTGAAACTTTCGAAGATGCTCTATGTTCCAGGAGTTTCTCACCGGTAAGCCTTCTTCGGTCTCAAGGCGGACAGCGCCGGACCTTGTGACTTGTCTCACCCGATAAGGGCCTTCCCACTTCGGCGTCAACTTGTTGGAATTCTTGGCGGACTGAACACGCCGAAGAACAAGGTCGCCTTCCTCGAGACTCCTGGCCTTGACCTTGCGGCTATGGTAGTGACGCAAGGCCTGCTGGTATCGAGCAGCTCGTACAGCAGCCTGGAGACGTTCCTCCTCGAGGAGCAATGCATCATCTTGTCGCAGTTGCTCTTGCTCAAACTCATCATAAGCGAGCACTCGAGGAGATCCGTATACGAGTTCCGTGGGGAGAACTGCCTCTGCCCCATAGACAAGGGCAAAGGGTGTCTGCCCGGTGGCTCGACTTGGTGTCGTTCTGATTGACCAAAGAGCCGCCGGTAGCTCCTCTATCCAGTTTCTTCCGCACTTGCGCAGCCTGTCGAAGGTCCTCGTCTTGAGCCCGCGCAGCACTTCAGCATTGGCCCTCTCCGCTTGACCATTGCTCCTCGGGTGAGCAACAGAAGCGAAGCAGACCTTGGCGCCAAGGTCTTGGACGTATTGCATGAAGGTGCGACTAGTGAACTGCGTACCGTTGTCGGTGATGATCCTGTTAGGGATTCCGAAACGGCAAACAATTGCTCTGAAGAACCTGACCGCTGACTGTGCTGTCACCTTTCTCACCGGTTCCACTTCCGGCCACTTTGTGAACTTGTCGATTGCAACGTACAAGTACTCAAAGCCCCCGATAGCACGGGGGAAAGGGCCGAGGATATCGAGCCCCCAGACCAAGAAAGGCCAGGACAAAGGGATCGTCTGGAGAGCTTGAGCTGGCTGATGAATTTGTTTGGCATGGAACTGGCACGCTTCACACTTGGTTACTTGTGCAGTCGCATCCTGGAGGGCTTCTTGACAAAAGAACCCTTGCCGGAATGCCTTCCCGGCAAGTGCCCTTGCGCCAATGTGGTGGCCACATATGCCTCCATGTATTTCTGCCAACAGCTTATGTCCATCTTCTCTGGAAATGCACTTCAACCTGACACCATTGAGCCTTCTTCTGTACAGTTCATTGTCCACGAACTGGTACATACTTGACTGCCTGGTTATTTTCTCTATCTCTGCTGGGTCATCGGGAAGTTCTCCAGTTTGCAGAAAACGGACGATCTGCTGCGCCCATGCCGGAGCCCGAGGCTCAACGGCAAGGACTAAAGGCATGAGGGCCGCTGCAGGAACCCCAGCTTCTACAGCGAGAACCTCTGGTTCTGTCGGAGCTGAAGGCTCCTCGGCAAGCCTTCCGGGGCAAGGCTTGTCGGGAACGCTTGCTTCAACTGTACAGACCCTTGGGTCCGCAGGAGCAAACTATTCCTCAGTGTTCTTGTCGTTGATCTTGGGGACCTTGACGGCGGCTTCTGGAAGATCCGCCGGCAAGTAGTCGCCGGAGACCAACTTTCTCTTCTTGGTCGGCCCAATTGATGGTGTAACGGATGGCTGAGTTAGCTTGAGCAAAAAGGTCCCTGGTTCCACAGGTAACTTCATTGCAGCACACTTTGAAAGGCCATCTGCTATGTCATTCTGAGCTCTCGGGACGTGCTCCATTTGCAGACCTACAAAGTGCTCTTCAAGCTTCCTCACTTCATCTACATAAGCTTCCATCAAAGGGCTCTGATAACTCTTGTTGACTTGTCGGACCACCAACTGAGAATCTCCCCGCACAATCAGTTTCTTAATCCCAAGTTCAGCCGCAATTCTGAGGCCGGCAAGCAGACCTTCATACTCAGCAGTATTGTTTGTCGCTTGTTCCCTGGGAAAGTGCATCTGGATAACATACTTGAGGTGTTCTCCGGTGGGTGCTATGAGTACCACACCGGCTCCAGCGCCTTGCAGCGAGAAGGCACCATCAAAGTACATCACCCATTCGCTTGTCGCTTCTTGTACGGGTACGCTTGTCTCTGGAACTTCTTCATTGGGCGTTGGGGTCCATTCAGCTATAAATTCTGCCAAAGCTCAGCTCTGTATAGTTGAGGTACTTTCAAACTTGAGACCAAAGCTCGACAGTTCCAGTGCCCACTCGATGATCCTGCCTGTTGCTTCTGGATTCTGCAATATCCTCTTCAACGGAAAGCAAGTGACCACTGTTATCTCGTGTGCTTGGAAGTAATGGCGCAGTTTTCTCGAGGCCATGAGGAGGCCGAAAAGCAACTTCTGCACCCCTGAGTATCTTGATCTAGCTCCTTGCAAGAGGGAACTCACAAAATACACCGGGCGCTGCACCATCTTCTTCCGCACCTCTCCTTGCTCCTGCGCGGAGTTGTCCTTGTCGGGGCCAGAGCTTGTCGGAGCAGCCCCCTGCTTGTCGCTGGATTCGCTTGCCGGTGGCGTAGGCTCCTCATCGGCCTCCCTCTCCGCTACTAACGCAACACTAACCACTTGATTGGTTGCTGCTAGGTATAGCAGCAACTTCTCTTGTGGCCTAGGTGCGACAAGTATTGGAGTGGAGGATAGGTATCCTTTCAAGTCTTGCAGCGCTGCCTCTGCTTCCGGAGTCCATTTCATAGGACCTGCCTTCTTCAAAATCTTGAAGAAAGGCAGGGCGCGCTCTGCAGACTTTGAAATGAACCTACTGAGGGCAGCTACACAACCTGCAAGTCTCCTTACGTCCTTGACGCGCTTCGGGGCTTCGATCTGCTCGATGGCTTTTATCTTGTCGGGATTAGCTTCAATCTCTCTGTGAAACACAAAGAACCCGAGAAGCTTGCCGGAGGGGACTCCAAAGACGCACTTCTCGGGGTTCAACTTGAGCTGGATCTTACGCAGGTTTGCAAAAGTTTCTTCCAAATCTTGGATTAGGGTATCCTTGCTCTTGCTCTTCACCACTATGTCATCCATGTAAGCTTCTACATTTCTGTGGATCTGTGGCTCGAAAGCAGTGTGCACCACCCTTGCAAATGTTGAGCCTGCATTCTTCAATTCGAAAGGCATGCGAATGAAGCAAAATGTGCCACATGGAGTAATGAATGCAGTCTTCTCTTCATCTTCCTTGGCCATAAAAATCTGGTGGTAGCCTGAGTATGCATCAAGAAAGGAGAGCAGCTCGCATCCAGCAGTGGAGTCAACAATCTGGTCGATGCGCGGCAAGGGAAATGGATCTTTGGGACATGCTTTATTCACATCGGTGAAGTCTATACACAATCTCCACTTCCCGTTGGCCTTACGCACGACAACTGGATTTGCTAACCACGTCGGATGGATCACGCCTCTAACCAGGCCCGCTGCTTCTAGCTTCTTGATTTCTTCGGCAATGAATTCTTGGCGCTCCACGGCTTGCTTTCTGACCTTCTGCTTGATGGGCCGCGCATGAGGGCAAACTGCAAGCTTGTGCTCAATTACCTTCCTGGGAACGCCGGGGATGTCAGATGGTTGCCATGCAAACACATCGACATTCGCCCGTAGGAAGGCAACGAGCGCGCTTTCCTATTTGCTATCAAGTGTAGCACTGATGGTGAAGGTACCACCAGTGCCGTCCTCCTTGGCGGACACCTTCTTGGTTGCCGGTGGAGCGGCCATTCCTTTTTTGCACTTGCCGGTGGAGCTCGATGGAACGTCCTCGACGGCAGCGTAGCACTCCGAAGAGGTGCATTTGCCGGAGTGGGCCCCGGAGCGCTTGCCGGACTCGGTCTTGGTCTTCTTCCCCCCGGGAGCTTCAGCGGCAAGTGTGTTGCTCTCCGCTGCGGCTGCTGCATCCCGGTATATCTTGTCGGCGCAGATAAGCGCGTCCTTCTTGTCGCCATGGACAGAGATGACGCTTATCGGCCCCGGCATCTTGAGTACATTGTAAGCGTAGTGGGAAGCTGCCATGAACTTGGCGAGGGTAGGACGTCCAAGTATCCCATTATATGGTAATGGGATATCGGCCACGTCGAAGGTTATCCTCTCCGTCCTGAAGTTGAGCTCCCCGCCAAAGGTCACTGGCAGAGTGATCTTCCCCTTGGGCTTGCTCCTTCCCGGGTTTATTCCTTGGAACGAACCGGTCTCTTCGAGCTCGCCATCTGGGATCTGGAGTTTCTTGATCACAGCTGAGGAGATCAAGTTCAGCCCGGCCCCGCCGTCAACCAACATTTTGGTGACCTTGAGGTTGCGGATGGTTGGTGAGACCAACATCGGCAAGCACCCGACCGCTGTGGTGCGGTCAGGGTGATCCTCAAGATCAAAAATGATGGGCGTGCTGGACCACTTCAGGAGCCTGCGCGACTCAACGGGCGGCTCTGCTGCGTTTACTTCCCGCACCCACTGCTTGAGTTGGCGGTGGGAAGTGTGCAGAGAGGCGCCCCCGTCGACGCACAATACTTCTGTGGCCTTCTGGAACTCCTGCTCGCTGTTATCGCCTTCCTCCATGTTGTCGTCGTCGTCTTCCTCTTCGTCCTTGTCGCGGCCCCGGGGAGGTCGATCACCTTGCCGCTGCTTGGCCTTGCCGCGGCGTCCTCCCCGACCATTGAAAGGCCGCTTCTTGCTCGGCTCTCCTCCGCCACCTTGAGCCTTCTCCTTGTCGCGCTGCTCGTATTCAGCCTTCTGCTGCTCTACGAGGTACTCGACGCGCTTGCAGTTGGAAAGGTCGTGGCCCTTGGTGCGGTGGATCTTGCAATATTGCTTGTCGGAGCCGTCCTGCTTGTCGGCTCCCGCTACAGGGGCAGGCTCCTTGCCGGAGCCGCCAGCCTGTGCTGTCTTGGCGGGAGCCTACTTGCCGGACTTCTCGACGACAAGCACCTCCTTGTTCTTCTTCTTTCTATTGTTCCGCCGCCGGCTCTTCTTTGCCGGGGCGGCATCCTCGCTGTCGCTTCCCCCTGCGCCAGCATCCTCCCCGGGGAGTCTCCTCCCCTCTTCGGCGCGCGCGCACTTGTCAGCCAGAGCGTAGAGCTCGCTGACGTCCCGGATCTTCGTCATGGCCATCTCCTCCCGCATGCGACAGTTACGCACGTTCTGGTGGAACGCGCTGATAACCGCGGCGGGGTGGACGTCGGGAATGTTGTGCTGCACGCGGCTGAAGCGTTGGATGTACTTGTGCAGAGGTTCTCCTTCCTTCTGGGCCAGAATGT
Source organism: Secale cereale (assembly GCA_902687465.1). Classification (NCBI taxonomy): domain Eukaryota; kingdom Viridiplantae; phylum Streptophyta; class Magnoliopsida; order Poales; family Poaceae; genus Secale; species Secale cereale. Next base: position 185,939,846 of record LR738712.1, on the reverse strand, counting down.
GGAGATCACTCTCCTGGCCGTGGGGTTTGTGGCCGCCCGTGAAGGCGCCGACAAATTGGTGGCACAAATCCGCCCACGAAGAAATAGAGCCTTCCGGCAAGTGCATAAGCCAAGAACGTACGTTCGGCTTAAGCACCAGCGGGAAGTAGTTCGCCAGTATCTTCTCGTCGCGCCCCCCGGCAGCCTGCACCGCGATGGTGTAGATACTGAGGAACTCCGAGGGGTGCGTCTTGCCGTCGTACTTCTCGGGTACATCGGGCTTGAAGTTTTTCATACTGGGCCACTGGACACGCCGTAGCTCGCGGGTGAACGCAGGGCAACCTGCCGCGTACGGCAAGTCGCCTGGCTCACCGGGCGCGTGCGCGTCGACAGCGGTCCCAGCACGCTGATCAGATTGTCGCCGGGCTTCTCGCCGGCGCTCGATCGTTGTTCGAGCATCTTCTTGCCGCCGATCGTCAAGGACTTGGCGCTGGTCCCGACGAGCCCGCGGATCCGACGACGCCATGGAGTCGTCGTCGACGTTAATCCGGCGGGGAGGCGTCTTCTGTTTCCACGGCGGGGAGTGCACCGTAGTTGCACCCCCGGCAGTCTTGTCGCCGTCGGCCTTCGTCTTCTCGACTTGCCGCGGCCGCGAGGTTGCCGGCTGCTGCGGCGTGTCGTTATTGGCAAAGGCGATCAGGCTTTGGATGGTTGCCCTCCAGTCTTCGGCCTTGTCTGCCGCTGGAGGGAAGTCGAGGAGCAGCTGCGCTCTTGCGAGTGCTTCTGCTGGAGAGGAGGGGAGCGGTGGCGAGCGGTGCGAGGAGCGAGATATGCTCGGACTTCTAACAGGGTTAGAAGGAGCAGGGTCTCGCCCCGGCGACCGCGCCTTACTTGTGCCAGGACGATGGCCTGGAGCGTCCCGCGATCCTCCGGTTTGCCCTTGCCCCAGCAAGCGGATGGTACTTCCTGTACCACGGCGGTGCTGGGTATTCGTCTACTGAGATGGACGCGGCGCGTCTACGGACACCGAGGCTCGGTCGTCCGTCTTGTCCTTGGACTTGGCGGTGCCGCGAGTTTCCTCGCCGGCGACCACCCTTCCGCCGGCGTCTCCTCCACCCACCGTTGGCTCTGGTGGCGGTGGAACAGACGCAGACGGGCCTGCGACCTCCGAAGCCTTCTTCTTCGGGGCCATGTGGTTGTTGCTGATGAAGTTGGAGAGGTTGATGAAGAATGCGCCCGCGTGAATGCCGGATCAGGTTCGCACAGCCTCGACGCCCCCTACCTGGCGCGCCAAAGATGTCGGGGGAAACTGTCCACCACGAACACCTATGGGACCGGAGCCCCTTGTCGTTGCGGTGAGGGAGCGGAGGGAGCACAAAGAGCAGATCGAGGAGAGCACGCGGGCAGTTTACCCAGGTTCGGGCCGCGAGGATGCGTAAAACCCTACTCCTTCTTGGTTTGTATCGAGTTTGTGAGCTCGGGAGCTTGAAGAACTAGCTACACCGAGTGAGAGAGCTATCTAGGTTCCGAACCCTTTCTACGTTGTGCATGGGCCTCCTTTTATAGCTCAAGGGGTCACCGACAGGTGTCAACGTAGAAGAAAGGGCAAAAACGTAACTTTGGTGGTAGTTGTAACAGTGCGGGAACAGTGGATGAACAGTGGATGAACAGTGGTCATCACCTAACTTGACAGTGGGGGACAAGAGCATTAAATGCCCGTCGCCGTCGACCCCAAAAGCGCCCGCCCTTGCGTCTCCGTTCGCCACGGCGGTAGCCTCATCACCGTGGAGTGCCACCGTGTCCCCCAGGCTGCACAGCCATCCGCCACGCGTCCCTGGAAGGGCCCCAGGGCGACGCGTGGGCCGATGAGCTGGAGCGCGGGCACACAGTGCAAACTTCCCCCGGCAAGCACCTTGCCGTGGTTTTGATCTTGTCGGGCCGGGTAGCTTGTCGCTCCCCGGGTCTTGCCGGGGCGCAGAGTGCGGCGAGGCTTGTCTTCTAGATACAGTCTTCTGGTCTTCCTGGCCAGCTCCTCTTGCCAGGGTCTTTGTGTTAATGACATAGTCTTGAGCCTGGGACGGCCTTCCCGGCAAGCTCCACTTGCCGGGGCCTTGATCTTCTTGTTTGTATACTTTGTTTTTGAATAGCTTAATAGGGACCAGAGAGGTTTTCGGCAAGCACGTGGTTGACCCTGCCGCGGGAAGCTGCTACTGCCCGTGCACAAGTTGGGGTACTAAGGTACCCCTACCTCAGTACACCGACACATGCACATTGCGCCCAATCTGATCATGAAAACAATTATGCACACAACGCTGATAAGTCGCCTGGGCACTCTTGAGCCCGAAAGGCATAAACACATAACAGAAAGCTCCAAAAGGCGTGATGAGATCTTCTCTTGGTCCTTAGCCGCCATCTTAATCTGATGATAACCAGAGTATTCATCCAAAAATCATTAACGCTCACAACCCGCGGTGGTGTCTATGATCTGATCAATACGGGGAAGAGCAAAGGGATCTGCCGGACAAGCTTTATTAAGGTCTGTGTAATCCACACACATACACCAGGTGCCATTCTTCTTAAGTACCAGCATCGGGTTAGCTAACCACTCCGGATGAAAAACTTCCACGATAAACCCGGCCTCCAAGAGCCGGGCCACCTCTTCTCCAATGGCCTTACGTCGAACCGGCGAAGGAACTGTTTCACCGGCTTGAATTTGGGATCAATATTAAGCGTGTGCTCAGTGAGTTCTCTCAGGACACCTGGCATGTCTGAAGGCTTCCATGCAAAGATGTCCCAGTTCTCAGGGTTGAACTCGATGAGCGCGCTTTCCTATTTCGGATCCATATTAGCTCTGATGGTGAACTGCTGAGATGAGTCACCTGGAACCAAATCAACTTGCTTCGTGTCATCAGCCGACTTAAACTTCAGCAAAGGATCTTGCTCAGTGGTTGGTTTTTTAAAAGGAGTCATATCAGCCGGATCAACATTATCCTTATAGAACTTGAGCTCCTCCGTAGGACAAGCCGACTCAGCATATGCATCATCTCCCTCTTCACATTCCAGCGCAATTCTTCGATCCCCATGCACTGTGATCATGCCTTTACGCCTTGGCATTTTGAGCTGGAGATAAACATAACACGGCCGTGCCATAAATTTGGAATAAGCCGGCCGCCCAAACAAAGCATGATAAGGACTCCTGATTTTGACCACCTCAAACCACAACGTTTCTGCCATGTAATCATAGTCATTAACAAAGACGACTTCCAAAGCAACCTTTCCCACCGGGTATGCTGACTTTCCAGGTACCACGCCATGAAAAACAATGGACGACGACTGAAGGTCCTTATCAGTTAAATTCATTCGGCGGAAGGTCTCATAATAGAGAATATTGATGCTACTGCGGCCATCCATCAACACCTTAGTGAATTTATAACCCCCAACTTGAGGAGCTACCACCAAGGCAAGCTGACCCGGATTATCAACCTGTGGCGGGTGATCTTCTCTGATCCATGTGATTGGATGTTCTGAGCACCGTAGGTACTGAGGTATACCACCGGCTCAACTGCATCGACAGCCCGCTTATGCACATTCTGATCTCGTTTGCAAAGACTCGTGGTGAGCACATGATATTGGCCACCATTGAGTTGTTTTGGGTTGCTTTGATATCCTTACTGGTTATTCTGCTGCTGGCTCCCTTGGCCAAATAGCTGATTATAACCCCCTGGTTACTTTGACATTGAAAACCAGAGTTTGAGCCGCCATTGCCAAAACCGGGCCCCTGAGACTCAAAACCTGACCCGCCAGGGGGCCCATCATTATTGCCGTTGCCCGTGTTCATGTGCCGCCATTGCTTCATGATGAAGCAATCTTTCCAAGCATGGCTGACCCGACCTGCTATGCTTTGGACAAGGGTCGTTGAGGGCTACCTCAAAGTTAAACCTCTATCCTCGCTTGTCGTTCCAACGACGTTGATTCTTATATTGAGAGCTGGTGTTTGCCACGAAATCTGACCTGCCACCTAGATGCTTACGCTTTCCACCATTGCCCTGACCAATGCCATTGTTTGCCATTGCCTGCTGCCGCTGGTCCTTGGCTGTATTAGTTTTCTTTCCTTTGCCGGATTTCTCCTCATCAGAGCTAGAATCCTTAGTGGAATCTGAATCAACATATTTGGTCAAAGCCACCATGAGCTCTCCCATATCGTGGCAATACCTTTTAAGCCGGCCAAGCTTCTGCTTCAGAGGAACAAACCGGCAATTCTTCTCCAAAATTAAAACGACAAAGCTGGCATTGATGATTTCTGAGGAATGGATGACAGCTGAGACCCGCCGAACCCAGCTGTTAGTTGATTCACCCTCACGCTGGACATAATCATCTAGGTCAATGATCGACAGAGGCTGCTTGCACGTGTCTTTGAAGTTCTGGATAAAACGCGCCTTCAACTCCGCCCATGAGTTAATGGAATTGGCAGGCAACCCTTTCAACCAAGTCCGAGCAGGCCCATCTAGCATCATCGTGAAGTATTTGGCACAAACAACATCGTTAACATCTAGCATCTCCATAGCTAATTCATAACTCTCTACCCAAGCTTCAGGGGGGAGATAAGCCATGCATTTAGGTACCTTACGAGAGCCCTTAAAATCCTCGGGTAGACGCTCATTGCGCAGAGCCGACACCAGACACGGCACTCACACCGTTCTGGTAGTTGTTCCGGCTTCCAGTGATGCCAAAGGAGTCCCTGAAGGTTGCCAATAAGCTCCCTGCTATGCTGCTACCTCCATGTCACGTTTGGCTCTAGCGCTATCCATGATAGCTTAGGCCTCAGCCGCCAGATTATTATTGGCTGGGTTATCCGCACACCACGGATTGCGGCGTTGCTCACTACTGGACAATACGGGCGACCAATGTGCCGCCTGTAACTTCGGGTTGGCCGAGGGGTGGAGTGAATTCGATCACGGCTATATGAATAAGCCGCCTGCTGCGCCATCGCAGTCTGCAGAAGACTCGCCATGTTCCGGGTCTCGACCGCCACCGGGGACTCGCCTTCGATCGAAATAGCTGCCAGCCGTGCAGCCGCGGCTACCATGTTATCCATCGGATTGGAATAATGGCCCACTGGTGTTGGAAATCGCTGGGGCGGGGTCGGATCTCTGCGGGGCAGGTCTGGCCGATGAGGTTGAACTGCGGCTCCGGCCCCTGGCGCTTCAACATTCCCGGTCACACCAGGCGGGTCGCTTGTTCCCGCTCCGGGAGTGTTGAAGAGATTTCGTCCTTCGAGTTGTGAAGGCAGGCAACTCTGATGCATCCTCCATAGGACAACATTAGATGTGTTCTGGTCCAAATTTAACCGGAGGGCCTCTGCCTTCAACCGTTGTGACTCGGCATCCAATGCGGCCCGCTCTGTAGCTACCTGAACATTCTCCGCATTAACATCCTCTTGAACCTTGGTATCTCATCTCGCACTTTAGAAATTTATGCGTTATGTTGCACCTGATTCGCCGGAGTTACCTCTATTGTCAACAGAGCCGTCAAAGTGTTCAAAAGCTCAAACAACACTTGAGCCGGCGACCGCGCTGATCCGCTCACTCATACCATCGCCGCGACAGTTGAGTCGGACATCATGGCAGCCGCTGCTGACGAATTTAATGCTGGTTGTGTCCCAGCCATGATGATAGCGGTTCTGCTCAGCGGCTCATAACACTACGGAATACTATTGCCATCGGAATAGCCCCTGAGCCAACCGTCTTGAAGCTGATAAATCGACTCCGTCTCTCCAGTGGACTCATCATCAGAATAAACGAGAGTCTCCTCACCAGATGCGGAATTTTCCACGAGCTCCAAACCTTAAGTGAAGCCGACGAATACATGCTTACACCCGGGTTGACACCAGGCGACTTTCATGCGCTGAGACGACTCGAAGATGCCGGGTGCTACCTCTTGAGCTTGCGTTGATTTTTCCCTTGAAGAGGAAAGGGTGATGCAGCAAAGTAGAGTAAGTATTTCCCTTAGTATGAGAACCAAGGTATCAATATAGTAGGAGACTACGCACAAATCGCCAAATATATGCACAAACAATCAAACAACTTGCACCCAACGCAAAAAGGGGTTGTCAATCCCTTCATGGTTATTTGCAAAAGTGAGATCCGATAGAGATAGATAACTTGTAAAGTAAATATTTTTGGTATTTTTCGTTTCTAGATTGGAAAGTAAAAGATAGCAAAATAGTAGATATGAAACTTATAAGATGGAAAATAGACCCGGGGGGCATAGGTTTCACTAGAAGCTTCTCTCGTGATAGAAAATATTACGATGGATGAACAATTTACTGCCAAGCAATTGATAGAAAAGCACAAAGTTATGATGATATCTAAGGCAGTGATCATGAATATAGGCATCACGTTCGTGTCAAGTAGACCGACTACTGCCTGCATCTACTACTATTACTCCACACATCGACCGAAATGATTCTGCATCTAGAGTATTAAGTTCATAAGAACAGAGTAACACATTAAGTAAGATGACATGACGTAGCGGAATTAACTCAAGCAATATGATCAAATCCCCATCTTGTTATCCTTGATGGCAACAATACAATACGTGTCATGTCCCCTACTGTCACTGGGATTGAGCACCGCAAGATTGAATCCAAAGTAAAGCACTTCTCCCATTGCAAGAAACACTAATCTAGTTGGCCAAACCAAACCGATAATTCAAATAGAATTACTAAGATATCAAATCATGCATATAAGAATTCAAAAGAGACTCAAATAATATTCATAGATAATCGGATCATAAATCCACAATTCATCGGATCTTGGAAAACACACCGCAAAATAAGATTACATCGGATAGAACTCCAATAACATCGAGGAGAACATGGTATTGATGATCGAAGAGAGAGAAGAAGCCATCTAGCTACTAGCTATGGACCCATAGGACTGTGGTAAACTACTCACACATCATCGGAAGGGCAATGGTGTTGATGTAGATGCCCTCCATGGTCGAATCCCCCTCTGGCAGAGTACCGGAAAAGGCCTCCAGCTGGGATCTCACGGAAACAGAAGGTTACATCGGCAGAAGAATGGTTTAGATGGATGTTCTGATGTTTTTGTAATATATGTGAATTTATAGGCAGAAGAAGTATGCCAGGGGGGTCACGAGGGGCCCACAAGGTAGGGGGCGCGCCCTCCACCCTTGTGTCCACCTCAAAGCTGCCCTGGCGTGTACTCCAAGTCCTTCGGATGTCTTCTGGTCCAAGAAAAATCCTCGTAAAGTTTCGTTCTGTTTGGACTCCGTTTGATATTCCTTCTCCGCGAAACTCAAAAACAAGGAAAAAACAGAAACTGGCACTAGGCTCTGGGTTAACAAGTTAGTCGCAAAAATAATATAAAATAGCATATTAATGCATATATAACATCCAAAAACAGATAATATAATAGCAAGGAACAATAAAAAATAATAGATACGTTCGAGACATATCAAGCATCCCCAAGCTTAATTCCTGCTCGTCCTCGAGTAGGTAAATGATAAAAACAGAATTTTGATGTGGAATGCTACCCAACATATTTATCAATGCAATATTCTTTATTGTGGCATGAATGTTCAGATCCATAAGACTCAAAATATTTTTTTTATCAATATCAACACAATAATACTTCAAGTATACTAAAAGGTAACCTACTAAGCTTCAAAAATAACATGGCTAAAGAAAGTTATCCCTACCAAATCATATAGTCTTTTATGCTCCCTCTTCTTAACACAGAGTATAAATCGTTGGAATATACAAGCCAAGTTCTATAATGAAAAATTCCCACTAGTAATATATGGAAGTGACAGCATAGGAGACTCTCTATCATGAATAACATGGTGCTACTTTGAAGCACAAGTGTGGAAAAGGATAGTAACATTGTCCATTCTCTCTTTTTCTCTTTTTTTAGGCTCCTCTTTTTTTTGAGACCTTTTCTCTTTTTTTTGAGAATCTTTTGGCCTCTTTATTTATAACCTCGCATGGGACAATGTTCTAATAATGATGATCATCACACTTTTATTTACTTACAACTCGATACTAGAACAAAGATATGACTCTATATGAATGCCACCGGCGGTGTACCGGGATGTGCACTGACCAAGAGTGACATGTATAAAAAATATGAAAGGTGGCTTTGCCACAAATACTATGTCAACTACATTATCATGCAAAGCATTATGACAATGATGATGCGTGTCATAATAAACAGAACGGTGGAGTTACATAGCAATATCTCTCAGAATGGCTATCAAAATGCCATAATAGGTAGGTAAGGTGGCTGTTTTGAGGAAGGTATAAGGAGGGTTTTATGCACCGGCGAAAGTTGCGCAGCACTATAGTGGCTAGCATGGTGGAAGGGTGAGAGTGCGTATAATCCATGGACTTAACATTAGTCATAAAGAAATCACATACTTATTGCGAAAGAAATTATTAGCTCTCAAAGCAAAGTACTACGACGCATGCTTGATGGCTTCTCGCCCCTCGTTGGTTACCCCAAGTGGAAGGTTTGAGATGCAGTGTAGCGGTAGTTTTCCCTTGGCAAAGATACCAAGGATTGAATTCCCCTGAGACTCCAAGGTTCATCAAGAAGGTGTCAACTGCTAATGGCGCTAGATACTTAGCAATCAACTTGGACCTGCACACGGATACAAATAACTTTGCTCCCAACGAGTACAGAGAGGTTGTCAATCCCTCCGGCCTTGTCATTTACAAAGGATCAAACGCAAGCGATAATAGTGATAGGTATTACTGCAACTAGTAAGTAAAAATAGAAAGTAAATAGTGGATGTGATCAGTGATGGTAATATGGACCGGGGTCCCATGATGTTCACTAGTGATGTCTCTCTCCCAAAAGACGATAAAACAGCTATGTGAGGTAAACGAATTACAGCTGGGCAATTGACAGGATTATGTGCGCAAACCAATGCTAACTATGCTACAAGAAAGGTTGAGGCTCAAAAGCATGGGCGGTACGCCAAGGTAAGTAGACCGAAATCCATCTGCATCTACTACTAATCATCCACCTTGAGATATCTATCCAGAACATCTCGCTGGTATTAAGTTGCGAGTCCCACCCATAGTGTAAACTCAAAGCAACAGACAACTGCATTAAAAGAACTTTGCGTAAAGTAAACAATCCTTGCACCCGCAAGTACAAGCACCGTTGTTTTCCCCCTTGTGGCAACAACACATCCCCTAGACTCATGTTTCTGTCACTCAAGCTAGTCATCGAGGGGCATGAACCCACAATCAAGCATAACGTTCCCTCTTGGAGTTACTACCTACTACTCGGCCAAAGCAATAAGCAGCAACGGAGAACATGCAAGAATTACTCAAGAAGATAAATATAAAAGAGGTAAATCAAATATATTACTCACACACAATCTGAACATAATCTCACAATCCATCGGATCCCAGCAAGCTCAACATAGCAACAGCATAAGGATTACATATGTGCCTCGATCATGTAGGGCAGCTCACGAGGTCTAATTAGTGAAGCACAAAGAGGGGAGGAGAACATCACATAGCTACTGGTCATGGACCCATGGTCCAAGGGAGACTACTCACAACTCATCCGGGAGGCGTCCATGGTGGTGGAGAGGCTCCCGGTGGTGGTTCTCCCCTCCGGCACGGTGCCGGGAAGAGTTCTCCTGGTGCTCCCGATCTTGGAAGCACGGCGGCGGCGAAACAGAGATGAGATCACGAAAAAGGGTTCCGTCCTCGAGGGTTTCGGGACGCGGTGTAAATATATGCCAAAGGGGGGCATCAGCGGAGACCTGGGGGGCCCAGGCGCCCCCCCGGCGCGGCCAGGAGGGGGGCCGCGCCACCAGGGTGCCTCGAGCCCTGGTGGCCCCCCTCCGACCCTACTTTGGCCGCAAGGAAGCTTCCGGAACGCTGATTTTTTATATAATTTTTCCGGGATTTTTCTGGCAGTTTACGTAATGGGAAAACCTAAAATACAAAAACAGCAGAAAACAGAAACTGGCACTGGGGTGCAGTGAGTTAATAGGTTAGTCCAAATATGATCAAAAGTGTATGGAAGTGTATAAATATCATAGCAATATCACACAAAAGAGGCATGGAGCAAGCAGAAATTATAGATACGTTTTGGACGTATCAACATCCCCAAGCTTAATTCCTGCTCGTCCTCGAGTAGGTAAATGATAACAAGCATAATTTCTGTGGTGACATGCTATTAACCATATAAGAACTTTTCACAGTGACATGACAAGTGCTTACTGAGACAATGAATCTGTAGTAATTAAGTTTCCTCATGAGAAAATCACAAAGAACTGAAAGTTTTACAATATGATACTGAAACACTCAAAAGATTTGTAATGAGCATGGTGTGCAAATATGATAAAGTGGTACCTCGCTTGCCCCCTTTAGTGAAGCAAAACATAAATGCAGGAGCACCTCCAAGGTTTAAGTGACGACTAGATACAATGATTTCAGAATAAACGATATCATAATCATGCAAAAGACAATGCTACTTTGGGACAATGCACATTACACTCATAATGACAATCATGCTCTTAATAGTTGTTGCTTTAAAGAAGGTGGAAACTCTCGAACCGTGGCTTTTGTTGGCAAGGTTGAAAACCCGTGGTCGGAAACAAAAACTAAACATGTACCAGAGCTCTTGGTTTTAAAAACAGAGGTAATAATTATTTTTTTAGATTATGCATGTTTCGTCAACGAATGCTAGCAGATAACTCAATTACTTCTTGAGCTGGACAAGTTTCGAGGAAAGGCTCCCGAATGAGGATGATCACATCCTCTTAATCTCCTTTGTTTATCACTGCCAAAGTTTTCTGATTTCTCATGAACAAAGCGTGAAGGAGGGTTTGTTTGTTGTATTATTTTTGAGCCGGGCGCACTCTTTGCCAGTTCCTTCTCGTATTATGGGTTTGCACATTAGACATGCAATCCCGGGGTGAAGCTTGTCCAACTTAAAAAGATCATGAATTAACTACTACTTCCTCATGAACTAAAACAGACGCACAAAAGAGAAATACTTTTTTGAATAATTTTGAGATGGTACATGAAAGTCTTCATTAGGAATGGCAGGTAAATACCATGCATAGGAAGGTATGGTGGACTCATATGGCATAACTGGTTTAAAAGATTTTGGATGCACAAGCAGTCAGTCCGCTTAGTACAGGCGAAGGTTAGCAAAAGACTGGGAGCGACCAACTAAAATAGCAATCACGATCATAATCATGCAGAGCGACAAAGCAACATTGAATCAGGCATGGAAGTTATATCGCTACTCAGAAACTAAAGATCATCAAGGCTTGATAGACTTTCTTTACAGTCTTAAATATGCGTGAGCATACGCCAAGTCAACCAAAATAAATTCTTGAAGGAAGATATCACTAGACCATACCACATCATAGGCAAACAAATCATGTTGGTACTCCAATAACACATTGAGAACCCCCCAGCTATTTGAGACTAACCATAAGAAAACATGAACTACTAAGCATCATTATGCACATAACATTTTTATCATAGACATATCAACCAGTGCAACAGAAGCCAACTCTCTTAATAAGATAAGCATGATAACTAAAGAGAGTTCCAGCGACCAACTAAACAAAAGCTCTTTAAAAAGATAAGCGTGAAAGCTAAGAGCTAAGCATGACAGTAGCTATTGAAAGACAAAGAACACACACAGCAAAGATAGACATGAACATTCTATGTTATGTTCTAGGTTGAAGTGGAGCGTGTTTTTCTCCCACATAAAGAAAGCTGAGTTCCAACTCGTTATGAAAAGCAAGCAAAGCTAAAGAAAACTAAAAGGGAAACTAAAAGCAAGACGCTCCAAGCATAGCACATAACACATGAAGTGATAAAAATATAGTGGAACGAAAGACGAACTGATAATTGTTGATGGAGAAGGGGATGCACGAGGGCATCCCCAAGCTTAGACGCTTGAGTCTTCTTGAATATTTCTTGGGGGTGCATGGGGGCATCCCCAAGCTTGAGCGTTTGACACTCCTGAATCTTTTTATCATCTTCCCTCACACACTTGAAAACTCCCTCCATACATAACTCATCATAATCTGATTAGCGAGGTTAGTACCCATAATAAAATAATTGTTCCTTGCTGGAAATAAGGATATTCTTGAAGGTTTACTGTTTCTCAAGATTGCCAAAAGGTTTTTGCAAGGAAAAAGCAAGCTCAAGGTTTGCAAAATGAAGGAGAGCCAAAACAGGACAGAATCTGTGAAAAGCAGACCAGTAGGTAGTAAATGATTTTTTCGTGGTACTTTTGCAACTCTAATCAAAAAATTCAGAACAGACGCCCGAAAGAAAATTCTATAGAGCACGCTGTCGAAAAAATTCAGACCAAAAAGATGATCTGGTGATTTTATACGAATTTTTCTATCCAAGGACAGAATCTGTTTCCTGGACAGCACGCCACAACTTTTGAACTTTCTTGCAATCAGAGGCTACACTTGGCACAAAGCTGAAAAAAAAGATACAATGATGTTGCTACAGTAGTGACAAACATCAAGACCACTAAAACTGAAAGAACAAACTGAAAGCAAAGATAACAAGGGTTGTCTCCCTAGAGCTCTTTCTTTATAGCCATAAAGATAGGCTTAAGACTTTAATGATGCTCTCGTAGGAATAAGAGTTGAAGAACAAAAGAGAGCATCAAGAAGCAAATACCAAACACATTTAAGCCTAACATGCTTCCTATGCATAGGAATATTGCAATACAATAATTCATTGAAGCACAAAGCAATAAGCATAGGAAGACAAAACAAGTGCAGCTTCAAAACCTTCAACATAAAGAGAGGGAACTTGATATTATTGAAATATCTATAAGCATATGTTCCCTTCTCATAATAATTTTCAGTGGGATCACGAATAAACTCAACAATATAAGCATCACATAAAGCATTGTTACCATGATCCACATGCAAAAAGGTATCATTACTCTTCATATAAGCAAAATCTTTCTTATTAGGAATAGTGAGAGTAAAGCAATCATAACCATCATGGTAATCATGGTATTTAGGAGGCATATCGTAATCATAATAAATTTTATCCTCAATAGTAGGTGGACTAAAAACATCATATTCATCATTGTAATCATATATAGGAAGCAAAGTATCATCAAAGTAAATTTTCTCTTCAAAAGTTGGGGGACTAATATCATGTTCATCAAACGTGTCATCCCCAAGCTTAGAGCTTTCCATGTCATTAGCAATATTGATATTCAAAGAAAGCATACTAATAACATCACCACCATCATGATTGTTATGCAAATAATAAAGTTCCATAGGTTTTTTAATTTTCTCTTCAAACACATCATGTCCCAAAGCAAGGTAGAGCTTATAAAGCTCTCTCATATTTTTGTTGTTTTCCATTAAGCAAAACTAGTGAAAAGACATAAAGAAAACTGAAAGGTAAACTAACAAGACTAAAAAGCAAAGGTAAAAGATAGCGTGCAACTCCCATATCTTGAAGAGTGGAGTCCCCGGCAACGGCGCCAGAAAACTTCGCTTGATGGCTTCTCGCCCCTCGTTGGTTACCCCAAGTGGAAGGTTTGAGATGCAGTGTAGCGGTAGTTTTCCCTTGGCAAAGATACCAAGGATCGAATTCCCCTGAGACTCCAAGGTTCAACAAGAAGGTGTCAACTGCTAACGGCGCTAGATACTTAGCAATCAACTTGGACCTGCACACAGATACAAATAACTTTTCTCCCAACGAGTACAGAGAGGTTGTCAATCCCTCCGGCCTTGTCGTTTACAAAGGATCAAACGCAAGAGATAATAGTGATAGGTATTACTGCAACTAGTAAGTAAAAACAGAAAGTAAATAGTGGATGTGATCAGTGATGGTAATATGGACCGGGGTCCCATGATGTTCACTAGTGACGTCTCTCTCCCAAAAGACGATAAAACAGCTATGTGAGGTAAACGAATTACAGCTAGGCAATTGACAGGATTATGTGCGCAAACCAATGCTAACTATGCTACAAGAAAGGTTGAGGCTCAAAAGCATGGGCGGTACGCCAAGGTAAGTAGACCGAAATCCATCTGCATCTACTACTAATCATCCACCTTGAGATATCTATCCAGAACATCTTGCTGGTATTAAGTTGCGAGTCCCACCCATAGTGTAAACTCAAAGCAACAGACAACTGCATTAAAAGAACTTTGCGTAAAGTAAACAATCCTTGCACCCGCAAGTACAAGCACCGTTGTTTTCCCCCTTGTGGCAACAACACATCCGCTAGACTCATGTTTCTGTCACTCAAGCTAGTCATCGAGGGGCATGAACCCACAATCAAGCATAACGTTCCCTCTTGGAGTTACTACCTACTACTCGGCCAAAGCAATAAACAGCAACGGAGAACATGCAAGAATTACTCAAGAACATAAATATAAAAGAGGTAAATCAAATATATTACTCACACACAATCTGAACATAATCTCACAATCCATCGGATCCCAGCAAACTCAACATAGCAACAGCATAAGGATTACATATGTGCCTCGATCATGTAGGGCACCTCACGAGGTCTAATTAGTGAAGAACAAAGAGGGGAGGAGAACATCACATAGCTACTGGTCATGGACCCATGGTCCAAGGGAGACTACTCACAACCCATCCGGGAGGCGTCCATGGTGGTGGAGAGGCTCCCGGTGGTGGTTCTCCCCTCCGGCAGGGTGCCGAGAAGAGTTCTCCTGGTGCTCCCGATCTTGGAAGCGCGGCGGCGGCGGAACAGAGATGAGATCGTGAAAAAGGGTTCCGTCCTCGAGGGTTTCGGGACACGGTGTAAATATATGCCAATGGGGGGCATCAGCGGAGACCTGGGGGGCCCAGGCGCCCCCCCC
>LR738712.1:185904004-185924837 GCA_902687465.1 Secale cereale | reverse complement strand
CGGCGCGGCCAGGAGGGGGGCCGCGCCACCAGGGCGCCTGGAGCCCTGGTGGCCCCCCTTCGGCCCTACTTTGGCCATAAGGAAGCTTCCGGAACGCTGATTTTTTATATATTTTTTCCGGGATTTTTCTGGCAGTTTACGTAATGGGAAAACCTGAAATACAAAAACAGCAGAAAACAGAAACTGGCACTGGGGTGCACTGAGTTAATAGGTTAGTCCAAATATGATCAAAAGTGTATGGAAGTGTATAAATATCATAGCAATATCACACAAAAGAGGCATGGAGCAAGCATAAATTATAGATACATTTTGGACGTATCAATGCTCCTAGGGAGGAGGTTGGTAGGAGTTAACCATCGCGGGCCCCCGAGCTTCACGCAAAGACAAACACTCAAAATACAAAGTGTTCCAACTCGGTTACATAGTTAGGAGACCATACATGCATGCTACGGGAATCACAAACCTTAACAAAATTATTTCTTTAACCTCACAAACTACCACTAGCATGACTCTAATATTACCATCTTAACATCTCAAAACAATTACAAGGAGTCAAACTTCACATAGTATTCAAGGCTCTACATATGAAAGTTTTTATTATATGTCTTGGATGCCTATCATATTAGGACTAAATTCATAACCCAAATAAATTACCATGTTGTTCTTAAGGACTCTCAAAATAATATACGTGAAGGAAGAGAGTTCAAAAATTTCTATAAAATAAAACCATCACCGTGCTCTAAAAAAGATATAAGTGAAGCACTAGAGCAAAATTGCCTAGCTGAAAAGATAAAAGTGAAGAATAAATAGTATTCTAATAAACCACGATTGAAGCATGTCCCTCTCAAAAGGTGTGTACAGAAAGGATGATTTTGGAAAACTAAAAAGCGAAGACTCATATCATACACAATGCTCCAAGCAAAACACATATCATGTAGTGAATAAAAATATAGCCTCAAGTAAAGTTACCGATGGATGAAGAGGGGATGCCTTCCCGGGGCATCCCCAAGCTTAGGCTCTTGGCCGTCCTTGGATATTACCTTGGGGTGCCTTGGGCATCCCCAACCTTAGGCTCTTGCCACTCTTTATTCCATAGTCCATCAAATCCTTACCCAAAACATGAAAACTTCACAACACAAAACTCAACAGAAATTTCGCGAGCTCCGTTAGTAAAACAAAGAAAATAACCACTCAAGGTACTTTTATGATCTTATTCTTATTTTATATTGGTGTAATATCTACTATATTCCAACTTTTCCATTGTTCATACCCCCGATGCTAGCCATAGATGCATCAAAATAAGCAAACACCACATAGAAAACAAAATATGTCAAAAACAGAACAATCTGAAGCAATCTGAAAACTTTGCATATTTCTGTATCTCTAAAAATTCGGAAATATTAGGTCGACGTGGGGAATTTATATCAATTTTGTGTACAAATTTCAGAAGGTTTTCACGTTCCAGTAAATTATTGAATTTTCTGCATTGGGCACAAAAGTTTCATTTTTCAGCAAAATCAAGTCAACGATCACCGTAAGCCATCCCAAAGGTCTTACTTGGCTCAAACACTAATTAAAACACCAAAACACAATTACTACAGAAGTAATAATGTGTTAAAATTTAAAAATAGAACGAAAAAGTAAAAAGCAAAAATAAAATTGGGTTGCCTCCCAACAAGCGCTGTTATTTAAACCCTTTTAGCTGGGTGTTGACAATTTTAATGATGCTCACATGAAAGACAAGGATTGAAGCATAAAGAGAGCATCATAGAACATGTGACAAACACATCTAAGTCTAACATGCTTCCTATGCATAGGTATTTTATAGTAAGACAAATCAAGACAAGCAATATCTAGCATATGCAAGGAAGAAAAAGAAACAAGATCAATCTGAACATGAAGAGAGGTAATTTAGTAACATGACGATTTCTGCAACCATATTTTCCTCTCTCATAATATTGCATGTAGTATCATATTCAAACTCAAAAATATAGCTATCACATAAAAAAAATCTCTACATGATCTATATGTATGCAAAGTTGACACTCATTCAAAATAGTGGGATTAACATAGAACAAAGTCATTACTTCTCCAAGCCCACTTTTATTAAAAAAATCATAAGATTGATCAATATCCAAAGTAGTGGGATCAAAAGTTGACATTCTTTCAAACCCACTTTCAATATTATGGCAAATATTATTATCTATCTCATATTCATCATGGGGTTTAAATAAATTTTCAAGATCATAAGAAGCATCACCCCAATCATGATAATTGCAACAAGTAGTGGGCATAGCAAAATAAGCATCCCTAAACTTAGGGTTTTGCATATAATTGTCACTCATAGCATTTATAATATCATCATTGCAATCATGCTTTTCATTTAAGGAACTATCATGAATCACTTTATGAATTTCTTCTTTCGACACTTCATCACAATTTACAGATTCACGAATTTCAAGCAAAACATCATAAAGATAATCTAGTGCACTCAATTCACTAGCAATTGGTTCATCATAATTGGATCTTTTACAAAGATTAGCAAGTGGATGAGGATCCACAAACAAATTTTTAGCAAGTGAAGATGCAAGAAAATAGAAGGCACATGGCAACATGAGCAAACATAAGATCGAACGAGAAAAAGGCAAAGGAAAAGAAGGCAAATATTTTTGTGTTTTTTAAAACATTTTAGAAGTGGGGGAGAGCAAAATGAGAGGCGAATGGCAAATAATTTAAGTGCGAGAGATGAGAGTTCAATGAAGGGTACTTGGTAGGTCTTGACTAGACGTAGATCTCCTCGGCAACGGCGTAAGATATTCTTCCTGCTACCTCTTGAGCTTGCGTTGGATTTTCCCTTGAAGAGGAAAGGGTGATGTAGCAAAGTAGAGTAAGTATTTCCCTTAGTTTGAGAACCAAGGTATCAATCCAGTAGGAGACTACACACAAATTGCCAAATACCTGCAGAAACAATAAAATAACTTGCACCCAACACAAAAAGCGGTGTCAATCCCTTCACGGTTATGTGCAAAAGTGAGATCCGATAGAGATAGATAACTTGCAAAGTAAATATTTTTGGTATTTTTGGTTTATAGATTGGAAAGTAAAAGTTAGCAAAATAGTAGATCTGAAACTTATAAGATGGAAAATAGACCCGAGGGCCATAGGTTTCACTAGAAGCTTCTCTCATGATAGCAAATATTACGGTGGGTGAACAAATTACTGCCAAGCAATTGATAGAAAAGCGCACAGTTTTGACGATATCTAAGGCAATGATCATGAATATAGGCATCACGTCCGTGTCAAGTGGACCAACTCCTGCCTACATCTACTACTATTACTCCACACATCGACCAAAACGATTCTGCATCTCGAGTATTAAGTTCATAAGAATAGAGTACACATTAAGTAAGATGACATGATGTAGAGGAATTAACTCAAGCAATATGATGAAATCCCCATCTTGTTATCCTCGATGGCAACAATATAATACGTGTCATGTCCCCTACTGTCACTGGGATTGAGCACCGCAAGATTGAACCTAAAGCAAAGCACTTCTCTCATTGCAAGAAAAACCAATCTAGTTGGCCAAACCAAACCAATAATTCGAAGAGAATTACTGAGATATCAAATCATGCATATAAGAATTCAGCACAGACTCAAATAATATTCATAGATAATCTGATCATAAATCCACAATTCATCGGATTGTGGCAAACACACCGCAAAAGAAGATTACATCGGATAGATCTCCAAGAACGTCAAGGAGAACATGGAATTGAGGATCAAAGAGAGAGACGAAGCCATCTAGCTACTAGCTATGGAACCATAGGTCTTTGGTAAACTACTAACACTTCATTAGAAGGGTAATGGTGTTGATGTAGATGCCCTCCATGGTCAAACCCCCGTCCGGCAGAGTACCGGAAAAGGCCTCCAGATGGGATCTCGCGGAAACAGAAGGTTACGGCGGTAGAAAAGTGTTTTCAATGGATGTTTTGATGTTTCTGGAATACATGTGAATTTATAGGCGGAAGAAGTAGGTCCAAGTCCTCTGGATGTCTTCTGGTCCAAGAAAAATCCTCGTAAAGTTTCGTTCCGTTTGGACTCCGTTTGATATTCTTTTTCCGCAAAACTCAAAAACAAGAAAAAAACAGAAACTTGGATTTCATATTTCCCTAAAAATAGTATCGATCCATGGAATAAGTGCAAAGATTCTTTTATTGCCAAGTATTTTTTTCCCGCTAAGATCATCTTCCTTAGGAACGATATTATGAATTTTAAACAACTTAATCATGAGCATGTCGCACAATCTTGGGAGAGGATGAAACTTATGATAAGAAATTGTCCTACGCATGGCTTGAATTTATGGATGATTATACAAAAGAATATGCAGGATTATACTTTGCTTCTAGAAATCTTTTTAGATTCATCCGCGGGAGGTACTTTTATGGAAATCAATTTAGGAGAAGCTACTAAACTCCTACATAATATAATGGTTAATTATTCTCAATGGCATACCGAAAGATCTTCCACTAGTAAAAAAGTGCACGCAATTGAAGAGTTTAATTTTTTGAGTGGAAAGATGGATGAGCTTATGAAATTATGTGCTAGTAAAGGTACTCATGTTGATCCTAATGATATGCCCTTATCCACTTTGATTGAGAATAATAATTAATCTATGGATGTGAATTTTGTTGGTAGGAACAATTTTGGTAAAAATGCATATAGAGGAAATTTTAATCCTAGGCATTTTCCTGGTAATTCCTCTAATAATTATGGTAATTCCTACAACAATTCTTATGGAAATTATAATAAGATGCCCTCTTATTTGGAGAATAGTGTTAAAGAATTTATGAGTGCTCAAAAGAATTTTAATGCTATGATTGAATAAAAATTGCTTAAGATTGATGATTTGGCTAGGAACGTGGATATAATTTCTCTTGATGTTGGTTCCTTGAAACATAGATCTATTCCACCCAAGCATGATATCAATGAGTCTTTCAAAGCTATGATAATTTCCATTGATGAGTGCAAAGAAAGAACCGCCAAGATGCGTGCAAAAAAGGATTGGTTCATTAAAACATGTTCTTCCAGTTTTCTTGAAAATAATGATGAAGATCTTAAAGTGATTGATGTGACTCCTATTGAATATGTTTTTTCCAAAATAAATATGATAAAGATGGGACTGGAGATGAACCAACTTTAGTTAAAAGGCGTCCCAATAATTCAGAGTTTTTAGATCTTGATGCAAAAACTTATAAAAGTGCGATTGGCAAAGTCAAAACTTTAAGTAGCAATGAACCCACTAGTTTGGATCTCACGAAATTTAATTATGATAATTGTTCTTTAATATATTTTATTTCCTTGTTACAATCCCTGTTGAATTCTCCTCATGCTTATGCTCAAAATAAAGCTTTTACAAAACATATCGTTAATGCTATGATGCAATCTTTTGAAGAAAAGCTTGAATTGGAAGTTTCTATCCCTTGAAAAATTTATGATGAGTGGGAACCTACTATTAAGATACATATTAATGATTATGAGTGCCATGCTTTGTGTGATTTGGGTGCTAGCATTGTGTGATTTGGGTGAACCACTCCGGGTGGTTGGGGTCGTGCTTGAAGAGCTCCCGAACCATCCCCTTCAACTCCAAGGCAGTGAAATTGTAGTTCAATCCAGGGCGCAGCCTCATGATATCTGCTGCATTGCCAAATTCCCAGGCGGGCCTCTTCCTTTCTTGTAGAGGGGCGATGCGGCGGCGGAGGAAATCTGCTCCAACCTCTCCGATAGTCAGATTGGCGACCCGGAGACGAATGATCCTAATGAAAGCGATACTGAGCTTGTTGTCCTCCGGGGCCAATTCGCTCCAATCCCTGCCGCGCACTATGGCAGTTGTGCGCGGCGCAGTAAAGGGCTCTGGGTTATCTTCCACCACCCAGCACCAATCGGCTCTCCACCCCTCCCACTTGCCGCGAAGCTCTCCCCTCAGGTACGAGTCCTTCTTGTTCAGCCTGAAGATCCAAGAGATGCCGCCGGAGAGGGGGGCACCTGACTCTACTCTAGGCATAAAGAAGTGGCGAAAGAGGGCTAAGCTTGGATGAACCCCAACATAGTTTTCGCACAGATGTACGAAAACGGCCATCGTAAGGATGGCGTTGGGGGTGAAATCTAGGAGGTGGAGGCCATATGTATTCATTACATCGCAGAAGAACTCCGAGAACGGAGGGCACAAACCACAATGGAAGAACGCAGCGAAGAAGAAATACCCGCCGGGGAACATGTCTTTGGCGACAGCGGGGAAGACTCTGGTGCGGGGATGAGCTTGGGTCTCCCTCGACCAGAACAAATAGTATTTGTCCCGCAGCTCCCTCGCGCCAAGCCTCGGCGCGAAGACCACGCACCTCTTCCGCAGGGCGGCCAGCTTCGCCGCCTGCTCGGACTTCTCCTTCTTGGCCTTGTCTCTCTTCGCCTTGTCGCTCTTCGGAGCCATGGCGAGGGTGGCGAGGAAAGAGGCGAGGAGCTCGACGGCGCCGCGGATGCGGGAGACGGTGGAGGAAGGGCGGAGGCAAGAAGCTGCGGGGGTTTCTGGAGAATCAAGACGCAATGAAGACGATGGAGGGGAACTGTCCCTGCTTCCTCTGCTTTTAAGGGGGAAGTGGGGGACGCTCCGCATTTCCCATTAAAGAACAGGCCACGATCTCTCCCACGACGCCGCAATCGACGCGTGCCGTTAGGGAGGGATGCGGCGGATACGGAAGGGGATACGGCTTCCCGTGGGCCGCGCGTGCCCGTGCACTGTCTTGGGCCTGGCCCAACAGCGCTCGGCACCGTGTGTGGCCCAGGCCCGGGGGCTCCTGTCGGTGTACTAAGGTAGGGGTACCTTAGTACCCCAACTTGTGCACGGGCAGTAGCAGCTTCCCGTGGCAGGTCTTACCACGTGCTCGCCGGAAACCTTTCTGGTCCTTATGAAGCCATTCAAGAACAAAGTATACAAGACAGGAGATCAAGGCCCCGGCAAGAGGAGCTTGCCGGGAAGGCCGCACCAGGCTCAAGGTTATCACTTTAACACAAGACCCTGGCAAGAGGAGCTTGCCAGGAAGGCCAAGGAACACGTACCCCAAGAAACGCCTCGGCGCATCTTGCGCCCCGGCAGGACCCGGAGAGCGACAAGCTTCCGGGCCCGGCAAGATCAAGACCCCGGCAAGGTGCTTGCCGGGGAAGCCTGCGCTGTGTGCCCATGCTCCAGCTCATCGGCCCACGCATCGCCCTGGGGCCCTTCCAGGGACGCGTGGCAGATGGCTGTGCAGCCTGGGGCACACGGTGGCAAGCCACGGTGACGAGGCTACCGCCGTGGCGAACGGAGAAGCATGGAGGGACACTTTTGGGGTCGACGGCGACGGGCAGTTAATGCCCTTGTCCCCCACTGTCAAAGTTAGGTGAAGACCACTGTTCATCCACTGTTCATGCACTATTCACGCACTATTACAACTACCACCAAAATTACACTTTTACCCTCCTCTACGTTGACACCTGTCGGTGACCCCTTGAGCTATTAAAGGAGGCCCATGCACAACGTAGAAAGGGTTCGGAACCTAGACAACTCTCTTGCTCGGTGTAGCTAGTACTGTAGCTCTTCAAGCTCCCGAGCTCAAGAACTCAATACAACCCAGGCAGGAGTAGGGTTTTACGCGTCCGCGCGGCCCGAACCTGGGTAAACTGCCCGCGTGCGTTCCTCGATCTGCTCTCCGTGCTCCCTCCGCTCCCTTACCGCAACGTAGAAGGGGCTCCGGTCCCATAGGTGCTCATGGGAGGATAGTTTCCCCCGACACAATGAAAGAAGTCCTCGAGGACAACTTAAAGGAATCCGCGATGGAGGAAGATATTGACGACCCTGATGGAGAAGGCCTAAATAGATTTTTCTCCCGTGCTTGCTATTCATGCGGAGAAGAAGGACATTTTTCACAGCATTGCACGAAGGAAAGCCATGAGTATCTGGGAGACTTCCTGACAGAAGAAGTGGAGTTTGATCCACAAAAGATAGAAGAATTGATAGGAATGAAGAAGTCAAAGAAGAGAAAGAGCATGTGTCCCCAGAACAACCCAATTTCGGTGAAAAAGGAACTGAGTCACATCACATGATTTAGGTGCAAGGATTTAGGTCATTATGCTAGCAACTGCCCAGCAAGGAAACCCCGGGACTTGCCAGAAATACTATGTTTTCATTGTAATGAAGCAGGGCACTTTGCCAGAGATTGTCCCAAGGTGAAGGAGACTTGTGATAATTAGTGGTGTTTGTGAGAAATATAGTAGTAGCAGTGGGAACCTTTCTTTTATATGGAGGTGTTGATTTGAGAGTTATGGAAATGACATTGTAATAGCTCGTGAAGCAATAGAAGTTGATATTATTGGAATCTAAGAAGGAGATGTTATGAGTTGTTGGATGATTGTGAGTGCCCCTCACCCAGACCAAAACCTAGAAACCATGGAGAAGCTAACCCCCAAACCTTTCTCGGACAACCAACCACATGTCCCCAAGGAAATAGATACATTGTCCTGAGTACCCCTTCTGTCTATTACCTCCAAATGACAACCCTTTACGAGTCTTTTCTCAAAGGCCCGGAAACCATCATGACGCTAACTAGCGATCATGATTTCCCAAAGATCCTGAAGGACATGATGAAGCATATTCACCTGGAAGGAGATGCAATTTACAAGGGTTATCCCTTCATGGAGAATGAAGTTGAACTTAGGAATGCCTGAGTAGGATGCATGCAGAGATGATGAAGATAAAGAACACGTCCAGTAGGAGGAAGCAAAAGATCGATGGTTTCAAGAATCACTTTGCACAATTCCAGTGGGACTGAAGCGTCCTTAGCTAGGACAAATGAATAAAGATGGGAGGAATGTTTGACCATACCCAAATAGGTGGATGGCAACATTTGTAGTGAAGCACCTTTGAAATTGAAGTGTCGAATAGTGGTTCAGGATGCAATAAGAGATTTGATATGATGAGAATATGGATTACGGATGAACCAGTGAATTTTAGGGTGATACTTTTCTGTGTGAACCCCAGACCAATAGAAAGGAAACTGTTGCCCCAAATAGAGGAGTTCGCACAAATAAGTGAGAGTTTATTTATGAAGCTTACCCAAAGTTATGAAGGAAATAAGTACAATTGGATTTAAAGATGGTGTAATGCTGGAGTATGGAGCAATAGTGACTCCAATGATGAGTTAAGGATATACAAGTTCGGAAGTGGGCCCATAAGCCAAGGACCTAAGGAGGCTACGAAATCACATGGGAACCATGAGACTTGTCAGAAGTAATATGTTTTTGTTGTGACGAAGCATAGCACTATGCTAGAGATTGTCCCAAGGAGAAGGAGACCTATGCTAAGTAGTTGAGTTGAAGCATGCCATGGAAATGCAGTAGATCATAGTAAGTTGAGAATCAATACAGTTAGCATCATGGTATTGATTTTGGATTTTATGAGTTGTTACTATGTAGGCAATGAGTGAAATCGTGAAGCATGGAACAAGATTTTGAAGAGAAATAATGTGTTTCAATTTTTAGGATGGTAGAACCCAACACCGTTACCCGAATAAAAGAGCTAGTGGTTAGTTACGCCAGGCTTTGGAATAGATCGGACAAAGATGAGTCTGAGTAATGATATGCTAGTTTGTAACCACAGAAGGAAGGGATACAGTACAATTTGATGGATTTAAGAATACTAGGAAGCGGGATGTTGGAAGACTGAAGAGTCGCAACCCAATGATGAGACCAAGTGTTACTAGCGAGAAGTTGGAGATGAGCCATAGCCCACAGGCCCCAGGACCTATCAAGAAGCAAGCACACTCTTGCTGAACGAAAACCCCTGGTAGAAGTTACGACTTTGTCAACATACGATCTTGTAGGTGTTTACACAAATCCCGAGGGTTGTGAAGAAACGATAGATGGCTGTTTGGCTTGCATAATCAATGGATTTATCCGAACTCGGTTCATCGACAAGAGAAATTCTGCAATGCTTGTGAGGATGACCGAGTGTTAGAATGCGAGATTCACTAAACTATATACAAGGTAATGATTTGGGTGCGGAATGGATTGATCACCATACCGACTTACTCTTATTATTCGCCTCTGTTATACAGGATGGTAAATCTGAGTGACTTATCTATAGTAGAGAGACGACGATGTCAAAACTTTCTTTAACCTTAGAATGGTACGACAGTTTTCTCCCTTGTACAAGGCAGCTGTTGCCAACCGTAGGTCATACGGTGAGAATGAAGCCCAGACCCGTTTTTCTGCAGGGACCCAGTCAAACTGTTGATGACCACCAAGAGATATCGATAGTTATTTAGTATTGGCGCCACACCTGTCAACTAAGAAGAACCAGTCTCGAAAAAACCTTACAAAGATGAAAGGACACGAGAATTGGGGACAAAGAGTCTGCCACTACCGGAAGAGCCCAGATAAGGAATTACCCGAGGATCTGAGAAGACCGACACTGCCAAAGGACGGAGTATAAGAGTTTTGATGGAACGATATCCGCGTTTCTAAGTGTGGTAGCACACTAGACCATACCGATCAAGGGATTTGTTAGGAGACCCCGAACCCCAACCTATTTCTTGCTAGCCTCTCCGAATCTCGAGGACGAGATTCATTTTAAGTGTGGTAGGTTTGTAACATCCCAAAATTCTAAATTTTGGAATGTTATATTAAATAGATAGTTTTGATTGCTTGTGTGATGTGCTGTGTGAAATTGAGTGAAATTTGAAACTTTTGAAAGTTAAATGAGAGGGAATGAAATGACTTTCCCAAATTTTCACTTTGCATTTATGATCTCCGTGAATTCAAATTCATTTCAACACCAAACCCTAGATTGAAGATTATATGACTACTTCCATTTAAATAAATGAAAAAATAAATGAAAAGGGTTTTGAAAGGATTTAGAATTCCATTCTTGAAATATTTTAAAATCAGAAACTTTATGCAACTCAATGATTTTCTCGGGAGAAGATAAAATGACTTCTTCACTATAAAAGAAATATGAGTTGGAAGTTCTTTTCAAGTATTTTCAGAACTCATTTTCAAAATTTGAGTTATTGGGTTTTATTCAAATTATTTTTCTCCAAAATAAAATATATATATAATAGGGTTAAGTTATTCCCTACAGTAGAATATTGGAGAGAAATAAATTTGAAATCATTTTGGCATTTTTAAAATGATTTTTATTAGATTTTATAGCAACAGTAGCACTATTTGATTTATTTAAATTTGTGGGCATTTTATTTGACTGTAGAAAAATGTTCATGTTGTAGAGTTTCTTTTTTTGCAAATTTTGATATATTATATGCCTATATAATATTTTTTATTTTCTATTTTTGTTTGTCTGGAAAATGATTATTTAAAAAAACAAAAGAGGATTTCCGCCGTCTCGGCCGGCCCCGCTCCGCCAGGCCGTGGCCCAGCTCGCCCGTCGCCTCCGTCTCCAAGCGGGAGACCGCCACCGCCATGGACGACGTCCCCGCCTCGGACTCCTCGCGCCGCCTCCATCTTGCCCCCTCCTCCATGAAAGCCGCCGCCCCTCTCCTCTTATAAAGCGCCGCCGCCCCGGCCTCCTCTCCCTCTCCTCCCACATCTCGCCGCCGCCGCAACGCCTGGCTGCCACTGCTGCCTCGCCGCTCCGTGCCATCCACCGCCGCTCGCTCGCCCCTGCCCCGCAGTACCTTCGCCGCCCCGCGCCGTCCGCGCTGCACGCCACCACTTCCGGAACCGCGCCGGAGTTCGCCGCCGGTCCATTTTGCTTCCCCGGATCCGACCTTCGCCGGACCCGATCCGGCTTGGTTCGCCCGAACCGCCGGTTTTCTTCGAACCGGCCGAAACGGTAATAAACCGCCCGGCTTTCCGTCTAGGTTTTTCTGTTAAAACCCTAGATCGGTTTTATTTTAAAAACCCAGTTTAGTTTTTTTTTCTATTAGATCTATTCAATGAACGTTCTCTGTTTAGAACTATATAGCGAGTGTTCGCTCGATAACCTTTTCTTTTAGTTTTAGTTTTTAGCCAGGGACCTAGAGGTAATTCTTTTTTTATAGTTTAGCCCCTGATCTTCTTTCGGCCACAACTTTTTACTCGTTGGTCCAAATCCAACGAAACCAACGCCCATAACTTCGTTGTGATCTCCTCTTTCCACTAAAACAACTTAAACATGATTTTGAAAGTTTTAAAATTTGAATTCGACTAGTTTTTTGTTTCAAACTTGTTTTGATCACAACTTGAGTTTCGTAACTCCGATTTAGTTGATTCTTTTTGCAAATCGAAGCTCTTGACCTGAACTTTATGATAAGGCAAAATTCAGCTAATTTTGGTACTGTTAGAAATTGTTTTCTGATTCAAGAGTCATTCATGTGTTTTCGAAGTTATCCGAAGTGTTTTCTTTGTTTTGTTGGATCTTCTGAGTGATTGCTTATGTGTGGTTACTATTGTTTGCTTACGATAGATTGATCGGAGTGTGACGAGTAGATCTATCACGAGTTTTGAGTGCGAATCATCCACATCGTCAGTACAAGGCAAGTTCACACTTTGATCAAACTTTCCAATACCCAGTTTTCATTGCATTAGTTATATCCCCAAACACTTGCATGAGTAGGACTGGTTACATAATATGCTGCATCGTAGTTTATGAGATAGGAAACCAATGACTTGAGATCAACCAAGGGGATATACGCTTTTATTAATTATTGCTTAGCCATGCTCGTAGATGTGGATTGGTATGAGAGTTTCATGAAAGATGTGCGTGATATTTATTTAAGGGAAACTTTAAGGTGGAAATTTAATACACATTTGGGTGGATTGGTTGTGGAACCCTGGGGTTACCTGTGGTTTGCCAGGGCACCCGGGGATACCAGTGTTGCCCAAGGAGATCTCGGGGTTACAGTGTGATTATCCTATGGAATGCCACCCAGGCTCAAAGGGATCATATGATATTTTCATATCTAGAAACTTCCATGTGCAGCCACAAGCCATTATGGGCTCTAGCATAGTTGAGTATGTTGTGTGAGCTCTTTCAGTGGTGGACTAGCAGATGTAGGGGGAATGTAGGTGTACCGGTCCATCCTGGGTAAAGAGTAAACGCTTCTGAAAGACTGTGTCTCGTTCATCCGGTTCTCAAACACCATGTTGTGCGAGAAGTTAAACGGAGGCGATCGAGTCTTGTGGGGAAAAGTGCACAAACCTCTGCAGAGTGTACAAACTATTCATGAGTAGTCGTGTCCCCGGTTATGGACATCTTTTGAGTATCAAGAAGTGGGTTATTTGTTGATCTCATTGACGAGGTTACAGACCTACGGTAGGGTCACAGGCCTGACCAAGGTACCCCACCCAAGGTCACTACCCCAGAAGATCAAAAGACAAAACCTACGATGATGAAGATAGTCGACTGAGACGGCCCAAGAGGACATCGCACTCGACTGGACGTCGCTTGCAAGACGACTCAACTCCACTCGACCAATCCAAGGCACTCGACCCCCGAAGGTCAAAGGTCCCTTAGGATCATAACGGTCTGGTATTTACTCGCCATAGTGAATGCCTTTATTACTCCTTACTGCAAACGTTATCAGTAACGTCTGCCTTAATGTACATTGAACCCTTGGTAACATGGAGCATGGCTGGGGTCCCGGCGCACTATATAAGCCACCCCCTCCTCCTGTACAAGGGTTCGCATCCTTGTAACTCACACATATACACATATGAGTCGACCGCCTCCGGGCACCAAGACGTAGGGCTGTTACTTCCTCCGAGAAGGGCCTGAACTCGTAAAACACCTCGTGTACAACTCCACCATAGCTAGGTCCTTGCCTCCTCATTCGTACCCCCTACACGTACTGTCAGGCTAAGAACCACGACAGTTGGCGCCCACCGTGGGGCAAGGCGTCTTAGCGACTTCTGGTGAGGTTGCAACCTTTTCTCCGACCTCCTTCATCATGGTTTCCGGCGGTGGTCTGGCGTTGGGCCGCGAGATCCGGCTCGGCGCGCTCGTCTTCGTCGCCGATGACTCCGCATGGCTCCAGGAGGCACCTCTCGACATTGAGGCTCTGCCCGTCCACGGGGCTGTGCACTTCCGCGCTAGCGCCTGCGGCGTCCTCCTTCAGCAGCTGTCGACTCAGTACCTATCAATCCCTACATCGCCCCCCATCCCCGCCGGACGCCGTCGCAAGCGATCTGGTCGCTCACGGCTCCAGCGGTGGGTGAAACACGTGGTGGCCCGCCAGGCGGCCACCCCTCAAGTCGCGGTCATCGAGCCCGACGGTTTCCTCTACGGGCCGACCGGTCCATCGATCGAGCTCGTAGATTCAGCTTCTGAGTGCGGGAGCAGTGATCCCGCAGCAGAAGTCCTCATGGTCGACTCACGCTGCAACCCGCTGGGTTTTCCCCGTGGCGGCGACGGCAGCAGCGGTGGCGGCCGTTCATACGACAACGACGGATACATTCCTCAAGCCCTCACCGCCGAGCAGAGGGATGAGCTCTGTCGCCGCAACGAAGACGCATTCTTCACTCCCATCGTGGAAGATTCTCCGGAGGCTCTAGCCTTCGAAGCCACGCGCTTGGCCATCGTGGCTGAACGCGCGCGCTTGGAAAATATCGAGCGCGCACTCGACGAACAGGCCCGCCGACTGGTCCCCGAGTCCAGTCGATGACTGCGGCAATCGCACCCACGCGAGACTCAGGTGTTCCGCACACTAGTCCAGAACCTCGAAGCCGTGGCTCGCATTGCGGAGTCGATTCAACCATCTCAGTCGGAGGCTGGTAGGGGCCTTCAGCAGATCCGAGCTTTGCTCCGAACGGCCAAAGGGCAAAACGCGGCTGTCTCTCAGTCGCGCAAGAGGATTCACAGCAGATCGGTGGCTGCAGACACCGTTTGGTCAGCCCACAGTCCAAGATCGCCCCCGAGGTGTGAGGAGCATAGCCAACGGCAAGACCGGCATCTGGGTCGGAATGACGAGCAATACGATCATCGACCCGGTCATCATGACCGCCGTCGAGTGCCTACGCCTCCTCCGGGAAGCGGATCGTTCTCGCCCTAACGGCATGAGGGCAGGCGCCTGCGCGACGACGAGCGGAGGGTTCCGCCAGATCCCCGGAGGTCGGGTTTCGACGCAAGGTCTATCCTTGTGCAGGGGTGGGTCGACCGAAATAGAGCGTTCAGATAAGAGCAAGGCAGAGATCAATCGAGTGGAAGCCGAGCACCTGTCTCTAGACCCGAGTGTTTCTGTAGTGCCATCAGAGCCGCAGAGATCCCCTGAACTTCAGGTTGGCGGCGGGGGTAAGCAAGTTCCACGGTGAGTCGAAACTAGACACCTGGCTAGAAGACTACCGCGTGGCTGTGCAGATCGGAGGCGGTAACGACGACGTGGCCATGAAGCACCTTCCTCTGATGCTGGGCGGTTCGGCTCAGGCGTGGCTCAATCAGTTGGCCCCCGGGAGTATTTATAGCTGGGAGGAGCTGGCTCGTGTGTTCATTCGGACCTTTGAGGGCACCTGCAAGCGGCCTGCTGGCCTTGCAGAGCTTCAGCACTGCACGCAGAACCCGAATGACACTTTGAGGGATTACATCCAGCGATGGACCACCTTGCATCACACGGTGGAAAATGTGTCTGAACACCAGGCAGTTTGTGCCTTCAAGGAGGGCGTGCGTAACCGAGAGCTAAATCTGAAATTTGGTCGAACATGCAATATGTCCTTGTCTCGAATGATGGAGATTGCCAGTCGGTACGCTAACGGCGAGGAGGCCGATCGGCTCCGCAGTGGCAAGAAACCAGTCGGGCAGGACGATCAAAATTCCAATCGGAAGAACAAGCGCAAGGCCGAGCCAGCTGCTTAGGGCGAAGCTGCAGTGGTCAACCAAGGAAAGGGCAAAGGAAAGCCGAAGGGGCCCTGGGCTCCTAAGAAAGTGAAGGATCAAGCTGGGAATGATGTACTCGACCGGTCGTGTCCCATTCACACGAAGAAAGATGAAGAGGGAAACTTGGTATATCCCAAGCACACCACTCGACAGTGCCGGCTCCTGATCCAGAACTTCCAGAAAGATCAATCGACTGAGAAGGGAAAGGAGTCAGAGGAGTCCGGAGACAAGGAAGGGGATGGAGGATACCCCCAGATCAACTCCACTTCGGTGATCTTCGCAGACGTCGAGAGCAAAAGTCGACTGAAAGTCATCAACAGAGAAGTCAACATGGTTGCCCCGGCAACCACCACGTTTCTGAAGTGGTCCAAGACCCCCATCACATTCGACTAGTCCGATAACCCTGCGCACATTGCCACCCCCGGGCAGCAGGCACTGGTGGTCGACCCAGTGGTCACGGGCACACGTCTGACCCAGGTCCTGATGGATGGAGGCAGTGGTTTGAATATTCTGTACGCAGCAACCCTCCGGGATATGGGCATCCCAATGTCCAAGCTGAGTGAAAGCAACATGAGGTTCCATGGGGTCATCCTCGGAAAGAAGGCCGACTCACTTGGCCAAATCACACTCGACGTAGTTTTCGGCGACTCGAAGAATTATCGCAAAGAGAAGCTGACGTTTGAAATGGTTGACTTCAACATCGCTTATCATGCCATTTTGGGTAGGCCCGCCTACGCCAGGTTCATGGCTCGACCATGTTATGTATACCTCAAGCCGAAGATGCCGGGACCCAACGGCGTTAGAACCGTCACTGGGAACCGTCAGAAAGTGGAAGAGTGCTTCCAGAAAGGCTCGAAGATCGCTGACGAGTAGATGGCAGCAGTAGAGATGGAGGAGTACCAGAAGAGCGTGGATCCGAGTGACCTACTGAGGGCAAAGAAGCCAGCTTCCGAGTCCGCTTTCTAGTCGGCCCGGGAGACGAAGCCCGTACACATCCACCCCACCGACGCCAATGCAGCACCGACCCACATTTCCACTACACTCGACAACAAATAGGAAGAAGCGCTCATCCAGTTCCTTCGTGAGAACTGGGACATCTTCGCATGGAAACCATCAGACATGTCGGGTGTACCCAAGGGACTGGCTGAGCACCATTTGCGAGTCGACCCAAAGGTGAAGCCTGTGAAGGAACATCTCCGTCGGTCTGCTGCGGAGAAGAGAAAGGCAATAGGCGAGGAAGTGGCTCGGCTCCTGGCAGCTGAGTTTATCCCCGAGATCTACCACTCCGAGTGGCTCGCCAATGTCGTCATGGTCCCCAAGAAGGACAAGTCTCTCCGCATGTGCATCGATTTCAAGCACATCAATCGGGCATGCCCGAAAGATCATTTTCCTCTCCCTCGCATCGATTAGATAGTTGACTCGACTGTGGGATGCGAGCGTTTGTCCTTTCTAGACGCGTATTCCGGGTACCATCAGATCCGTCTATTCGGGCCCGATGAAATCAAGACAGCTTTCATCACCCCCTTCGGGTGTTTCTGTTATGTCACCATGCCTTTCGGTCTCAAAAATGCCGGCTCTACCTTCATGCGCATGATCCAGAAGTGCCTGATAAAGCAAATCAGTCGAAACGTCGAAGCATACATGGATGACATTGTGGTCAAGTCATGGAAAGGTTCTGACCTGCTGACCGACCTCGCTGAGACATTCGCAGACTTAAGAAGCTATGATATCAAGCTCAATCCGTCAAAGTGTACATTTGGAGTTCCTGGCGGCAAGTTACTCGGTTTTCTCGTTTCCGAGCGGGGAATCGACGCCAACCCAGAGAAGGTCAGCACCATCCTCCGAATGAAACGCCCCGAGCGTATACACGACGTCCAGAAGCTTACTGGTTGCTTGGCCGCATTGAGTCGATTCATTTCTCGTCTCAGTGAGAAGGCATTGCCTCTCACCGACTCATGAAGAAATCAGACAAGTTCGAGTGGAATTCCGAAGCCGAAGCAGCGTTTGAAGAGCTCAAAGCCCTGCTGTCCACCCAGCCGGTGCTTGCTGCCCCAGTCAGCAAAGAGCCTCTCCTACTATACATTGCAGCCACCGGACAAGTTATCAGCACTGTACTCACGGTCGAGCGGGAAGAAGAGGGCAAGGCCTACAAGGTCCATCGCCCAATCTACTACATATCCTAAGTTTTGACTCCCTCCAAGCAAAGGTACCCGCATTACCAGAATCACGTGTACGGGATTTACCCGACTGCAAAAAAGGTTGCCCATTACTTCTCAGACCATACAATCTCAGTTGTCAGCGACGCCCCGCTGTCAGAGATCCTAAGCAACTGAGACGCAACCGGTCGAGTGGCAAAATGGGCGATTGAACTTCTTCCGTTAGATATCAAGTTTGAAGCGAAGAAAGCCAACAAGTCTCAGGCTATAGCAGATTTCATGGCCGAGTGGATAGAACAAGAGCTGCCGACTCAAGTTCAGTCGGACCACTGGACTATGTGCTTTGATGGATCCAAGATGTTGAACGGATCCGGCGCAGGCGTGGTCCTGGTATCGCCCAGGGGCGACAAGCTCAGTTACGTCCTTCAGATCCACTTTGACTCATCAAACAACGAAGCTGAGTACGAAGCACTTTTGTACGGGTTGCGCATGGCCATCTCACTCGGCGTCCGTCGCCTGATGGTCTACGGCGACTCAGACTTAGTGGCGAACCAAGTGATGAACGAATGGGACGTTAGGAGCCCGACAATGACAAGTTATTGCAGTGCAGTGCAGAAGCTTGAAAAGAAGTTTGAAGGTATAGAGCTCCATCACGTGCCCAGAGCCAAGAATTAGCTTGCCGATGACCTCGCAAAAATTGGGTCGACTCGGAAGCATATACCCAAGAATGTGTTTCTGGAGCATCTGCACACCCCTTCTGTCAAAGAAGACCCCTTCACGAAAGAACCCCCGCAGCCAGTCAGTGCGTCAGATCCAACTGTGGTCGAAGTGCCTGCAGTAGTCGACCTGATCATGGAGATTTTAGTGATTACGCCCGACTGGACTGTGCCATACATATCATATCTGCTCAGGCAATAACTTCCGGAAGATGAAGAAGAAGCGCGCGAGATCATCCGCCGATCCAAGGCGTTCACTGTCGTACAGGGTCAACTCTACAGAGAAAGCGTCACCGGAGTCGTTCAGCGCTGCATCACCCCAGAGGAAGGTCGACTGATCCTGGATGAGATTCACTCGGGAACTTGTGGCCACCACGTTTCCTCTCAGACTATAGTGGCCAAAGCGTATCGAGCCGGGTTTTATTGGCCCCGAACCAACGAGATGGCCAAAGATATTGTGGACAAGTGCACAGGTTGCCAGTTCTACTCCGACATGTCCCACAAGCCGGCGTCTGCTTTGAAGACCATTCCACTAGTCTGGCCCTTTGCCATTTGGGGCTTGGATATGGTCGGCCCCTTCAAGACAGGCAGAAGCAGATTCACTCACCTGCTCGTGGCAGTCGACAAGTTCACCAAATGGATTGAGGCCAAGCCCATCAAGAACCTCGAGTCGAGCACCGCCATCAGCTTCATCAGGGAATTGATATTCAGATATGGAGTCCCCCACAGCGTCATCACGGACAACGGCTCCAATTTTGACTCGGATGAATTCAGAGCTTTTTGTGCTTCTCAAGGAACACGAGTCGACTATGCCTCCGTGGCTCATCCGCAGTCGAATGGACATGCAGAAAGGGGAAACGGTTTGATTCTCCAAGGCCTGAAGCCGCGGCTCATGCGTGACCTCAAGCATGCCGCTGGAGCTTGGGTAACCGAACTACCGTCTGTCTTATGGGGTTTGAGGACAACTCCAAACCGGTCGACCGGCCGTACCCCTTTCTTCATGGTCTATGGAGCTGAAGCCGTGTTGCCAAGTGATCTTTTACATAATGCCCCTTGAGTGGAACTCTTCTCTGAAGCCGAGGCAGAGCAAGCTCGTCAGGATGCAGTCGACCTCTTGGAGGAGGAACGAGAGATGGCCCTGATCCGGTCGACCATCTATTAGCAAGACCTGCATCGATTCCATGCTCGCAATGTCCGAAGCCGATCATTTCAGGAAGGAGACCCGGTTCTTCGAGTGCACCAGAAATGATCGCACAAGCTCGCCCCGGCCTGGGAAGGCCTCTTCATCATCACTAAGGTACTACACAACGGATCATATCACCTTTACAACGTCGCCAAGAAGAAAGACGAACCTTGTCCATGGAACGCGGACCTGCTCCGCCACTTCTACACTTAAAACACTCGAACAGTCGAGTTGTACTAAAAAAATTCCAGTTTGTTTCAAAGACAAGTTTACACCAACCCTTTAATGATGGTTGTTTTCTAAGTTGCTGGTCTTCAAAATCCCCCAGTGGGTGCTTAGCCGCGAACCCAATTCGCCTAAGTTTCAAAAACTACTTCGAGTGAAGAGCAATCCTCTCACTCGGGGGATTAGCCGCGAACCCGATTCACCTAAGTTTAAAAAAAAAACTGCTCCGAGTGAAGAGCAATCCTCTCACTCGGGGGCTTAGCCGCGAACCCAATTCGCCTAAGTTTCAAAAACTACTCCGAGTGAAGAGCAATCCTCTCACTCGGGGGCTTAGCCGCGAACCCAATTCGCCTAAGTTTCAAAAACTACTCCGAGTGAAGAGCAACCCTCTCACTCGGGGGCTTAGCTGCGGTCCTCCGAGCTACGTCATAAGTATAATGTGGCTCTGTCTTCCGAGCTCCGCCACAAATACAACGTTGCTTGGAATCGCCTAAGTTACAAAAACCACTCCGAGTGAAGAGCAATCCTCTCTCTCGGGGGCTTAGCTGCGACTCCGTGACTCGCCAAAGTTACAAACATCCACTCTGAGTGAAGACCAACCCTCTCGCTCGGGGGCTTAGCTGCGGTCCTCCGAGCTATGTCATAAGTATAATGTGGC
>LR738712.1:185884852-185903843 GCA_902687465.1 Secale cereale | reverse complement strand
TGAAGAGCCACCCTCTCACTCGGGGGCTTCGCTGCGGTCCTCCGAGCTACGTCATAAGTATAATGTGGCTCTGTCTTCCGAGCTCCGCCACAAATACAACATTGCTTGGAATCGTCTAAGTTACAAAAACCACTCCGAGTGAAGAGAAATCCTCTCACTCAGGGGCTTAGCTGCGGTCCTCCGAGCTATGTCATAAGTATAATGTGGCTCTGCCTTCCGAGCTCCGCCACAAATACAACGTTTCTGGAATCGCCTAAGTTACAAAAACCACTCCGATTGAAGAGCAATCCTCTCACTCGGGGGCTTAGCTGCGACCCCGTGACTCGCCTAAGTTACAAACATCCACTCCGAGTGAAGAGCAACCCTCTCACTCGAGGGCTTAGCTGCGGCCCCGTGACTCGCCTAAGTTACAAACATCCACTCCGAGTGAAGAGCAACCCTCTCACTTGGAGGCTTAGCCACGGTCCTTCGAGCTACGTCATAAGTATAATGTGGCTTTGTCTTCCGAGCTCCGCCACAAATACAACGTTGCTTGGAACCGCCTAAGTTACAAAAACCACCCCGAGTGAAGAGCAATCCTCTCACTCGGGGGCTTAGCTGCGGCCTCCGTGCCCCGCCACAAGCACAACATTGCCATCACGACGTCGACTCAAAATCCAAGCGATAAAAAATGGGTCACCAGCAAAGGAATCAAATCTAGATAAAGTCCCGCAAGATTCGGGCAAGAGTACCTGGGCCACGGGCCCACAAGAGTTTAACGATTACAGGGTCACTCGGCATTCCGAGGCAAATTGAATTGAAGTATCAAAGTTCACTCACTCCTCGAGAGGAGGCGGACTCGCAGGTGCAACAAACTGGTCCAAGTCGATCCCATCGGCGATGCAGGTGGCGGCTTCCCAGAAAGTATCCATGAACGACTGGAACTGGAGCTCTATCGTATTGGCGACCTTGAGCGCTGCGAGCCTTCTCTCCTTCACCTCCTTGTAGTGCACACAGACCAAGGATAGCGCCACGTCAGCTCCACAATGGGTAGACGACTTCTTCCACTCCTGCACTCGACTGGGGATCTCATTGAGTCGAGTAATCAGAGACTCAAGGTCATTCTCCTGCACGACTCCCCTCCAGAGCGCAGTGTCGATCCGGGCCACCGCCTTCAGGTGGCCCAGGTAGCTCATGGCAGCGGTGAGACGGGACTCCAACCTCAAGATATTCATGGGAGCTTCGTCCTTGACAATGGAGTTGGCTGGGTCCAGACCAGGTTCGACCCGCCCAGTCTCTTCATCGAAGTTGCGGCATAATTCTACACCACAAGAAACACGTCGAGTCAGCAAGCAAAATACGAGTCGACCGATCCAACTTAGTCTGAGCCAAAGAGACATACCTTCGAGTATAAGATACCACTTCTTGGTAAGGTCGCTCACATAAGCCTCCAGATCAATCCTCTTCTGGAAGAGGGCCTCGTATTTGTCATTCAAAGCACTCTTGGCATTCTTCAGCCGAGTCACTTCTTGGTTAGCCGCGTCGAGTGAACCCTTCAGCCTAGTGATCTCTGCCTCAAGCGCGCCTACAGAAGCCAGCTTCTGCTCTGCCAGTTCTGTCTTCTCTTGAGCCCGTTGCTGCGCCGCCGCCAAGTCGAGGTCTTTCTGCTCCAAGGCCGCTTTCAGTTGACCTGCAAAAGACATCACTGGACAGATGAACATGAGGGGACATAGAGCATATTTATCAAGGGTCAGTCGACGAATTGCTCGCATCAGTTACCAGCTGCGTCGTCCTGCGTCTTCTTCAGGTCGTCCCAAGCCAGCTGCAAGTCGAGATTGAGCTGGATCTGCTTCTTCTCAAGGTCTGCAAATTTGGCTCCAAACTCGCAAGATCTCTGCATCAACACAACAAAAACAGGATTCTAAGACTACAGTCAAGTCAAACACTCAACCGCAATCTCGGGGACTACAACCAGTGGGTGCACTGAGCGTGCCCTTACTGGTTCTCACTCGGCCAAGATCAGTATAGCTCGAGCTTAAAAAACAACAAGGAGGAAAGTTCTATCATCAGACCATGGCCGACTACCAGCAGTCGACCACGGTCTCGGGGGCTACCCCCAGTGGGTGCACTGAGCGTGCCCCCACTGGTTCTCACTCGGCCAAGATCAGTCTGGCTCGAGATCAAGTGAAGTTCAAAGCAAATGCTAAAAGGCTACACGTCAAGACAGCACCCAGTGGGTGTGGCATCATCTTACGAACAAAGCAGTAGATTTTTTCAAACTGAAGATTTTCTAGCACAGCAAGCCAATCAGTTGGAGGAAAGAAACCTGGACATTGGTCCGAAGGGCAGAACTAGCGTCGTAAGCAGCCATGCTGGCCTCGTACGCCGCCTTCGTCTTCTCCATCATCAGCCCCGCCTAGTGAAAGGCTTCTTGAGCCGCGCCCACGGGATCCTCCGGGAGGCGATAGGTGGAGAAGAGAACGAACGACGGAGCAGGCGTTGGGTCGACGGCCGGAGCGGGCGCTGGGTCGACGGCCGGAGCGGATGCTGGGTCGATAGCTGGGGCAGACACTGGGTCGACGACCCCTCCAGCCGACGAAGCAGGGCACTCAGTCGACACGGGGACGGCGAAGGAGACCGCGGCTCGGACCGCATCTTCCTGTTGCTGGGCCTCTGGGCCAGAAGGCACCTTCCGGCCCTTCTTCCCTGTGCATCGTCGAACCCCTCCCAAGCGCTCCTCATCATCACCATCGTCGTCTGGGAGCTCTATGACGTGGCGCGACACTTCAAAACAAACAATTGTGAGGCTCAGCCGACCGTCAGCCCTAACCGACGAAAGGCAAAACACGATCTACAACTCGCACCTGCGCGGGACATTGCAGCATACGCGGTCTCCTCATCGTCCCGGCCCTTGTCGATGTCCATCCAGGTCACGGAGGCAGCAGCACTGAAGAATTTTCTTGAAGATGAGTCGACAAAGGCAGAGTCGACCTCCGAAAGGCAGAAAGAATCAAAGCTGAATGGCACTTACGTGGAGGCAATGGGAACATCCACCTTAATCTTGGGCAGAGCCTTCCGGGGCTTGGCGGTGGTGACCTTGGGTTGCTTGGGCGCCTTCTCAGATGGATCAGGAGTGGCCGTACGAGCTCGCTTACGCACTTGGGAGCTGGAGGGACCCGTCCAAGGATGCACAGCCCCCGGGTCGTGCTTCCCCTTGGATCGCTTCTCGTCATGGGGAGGTGACTCGACCTCCTCCCCACTGCTGTAGTCCTCGCTCTCCTCTTCGGTCTCTTCGTCTGACTTTCACTCGGAGACGTCGCCCACGCCCTCTTCGCCCTCTTGGACCTGGTCCCCGTTGGGCACCGAGTACATTTCAGTATAGATCTGCAAAAAAGGGAGACCAGCTAAATGTCAGTCGAATTCATCAAGACAATTACAAGCTAATAACAGGAACACCACTCGGAAGCCAAGGACAGACCTTATCGGGAAGGTGGTCAGCGTCGAATGGGAGGACCCTCCCGGACCCCCTGGGGTTGTCTTTGTTCCTCGTGACGCACTTCAGGCACTGCGCCACGTACTTCACGTCTGCCGCCTTCGGGTGGACTCGTGACGAGTCGCCAGTGCCGGAGTACAGCCACATCGGGTGGTCTCAAGCCTGGAGCGGCTGGATTCTCCGCATGAGGTATACCTCAAGCAGGTCCAACCCCGTGACTCCCTCGCGGACAAACTGGA
This sequence comes from Secale cereale, assembly GCA_902687465.1. NCBI lineage: Eukaryota > Viridiplantae > Streptophyta > Magnoliopsida > Poales > Poaceae > Secale > Secale cereale. The sequence continues at coordinate 185,900,132 of LR738712.1, read as the reverse complement.
TGACCCGTTCCACCAACATGTTCACTTCCGCCCTCTCGGCCTGACCCACAATCATTGACGGGGGTTGGCTGGCTCGACCAAGAGAGAAAGGGGGGAGTCCGATCGACTGACCGGGAGTCGGACTGTCCTTGTAATAGAGCCAAGTCGACTGCCAGCCCCGAATCGACTCCGGAAGAATCATAGGGGGAAAAGCGCTCCTATTCCTAAGTTGGATGCGAGCCCGCCGCACACCTGGAGGACGTGCGTTTTCTCGTCACTCGGGTTCGCCTTCTTGACGGTTTGCGAGCGACAAGTAAAGATGTGTTTGAACAAACCCCAATGCGGCCGGCGGCCGAGTAAGTTCTCGCACATAGAGACGAACGCGGCAAGGAAAGCGATGGAATTGGGCGTAAAGTAATGCACCTGGGCGCCGAAGAATATCAAGAAAGCACGAAAGAAAGGGTGCGGAGGCATGGAGAAACCTTGGTCGACGTGGGTCGCAAGAAGGACGCACTAGCCCTCCCGCGGCCGAGGCTCGAGTTCGCCCTCCGGCACCCGCCAGGAGCCGCGGGCGACCAGCCCCTCCTCCTCCAGCTCCTCCAAATCCTCCACCATGATGGTGGACATGATCCAATCCCCTTGGATCCAACCAGGAGGGAGCCCGGACCGCGACGATGATCTGCTGCGGCCGGACCGCCGCCCCTTCCCCGTCGCCGCCTTCTTCGAACGCTCCATCGCCGCGGTCTTGTCCTTGCCCATGGCACGCGAGCCGACGGTTGCTGTGGAGAAAGAGAGAAGGAGCGGAGGCGCGGCGGAGAGGCAGGGGCGAAAGAACAGGGAATGGGCGCACAGTGCCCCCGCTTCGGGCTCGGCGCACCGTTATAGCACCCCGGTCGAGTGGCCGACCGGTGGCCACGAGCGATCTTATCAAATCCCGCAACAGGCGTGGACGAGATACGTGGTGAAAAAGGTGGCGCGAAGATCGAGGCGTTACGAGCATATCCGTCCGATTGCTGCGGCACGACCCGCCCCGCGCGCTTCCCCAAATATCGAGATCCCGTGAAATCCGGCGACCGAAGAGCAACCAACCCCGCAGAAAACAGTGCACGCCAACGCCACCCGACGCCTAGTGCAAAGTCCAGTCGACGGGAGACGCAACGAATGCACTCGACGATTCGAGAATCGATCAAGGCCTGACCAAGCTCAGAGAAGATTGAGAAGGACGGCCTAGTCCGCAAACTCAGAGATGACTACCCCAAGGGCGTCGATCCAGGACTGGGGCTTTCCTCAGCACTCTCTCCTGCTCAAGCCTCAATCCATTCGGGGGCTACTGACGAGGTTACAGACCTAGGGTAGGGTCACAGGCCTGACCAAGGTATCCCACCCAAGGTCACTACCCCAGAAGATCAAAAGACAAAACCTACGATGATGAAGACAGTCGACTGAGACGGCCCAAGAGGACATCCCACTCGACTGAACGTTGCTTGCAAGACGACTCAACTCCACTCGACCAATCAAAGGCACTCGACCCCCGAAGGTCAAAGGTCCCTTAGGACAATAATGGTCTGGTATTTACTCGCCATAGTGAATGCCTTTATTACTCCTTACTGCAGACGTTATCAGTAACATTTGCCTTAATGTACATTGAACCCTTGGTAACATGGAGCATGGCTGGGGTCCTGGCGCACTATATAAGCCACCCCCTCCTCCTGTACAAGGGTTCGCATCCTTTTAACTCACACATATACACATATCAGTCGACCGCCTCCGGGCACCGAGACGTAGGGCTATTACTTCCTCCGAGAAGGGCCTGAACTCGTAAAACACCTCGTGTACAACTCCACCATAGCTAGGGCCTTGCCTCCTCATTCGTACCCCCTACTCGTACTGTCAGGCTTAGAACCACAACACTCATCACTCTAATTAATTAATTTGTCGGTTTATTAATGACTTTGGTAACTTTGGGAATTGAGATGGGGGTACCATTCTCAATATTGCTTAATTCAACCGGGTAGTAATTAAAATGTATTCCTTTGTGGTAGGGAAAAATCAGCTTTATGCAAAAACAACCTTACAGCCTCTACCAGCCACATATGCATGTAGTTGTAGGCATTGTTCATCATTATCATTATAGTGTGAATTTGCCAGTACATTCAATGTACTGACCTACATGGCTGCAACGTCTCATGTTGCAGGAATTATTCGACGAGTAAGTGTTACATTAGGTTGCGCTGTCTACACTCAACTTTTCCGTTGGTGTTGATGGAACTCCACAACCTTGTTACTTCCGCTGTGTTGATTGAGGTAATAGTATTTACATTACTTTATACATGTGATTTCCCTCTGTTATAAATCTTCGAGTACTGTGTGTGTCAGCATACCGATCCAGGGATGACACTTAAGCATAGAGACTTGATCCATTCGGGTCGGGTCGCTACACGTGGGGAGTGGGGGTAGCTAGGTTTTGGTGGTGGGGTTATGTAGGCGCCAGCTGGGCCTGGTGGGCCGGCTAGTGCGGCGGTCAGCTGGGCCGTTTGGCCCAGGGGGTTGTTTCCTTTTTATTTTGTTTTTGTTTTTGTTTCACTTAAACCTTTTTCATTTTTTATTTTATTTAGTTTAGGGCATTCAACCAATTTACAAAAATGTTGGTTCACCACCAATATTAACAAATGAATATTTTCCATATGATGAACATTTTATTTTTGACATTTGTAAACTTTTGAGTTTGACTTGATTTTGAATTTTGAATATAGAGGGGGTTTGAAACATCACGAGTTTAACAACATTAATTATGATGACGTGGCACTATTGGCAGGTACTTACTGTAGCTTAATTATCCAGGCATCACAATTCTCCTCCACTACAAGAAATCTTTTCCCGATATTTAAGGGGTGGACTAAGGGGGAAAGACTCGGGAAAGGACGGAGCTCAAACAAGGTAGGTACCCAGGGCCTATCTCAGTGAATGTTGAATAGAGGCACCTCTCGAGTTCTCATTCAAGAAAGTCATCGAGAACAAGGTAAGGAGGTGAAATAAGAAGCTTCAACCGGCTAGGCAATCGTTCGTTGCCTGAAACACAGGGTGAAAGGGCTTCAGAATAATGGGAATAAGTATTATGTCTGATACCAGAATAGATCACTAGGTAGGTGCCTCGTGATTTACATTCGAAGCCAAGTGCGAGGAATGATGTCTACTACACAACTTGTTATTGTAGACTCGTGTTGGGCCTCCAAGCGCAGAGTTTTGTAGGACAATAGCAAATTTCCCTCAAGTGGATAACCTAAGGTTTATCAATCCTTGGGAGGTGTAAGATCAAGATGGTCTCTCTCAAACAACCCTGCAACCAAATAATAAAAAATATCAAGTGTCCCCAACACACCAAATACAATTGGAATTTGTATAGGTGCACTACTTCGGCAAAGAGATGGTGTTACAAGTGTAATATGTATAGTAGATATTGATTTTTGTAATAGGAACAATAAAAAACAGCAAGGTAGCAAGTAGCAAAAGTGAGCACAAACGGTATTGCAATGTTTGAAAATGAGGCCTAGGGTCCACACTTTCGCTAGTGCATTCTCTCAACAATACTAATATAATAGGATCACATAACCATCCCTAAACGTGCGATGAAGAATCACTCCAAAGTTCCTATCTAGCGGAGAACATAAGAAGGAATTGTTTGTAGCTATTCTTTCTGATCGATCTATCCAAGAGTTCGTACTAAAATAACACCAAGTTATTCTTTTCGATCGATCTATTAAGAGTTCGTACTAAAATAACACAAGTTATTCTTTCCGATCGATCTATCAAGAGTTCATACTAAAATAACACCAAAACAAATTCATATTCATAATACTCAATCCAACACAAAGAAACACAGAGAGTGCCGCAAGATTTCTACTGGAGAAACAAAGACAAGAGTGTGCATCAACCCCTATGCATAGATTACCCCAATGTCACCGCGGGAATCCGCGAGTTGAGTGCCAAAACATATATCAAGTGAATCAATACGATACCCCATTGTCACCACGAGTATTCAATTGCAAGACATATATCAAGTGTTCTCAAATCCATAAAAGTATTCAATCCTATAACAACGAAATCTCAAAGGGAAAACTCAATTCATCACAACAAGATAGAGAGGGTAAAACACCATACGATCCGACTATATTAACAAAGCCCGTGATACATCAAGATTGTGCGTCTCAAGAACACGAGAGAGAAAGAGAGATTTAAACACATAGCTATTGGTATAAACCCTCAGCCCCAACTAGATCTCGTATACTATAGAGCCTTGCGGCGGCAAAACTTCTGATCTAGGTTCACCCCGAAGGGTTTCGAAATACTTGAGAATTTATAGGGCGAAGAAAGGGTGTAGGAGGCCACCGAGGTGGGCACAACCCACATGTGCGCGCCTGGGCTCCCAGGCGTGGCCTGGTGGGTTGTGCCCCCCTCGGGGCAACCACTAGGTGCTGCTCTGGCCTATTGGTGGTCTTCTGGTCATCAAAAAAATCCACAAAAAGTTTCGCAGTGTTTGGACTCCGTTTGATATTAATTTCCCACGATGTAAAAAACATGCAAAAAATAGCAACTGGCACTTGGCACTATGTCAATAGGTTAGTCCCAAAAAATGATATAAAATGATTGTAAAACATCCAAGAATGATAATATAACAGCATGGAACAATCAAAAATTATATACACGGTGGAGACGTATCAACATCCCCAAGCTTAATTCCTGCTCGACCTAGAGTAGGTAAATGATAAAAATAGAATTTTTGATGTGGAATGCTGCCTAACATGCCATATCATAATCTTTTCTTTATAGCATGGACATTTGGAATTTTATATGGTCCAAAGCAATAGTCTAGTTTTGACATGAGATTTAAATACTCAAGCATATCAACAAGCAACCACGTCTTTCAAAATATCAATGCTAAAATAAGTTATCCCTAGCCCATCATGCTTAGCCATTGATCCATTCATGAAACACACTCGCATATTAACTACACCTAATACTCAAGTACGATCATAGTGCTTCCTAGTTGGTGCTTTATAAGAGAGGATGGAGACTCAAATTCAAAATTAAAATTGCTTAAAGTAAAAGAAAGGCCTTCGCAGAGGGAAGTAGGGATTTGTAGAGGTGCAAGAGCTCATAGCTTAAATTGAGAGATAAAATTATTTTGGGTGGCATATGCTACTTCTCGAGCTTGCGTTGTATTCCCTCGAAGAGGAAAGGGTGATGCAGCACAGTAGCGTAAGTATTTACCTCAGTTTTTGAGAACCAAGGTATCAATCCAGTAGGAGACCACGCGCGAGTCCCTCATACCTACACAAACAAATAAGAACCTTGCAGCCAACACGATAAAAGGGGTTGTCAATCCCTTCTCGGTCACTTACAAAAGTGAGATCTGATAGATATGATAAGATAATATTTTTGGTATTTTTTGGTATAGATATTGAAAGTAAATAATACAAAGTAAAGCAAATAGTTGATGGAAGATTAATATGATGAGAATAGACCCGGGGGCCATAGGTTTGACTAGTGGCCTCTCATATAGCAAATTTCTACGGTGGGTGAACAAATTACTATCGAGCAATTGATAGAAAATCGCATGGTTATGATAGTATCTAGGCATGATGTATATAGGCATCACGTCCGTGACAAGTAGACCGAAACGATTCTGCATCTACTACTATTACTCCACACATCGACCGCTATCCAGCATGCATCTAGAGTATTAAGTTCATAAGAACAGAGTAACGCCTTAAGCAAGATGACATGATGTAGAGGGATAAACTCAAGCAATATGATATAAACCCCATCTTTTTATCCTCGATGGCAACAATACAATACGTGCCTTTCTGCCCCTATTGTCACTAGGAAAGGACACCGCAAGATTGAACCCAAAGCCAAGCACTTCTCCCATTGCAAGAACTATATATCTAGTAGGCCAAACCAAACCGATAATTCGAAGAGACTTGCAAGGATAATTAAATCATACATAAAAGATTTCAGAAAAGAATCGAATATTGTTCATAGATAATCTTGATCATAAACCCACAATTCATCGGATCTCGACAAACACACCGCAAAAAGATTACATCAAATAGATCTCCTCGAAGATCGAGGATAACTTGGTATTGAGATCCAAAGAGAGAGAAGAAGCCATCTAGCAAATAACTATGGACCCGAAGGTCTGTGGTAAACTACTCACAACTCATCGGAGAAGCTGTGGTGTTGATGTAGAAGCCCTCCGTGATCGATGCCCCCTCCGGTGGAGCTCCAGAACTGGCCCCAAGATGGGATCTCATTGGTACAGAAGGTTATGACGGTGGAATTAGGGTTTCGTGGTGCTCCTCGATGGTTTCAGGGTACGTAGGTATATATAGGAGGAAGAGGGACGTCAGGGAAGCAACAAGGGGCCCATGAGGGTAGGGCGCGCCCCTGCCCTCGTGGCCACCTCTCTCGCTTCCCGGCGTGTACTCTGTGTTGATATCATTCCAAAAATAACTCTCCCAAATGTTTCATTCCGTTTGGACTCCGTTTGATATTCATTTTCTGCGAAACACTGAAATAGAAAAAAAATAGCAATTTGCACTGCGCCTTGGGTTAGTAGGTTAGTCCCAAAAATAATATAAAAGTGTATAATAAAGCCAATTAAACATCCAAAACAGAATATATAACAACATGGAACAATAAAAAATTATAGATACGTTGGAGACGTATCAAGCACCCCCAAGCTTAATTCTTGCTCGTCCTCGAGTAGGTAAATGATAAAAATAGAATTTTTGATGAGGAATGCTAACCAACATAATTCTCAATGTAATTTTCTTTGTTGTGGCATAAATGTTCAGATCCTAAAGATTCAAGATAAAAGTTTATATTGACATAAGAGTAATAATACTTCAAGCATACTAACAAAGCAATCATGTCCTCTCAAAATAACTTGGACAAAGAAAGTTATCCCTACAAAACCATATAGTCTAACTATGCTCTATTTTTATCACACAAAATATTTAAATCATGCCCAACCCTGGTTTCAGCCAAGCAATTGTTTCACGCTTCAATTTTTTCAAACTTTTCAACTTTCACGCAACACATGAGTGTGAGCCATGGATATCGCACTACAGGTGGAATAGAGTGGTGGTTGTGCAGAAGACAAAAGAGGAAGATAATATCACATCAACTAGGCATATCAATGGGCTATGGAGATGCCAATCAATAGATATTAATGTGAGTGAGTAGGGATTGCCATGCAACTGATGCACTAGAGTTATAAGTGTATGAAAGCTCAACAAAAGAAACTAAGTGGGTGTGCATCCAACTTGCTTGCTCACGAAGACCTAGGGCATTTGAGGAAGCCCATCATTGGAATATACAAGCCAAGTTCTATAATGAAAATTCCCACTAGTATATGAAAGTGACAAAATAAGAGACTCTCTATCATGAAGATCATGGTGCTATTTTGAAGCACAAGTGTGGGAAGAGGATAGTAACATTGTCCCTTCTCTCTTTTTCTCTCTTTTTTTTTTCTTTGGGCCTTTTCTCTTTTTTCTTTTATTTTATGGCCTCTTTTTTTTATTTTTTTCTTTTCTTTTGTCCGGAGTCTCATCCCGACTTGTGGGGGAATCATAGTCTCCATCATCCTTTCCTGACCGGGACAATGCTCTAATAATGATGATCATCACACTTCTATTTACTTACAACTCAAAGATTACAACTCGACGCGAGAACAAAATATGACTCTATGTGAATGCCTCCGGCGGTGTACCGGGATGTGCAATGAATCAAGAGTGACATGTATGAAATTTATGAATGGTGGCTTTGCCACAACACTACTAGGAAAAGGCCTACTAATGGCGCACCTATTTTGGCCATTAATGGCGCATTAGTGGTGTGCCATTAGTGCCACGCCATTAGTATATTTTACTAATGGCGCACCTTAGAGCGCCATTAGTATATACCATGGTGCGCCATTAGTATGCCTCCCAGGGGGCCATATATACCCAGGTGCTTTGGCATACTAATGGGGCACTTCTTAATAATGCGCCATTAGTAACTTTGGCATACTAATGGCACACTGTTTAATGATGCGCCATTAGTATCCTTTGGCATACTAATGGTGCACTGTGATGTGATGCGCCATTAGTATGAATATTAGGTTATTTTTTTTTAATTTTCTGTTTTTTGCACAGGTTACAAAATGTATTATTGGACAGAATATAGACAGCACACATCAACAACAGATTCATCGAATACAATAGAGCATTAGTCTCTGAATACAATTCATCATATTAGTCTCCGAATACAATTCATCATATTAGTCTCCGAATTGAAAAGAGCGAACAAAGATAGAACATTATATGACAAGTCTCGAGACCGCGAGTAGCGAGTTTGTCTTCACATTACAAGTCGATATCGATCATCTAAACTACCATCACATAGAAGAGAGCTGCGGTCATCACGATGAGCATCATCACGATGAACCTCGTCTTCATCCGGTTCCTCCAACGCTCCCTCCCCTCTCCCGCTACATAGCGGGCGTATCTAGATTCCGCCTTGGCCCTAGTGGTGTACCCTTTGTAACTGTTACCGCTGAATCGGTGAACCTGTCTCCGACACTCCTCCCAGTCGTTGTAGACTCCGGGAACCTTACCCTTGTACACGACATACGACGGCATCGCTATGCACTAGCCAAACGAAACGTTAGTACCAATTCACAGACAATACATAAGCAATATATAAGTATGCAACAGAACGATCGGAAGAGAAAATCAAGACATTAATAGCATCGATTACATCTAAGTTGAACGACAGTCGAAACCAAAGAGACATACTACAAGTTCTTTAAATTTTTATTACAACATGAGCCAATCAATGTTTTAGAACTAGACACATCATCACTACTTTCGACTCGACTCAAGGGACCGGAGCGTGGATGAAGCCGCCGTCTATCGTGGGAGTCATGAAATCGCGGGCGTTGTCAGCCTGCATTTGTAGCATTGTGTCGATGTCACTGTTGGACGGTTGATTTCTGAGGTAGAACTGCCCCGAGGTACGAAGGACATCTTGATGTTTGATTTCCGCAAACTCCGACTGGATGCGAAAGAATTCTTGTCTGATGTCCGTGTCCTGGATTGCCGACACGCTCGCGGCCCAATCTTTGAGTTCATTCGGTAGCAGAAGTTGATGATGGTCCCGTACGATCGCCTGCATGTGATGGATGGCGTAGTAGGCACCCTTCTGACCGCCAGGCGGCTGCTTGACGCAGCAGAACGTCGTATTGTGGGAGAACACGTGCTTGCCGGTCTTACGAATAGGCCTGGTGAAGGTGCCTCCAGATTTGTCGTAGCCGGGGAGAACATCATCAAGAACCTTCTTGACATTTGTGTAGTCTACGTTCGAATGACGGTCCGGGTCGAAATACGTGGCCATGGAATATTTGGGGCTTAGGAGGATGAGCGTGCAATGTGTGTCACTACAAAAAACACGGAATGTTAAAAGAAAAATGATCGAAATCTAAGAATTCATATGTTACGGGGCGGTTGAGGGGAGGACTTACTCGGGAAAGTAAGGCACGAGGAAGTTATCCTTATCTCGGTTTGCCAGAATGACGCCTTCGAGGTAAGAACTCGTGACTTGCCAGTCCCCAGCGTTGCCCAAGATCTTGGCACGCATGTAGAAGGGGTCGACTATCACGATGTCCGGGGTCTTGTCGCGAATGATCCGCATCTCCATACTCAGCGAAAATAGCCGAACAAAGGTGTAGTGCAGCGGAAGAAGGTTCAACATAGCGTAGATGTCATCAAACCGCAGGACGATCGTACCCCCGATGGAGTTATCCACAAAGCCCGTGCCCTCTGGCACCCTGGCCGCAAAAACCGGGTATGCCACATCCTTCTCTCTGAGACGCCGCTTCTCCAAAGAAAGAACACTGTCATGCAGACTCCGCATAGCACCGGTTGCAGCATCGAGCATATTTCTCGGTAGCATCGGCCTACCCGCCACATGCACCCTCCTCATTACATCCTCAGGTGAAGGTGGCCCGTCCTGAGCACGGATCGTACTCGGTGCCGGCTGGCTCGCATCCTTGTTAGTCTTTCTTTTGCGTGCCTTCTTCTTCTCCTGTAATGGGACCGAGTTCTGCTCACAGACCGCCTTCTTGAGTGTGTTGGGGCTGATAATAGTTCGCACCTCACCTCTCTGAGGCTCGGTGAAGTCGGCAGCTGGAGGCGTCTCCTGAGAACTGAACGGCAGACGACGCCTGTTGCAACTTGGTTTCTCCGCGGTACCAGCTAGATCGTGCACGTCTTTTGTAGGGTTGGGTTCTTGAGAAGGAGGCCCCATGAAGTCGCCCCGTACCCATGATCGGCAAAGTACTGATCGACGTTGGCAAATGTATCGTCGTCATCGTCGTTCTGATCCTGTGCCATATGCATGTTTGGATCCAGTGGCATAGGGATGTCCGGCACCGTTGCGGCGGTCTTGCCATGGGGCCAACTTGGCGCCGGCACGACTGGCGGTGTTGTCTTTTGGGTGGTGTCCCCCGCCCCCAAACGAATCTGGCTCTTCAGTCAAAGCAGGGGCCAGCTCAGGCAGGCGCTGAGGGTCATCACGTCATCATCGTCAGCCCCGACGGGTCGAATCGGAGGTAACAACTCGTTGTAGCCTGGCAGCACTCGAACCAGTTGAACCCTAAACAAGTTGGGTGGCATATGGGTACCGTGGAACACGGGGTTACCCGTTTGAACGATTTTGCCCTTGGCGACATCGACCAACTCGTTGTTCACGAAGTGCAGGAGAGTGCACGGAACGTTGGCGGCGCCCTACGAAAACATGTAGGGCGTCAGGGATGCCCAGTCAAAGACAAGGAGATGAAGTCCTCGGCCGAGAGAGGCTTAATTAGTTACCGTGATGATGGCGTCGAGCTCGGCTAATGTCGAGGCACCGCCAACGGCGGGCGTGCAGTTGACGGAGGGGCCGCTTGCTGCAGAGGTGTCGGCCGGCATACACCCGAGTGCATTAAGCTCCCGTGTCGGCGTCGGAGACACCAATGCCGCCTCCGGCGGAGACACCAATGGCCCCGCCATCGCGTTCTGCGAGTTGCAGGCCGTGAAGCTGGGAATCGGGGGCGGCCCCTGTTGGCCGCCCGCAATCCACGCGTGCAACCCCTCGATCAAGGTAGGCACAATGGCGGTGATCGTCGCTCCGAGTTGTTCTTGCACTTGCTCTTGGACAATCTCCGGAATCCGCGCCACCTGTGCCTTGAGTTCTTGAACCTCGCGCGCCTGGCTTTCCGAGCTGGTCTTTTTCTCCTTTCACCCACTAGCGTTATAGTATGACGACCATTTTGTCGACAAACCTTTGCCGGCCACACGACCAGCTGACGTCGGCTTACTGAGCTTATCCTTTTTCTTCATTACATTCAACGCCCTATTTAGAGTGGTGTCCCAAGGGTTGCTCTTAGTTGACCCCGCGCTACTGCTTTCAGTCGCATGCGGAAGGAATGTGAACCATTTAGAAATTTGGCTTCATTAATTAGAATGCAACCATATGGAGCTAATTACGCGGGGGTGTATTCCTTACCAGAACAAGCTCAAGCGCCCTGGTCTTCGGATCCGTGGTAAGCTCCTTTGTTTTCGGGTCCTTCTTGTATCGGGCCCTGACAAAGTTCCTGGTCTGCTTGTCACCGTATTTATCGAAGAGGGGTGGTAGGCCTTGCTCGGCACGGTCCGCCTCCTCCTTGTCCCATATAGGCTCCGCCACTCTGTAACCGCCGGGCCTGAGTGTGTGTTCCCCTAAGTTTAGCTCCCGCATTTCTTTCCCCCACTGACTTGATTCGGAGGTTGCGGTGCTCGAGCACTTGATCTTGAAGTCGTTGTAGTCATCTTCGGTGATCGAAGGATTTTTCTCCTTGATCTTCTCATAACTCTCACCTTTCTCGATCATTCTCTTCACCGTGCTTTTCCAAGTAGACAGGGTCGTGCTCATCCTCGTGAGGGCGGTATTGTTCACTTTATTCCCTTTGAGGCTTGTGTTTTCAAATTCAGCGGGGAACTTGTATCGTTCGTGCATCTTCATGAAGAGGAGGTTGCGCAAATTCCCTCGGTCAGGATGCCTCGGGTTCTCGGTGTTGATCGAGACGGTGCTCCGGAGTATGCACCCGAGCTGAAGCGAGTACCCCTTGACTATTCGTTCGGGCGCCGTTGGATTCCCGTCGGAGTCCACTTCAGTAAATTCCTCCTTGAGGGTGCGGAGCACGGTCGGGCGCCAGTCCTTCCGTTGCCTCTTCGGTTGGCTGCCATCTGTGCGTGCGCCGCCATCATCAGTGGTGGCATCCTCGGCGGCACCATCAGTGGTGGCATCCTCGGCGGCACCATCAGTGGGGTCATCCTCGGCGGTACCATCAGTGGTCTCAGGATCGGTGGGGAAGGCGGCGTCCTCATACAAGTAAGGTTGTTCCTCCATTTCCTGGGACAGCTCCCAGAATGCCTTGCCGCCCGAACCCCCGGCCTCATCGTTGTTGGCCATGTTTCTCTCTAAATAGGAAAAAAGTTTGGTCAAAAAGTTGGTTATTGTCAAGGAACAAGATCATGGTCTCATCATTTAGGGTTTGTCGACACTGAGGCATCCTAAAAGCTAAGCTTTTATCATTGAGGGTTTTTCGACGCCGAGGCACCCTAAAAGCCTAAGCTTTCATCATTTCGGTTTTTATCGACACCGAGGCACCCTAAAAGCCAAGGTTTTATAATTTATGGTTTGTCGACACCGAGGCATCCTAAAAGCTAAGCTGGGAAGGAGAATTCTAAGTTGGGCCTAATCACTTGGCTCTATTGCCGCCTATGGTTTAATGCAGCTAGAATAAAGGGGCAATTGATCCTACTTAATTAACTACTAAGATACCCCGGCCCATGCATTAGTCACAAGTACCCCATATGTCCTATTTTTAGCAAAGTCATGCTAAAATTCACGGAAAATTTCAGCATGACCTTTGCTGAAAATAGGACATATGGAGTACCCGAATTTGCCGGAACGGAAGTTAATCGACATTCCAGCAAACTCAAGGGCCTCTCGGGTGGACAAGGCAAAATCATTATCCCAGGTGGACAAGGCAATGTGCTACTTGCTTAAATCTCTGTCCAATGCTATTTACAAGACAAACAATAGGTGGCAAAGCCCAGTGTTAAAAAAAGGCCTCCATCACAACATGGAAAATGCATTGGCATGTGAAGAGGTGAAACAATATATGCATCTCCAAGCAGTATCATTCAACATTTTGGACAAACCACTACAAGCAATACTGGATCAGATACAAGAAGAATGTGAGAAAATGCAAACAAATACTAACATATTGAGGTGTTTAACTTGTGGTGCTCTCTGTGCTATTAACATTCCAAGTCAAAACCTTTTCTGGTTAGTAAGTGTTTCTTGAGCATATGTATGTAGTAAGTGTTTCTGCTCTCAGTGTTTCAGAATTGTTGTTAGACCACCTTTCAACCATCGTAGTGAGATCTAACTGTTCAGTATGTTGTTGTTATAGTAATTATTGATGATCATGGCTAGAAAAATTTCAATGTCAAGCTGTATCAGTGTACTGAAGCTGAAACTAGTTAACTGTATCAAGTATATGTATGAAGATGACATATAGACGAGCTCTTTCATGTGCTTGCAGTTACATCAACAGCTTTTTGTGTCTTTTGACAGTACCACATTGATAGAAGTATCACTGTCAGAAGAAGGGGGTTTTAGTTTGAACCAAAGACAACAATTCAAGCCAACTGTTGTAGGTATGTTCATCTACACATCTCATAAATAATAGCTTTAAAACAACACCAACCCAGACCTAGGCAACAGTGGCATCTTGTTGCTGGAAGATCCCAAAACAGAAGGCAATGTTTTGCCATTATCTAGTTTCCACTTATAAAAATTCTTAGCAGTAGCAAAAGCCTAAGAGATACTTTTCCAAAGAGCAACTTGCTATCTAAAATAGTGCTAGAATGTAAACTAGAGCAGCAAGCAAGGAGCAGTAGCATTTAGCACTATTGTAGATGCAGTAACAACAGCTACTAGCACATCGAAATTTCACACAACAGTAGTAAAACAGTAATGGTAGTGTCAACGTAGTACTATAGCAATAATTAATGCAGTACTACTTCAGACTATCGAAATCTTAGCATTAATGCAGCAACAGAAACACATCACTTTTTATCTGAAAAGCTATGAGGGTAACTGTGATAATTTTGCCGGAATTTGATCCAAAGGTGACTGACGAGTGCTGGACAAACATCGTATGCAAATTCATCATACATGTAGCACTTCTATCTTGTTTTATCCAGCCAAGCACACCGGGAGGCAGGTTTCATACTTTTAGGTAACAGCAATCCATGGATGATTGTAGACTGTAGCGCAAGTGATTGTCTGATTGGCTATTCATCGACGGGGTTGCAGCTACACAACTATTCTACAAGCTAGCAATCAGAGAAGCTAAAGACGCTACACGCTGAACCATCACACCCGACCAATGCAGCCTTTTTGCGAAATTCCATGAATCTAAGGCACGAGGAAGGGGGGAAAAAGAGGATTATATGAGTTACCGGAGGAAGGGGAGACGGCGGGTGGAGAGAGCGCAACCCTCTACGGCTCCCAGGCCGAGGAAGAGGAGAGCCCCCGCGAGCGGCGGTCGACGGGGAGGAGGCGGCGGTGGTGGGGGCGAATAGGGCTTAGTTTCTGTTGCGGCGGTGTCGAGGGCGTCGGGAGCGCGGGCGTCGGGGGAGGACGTCGGGGGCGTCGGGGGCGGCGGCGCACGTAGGGGCGACGGCGTCGTAGGGGCGGCGGCGTCGTGGGTCTGGGGTGCGAGAGGGAGAAGTGGAACTGGCGAGAGGGAGGGACGGGCGACAGCTATAGGGGGAAGATTACTAATGGCGCACCCCCTAGCGGTGCGGCATTAGAATGTTTTTTTGATACCAAGGGCGCACCAGCCAGAGATGCGCCATTAGATTTTTTTTTAATACCAATGGCGCACCAGCCAGCGATGCGCCATAAGTAATTATTTTTTATAAAAACATTAATAATTTTTTATTTGAAAATATTTATGAATATAAAAAAATATCATGAATATGAATATGAATATGAAATAATTTTTTTTAAAAACAGTAATAATTTTTTTAAAAATATCATCAGATTTTTTTATTTGAAAATATTTATGAATATAAAAAAATATCATCAAATTTGTTATTTGAAAATACCATCAAATTTGTTATTTGAAAATATAATCAAATTTGTTTTTTGAAAATATAAT
>LR738712.1:185672151-185884636 GCA_902687465.1 Secale cereale | reverse complement strand
GAGGGTGCGGGGGGTGCTCGTTGGCGAGGGGGATCTGGCAAGGGAAATCTGGCGAGGGGGGATAACGATCGAGATGGAGGGGGATCGAGATCAAGGGTTCTCATGAATTCAAAAAGTGCCCATGAAATTTAAAAATATTCATGATAGTTCAAAAAGTGCCCATGAAATACAATCGAGAAATGAAGGCTACGATTTAAATACAATATCTTAGCTAGCTATCTGTTCACAATCTTCTTGCCCTTCTTTTTCGCAAATGGAGTTCTTCTGTCGAACGGACGTCCTTTAGGTAGGGTGGTCCTGCTTCTTCTTGTGGTGTATGCTGCTACTTCATCATCGTCGTCATGATCGATCCTCGGGTCGCCGTACTTGTCGAAGTCTTGCTCATTGGCTACTCCATCCATTCCGATGATCTTCCTTTTGCCTCTCCTCACGACAACAAGACTGGGCTTTGACAGGTCGGTAATGAAGAAGCATTGGTCAACTTGGGAAGCCAGTACCCATGGCTCATTTTTCGCGGTGACGTTTGCGCCCGCGGTCTTGGATTTGGCTTCGGGTATAACCATGGTGGTGAAATACCGGTCTTCTTTTAGGACGCTCTTGGCCCATCTGACATGGAACATCGGGACCTTCTCTCCAGCGTAGCTCAGCCCCCAGATCTCCTCGATCCTTCCATAGTATCTGTCCTTGTCGTTACCGGTGTAGGATTCCATCGTTACCCCAGAGTTCTGATAACCATCGCTCTTCATGTCCTTGGCCTCGGTGTAGAATGTGTAGCCGTTGATATCGTACGCCTCATAGGTCATCAGGTTGTGCTCGGCGCCCTGTGACAAGGCGAATATGAGTTGTTCTTCCGCGGAAGAATCCTCTTGTAAAGGGTACGACAGAAGCTTCTGCTTGAACCAACGCGTGAAACATGAGTTGTGCTCTTTGATTATATCTCCATCCGTCCTCTGTTGGCCTCGGTCATTGTACGTCTTCTCAATAAAGGTTTTGTGCTCTACCACCCAAGGATCGACCACGTCTATGTGTTGTAGCGCGACTAAGTTTGCTCTTTCAAAGTCGGCGAGTCGACCCTCGAAGTCGACATGCATTTCACGGCGACCCTCATGGTGACTCCATCCAGCGAGCCAGCCGAGGTGCGTGTTGACGGGCAGACCAACGGGGTTCTCGATGCCTAGATAATTCGTGCAGTAGGAGATGCACTCTTCGGTCAGAAAGCCCCTGGCTATGCTTCCCTCTGGACATGACATGTTGCGAACGTATCCTTTGATGAAACCATTCATCCTTTCGAACGGCATCATGATGTGCAGGAACGTCGGCCCGAGTTGGATGATATCGTCCACGATATGGACCAGCAGATGCACCATAACGTCGAAGAATGCGGGCGAGAAGTACATCTCAAGCTCACATAGTATCACCACGATCTCTTCCTGTAGCCTTCTGAGTTGCCTCACGCCAACCGACTTCCGAGAGATGACGTCGAAAAAGTTGCATAGGCCAAATAGTGTTTCACGGACGTGCGCGTCCATGATCCCACGGATTGCAACTGGAAGTATCTGCGTCATCAGCACATGACAGTCGTGAGACTTCATCCTGCTGAACTTCAGCTTCGCTGGGTCTAGGTATCTGCTTATCTTCCCCGCGTAACCGTAAGGAAGTTTTACTCCTACGAGGCAGGTGAAAAACTGCTCGATCTCCTCCTGACTTAGAGTGAAGCACGCGGGAGGGTAGTCATTTCCGGTCTTCTTGGCATTTTTGCCTTTGCGACGACTTTCCGTGTCCTGCTTTGCCTCATCATCATCATCATCATCATCATCATATATAGCGTGAAGCTCCTGCCTGATGCCCATTGATTTCAAGTCTGCCCTTGCTTTCGGCCCATCTTTGGTCCTCTCTGGCATGTTGAGCAGGGTACCAAGCAGACTCTCGCACATGTTCTTCGTGATATGCATGACATCAAGGCTGTGAGGCACACGGTGGATCTTCCAGTACGGCAAGTCCCAGAAAATAGACCTCGTTTTCCATACCTTCAGCAGCAGCTCTGGCGCCTTTCGCTTCTTTCCCGGCTCTGGCGCCTTTTTCTTCTTTCCCGGCAGTGGGCAATCTTTCCAATTTTCAACAGCTCGTCTATTTCCTCGCCGCTCCTCGTACGCGGGCATCCTCGGGGTTCGGTTTCACCATCGAACAGATCCTTGCGTTTTCTCGACAGGTCATCATCGTGAAGCCACCTTCGATGTCCCATGAACACGGTTTTCGAAGACCCGGGATCTCTATCTAGCTGGCGATACGTTGTGTCATCCATGCACCTGACGCATCCAGAAAATCCGTGGACCACCTGCCCCGCGACATATCCGTAACCGAGATAGTCGTGCACCGTCGTGAGCAGCGCGGCTCTCATAGGGAAATATTCTTTCTCTGCGGCAACCCACGTATTGGCTAGCGTTTTCCACAGCGTGTCAAGCTCCTCTTTTAGCAGCCCCAGATACAGATTGATGTCGTTCCCTGGTTGTTTTGGTCCTTCAATTAGCATACTCATGTGAATGTACTTCCTCTTCATGCACAACCAGGGGGAGGTTGTACATCAACACAAACACAGGCCAGGTGCTATGTGTGCTTCTCTGGCTGCCAAACGGATTGACTCCATCGGTGCTCGCGCCCAGCACGATGTTCCTTGGATCGTTCCCAAATTCTAGGTCTTCAAAGTTCAACGCTTGCCACTGGCTCGCATCCTTAGGGTGACTCAGCATCTTGTCTTTTTTATCTATCTCCGGATCATTTGCGTCATCTTCTCGCTTCTTCTCCTCCCTATCTGCGTGCCAACGCAGGAGCTTTGCTACCTTAGGGTCCGCGAAATACCGCTGCATACGAGGAGTGATCGGAAAGTACCACACCACTTTTCGAGGAGCTTTCTTCCTCTTCTTGTATCGAGTGACGCCGCACAACGGACATATGGTAGACTCCGCGTGCTCATCCCGATAAATGATGCAATTGTTCATGCACACATGGTATTTCATGTGCGGTAAATCCAGAGGACACACGATTTTCTTCGCCTCCTCGAAACTGGTCGGGCACTTGTTCCCCTTGGGAAGACGTTCGTGCCAGAATGACATGTTCTCGTCGAAGCATGCGTCGGTCATTTTGTGTTTTACCTTCATCTCCAGAGCCATGAGCGTTACTTTCAGGCGGGTATCCTCGGGCCTGCATCCTTCATACAATGGAGTAACCGCGTCTAACTCAAGTTGATCCATCTTGGCTTTCTCTCGGGCGGAAGCTCTTGCGTTATCCGTCTGGTTGAGAAGCAGCTCTTGAATATGAGGGTCCTCCACCCAGCCCATCGATGGTCCAACGTCGTCTGCTCCGCCGGCATCATCATCTTCATGATCATGCCCGTCGTCTGCTCCGGCATCTTCCTCATCATCATGTCTTGCATCTTCTACATGATGACTGTGTACAGCATCACCGTCGTGATCATCTCCTGGGGATTCTTCGTCTTCTCGCCCGCCCGAGCCGCGGTGGTTGTCTTGATGCCCTTCCTCATTTTTTGCCCGGCCCCCATGGACGACTTCGTAGTCATCTTCATCACCTTGCCACCGATAGCCATCCATGAAACCACGCAAGAGCAGGTAGTCCCGCACCTGCCCGGAATCCGGGTCCGCAATAAGGCTCTTCAGCTTGCATCTTCGACACGGACATCTTATCTCCGTCTCGTTCTTTTGAAGCATCTCGGCCTTCGTGGAGCTCAAAAACCTATTCATAATGCCTTCGGTCATTGTGCAGACCATGGTCGCCTGCGGGGTAGAGCAAAACGATATTTTAGAACAAAGATAAAATTTGGCATGACTTTCCCTAAAAATAGGACCAAAAAGAATGCTTAATGCGAAAATTCTCGCCGAAACGGAAATGAATCAACATTCTGGCAAAATATTGGCAACTATCGCATTTCAAATACTGGCACACCTCCAAACACAAACACATATGCAACACCACAAACATATGCAACACCACGAACATACATAGATCTAGCTAGGCCATAAAAAGTGCATGTGCACATTGTTGTAGGGAGAACAACATAAATATAGCTTCCCCCCTTACTTACCTATCAAAACAAGGTAATTTAACCACTTAATTTGAATGAATCTATGGTGGAAATGAGGTGAAAAAGAGAAGGCACCCGAGACAAGGAGGAGGTGGAGAGAATGAAGTGGGGAGAAAGTGAGTGTGGGTAGGAGTGGCTGTCCAAAATATCTTGTTGGTGCCCACTTACTAATGGCGCACCACCTCAAAATGCGCCATTAGTAATCCAGGTTACTAATGGCGCACCTTCTGCTGGTGCGTCATTAGTAGTTTTGCAAAAAAAAACATACTAATGGCGCACTGTGGAACAGTGCGCCATTAGTAGTTTTGCAAAAAAAAGAATAAAAAATATAATAAAAAAAACAACAGTAGTGGCGCACTCTCCGACTGGTGCGCCATTACTAGTTACAACTAGTAATGGCGCACTGTGTCTGGATGCGCCATTAGTATGTTTGGAAAAGGAAAAAAAAATTGATACTAATGGCGCACCCTCGGCCAGGTGCGCCATTAGTAGTTTCAACTCTAATGGCGTACCAGAAGGTGGTGCGCCATTAGTATATACTAATGGCGCACTGCTTGTCTGGTGCGCCATTAGTGTCAATCCCATCTATAGCCCTTTTTCTAGTAGTGCAAATACGATGTCAACTACATGATCATGCATGGCAATATGACAATGATGAAGCGTGTCATAATAAACGGAACATTGGAAAGTTGCATGGCAATATATCTCGGACTGGCTATGGAAATGCCATGATAGGTAGGTATGGTGGGTGTATGGTACCGGTGAAAGTTGTGCGTTACAAGAGAGGCTAGCAATGGTGGGAGGGTGAGAGTGTGTATAATCCATGGACTCACATTAGTCATAAAGAACTCATATACTTATTGCAAAAATCTACAAGTCATCAAAACAAAGTACTACACGCATGCTCCTAGGGGAAGGGTTGGTAAGATTTAACCATCGCGCGATCCCGACCTCCACACAAAGGATGACAATCAATAAATAAATCATGCTCCAACTTCATCACATAACGGTTCACCATACGTGCATGCTACGGGAATCACAAACTTTAACACAAGGGTTTCTCAAATTCACAATTACTACACTAGCATGACTCTAATATTACCATCCTCATATCTCAAAACAATCATCAAGTATCAAACTTCTCATAATATTCAATGCACTTTTATGAAAGTTTTTATTATTTCCATCTTGGATGCCTATCATATTAGGACTAATTTTATAACCAAAGCACATTACCATGCTGTTCTAAAATACTCTCAGAAATATATAAGTGAAGCATGAGAGATCAATAATTTCTACAAAATAAAACCACCACCATGCTCTAAAAGATACAAGTGAAGCACTAGAGCAAAACTATCTAGCTCAAAAGATATAAGTGAAGCACATAGAGTATTCTAATAAATTCCAAATCATGTGTATCTCTCTCAAAAAGGTGTGTACAGAAAGGATGATTGTGGTAAACTAAAAATCAAAAACTCAAATTATACATGACGCTCCAAGCAAAACACATATCATGTGGTGAATAAAAATATAGTCTCAAGTAAAGTTACCGATAGACGAAAGACGGAAGAGGGGATGCCTTCCCGGGGCATCCCCAAGCTTAGGCTTTTGGTTGTCCTTGAGTTTTCCCTTGGGGTGCCTTGGGAATCCCCAATCTTAGGCTCTTTCCACTCTTTGTTCCATAGTCCATCAAATCCTTCCTCAAAACTTGAAAACTTCACAACACAAAAATTAACCAAAAATCTCATGAGCTCCGTTAGTATAAGAAAGCAAACCACTACTCAAAGGTACTGTAATTAACTCATTCTTTGTTTATATTGGTGTTAAACCTACTGTATTCAAACTTCTCTACGATTCATACCCCCCGATACTACTCATAGATTCTTCAAACGAAGCAAACAACACACGAAAAACAGAATCTGTCGAAAACAGAATAGTCTGTAGCAATCTGTAACTTTCGAATACTTCTGTAACTCTAAAAAATTGAAATAAATTGGTGGATGTGAGGAATTTGTCTATTAATCATCTGCAAAAATAATCAACTAAAAATCACACTCCAGTAAAATATGGTAGCTAATCTCGTGAGCACTAAAGTTTCTGTTTTTTACAGCATGATCGCATAAACTTCACACAAGTATTCCCAAAGGTTCTACTTGGCACAAACACTAATTAAAACACAAAACCACATAGATGCAACATTTATTACTAAACGGAATTAAAAGCAAAGAAAATAAAATTTGGTTTGCTCCCAACAAGCGCTATCATTTAACGCCCCTAGCTAGGCATACATTTAGTGATGCTCTCATGAAAATCAAGAATTGAAGAACATGAAGAGCATCATAAAGCACATGGCAAACACATCTAAGTCTAACATGCTTCCTATGCATATGCATTTTATAGGAAAACAAATCAAGACAAGAAATATCTAGCACATGCAAGGAAGAAAAAGAAAGTAAGATCAATCTCAACATGAAGAGAGGTAATTTAGTAACATGAAGATTTCTACAACCATATTTTCCTCTCTCATAATAATTGCATGTAGGATCATAAGCAAATTCAATAATAAAACTATCACATAAAATATTCTCAACATGATCCACATGCATGCAAAACTGACACTCTTACAAAATAGTGGGATTATCATCAAATAAAGTCATGACCTCTCCAAACCCACTTTCAATATTATAACAAACATTATTATCAATCTCATATTCATCATGGGGCTTAAATAATTTATTAAGATCATAAGAAAAATCACCCCAATCATGATCATTGCAACAAGTAGTGGACATAGCAATACTAGCATCCCCAAGCTTAGGGTTTTGCATATCATTAACACAATCGACATTACTAGAATTTACAATAGTATCATTGCAATCATGTTTTTCATTAAAAGATCTATCGTGAATCACTTCATAATTTTCTTCTTTCAACACTTCATCACAATTTTTAGATTCACAAATTTCAAGCAAAACCACATAAAGATAATCTAGTGCACTAAACTCACTAGCAATTGGATGGACTATAGAAGATTTTTAGATTCACAAATTTTTAGATTCACAAATTTCAAGAAAAACCTCATAAAGATAATCTAGTGCACTAAACCTCTTAAAAAGATTAGCAAGTGGATGAGGATCCATAGAAAGATTTTCAGCAAGCGAAGATGCAAGCAAATAGAAGGGACATGGAAAAGGGCGAATAAAACGACAAAGGTGAAGTGGGGGAGAGGAAAACGAGAGGCAAATGGCAAATAATGTAATGCAAGGGATAAGTGTTTGTGATGGGTACTTGGTATATGACTTTTGCATAGATCTCCCCGGCAACGACGCCAGAAATTCTTCTTGCTACTTCTCGAGCTTGCGTTGTATTCCCTCGAAGAGGAAAGGGTGATGCAGCACAGTAGCGTAAGTATTTGCCTCAGTTTCTGTGAACCAAGGTATCAATCCAGTAGGAGACCACGCGCGAGTCCCTCGTACCTGCACAAACAAATTAGAACCTTGCAGCCAACATGATAAAAGGGGTTGTCAATCCCTTCTCGGTCACTTACAAAAGTGAGATCGGATAGATATGATAAGATAATATTTTTGGTATTTTTTGGTATATAGATTGAAAGTAAATAATACAAAGTAAATCAAATAGTTGATGGAAGATTAATATGATGAGAATAGACCCGGGGGCCACAGGTTTCACTAGTGGCTTCTCTCACGATAGCAGATTTCTACGGTGGGTGAACAAATTACTGTCGAGCAATTGATAGAAAAGCGCATAGTTATGAGAATATCTAGGCATGATCGTTGTATGTAGGCATCACGTCAGTGACAAGTAGACCGAAACGATTCTGCATCTACTACGATTACTCCACCCATCGATCGATATCCAGCATGCATCTAGAGTATTAAGTTCATAAGAACAGAGTAACGCCTTAAGCAAGATGACATGATGTAGAGGGATAAACTCAAGCAATATGATATAAACCCCATCTTTTTATCCTTGATGGCAACAATACAATACGTGCCTTGCTGCCCCTGCTGTCATTGGGAAAGGACACCGCAAGATTGAACCCAAAGCCAAGCACTTCTCACATTGCAAGAACTATAGATCTAGTAGGCCAAACCGAACCGATAATTCGAAGAGACTTGCAAGGATTATTAAATCATGCATAAAAGATTTTAGAAAAAAATCCAATATTTTTCATAGATAATCCTGATCATAAACCCACAATTCATCAAATCTCGACAAACACACAGCCAAAAGATTACATCGAATAGATCTCCTTGAAGATCGAGGAGAACTTGGTATTGCGATCCAAAGAGAGAGAAGAAGCCATCTAGCTAATAACTATGGACCCGAAGGTCTGTGGTAAACTACTCACAACTCATCAGAGAGGCTATGGTGTTGATGTAGAAGCCCTCCATGATGGATGCCCCCTCTGGTGGAGCTCTGGAACAGACCCCAAGATGGGATCTCACGGGTATAGAATGTTACGGTGGTGGAATTAGGGTTTCGTGGTGCTCCTCGATAGTTTCACGGTACGTAGGTATATATAGGAGGAAGAGGGGCGTCAGGGAAGCAACATGAGGCCCACGAGGGTGGGGGCGCGCCTACCCCCTGGGCGGGCGCCTGCCCTCGTGGCCGCCTCTCTCGCTTCCTAGCGTGTACTCCAAGTCTTCTATGTTGATATCGTTCCAAAAATAACTCTTCCGAAGGTTTCATTCCGTTTGGACTCCATTTGATATTCCGTTTCTTCGAAACACTAAAATAGGCAAAAAAAACAACAATTTGCATTGGGCCTTGGGTTAGTAGGTTAGTCCCAAAAATAATATAGAAGTGTATAATAAAGCCCATTAAACATCCAAAACAGAATATATACTTGGATGTAACAATCAAAAAATATAGATACGTTGGAGACGTATCAGCATACTTTTCCCACCAACGAGAACGACTTAGAGTTTCCAACACTTTCCTTGCTTGATATATCATAGGCGGTTCCCAAACATCAAATAAAGTTTATTCCTTTTTCCACCAAACTTTCACAAGCCATGGCTGACCGTATCCATGGGTGCCCTCCATACCAACACTTTCCAAGGAATTTATTATTTGATAGCATAAAGTAAATTATTTTTTATTTCGGGACTAGGCATCCCTAATACCTTTGCCTTACTCTCCTGCAATGATAAGTGAATAAACACTCATCGTGAGAATAACACATCTAGCAAGGAAAATATTAGCCACCCCTCACCGCCTCCCGAGAGGTACGAGCACACATAAGAGAAATTATTTTGAAAATTAGAGACGGCACATACAAATTTACTTAAAACAGCAAAGAATACCACATATAGGTAGGTATAGTGGACTCATATGGTAAAACTGGTTTAAAGGATTTTGGATGCACAAGTAGTGATCATACTTAGTGCAAAATGAAGGCTAGCAAAAGATTGGGAGCTCACGACCAACCAAGAAACAACTATTCTCATAAGCGAGCATTAAGCATAATTAACACCGAATAATGCACCACAAGTAGGATGTGATTTCATTGCATGACTATTGACTTTCGTGCTTGCATAGGGAATCACAAACCTTAACACCAATATTCTTACTAAAGCACATTTACTCATGAACATGACTCACATATCACTATCATCATATCTCAAAACTATTACAAGGAATCAAGTTTATTTTGTCCAATGATCTTCATGAAAGTTTTTATTATATCCTTCTTGGATATCTATCACTTTGGGACTAATTTTATGTGTTGCTTTTGATAAGCTCAAACAAATATAAGTGAAGAACATGCGCATAATATTTTCTTCTCTCAAAATAATCTAAGTGAAGAAAGAGATAATTTCTTCAAAAATGCTAACGCACACTGTGCTCAAAAAGATATAAGTGAAGCACTAGAGTGACGGCGCCAAAAAAAGAGCTTTGTCGACGGGATGTGAATGCCGCTTACCTAGCCTCCTTGGCAACTATTTGGGGGCTATATTTTATTTAAAACTTTCAGATCTAAAAATATAATTAAAACAGCAAGCAAAAACAAAATAGAATGACATTATAAGAATAGCAGAACTCATTTGACGAAGCAAAAACTTAGGCTCAACCAATACTAACCGATAATTGTTCAAGAAGAAAGGTGGGATGCCTACCGGGGCATCCCCAAGCTTAGATACTTGAGACTTCTTGAAATTTTATCTTGGGATGCCTTGGGCATCCCCAAGCTTGAGATTTTGTGTCTCCTGAATTCTTCTCATATCACCGTTTTCCTATACCTCAAAAGCTTCATCCACACAAATCTCAACAAGAACTCGTGAGATAAGTTAGCATAAACCAATGCAAAAACCTTATCATTCTCTACTGTAGCAAATCACTAAAATTATTATTCAACATTGCATACTAAATGCCTCTGCATATTTAATACCCCTATCCTCAAATAGAATCATTAAACACGCAAACATATGCAAACAATGCAAACATAACAGCAATCTGTCAAAACAGTATGGTCTATAAAGAAAGCAACATGATCCATACTTCCCTAACTCAAATTTCTTTTTTTAAATAACATGCTGTAGGAAATTTATCATAGCTTGATGTGCAGAAAGTTTCAAACTTTTATCACATTCTGACTTTTCTCGGGAATTTTTACAACAGTGACAAACTTTCTGTTTTCAAACAACAACATATAGAATTGCAAAATAAGCATGGTAAAGGCTACCAATGCCAATTTTATTGAAACAAAAGATGTAAAACATTATTCTAAAATAACACCAAGAAATTTCTAACAAAATAAAATGACACTCCAAGCAAAACTCGTATCATGTGATGAATAAAAATATAGCTTCAAGTGAGGTTACTGATAATGTTGGAGACGAAAGAGGGGATGCCTTTCGGGGCATCCCCAAGCTTAGTTGCTTGGTTGTTACTTGAATATTACCTTGGGTGCCTTGAGCATCCCCAAGCTTAGGATCTTGCCACTCCTTATTCTCCTCATATTGACATCTCACCCAAAACTTGAAAACTTCAATCACACAGAACTTAACAAAACTTCGTGAGATGGGTTAGAATGATAAAACAAATCATTCACTTTGGGTACTGTCAAAGACAAGATTCATAATTTTTCTCACACAATGCTTAATGTAGAATATCATTTCTACAATTTATATTGATCAATATAAGCCATAGAAACTATAAAACAAGCAAACTATGCATTGAAAACAGAATCTGTCAAAAACAGAACAGTCTGTAATGATCCGGATATTCACCATACTTCTGCAACTCTAACAATCTTGAGAAAATAGGACCACGTGAACAATTTTTATATTAATCTTCTGCAAAAAGAATCAACTCAAAAGAACTCTTCTGTTAAAAATAAGATTTTTTCGTGAGCACAAAAGTTTCTGTTTTTCAGCAACGTCAAATCTACTATAACCCAACATGATCCTAAGGCTTTGCTTGGCACTTTATTAAATAAAATATAAAACATGATTACTACAGTATCTTAACCATGTGAACACACAAAAACAGTAGGTATAAGTGTTGGGTTGTCACCCAACAAGCGATTTTCTTTAATGCCTTTTTGGTAGGCAAGATGATTTCAATGATACTCATATAAAAGATAAGAATTGTAACATGAAAGAGAGCGTCATGAATCACATGGCAAGCGCATTTAAGACTAACCCACTTCCTATGCATAGGGATTTTGTGAGCAAACAATATATGGGAGCAAGAATCAACTAGCATAGGAAGGAAAAACAAGCAAAACTTCAAAACTTTCAACACATAGAGAGGAAACTTGATAATATTGCAATACCTACAAGCATATGTTCCTCTCTTATAGTAATTTTCAGTAACATCATGAATGAATTCAACAATATAGCCATCATAAAAAGCATTCTTTTCATGATCCACAAGCATAGACATTTTATTACTTTCCACATAAGCAAATTTATTCTGGTGAATAGTAGTGGGAGCAAACTCAACAAAATAACTATCATGAGACACTTGATTGGCATAATCAATTTGAGCATTAAAATCATGATGAAAAGTTTCATGGTTGGCATTATTCTCTATATCATAGATGTCATCATCATAATCATTATTAATAGGAGGCATGATACCATTATAACAAATTTGCAAATCAAATCTCGGGGGACTAAAAATATCATCTTCATCAAACATAGCATCCCAAAGCTTATGGCTTTGCATATCATTAGCATCATGGATATTCAAAGAATTCATACTAACAACATTACAATCATGCTCATCATTTATGCCAAAAAAATTATTTAATTCTTCTTCTATAAATTGAGCACAATTTTCTTTTCCATCGTTCTCATGAAAGACATTATAAAGATAAATAATATGATGCAAACTTACTTTTATTTTTTCTTTTCTTTTACAAAACCAAACTAGTGATAAAACAAGAAACTAAAAGATCTAATTGCAAGATCTAAAGATATACCTTCAAGCACTCACCTCCCCGTCAACGGCGCCAGAAAAGAGCTTGATGTCTACTACACAACTTGTTCTTGTAGACCCGTGTTGGGCCTCCAAGCGCAGAGTTTTGTAGGACAGTAGGAAATTTTCCTCAAGTTGATGACGTAAGGTTTATCAATCCGTGGGAGGTGTAGGATGAAGATGGTCTCTCTCCAACAACCCTGGAACCAAATCATAAAAAGTCTCTTGTATCCCCAACACACCAAATACAATGGGAATTTGTATAGGTGCACTAGTTCGGCAAAGAGATGGTGATACAAGTGTAATATGGACAGTAGATATTGATTTTTGTAATAGTAACAATAAAAAACAGCAAGGTAGAAAGTAACAAAAGTGAGCACAAACAGTATTTCAATGCTTGAAAATGAGGCCTAGGGTCCGTACTTTTACTAGTGAAATCTCTAAATAATACTAATATAATTGGATCACTTAACCATCCCTCAACGTGGGATGAAGAATCACTCAAAAGTTCCTATCTAGTGGAGAACATAAGAGGAATTGTTTGTAGCTATTCTTTCTGATTGATCTATCCAAGAGTTCATACTAAAATAACACCAAGTTATTGTTTCTGATCAATCTATCTAGAGTTCATACTAAAATAAGATAAGTTATTATTTCCGATCGATCTATCAAGAGTTCGTACTAAAATAACACCAAAACAAATTCTTATTCATAATACTCAATCCAACACAAAGAACCTCAAAGAGTGCCCCAAGATTTCTACTGGAGAAACAAAGACAAGAACGTGCATCAATCGCTATGCATAGATTACCCAATGGCACCTCAGGAATCCGCGAGTTGAGGGCCAAAACATATATCAAGTGAATCAATACGATACCCCATTGTCACCACAAGTATTCAATTGCAAGATATATATCAAGTGTTCTCAAATCCATAAAAGTATTCAATCCGATAACAATGAAATCTCAAAGGGAAAACTCAATTCATCACAACAAGATAGAGACGGGAAAACACCATATGATCCGAGTATATTAACAAAGCTCGTGATACATCAAGATTGTGCATCTCAAGAACATAAGAGAGAGAGATTTAAACATATAGCTACTGGTTCAAACCCTCAGCCTCGAGGGTGGACTACTCCCTCCTCATCACGGTGGCCGCCGGGATGATGAAGATGGCCACCGGTGATGGTTTCCCCCTCCGGTGGAGTGCTGGAAGGGCTCTAGATTGAATCTCGTGGACTACAGAGCCTTGCGATGGCGGAAATTCTGATCTAGGTTCACCCCGAAGGGTTTCATAATATTTGTAAATTTATAGGGCGAAGAAGGGGTGCGGGAGGCCACCGAGGTGGGAACAACCCACATAGGCGCGCCTGGGCTCCCAGGCACGGCCTAGTGGGTTGTGCCCCTCCCGGGACACGCGCCAGGTGCTGTTCTGGCCAATTGGTGGTCTTCTGGTCCATAAAAATCCATGAAAAGTTTCGCGGTGTTTGGACTCTGTTTGATATTGATTTCCTGCGATGTAAAAAACATGCAAAAAACAACAACTAGCACTTGGCACTATGTAAATAGGTTAGTCCCAAAAAATGATATAAAATGATTGTGAAACATCCAAGAATAGCAATATAACAGCATGGAACAATCAAAGATTATAGATACGTTGGAGACGTATCAAGGAACAATTTTGAAAAACATGGATGTACAGGAGAGTTGGGTTTCAATCATGTGGACCTGTGGGTTATGGGCCTACCATGTGGGTTAAAAGCAGGAAGGGTGCTAAAATTTTGCAATGTCAGGATAGCAAGGCAGGTCAGAGGATAGCATGTCAGTTATGTTGGCAACAATGTTGGTACCAGGGGCAAGGGGCGAAGAGAACCATTTTCCTGCTCGCAAGGCAAGGCGGACCAATAGGCAAAGTTCTCACCCATCGGTGGCTACCGGAATGTCATCAACAATAGTAACAAGGCCTTACTGACAGAGTTTGTACACCGAGGTGTTTACATAAGCAGGGAATTATCACTGCTCAAATATGTTAGTTTACAAGAAAGGTTCAACGAAACAATGGAAATGAAAGTGTAGACTCGGACCAGTTATCGGCGTTCTCGATTGTCTAACAACTCAAAACCCATGGAAAATTTGAATCGGTGAGAAACAATAGTTGATGAAGAAGTCGTAAAAAGTTACGTAGTTCCGTGATATTCTCGAGATACCAGAGGGTAATACTCGAGGGTAGAGCATAATCGAGGTTGGGCAGGTGAAATGATATGAAGGGCTCAAGTACTACAACTTTTCTGAGAAATGAGATCAAAGAAGGACAATATGGCCAAAACTACGGTTGCAAAGGACCAAATATAGATACAAGAAGAACTTATCACAAGGGGGTTACTATTATTACGAGAAGCTTCCATGATAAGTTCTACATCGGGTCCATGGGCATGAAGAAAAACGTTCAAGGCCGACTCCCACTTCATCAATGCATAACCTTCCATTTACTTCTCGTATTCAAAGAAGTTGTACCGTTGAAATTTTACCTGGCAAAAAACCAGTAGAGTATAACTTGCATAACTTTTGAGTTCACATGGATTTAGGGAAGACATAGATTGAACCCATAGGGGCATCTTAGGAACATATACCACAAACTTCCCGAGTAAATAACTCAAGCCCGGAAGCAGAGTATGGTTGACAAGCACGGGGGATACAATTTACCAAAGGCATTATATATCTGAGGAAAGGCTCACAAGGTTATTGAATATGAAGGAAGCTGTCGGATAAAACTCAATAAAGGATCTGGTGGTTCACAAGGGATCTGATGTGAGCATCAGTACTCAACCAGAAGAAGAAAGAATGCAAGGATATCAGATTATAGAACCAACTAACTAATTCAAATCTCAAATGCAAAGGAATTATGATTCCCAAATCAAGGGATAAGAAGCAAACTCTCGGATCAAGAATGGATAAGTTGAATAGACTCGGGGCATAACCGATGGCAATCTGATTGGCCGAGAACCAACTCATGTTCGGGAAGACGTCTAAGCCGGTATGATAATTTATAAGGACCAACTAATGATTGCGACTATTCACAAACATATCAAATTGAAAGACTCAAGGTGATAATGACAAAGGACGTCAATGAATACTGCTAGGCATATGGAATTAACCAGAGTATATGTAGGTAAGACCTTCTAGGGCAATAAGAGACAGAGGTTCTCGAAAGCTCACACTGTATTACAAAGTACCTTATGAAACATAAGAATAACTAGGGTTGAGAAGATACTTGATAAGAGCGAGTAATTATCCGTAGGGTATTCATGTAGCAAAGAATTGCAAGGCAGTAGGCACAAAGTATCCTCGGAACAATAGAGAGAATTTCGGGGTATCCGGTAATAACAAGATCAATGGGGAATGATTGTATGAATGACAAATGTATGTAATTATCCATAGGGATTTATCGGCGGTAGGGAATTGCAACGGCGAAGAAACAAAAGGCTCGGGAAAACATCGAAGAGTATCTTCAGGATCTTCTGATGAAGTAGGCGATCATCTGTAATGAAGGGCTCTCCGGGATGAAGTGGTCACGAGATCCTAAAGTTAGAGTTAGAAAATCTTTATCTCGAATAGAAGAGATGTAATGCCCAGGATGGGACTATATCTCCTACGTGTCGAGGCACGACTTAAAGATATAAGCCCATTCTGGAATGATCGCAAGTTTGGTATCTTTGCACGACTCATGTAAAAGAGGGATTAAATTGCAAAAGGAGATAGTTGGCTTACACTCGCCACTTCACACAATACATTACATAAGCAAAAACATCATTCAAAACATCACAGCCCATCTAAGGGTAAGATCCAAAAGACAAGATACCAACAACATAAAACCACAGGTCGGGATCGAATCCTAGTAGAAACCACTACTGATCGTCGAAAACGTCACAAACATACGGCCACTCTTCATCGAGCTCCCAGTGAAGAACTTGAACCAGCTCCTGCATCTATCTCGGCTGAACCTGCATCTGGTGTTGTAGTATCTATGAGCCACGAGGACTCAGCAATCCCATAACCATGGGTATCAAGACTAGCAAAGCTTAATGGGTAGGAAGAGGTAAAGTGGTGAGGTTGCAGCAGTGGCTAAGCATAATATGGTGGCTAACTTACGAGTACCAGAATAAGATGAGCATCTACGCAAACGGTCGCAAAAGGTGATCGCTAAAGATCCTGAACTACATACGAGTCAAACATAACCCCACCGTGTTCTCTTCTCAAGTGAAAAGAGACAGTCACGGTTACTCACACAGTTGTGTGTTTTACTTCGGATCCTCTGTCAAGTTTTCTACAACCGGACATTAACAAATTCCAATCTGCCACATAACCGCGGGCACGGCTTTCGAAAGATCATAACCCTGCAGGGGTGTCCCAACTTAGCCCATCACAAGCTCTCATGATTAGCTGAAGCGATAAATATAATATCATCACTCCTTATCTTAGGGGAAAACCGATCAGGCTCGGCATCCCGGTGCACAAGACATTTCAACAATGGTAAAACAAGTCCAGCAAGACCTCCCGGCGTGCTGACACCCTGATAGTAGCCGCGCGTATCTCGTCTCAGGCCACGACCGGATGAGCACAGCGTATAGCGGCCAAACCCCAAGTTTCCAAGGGGGGGCGCCGCACATGACTCTATTTGGGACCAACACCATCAGCACTGGCCCCCCCTGTTATGTAGAATTAAGAACCCGGGGACATGACCCCCTATGCAATTAATTAATTATTTAAGTTGTTATTATGAGCAAATTAAAACCAAAGTTGGGCCTTGCTGGAGAAGTTTTATTCAAAGTCGAACTGTCAAGGGGTCCCCATCCACCCATCGTGTAAGGAACGCAAAATCAAGGAACATAATGCCGGTTTATCGGCGCCTAAGGTGACATGAGTGGAACAAAACACCGAGCAAAAGGCCAAGCCTTCCACCCATGCCCAGTATATAGGTGTGTTAATAATAATAATAGATATTGTGATATTCCAACAACAAGTTCCCTCCTGGAACGAACTTCATCTTCACCTGCAACTAACAACGCTATAAGAGGGGCTGAGCAAGCGGGTAACATAGCCAAACTGTGGTTTTGCTAGGAAGGTGTCAAAGGTTAGAGGTTTCATGGCAACAAGGAGAGGCTGACATAAAAGATGGGTAGCGCGACATGTAACGATAGCATCGAGACAACTAAGCATGGCAATGGTAGTAAAGGTATCCAAGGGTATGATCATCTTGCCTGGGATTCCGCAAGGGAGAAGAACGAATCCATGAAGTAGACGAAGAAGAAGTCTCACAACTCCGGAAGGAAACCGAAGCTAACAAGAGAACCAACCGAAAAGAAGCAAACAACACGGTAAACACACAATCATAAACATGGCATACGATGCACATCCAAGTATGATGCATGTCCGGTTTAAATATGCATGGCATGGCAATGTGCACAAACAACACTACCAGTTAAGTGGAGCTCAATATGCAACGAGTTGCATATTGACGAAACACCACATTTTAATTATTTAATTGACTCTCGTTTATTTACAAGACAAGATTAAATGTTCGTTAACATGGCGAGAGGTGAAGCATAATAAAACTACACTATTTAGACATTTTAAATGAGGCCGGAAATAACAACAACAAACTCCGGGAAAAACCCCATATGCATGTTTAGCAATTTTAAGCAACAACAATTCACACATGTTAATGTTGTTAACATGATGCGGATGACATGATCAAGTTTATGCAATTTAGTTAAACATTAACATGAAGAGATAAGGAGTATATGTCACCGTGGTGGAATGAAAAGGGTGCCACGGCAACGATCCGAAAATGATGCAACACAACATCTCGGTTCCGGTAACTCGTCGAGAGACCGGTGCAAAAGAGAAGGTGGCGTGAGCGAGTCGAACAAGATGAAAGGTGGGGTGATCCCGTCACCGGGTTCCCACGGGTCGGCGACGAGGCAACCGAGGAGCACGACAAAAGATGAAACGGGCACGATGCACACAAGGGTAACATCTCATACAACACACATTCCACGGGTCATCGTCTCGAGGTTATACCTTCGGAACGATCGTTCTCGGGGCGGATCAAGATCGTCGAGGGACGTAGAGGAAGTAGTGGTACACGGCCGTAGAGGAAGAAGTCGTTCACGTTATCATGTCGGGGTACTTGTCGCGGCATCGGACATCTTCGGGGCGACGGTAGTGGTACACGGTTCGTAGGCGTTCGGGTATCCGTAGATGTACTTGTTTCACCTCCGGGCGTAGTCGACCTTGGCGTTTCCGAAGGGGTACTTCCGTGTAGTCGAACTTGAAGGTCATCGGCGTCGTGGTACTTGGGGTCTTCGGACTTGCCGGTCTCGTTTTGCGACGGTAGTCGAACTTGGAGCTCGTTTTCCCGTAGATGTTCGGGTCGTCGTGGTACTTGGCGCTTCAAAACGTTCGTCGGTCCGATCTCGGTGTAGATGTACACGTCGTCGAGGTACTTGTCACAAGGTCGTCGTGGTACTTGCCGTAGGGGTACATGAGGGTCGTCGTTGACGTACGGGTACACGTTCCGTTCGTAGATGTACTTGGCGCATCCATCATTTTCCGGGGCGACGGTTGTGGTACTTGTTCATGAAGTCGTTCTAGTTCGTAGTTGTTCATGTTTGTAGCCGTTCGGGTCTTCCGTAGAGGTACTTGACGAAACTTGAGCGTAGGCGTACTTGCTGCTCCATAGGTAACTGCTGGACAAAAACAAGGCAACAAAAGCGGCAGCAAGGAAGCAAGGCAGCACGGTCTTAGCGGCGCCGGGAAATGGAGGCAGAGCAGCGCATCTCTGCTGCTAGGGGAGGCCGGCGACGGCGGTGAAGGAGAGGGGCGCGCAGGTGGTGGTGCTCGCGCTGGCAGCGGCCAGAGGCGGACGGCGGGGCGGCTCCTGGCTGGCCCTGGCTGCTCCGGCGATGGCAAGGTGCCACGGGGTCGGCCCCGGTGAGCTGCGGCCAGGAGAAACGCGGCTCCAAGGCAGGGGCGCTGCGAGAGAAGAGGCGCGGGGGCGCGGTGAGGAGGAGGCGTCGGCCTAGGCACGCCGGACGGCGAGGCTGGAAGGACGAGGCGCGGCAGGGAATGAGGCCCCGACCGCGGGCTCGGCGCTTGGGAATCGGGGCGAGGCACAGCAGGTGCTCCGGCGCCTGGCAAAGAGGGAGCTTGGCGTCGGGGGGAGAACGAGGGGTTCGGGCCTCTGGCTGCGAATGAGGGGAGAACGACCATGGCGAGGCGGGAGCGCTCGCTGGAGTGAGCGAGGGAGCTCGAGAGACGAGGCGAGAGGCTCACGGGCGAGGGAGTGTGGGCCTGGCGGCGCTGCGAGGGGAAAAGGAACGAGGGGGGATCGGGAGAGAGGAGAGGTGCGGTGCGCTAGGGTTGGGGAGGCTGGGCCTGGACGCCTAGCAGGCCGGCTGGTGGGAGGCTGAGGCCCATGGCCTAGGAGGGAGGTAAAAAGGCTGGGAGCCTAGATGGGCTGGGTCCTATCTACTGCTGTTTTCCAAAATAAAACAGAAAACAACAGAAGAAAGAAAAGAAAGGAGGTGGCTAGGGAAGAATTAGGACAAGAGGATATTTTCCCTGGACTCGCAAAAATGTCCACGGTCCACGAAAAATAGAAGAGGCAAGAATGCAAGAGATAAATTCGAACTCATTTGAATATGGTTCAAATGGATTTGAATAAGAATGGGGTATTGAAGAGTCCAAAAAATGTTGAGGTTTTTGGAGGACCCTCGATAAACGGAAAATGAAATATAGGGAGGTTTAGAAAGCAAGGAATTGAGAAGAAAAGGCATGGGGAAAATTATGCAAGTGTGTTGGGTGAATTCCAACAAATGGAATAATTGTTTATATAGCTCCCTAAATATTAGGAGGATATGTTATAAAGAGAAGTCATCCTTCCCTCGATTTAAATGGACCGAAGGTCCACACAATTTATTTAAGTTGAGATGCAAAAATAAATATGACATGATGGCATGATGACATGATGCAATGCAAAAATAAATAACACAAGCACAAATGAAACACACTGGAGAACCCGGAACATCTGGAATCTCTGGAATCTTCTGGGACGTCGGTCTTCGGGCGTCACAACTCTCCCACACTAACAGAGGATCTCGACCCGAGATCCCAGAGATGGCACCGGTAAAAACGGAAGAGGAAGAGGTAAAACAAAGTTGCTTCTTTGACAGACGAGTGAAACCAGGAACCTGAGAGGTTAAACAAGTTGAATAAAGAATACAATGGGGATGAACGAAGATGAAAACACTCCGTTAGAAAAGAGGAACAAGGAGCATAATGAGAACCTTGTAGGTTGAAAGACATGAAACAAGAGCTCACGGATGACGAAAAAATTTCAAAACCACTCCGGTTAACCAAGATTGAGAAGGAATAATAACGAAATAATTTGGACAACACTCCATCTGAAAATGGAAGGAATTAACAAGAACTTGCCAAGTTGGGATGATACTTGATGAAAACAACAACACATAGCCTCTGAAACAATTAAAAGAATGGCACAAGGGGTAAAAAGGATTCAGACAGCACTCCGGTTGAAAAGAGAGGCAAAACTAGATAAGATAACGGAACTTGAATGAAGAATACAATACTCCGGTTAAATAATAAACAAGGAAGAACATGATCTCGATAAAAACGAGATGATGGTTAAAGAGAGCAACATCACAATGCCTCCGGAATGAAAGAATAGCATATAAATCAACGAAAGAAATGAAAGGAGAAGAAAAATGACAACTTCTCTCAAAATTGAATTTGAAAGAGCATCCTTACGAAGGGTTGAACGGAGTTGTTGAAAAATCAACAATGAAAAGAATAAGCTCGTTGTGGACTTATGGAAAACATCACAAAATTATACGGTGACAACCGGCCACTGACGAGAACATTTAATTGGCTTGAGATCAACAAGGAGATGAAAAACTTATGTCGCCGGAATGATAAATGAAGAATTTGGGTCATTTATAAGCACCATAATAGCAACAATCCTTAGGCAAAGTTTTTAGGTGAAATACAACCCAAGATTACTCCAACGAAGAAATTGAATGGTTGGAAAGATCTCCTGAACAAACAAAATGATGGGTTTAACTATCCCATTCCTGACAACTTGTGAATCATGAAACATGAAGGAAAATTGTCAAAAATGGCATACCATCATCTCAACCAATAAGGTAGAAAGAATTGCACTTGGAAAGCATGATGAAGAATGCTTGAGCTCCAACAAGAATCTTGATGAAGACTTCGAGGATGAATTAAAACATGATGAACCACCATGAAAACTCCGGTAATGAAAGCATGAGAAGTGAAGGATG
Source organism: Secale cereale (assembly GCA_902687465.1). Classification (NCBI taxonomy): domain Eukaryota; kingdom Viridiplantae; phylum Streptophyta; class Magnoliopsida; order Poales; family Poaceae; genus Secale; species Secale cereale. The sequence goes on along the minus strand of LR738712.1, from coordinate 185,862,722 downwards.
AAAAGAATAAGATTCAAGGCTTGCGATGAATTAGATGGAGCTTTGAAATGATGTAATTGAAATAACTTGGAACTCCGGAAAACAAGATGAAAAACTTAGAACCAAGGATATGATATGATGAACAAGCTCCAGACAAAAGAATTAAATCACCTTGAAGGAATAAGAATAAGAATTATGTCATGCATCTCCTTCACCAATTTAAATTGATGACAACCAAAGGATTTGGTATACTACTTATTCTCGTTGGAAAAAATTAAAGAGAGATCTAGCACAACCTTGGATAAAACTTCAACAAAGCACCGGTAGAATTATGAAAAGAACAAATGAATTGATACGATAACAATGGAAGAGTAAACTTGAATGAACCACCGTAAGAATAGGGGGACGAACGAAGAGGCATCAATGAAGAATATTTGGAGGACGAAGTTGAAAACTGAGAACGAAGAAATCTTCTGAAGTGATGGCCTTCGGAGGATCACAAAGAAAAGAATTCATGAAATGCTTCGGACGGGTATAAAAGAATTCCTCACAATCTGAACAATAATGAGGATGGCATGAAGCTAGAACCACGAATCTTCAAGAGAACGGCCAAGATTTAAGAGAAACATTTCTCCGGTCTTCAAATGCTGAGAATGACAACGAGAACCACCTTAAAGAATTGCGAGATGCTCCAGAAGAATAAAAAGATGGAAGGTTTAACCAACCATGAAAAGAATTTGAAAATGATCTTGGAGAAGGACTGTGACTGATGGAATTCATTCTTATGTCACACTTTGAAAAGAATCTTAGAATAACTCCAGGAAAATTAAAAGAGTCAGGTAAGATCCTGGAAAAGACTTGTGGGTTAGGGCCCACTCAAAAGAAATCACCGTTGGAAAAGATTGCTTAAGAGATATTGCACCGGTTGAATTAAATGGCTTGAATAAGATAGCAATCCGCAAAATAGTTGAACGGGATAAGAATGGAATTATGAATCTTCAGCACTCCGGATATGAATAGCAAGAGGAGAATGATTAATTGGTGCACCGGAATAAGAAAGCATTGTGAAATGAGGAAAAAGGATAAGATCAACACCGAAATCTTGAATTACATCCACCGGCAGAATTTGAGAACAAAAGAATGATGAACTTGAAGCTCTTGAGCATCTTCACGATAAATCACCGGATAAGAACATTGAAGGAAATGAATGAAGAAGCCTCACATGAATAAAATGGATACTTCATTAAGAATTCCAGCTCCATAAGGAAAAGGGAGGGAGGGTGGGGAAAACAAAGACAACTTGGAATGAATGAAACAGACAAATCGTCAGATTTCTCAACGGCGTCCGTATGGAATAACTTGAAGAGAAGGCACACCGATTGGAAAGGAATTAACATGAAAATCTTGATGGTCAATAGGAATTAGCACTCCCATAGAAATATGAGAACACCGATTAGGAAAGGTATGGAATCAACATTTGACATCGAAGCAACTCGAATACCAGAATCAAAACAAAAACAAAGGATAGATATGTTTATGAAGAAGATTATGTTGCAACATATCTATCCGAACAGAGAATTGAACGAATGAATTTCCGCAGGTACATCAACTTGTCGAGAAGCCACTAGGGAGAACAAAAGGTAAATAAATAAGGAACAAGGAACAGATAGAACAAATAGAAGATAGAAGCTTCATTCCACATATTCGTGCTGAAAGCTCATGGAACGTGTTACAAAAGGGTTTTGCAATCCCCGGATCAGCATAGCCAAGGACCCTTTAAGATGCAACTCCCGATCGGAACAAGCCCATAAAACCACTTCACTCAATGTAGAACCCCGAACTTCATATAATGCATTCGTTGGAATAATGCCTAGAACTACTAGATGAACCCACCTATTAATTTCCGAAAGTTTCCAGTTATGCAATCAGGTGTTGGGGATACAGGGGAAGCACCGCGCACTCAACTCTAAACCTACATCCAGCTGTATCCATCCTTCAACACATAACCAGTTATCTCCGGAAACGGTTTACCTCGGACCTTCGAAACGCATCCACTATACAAGCAATGGCAATATTCCCGAACTACCTCCCCAGTACTGGGTGATGTCGGGGTTATCTTGCCACTAACCGCATAGGAGAGTTTTCGATGTCGGCCGTCTTAAGTATTCTAGAACTGATGCGATGGATTTGTGACGACAACACCTCGGAGCTCAAATCCCCGGGACACTGCCACAACCCCTAATGATAGGAGGCATCGAGAACAATGTTCTCGTCACAAAGACATCGAAACAATCCAAACAATACTCGCGAGATCCTAAAAAATTTTGGTGCATTTTTTGAAAGTATAAGAGGCAAGAGTAATCGTCAGGAGTCCTCACCAGAGTGAAAAGAGATGAGGAGCAAAAGAAATCCTACTCTCCAATATATATATAGGACTCAAAACATTTTCAGTGTGTGCCTAGACTCAACCGTCAACGATTTGATCAATCAGTGGGGGCTTCTAGGTCGGAGAAGGCTCTGAATACCAACTTGTAATGCCCAGGATGGGACTATATCTCCTACGTGTCGAGGCACGACTTAAAGATATAAGCCCATTCTGGAATGATCGCAAGTTTGGTATCTTTGCACGACTCATGTAAAAGAGGGATTAAATTGCAAAAGGAGATGGTTGGCTTACACTCGCCACTTCACACAATACATTACATAAGCAAAAACATCATTCAAAACATCACATCCCATCTAAGGGTAAGATCCAAAAGACAAGATACCAACAACATAAAACCACAGGTCGGGATCGAATCCTATTAGAAACCACTACTGATCGTCGAAAACGTCACAAACATACGGCCACTCTTCATCGAGCTCCCAGTGAAGAACTTGAACCAGCTCCTACATCTATCTCGGCTGAACCTGCATCTGGTGTTGTAGTATCTGTGAGCCGAGAGGACTCAGCGATCCCATAACCATGGGTATTAAGACTAAGAAAGCTTAATGGGTAGGAAGAGGTAAAGTGGTGAGGTTGCAGCAGCGGCTAAGCATAATATGGTGGCTAACTTACGAGTACCAGAATAAGATGAGCATCTACGCAAACGGTCGCAAAAGGTGATCGCTAAAGATCCTCAACTACATACGAGTCAAACATAACCCCACCGTGTTCTCTTCTCAAGTGAAAAGAGACAGTCACGGTTACTCACACAGTTGTGTGTTTTACTTCGGATCCTCTGTCAAGTTTTCTACAACCGGACATTAACAAATTCCAATCTGCCACATAATCGCGGGCACGGCTTTCGAAAGATCATAACCCTGCAGGGGTGTCCCAACTTAGCCCATCACAAGCTCTCACGATTAGCTGAAGCGATAAATATAATATCATCACTCCTTATCTTAGGGGAAAATCGATCAGGCTCGGCATCCCGGTGCACAAGACATTTCGACAATGGTAAAACAAGTCCAGCAAGACCTGCTGGCGTGCCGACACCCTGATAGTAGCCGCGCGTATCTCGTCTCAGGCCACGACCGGATGAGCATAGCGTACAACGGCCAAACCCCAAGTTTCCAAGGGGGGGCGCCGCACATGACTCTATTTGGGACCAACACCATCAGCACTGGCCCCCCCTGTTATGTAGAATTAAGAACCCGGGGACATGACCCCCTATGCAATTAATTAATTATTTAAGTTGTTATTATGAGCAAATTAAAACCAAAGTTTGGCCTTGCTGGAGGAGTTTTATTCAAAGTCGAACTGTCAAGGGGTCCCCATGCACCCATCGTGTAAGGAACGCAAAATCAAGGAACATAATGCCGGTTTATCGGCGCCTAAGGTGGCATGAGTGGAACAAAACACCGAGCAAAAGGCCAAGCCTTCCACCCATGCCCAGTATATAGGTGTGTTAATAATAATAATAGATATTGTGATATTCCAACAACAAGTTCCCTCCTGGAACTAACTTCATCTTCACCTGCAACTAACAACGCTATAAGAGGGGTTGAGCAAGCGGGTAACATAGCCAAACAGTGGTTTTGCTAGGAAGGTGTCAAAGGTTAGAGGTTTCATGGCAACAAGGAGAGGCTGACATAAAAGATGGGTAGCGCGACATGTAACGATAGCATCGAGACAACTAAGCATGGCAATGGTAGTAAAGGTATCCAAGGGTATGCTCATCTTGCCTGGGATTCCGCAAGGGAGAAGAACGGATCCATGAAGTAGACGAAGAAGAAGCCTCACAACTCCGGAACGAAACCGAAGCTAACAAGAGAAGCAACCGGAAATAAGCAAACAACACGGTAAACACACAATCATAAACATGGCATACGATGCACATCCAAGTATGATGCATGTCCGGTTTAAATATGCATGGCATGGCAATGTGCACAAACAACACTACAAATTAAGTGGAGCTCAATATGCAACGAGTTGCATATTGACGAAACACCACATTTTAATTATTTAATTGACTCTCGTTTATTTACAAGACAAGATTAAATGTTTGTTAACATGGCGAGAGGTGAAGCATAATAAAACTACACTATTTAGACATTTTAAATGAGGCCGGAAATAACAACAACAAACTCCGGGAAAAACCCCATATGCATGTTTAGCAATTTTAAGCAACAACAATTCACACATGTTAATGTTGTTAACATGATGCGGATGACATGATCAAGTTTATGCAATTTAGTTAAACATTAACATGAAGAGATAAGGAGTATATGTCACCGTGGTGGAATGAAAAGGGTGCCACGGCAACGATCGAAAATGATGCAACGCAACATCTCGGTTCCGGTAACTCGTTGAGAGACCGGTGGAAAAGAGAAGGTGGCGTGAGCGAGTCAAACAAGATGAAAGGTGGGGTGATCCCGTCACCGGGTTCCCACGGGTCGGCGACGGGGCAACCGAGGAGCACGACAAAAGATGAAACGGACACGGTGCACACAAGGGTAACATCTCATACAACACACATTCCACGGGTCATCGTCTCGAAGTTATACCTTCGGAACGATCGTTCTCGGGGCGGATCAAGATCGTCGAGGGACATAGAGGAAGTAGTGGTACAAGGCCGTAGAGGAAGAAGTCGTTCACATTATCGTGTCGGGTACTTGTCGCGACATCGGACATCTTCGGGGCGACGGTAGTGGTACACGGTTCGTAGGCGTTCGGGTATCCGTAGATGTACTTGTTTCACCTCCGGGCATAGTCGACCTTGGCGTTTCCGAAGGGGTACTTCCGTGTAGTCGAACTTGAAGGTCATCGGCGTCGTGGTACTTGGGGTCTTCGGACTTGCCGGTCTCGTTTTGCGACGGTAGTCGAACTTGGAGCTCGTTTTCCCGTAGATGTTCGGGTCGTCGTGGTACTTGGCGCTTCAAAACGTTCGTCGGTCCGATCTCGGTGTAGATGTACAGGTCGTCGAGGTACTTGTCACAAGGTCGTCGTGGTACTTGCCGTAGGGGTACATGACGGTCGTCGTTGACGTAGGGGTACACGTTCCGTTCGTAGATGTACTTGGCGCATCCATCGTTTTCAGAGGCGACGGTAGTGGTACTTGTTCATGAAGTCGTTCTCGTTCGTAGTTGTTCATGTTCGTAGCCGTTCGGGTCTTCCGTAGAGGTACTTGACGAAACTTGAGCGTAGGCGTACTTGCTGCTCCATAGGTAACTGCTGGACAAAAACAAGGCAACAAAAGCGGCAGCAAGGAGGCAAGGCAGCACGGTCTTAGCGGCGCCGAGAAACGGAGGCAGAGCAGCGCATCTCTGCTGCTAGGGGAGGCCGGCGACGGCGGTGAAGGAGAGGGGCGCGCAGGTGGTGGTGCTCGCGCTGGCAGCGGCCAGAGGCGGACGGCGGGGCGGCTCCTGGCCGGCCCTGGCTGCTCCGATGACGGCAAGGTGCCACGGGGTCGGCCCCGGTGAGCTACGGCCAAGAGAAACGCGGCTCCAAGGGAGGGGCGCTGCAGGAGACGAGGCGCGTGGGCGCGGTGAGGAGGAGGCGTCGGCCTAGGCACGCCGGACGGCGAGGCTGGAAGGACGAGGCGCGGCAGGGAATGAGGCCCCGACCGCGGGCTCGGCGCTTGGGAATCGGGGCGAGGCACAGCAGGTGCTCCGGCGCCTGGCGAGGAGGGAGCTTGGCGTCGGGGGGAGAACGAGGGGTTCGGGCCTCTGGCTGCGAACGAGGGGAGAACGACCATGGCGAGGCGGGAGCGCTTGCTGGAGTGAGCGAGGGAGATCGAGAGACGAGGCGAGAGGCTCACGGGCGAGGGAGTGCGGGCCTGGCGGCGCTGCGAGGGGAAAAGGAATGAGGGGGGGATCGGGAGAGAGGAGAGGTGCGGTGCGCTAGGGTTGGGGAGGCTGGGCCTGGAGGCCTAGCAGGCCGGCTGGTGGGAGGCTGAGGCCCATGGCCTAGGAGGGAGGTAAAAAGGCTGGGAGCCCAGATGGGCTGGGTCCTCTCTACTGCTGTTTTCCAAAATAAAACATAAAACAACAGAAGAAAGAAAAGAAAGGAGGTGGCTAGGGAAGAATTAGGACAAGAGGATATTTTTGCTGGACTCGCAAAAATGTCCACGGTCCACGAAAAATAGAAGAGGCAAGAATGCAAGAGATAAATTCGAACTCATTTGAATATGGTTCAAATGGATTTGAATAAGAATGGGGTATTGAAGAGTCCAAAAAAATGTTGAGGTTTTTGGAGGACCCTCGATAAACGGAAAAAGAAATATAGGGTGGTTTGGAAAGCAAGGAATTGAGAAGAAAAGGCATGGGGAAAATTATGCAAGTGTGTTGGGTGAATTCCAACAAATGGAATATTTATTTATATAGCTCCCTAAATATTAGGAGGATATGTTATAAAGAGAAGTCATCCTTCCCTCGATTTAAATGGACCGAAGGTCCACACAATTTATTTAAGTTGAGATGCAAAAATAAATATGACATGATGGCATGATGACATGATGCAATGCAAAAATAAATAACACAAGCACAAATGAAACACACTGGAGAACCCGGAACATCTGGAATCTCTGGAATCTTCTGGGACGTCGGTCTTCGGGCGTCACAAGAGATATCAGAATCCTAGACTATAGACGAGGAATAAAAGATCCTAATACCACCCAATGGTGACGTGGGCCCGTAAGCCACACAACCATGTTAGTAAAATATTTTTTACTAAGACTAGACTCAACTTCGACCAAGGATTTGGAAAGGTGGTTCCTACAGGCAGTCGGCTCTGATACAACCTTGTGACACCCTCGATTTAACCGTACACTAATCATGCACGCAAATGTGTACGACCAAGATCAAGGACTCACGGGAACATATCAGAACACAACTCTAGACACAAATTGAAATAATACAAGCTTCATATTACAAGCCAGGGGTCTCGAGGAATCGAATACAAAATCTCGAACATACAAGAGTCAGCGGAAGCAACAATATCTGAGTACAGACATAAGTTAAGAAAGTTTTGCCTTAAGAAGGCTAGCACAAACATCAACGATCGAAGAGGCAAGGCCTCCTACGTGGGACCTCCTAACTACTCCTGGTCGTCGGCGGTCTCCACGTAGTAGTAGGCTCCGTCAGGGTAGTAGTAGTAGTCGACTGTGGTCGCATCTGGCTCCTGGGATCCGCCATCTGGTTGCAACAATCAGAATGAAGAAAGAAGGGGGAAATGGGGGAGCAAAGCAACCATGACTACTCATCCAAAGTACTCGCAAGCATCAGATCTAGACTAAGTATGCATCAGTATCAAAGGTATGAGCTGTATATGTGAACTGAACTGCATAATGCCAGAATAGAGGGAAAGTCCTAGCCTATCGAAGACTAGCATCTTCAAGCATCTTCTGGACCAAGATCAGGGACTCACAGTAAGATATCACAACACAACTCTAGACACAAATTGAAATAATACGGGCTTCATATTACAAGCCAGGGGCCTCAAGGGCTCAAATACATAAGCTCGAACATACAAGAGTCAGCGGAAGCAACAATATATGAGTACACACATAAGTTAAACAAGTTTTACCTTAAGAAGGCTAGCACAAACATCAACGATCGATGAGGGAAGGCCTCCTGCCTGCGACCTCCTAACAACTCCTGGTCGTCGGCGGTCTCCACATAGTAGTAGGCTCCATTGGGGGGTAGTAGTAGTCGACTGGGGTGGCATCTGGCTCCTGGGATCCGCCATCTAGTTGCAACAACCAGAAAGAAGAAAGAAGGGGGAGCAAAGCAACCATGAGTACTCATCCAAAGTACTCGCAAGCATCACATCAAGACTAAGTATGCATCAGTATCAACAGAATGAGTTGTATATGTGGACTGAACTACAGAATGCCAGAATAGAGGGAAAGGCCTATCCCAACGAAAACTAGCATATTCAAGCATCTTCTGAAAACCACCATCTTGCAGTAGTAGACGGGAGTAAAGAATATCATTCTATAATTAGCAAACATGTTGTATCAAATCCCTCACATATCTCAAGTATCCATTTCTAGTTGTAATAGATCAGGATACAAGTCTGAACGTCTATTACCGTGGACACGGATATTCGAATAGATAACTTCTCTGCAAGGGTGCACCACATTACCCTCACGCTCGATCATCTCTGGCCGGACACACTTTTCTGGTTCAATGCCTGGCGTTAGAAGATCAACACATCATAGCCCTACCTAGGCTCAACAGAGAGGTCTCCTCCGGTCTGCATCCTAAGCGAACTGTGGTCATGGGCCATCGCCCGTTGCATTCCGGGTCGTTGCACGCAAGGCGATCCAGGCCACCTCCACTAGGACGCCGACCAGGCCATGCCACAATGCTGACTGGACATCTGACAAAGATTCGACTGATACCACGACGCCGAGGCCCATAACTATTCTCATGTGGTGGTTAGTGCATAAAGGCTAGAGGCCAACTCAGATCAAATACCCAAACCATTACTGTATTAGGAGCTGAAGGAGATGAGCAGAGACTCACAATAATGTGAGACCGTCGCCCCGTCTCAAGGAAATATGGCAAGGGCTAGCCCAGCCCACTCAGGGGCGGCCTGCGTGCCCGGCCGTGCCTCGTAATTATCTCGAGGGTGCTCTCCGGGCCCGCCCGACTTTCACATCAACTCGCGGGTACCCCTCAGGGCTGACCCGACTTCAACAATGGTCTCAAGTAAAGTCAAGGTAACCGTGTGTCCAAACATCAAGGGGGAAACTCCGAGGAATCACCCTCGGTGGATTCCACTTGATGTAATCATCAAGGTGAACGTAGGAGGAATCACCCTCGAGGTTCACACTTGAGGGGCTGCACGACAGAGTCGTATCAGGAGTGGTGAAGGAGGAATCACCCTCGGTGACCACCACCGAATAGCTACACTACAGAGTTATCATCAGGAGTGCATTATGAGGTATCACCCTCGGCACACGATAGTAACTATGCAGTGTCGTACAACTAAGGGGGTGAAGTGATGTCAGGTGTCGGGCTCTGGTCGTCAATCACGTTGACCGAGTCGTCGATGATGAAGCAGGGGCAACAAGGACAAGGTGGGGGTCACTCACGGATCACTAACCAACCTATAGTAAGCAGTTTAGAATAAACATGTAGGTAACAATAACAGGTACAAAAGCAGGCTATGCATCCGAATAGGAGCAATCAATTATAGTAGCAAAATCTAATGCAAGCAAGAGAGAGAATGGAATGGGTGATATCGGGATGATCAAAGGGGGGGCTTGCGTGGAAGCTCCACTGAAAGGGAAGAAGGGTCGTCGTCAACATAGTCGATCACAACGGCATCAGCAATGGTCTCGGGGTCTACCGGAGAGAAGAGGGGGGGGGAACAATAAATACAGAGCAAACAAGTGCAATACAATGTATGACAAGACAATAAGCAGTGCTAGGGGTGTTCTAAAGCGGTGCTACACGAATTAATTTATATGACTATCCAAAGCTTTAAGCATTTTCTGAAATTATTAGAAATTAAAAGCAAATACTGCATCAGCATGACGTTAGCAGGATGTCATCAGTCAACATTGACCATTTGCTGGTCAAACTGACAGCCAAGGCCCGCTGTCATTGACTTACTCACCTAACCTTATTATTAACAGGATAATTAAGGGGAGGGGCCCACTAGCATAGGCACATTAGTGTAATTAGATTGACTAGTTAAGTTAATTAATAATCTATTAGTTAATTAATCAATTAGTTAAATTATATTATTTTTTAACTTTTTGTTTTTGTTTTTATGTTCTCCAGGGGCGGGGCCCGCTCGTAATGGACCCACGCGGCCTATCGGGCGTGGGCTAACGGGCGCTGGGTGCTGATACGTCCATTTTGCATCATGCTTTTATATTGGTATTTATTGCATTATGGGATGTTATTACACATTATGTCATAATACTTATGCATTTTGTCTCTTATTTTACAAGGTTTACATGAAGAGGGAGAATGCCGGCAGCTGGAATTCTGCGCTGGAAAAGGAGAAAATATTATAGACCTATTCTGCACAACTCCAAAAGTCATGAAACTCCACGAAAGTCAGTTTTGGAATATATTAGAAATATTGGGCGAAGAAAGCACCATAGTGGGGCCACCCACCGTCCACGAGGGTGGAGAGCACGCCTAGCCCCCTAGGCGCGCCCCTACCTCGCGGGCCACCTGGCAGCCCCCCTGATGCCATCTTCTGGTATAAGGTGTGTTCTGCCCTGGAAAATTCAGAAGGAAGCTTTCGGGATGAAGCGCCGCCGTCTCGAGGTAGAACCTTGGCAGAACCAATCTAGGGCTCCGATAGAGCTGTTATGCCGGGGAAACATCCCTCCAGGAGGGGGAAATCGTCACCATCGTCATCACCATCGATCTACTCATCGGAAGGGGGTCAATTTCCATCAACATCTTCACTAGCACCATCTCCTCTCAAACCCTAGTTCATCTCTTGTATCCGATCTTTGTCTCAAAACCTCAAATTGGTACATGTGGGTTGCTAGTAGTGTTGATTACTCCTTGTAGTTGATGCTAGGTGGTTTATTCGGTGGAAGATCATATGTTTAGATCCATTATGCACATTAATACACCTCTAATTATGAACATGAATATGATTTGCGAGTAGTTACGTTTGTTCCTGAGGACATGGGAGAAGTCTTGTTATAAGTAGTCATGTGAATTTGGTATTCGTTCGATATTTTGATGAGATGTATGTTATCTTTCTTCTAGTGGTGTCAAGTGAACGTCGACTACATAACACTTTACCATTGTGTGGGCCTAGAGGAAGTCATTGGGAAGTAATAAGTAGATGATAGGTTGCTAGAGTGACAGAAGCTTAACCACTAGTTTATGTGTTGCTTCGTAAGGGGCTGATTTGGATCCATATGTTTCATGCTATGGTTAGGTTTACCTTAATTCTTATTTCGTAGTTGCGGATGCTTGCGAGAGGGGTTAATCATAAGTGGGATGCTTGTCCAAGGAAGGGCAGTACCCAAGCACCGGTCCACCCACATATCAAATTATAAAAGTAACGAACGTGAATCATATGAGCATGATGAAAACTAGCTTCATGATAATTCCCATGTGTCCTCGGGGGTGCTTTTCCTTATATAAGAGTTTGTCCAGGCTTGTCCTTTGCTACAAAAAGGATTGGGCCATCATGCTGCAACTTATTTAATTTTATTACTTGTTACTCATTACAAATTATATTATCACAAAATTATCTGTCACCGATAATTTCAGTGCTTGCACAGAATACCTTACTGAAAATTGCCTATCATTTCCTTTTGCTCCTCGTTGGGTTCGACACTCTTACTTATCAAAAAGACTATGATAGATCCCCTATACTTGTGGGTCATCAAGAATCTTTTCTGGTGCCGTTGCCGGGGAGTGAAGCGCCTTTGGTAGGTGGAATTTGGTAAGGAAAAATTTATATAGTGTGCTGAAATTTACTGTCACTTGTTACTATGAAACATAATCCTTTGAGAGGCTTGTTCGGGGTATCTTCACCCTAACCAGTAGAGCAAAGAGTTGCTCCTCAACCTACTGAAAATGTTTACTTTGAAATTCCTTCGGGTATGATAGAGAAACTGCTAGCTAATCCTTTTATAGGAGATGGAACCTTGCATGCCGATTTGCACCTAATCTATGTGGATGAAGTTTGTAGATTATTTAAGCTTGCAGGTATGCCCGAGAATGTTATCAAGAAGAAGGTCTTCCCTTTATCTTTTAACGGAGAGGCATTGACATGGTTTAGGATATGCGATGATATTGGATCATGGAACTACAACCGATTGAAATTGGAATTTCATCAAAAGTTTTATCCTATGCATCAGGTTCATCATGATCGTAATTATATATATAATTTTTGTCCTCACGAAAAAGAAATTATCGCTCAAGCTTGGGGGAGGCTTAAGTCAATGTTATATTCATACCCCAATCATGAGCTCTCAAGAGAAATTATTATTCAAAAAATTTATGGTCGGCTTTCTCTCAATAATCGCTCCATGCTCGACACTTCTTGTATTGGTTCTCTTATGATGAAGACTATTGAATTCAAATGGGCTTTATTGGAAAGAATTAAACGCAACTATGAAGAATGGGATCTCGAGAAGGTAAGGAGTCAGGTATAACACCTAAGTTTGATTGTGTTAAATCTTTTATGGATACCGATGCTTTTCGTGAATTTAGCACTAAATATGGACTTGACTCTGAGATAGTAGCTTCCTTCTGTGAATCCATTGCTACTCATGTTGATCTCCCTAAGGAGAAGTGGTTTAAATATCGTCCTCCCATTGAAGTAAAAGTAGTTGAACCTGTTAAAGTTGAAGAAAAGACTATCACTTATAATGTTGATCTTATTGTTCCTACCGCTTATATTGAGAAACCACCCTTCCCTGTTAGAATAAAGGATCATGCCAAAGCTTCAACTGTGGTTTCTAATAGTAATGCTAGAACACCTACACCCTCTGAGAAAATTAATGTTGAACGTAGTATTGCTATGGTTAACGATCTCTTGGTCGATAATATTGATGGGCATGTTATTTACCTCTGTGATGAAGCTGCCAGAATTGCTAGACCCGATACTAAAAATAAACATAGACCTATTGTAGGCATGCCTGTTATTTTTGTTAAAATATGACATCATTGCTATCATGGTTTATGTGATATGGTTCTAGTGCGAGTGCAATACCTCATTCCTTATACGAAGAAATTATGCATGATATTGCACCTACCGAGTTAGAAGGTATTGATGTTACAATTAAGCTTGCTAATAGAGATATTATTTCACCAATTGGGATTGAGAGAGATGTTAAAGTCTTGTGTGGGAAAGTCAAATATCACCGGTTTTCTTGTTCTTGGTTCCCCACAAGATGACTTTTGTCCCATTATATTTGGTATACCCTTCTTGAATATTGTTAATGCTAAGATAGATTGCAACCAGGATGTTGTTATTATTGGATTAGGGGATATGTCTCATGATTTTAACTTTGCTAAATTTCGTAGACAACCCCATGATAAAGAATTACCTAGTAAGGATGAAATTTTTGGTCTTGTCTCTATTGCTGTGCCTCCTAACGATCCTTTAGAACAATATTTGGTTGACCATGAAAATGGTATGTTTATGAATGAAAGAAGGGAAATAGATGAAGTATTCTTTAAACAGGGACCTATTTTGAAACACAACTTGCCTGTTGAAATTCTATGGGATCCTCCTCCACCCAAGGGTGATCCCGTGTTTGAGCTCAAACATTTACCTGATTCCCTTAAATATGCTTATCTTGATGAAAAGAAGATATATCCTATTATTATTAGTGCTAACCTCTTAGAGTAGGAAGAAGAGAAATTATTGAAAACTCTGAAGAAGCACTGTGCTGCTATTGGATATACTCTTGATGATCTTAAGGGCATTAGTCCCACTTTGTGCCATCACAAAATAAAATTGGAGAAAGACGCTAAACCAGTTGTTGATCACCAACGATGGTTGAATCCTAGGATGAAAGAAGTGGTCAGGAAAGAAATACTAAAGCTTCTAGAGGCAGGTATAATTTATCCTGTTGCTGATAGTCAGTGGGTAAGTCCTATCCATTGTGTCCCTAAGAAGGGAGGTATTATTGTTGTTCCTAATGATAAAGATGAATTGCTCCCACAAAGAATTGTTACAGATTATAGAATGGTAATTGATTTCTGCAAATTAAATAAAGCTACTAAAAAGGATCATTACCCCTTACCTTATATTGATCAAATGCTAGAAAGATTATCCAAACATACACATTTTTTCTTTCTAGATGGTTATTCTGGTTTCTCTCAAATACTTGTGTCAAAAGAGGATCAGGAAAAGATCACTTTTACTTGCCCATCATGTATCTTTGCTTATAGACGTATGCCTTTTGGTTTATGTAATACACCTGCTACCTTTCAAAGATGCATGATGGCTATATTCTCTGATTTTTGTCATAATATTGTTGAGGTTTTCATGGATGATTTTTCCGTTTATGCAACTTCTATTGATGATTGCTTGAGCAACCTTGATCGAGTTTTGCAGAGATGTGCAGAAACTCATCTTGTCTTGAATTGGCAGAAGTGCCACTTTATGGTTAATGAAGGTATTGTCTTGGGGCGTAAAATTTATGAACGAGGTATTGAAGTTGATAAAGCTAAAGTTGATGCTATTGAAAAGATGACGTGTCCTAAGGAGATTAAAGTTATAAGAAGTTTCCTTGGTCATGCCGGTTTTTACAGGAGGTTCATTAAAGACTTCTCAAAAATTTCTAGGCCTCTGACTAACCTCTTACAAAAAGATGTTCCTTTTGTCTTTCATGATGATTGTGTAGAAGCATTTGAAATACTTAAGAAAGCCTTGATCTCTGCACCTATTGTCCAGCCAACTGATTGGAATTTACCCTTTGAAATTATGTGTGATGCTAGTGATTATGCTGTAGGCGCTGTTCTAGGACAAAGAGTTGATAAGAAATTGAATGTTATCCAATATGCTAGTAAAACTCTAGACAGTGCCAAGAGAAATTATGCTACTAATGAAAAATAATTTTTAGTAGTTGTATTTGCTTGTGATAAGTTCAGGCCATATATTGTTGATTCTAAAGTAACTATTCACACTGGTCATGCTGCTATTAAATATCTTATGGAAAAGGTAGATGCTAAACCTAGACTCATTATATGGGTTCTCTTGCTACAAGAATTTGATTTGCATATTATTGATAGAAAGGGAGCTGGGAACCCCATTGCAGACAACTTATCTAGGTTAGAGAATGTTCTTGATGACCCACTACCTATCAATGATAGCTTTCCTGATGAACAATTAGCTGTCATTAGTAGTTCTCGTACTCCTCCATGGTATGTTGATTATGCTAATTACATTGTTGCTAGATTTATACCACCTAGTCTCACATACCAGCAAAAGAAAAAGTTTTTCTATGATTTAAGACATTACTTCTGGGATGACCCACACCATTATAAACAAGGAATAGATGGTGTTATTAGACGTTGTGTACCTGAGCATGAACAGTAACAGATTCTACGCAAGTTTCACTCCGAGGCATATGGAGGACACCATGCTGGAGATAGAACTGCACATAAGGTATTGCAATCCGGTTTTTATTGGCCTACTCTCTTCAAGGATGCCCGTAAGTTTGTCTTGTCTTGTGATGAATGTCAAAGAATTGGTAATACTAGTAGACGCCAAGAAATGCCTATGAATTATTCACTTGTTATTGAACCATTTGATGTTTGGGGCTTTGATTATATGGGACTGTTTCCTTCCTCTAATGGGTATACACACATTTTAGTTGCTGTTGATTACGTTACTAAGTGGGTAGAAGCTATTCCAACTAGTAGTGTCGATCATAACACCTCTATTAAGATGCTTAAAGAAGTTATTTTTCCGAGGTTTGGAGTCCCTAGATACTTAATGACTGATGGTGGTTCACATTTTATTCATGGTGCTTTTCGTAAAATGCTTGCTATGTATGATGTTAATCATAGAATTGCATCTCCATACCACCCACAGTCTAGTGGTCAAGTAGAACTGAGTAATAGAGAGCTCAAATTAATTTTGCAAAAGACTGTTAATAGATCTAGAAAGAATTGGTCCAAGAAACTTGATGATGCATTATGGGCTTATAGAACTCCATATAAAAATCCTATGGGTATGTCTCCGTATAAAATGGTTTATGGAAAAGCATGTCACTTACCTCTCGAACTAGAACATAAGGCATATTGGGCCATTACAGAGCTCAGTTATGATTTCAAACTTGCCGGTGAGCAAATACTATTTGACATTAGCTCACTTGATGAGTGGAGAACCCTGGCCTATGAAAAAGCCAAATTGTTTAAAGAAATAGTTAAAAGATGGCATGACAAAAGGATACAAAAGCGTGAGTTTAATGTAGGTGACTATGTTTTGCTATACAACTCTCGTTAAAGATTTTTTGCAGGAAAACTCCTCTCTAAATGGGAAGGTCCTTACGATATCGAGGAGGTCTTTCATTACGGTGCCATAAAAATCAAAAACTTCGAAGGCACAAATCCGAAGGTGGTAAACGGTCAAAGAATCAAACATTATATCTCAGGTAATCCCATAAATGTTGAAACTAATGTCATTGAAACCATACCCCTGGAGGAATACATAAGGGATACTTTCCAGAACATTTCAGACTCCGAAAAGGAATAGGTATGTGCTAGGGTAAGTAAACCGACTCCAAAACAGTTCTAATAGCAATTTTTCTCCATTTTGGAATATTTAAGAAATAGGAAAATAAGAAGTAGTCCGAAAGGAACACGAGGCATCCACGAGAGTGGAGGGCGTGCCCTACCCCCCCTAGGCGCACCCCCTGCCTCGTGGGCACCTCGTGTACCCTCCGGACTCCGTTTTCTTGCATGATACTTCTTTCGGTCAGTAAAAATTCATTATATAATCTCCCAAAGGTTTTGACCGCGGTACCACGACAAAATCCTTTGCTTTTGTTTCGAGCTGTTTTTCTGACAGGTCTAGATCACCATGACGTCTTCAAGCTCCCCCAAGGACAAGTTTTTCGAGAAGGTCATCTACCCCTACCTCGCAGAGGTGCTGCAACACCCTCAAACCATTGAGATGCATGAGGGGGTGCTGCACATACGCGATGTTGAGGGACCAAGGAGGACCGGAAGCATGGAGACAAGACTCGAAGCAATGGAGCAACAAGTTTTCAAGTGCCAGGGGATGGTGGAACATGGACTCAACGCCAACCACATGATGATCGTGGAGTTCACCAACAACCACAAGATGGATGCCAAGAACATTTGGGAGACCATCTTCAAGCTTCATGATAATATCGAGCACCTCCAAGCCTAGACCTATGACCTGCAAAACCAAAATTGTGAGTATGAATATAGATTCAAGAGGATAAGTTTGCCTACAGATTTGAGGATCCCGGAGACTCGATCATCCTTCTACGATGGTGAGCTTATGCCTTGGATGATGGACGACAAGCCTACATCATCAACAACTCCATCACCACCAAAGGAGAACTGAGTATCGGGTATAGGAACTCCCCTTAGCAACTGCCAAGCTTTGGGGAGGTGCCCCGGTATCGTATCATCACTTCTATCCTTACCGTTTTTCTTAGTTCGATCCTTTGGTTATATCTTGATCTAGTAGAATAAAGTTTAGTACGATCTAGTTTTGAGCTTTGCTTTATGATACTTCTATGTATCCGAGTGCGTGAGCTATATATAATAAATATTAGTTTTGAGTCAAGGGTTTGATTATCTTACTATGATCTTGAGAGAATAAAAGAAAGAATAAAAAGAAATAAAGAGATCGCATTGAGCTTATGTAGAGTAATGACTTCGCATATAAAGAGTATTATGAATAAAAGTTGTTGAGAGTTGACAAACATAGTTTCGGTCATCGTTGCAATTAATAGGAAGTAATAAACAAAGAGAGGTTATCACATATAAATATACTATCTTGGACATCTTTTATGATTGTGAGCACTCATTAAAATATGACATGCTAAAAGGTTGATGTTGGACAAGGAAGACAACGTAATGGGTTATGTTTTCTTATATCCAAAATAAATTATATTGTCATGGATCATCCAACGTATTGAGGTTGTATTTCCCCCTCATGCCAGCCAAACTCCTTGCACCAAGTAGAGATACTACTTGTGCTTCCAAATATCCTTGAACCCAGTTCTGCCATGAGAGTCCACCATATCTACCTATGGATTGAGTAAGATCCTTCAAGTAAGTTATCATTGTTGCAAGCAATAAAAATTGCTCCCTAAATATGTATGATATATTAGTGTGGAGAAAATAAGCTTTACATGATCTTGTAATATGGAAGCAATAAAAGCGACAGACTGCATAATGAAGGTCCCTATCACAAGTGGCAATATAAAGTGACGTTCTTTCGCATTAAGATTTCCTGCATCAAACCATAAAAGCACATGACAACCTCTGCTTCCCACTGCGAAGGGCCTATCTTTTATTCTTGTCTCATACCTTATACAAGAGTCATGGTGATCTTCACCTTTCCTTTTTTACATTTTATCCTTTGGCAAGCACATTGTGTTGGAAAGATCCTGACATATATACCCAATTGGATGTAAGTTATCATAAGCTATTTTTTTCGACGTTACCCTTGAGGTAAAAGGTTGGGAGGCAATACTATAAGCCCCTATCTTTCACTGTGTCCGATTAAAACACCATACCCATAAGTATTGTGTGAGTGTTAGCAATTGTTAAAGACTAAATGATAGTTGAGTATGTGGACTTGCTAAAAAGCTCTTATATTGACTCTTTCCTATGTTATGATAAATTACAATTGCTTCAATGACCGAGATCATAGTTTGTTAGTTTTCAATGAAGTTCCTGATTCATACTTGACATTGTGAATAGATTGTTACTTTAGCATAAGAAATCATATGACAATATATATATATATATATATATATATATATATATATATATATATATGTGTGTGTGTGTGTGTGTGTGTGTGTGTGTGTGTGTGTGTGTGTGTGTGTGTGTGATACGTCCAAAACGTATCTATAATTTCTGCTTGCTCCATGCCTCTTTTGGGTGATATTGCTATGTTATTTATACACTTCCATACACTTTTGATCATATTTGGACTAACCTATTAACTCAGTGCACCCTAGTGCCAGTTTCTGTTTTCGGCTGTTTTTGTATTTCAGGTTTTCACATTACGAGAACTGCCAGAAAAAATCCAGAAAAATTATATAAAAAACAGCGTTCCGGAAGCTTCCATGCGGCCAAAGTAGGGCCGGAGGGGACCCACAGGGGCTCCAGGCGGCCTGCCCACGCGGCCCCCTGGCCACGCCGGGGGGGCGCCTGGGCACCCCTGACCCCCTCTGATGCCCCCCTTTGGCATATATTTACACCGTGTCGCGGAAACCCTGATTCCAGACCCCTTTTCTCCATACGCGATTCCGATCTCCGCCGCCATCGCCATCAAGCTTCGGGGGACCAGAATTCCTGCGCCGGCACCCTGCCGGTACGGGGAAGTGCCCCCGGATTCATCTCCATCGACGTTACTTTGTGACGCCCGAGACCGACGTCCCAGAAGATTCCAGAAGATTCCAGATGTTTCGGGTTGCCCGTGTGTTCAGTTGTGCTTGCTTTATTTATTTTTTTGCATTGCATCATATCATCATGCCATCATGTCATATTTTATTTTTGCATCTCAACCTAATTAATCCGTGTGGGCCTTCGGTCCATTTAAATCGAGGGAAGATGTCTTCTCTTTATAACATATAAAAGCCTCTCAATATTTAGGGAGCTATATAATAATATTCCATTGCTTCGGAATCACCATAACACACTTGCATAATTTTCCCCATGTCTTTTCACTTTGAGGTTCACCTTCAAAACCTCCCCTATATTCTTTTCTCAATTTTCGAGGCTCCTCTAAAATCTAGACTCCTTTTATACTCCTTTAAGACAAGCTATTTATTTTAGTTTGCACTCCCCTTTTTTTTTGTTGGAACTATTTTTGTGAGGTTGGAATTATTCCGTAAAGCCTTACAAAAATGTCCATCATTTTATTCTTATTCTTGCCTCTTTCTTTTCATTTTTTTGGCTCTCTCCTTATTTGTTTTTTTTCTGCTAAGAATTAAGAGAGGCAGCTCCCAGCCACCAGACTCAGCTCTCCAGCCGAGCTGGCCCAGCCTCCTTTTTCCCAGCCGCCGGCCCATAGTCCTCTTGGCCAGGCCTCCCTCAGGCCGCAGCCCATCTGGCCTCCCCCGAACCCTAGCTAGCGCACTCGCAGCTTCTCCCCTCGATCTCTCCCTCTCTGGCCGCCGCCACTCTCTCTTTCTCTCGCTAATTCCCTCTCCCCGACCCGCATCGCCCGCTCCCTCTCCTTCGATCTCCTGTCTTCAGCGCCAGGGACGCGCCTGACCCTCTCCCTCGCTACCCACTCCCTCCGTTCTCCTCGCTCGACTGGCCAGGCCCGGCGCCCCGACTCCCACCTCCTCCGTCCTCAGAGCGCCGAGCTACCGGCCCTCGCCTCGTCGTCCACAAGAGCAGCGCCGCCCCAGGCTGCGGCCTCACCTCCCGCGCCGCGCTGCGCCCCGAGCCGTGCGCCCGCGTCCCGTCCTCCCCGACGCCACCCTCCCTCCGTTCTCCGCGTCTCCTCCAGCGCCCGGTCGGGCCCAGACCAGCCCGCGCCGCCGGCCAGGTCCTCGCCTCCAGGGCCAGCAGCCGCCGGCGCCCTGCGGCCTTCTTCCCCATCGCCAGGGCGCCCCGCTTTGCCAGGCCGCGGCTCACCCCTCAGGCCGTTCCCCGCTGCCACTTCGACCAGGCAGAGCGCTGCCTCTGCCCCGGCCCCGAGCGCCGTTCCCAGGGCCGAGCCTCTGCAGTCCCGCGACCAGCGCCATGGCCGCTGGCCCTTCCCGCGTCGAGGGCCCCTGCCTCCTCTTCGCCAGCCGCCCCAAGCACCGGATCCCGCGGCCTGCTTCTGCCGTGTGGTCTCCCTGCTGCTGCTCCAAGAACGCTGTCCGTGCCGTGCTGTTTTTGCCGCTGCCATGACCTTCGTCGCCGAGACCGCAGCCTTTTCATGTGTTCTGTTGTTTGTTGCTGTTATTGTTAATCTCAGATAACCTTGTAGCAGCAAGCTTACCTTTTTTTTTGACCCGTACATCTACGAGCTCCATGTACGACTACGCGAACGAGTACACGGCGACCCGACCAAGTACCCCTACGGCGAGTACCACTACCGTCGACAAGTTCGGAGACCACAAGTACCACTACGAACGCCGACGCGACAAGTACCTCTTCGGAAACGGAAACGCCTACGTGAACGTCTACCGTCGTCGAGTACCACTACTTCCTCTACCGTCGCCCGAGTACAACTACCGCCACGTGAACGACTACTTCCTCTACGACCCGTGTACGACTTCCGAGAACGACTCCTTCCTCTACGGTCTCGAACCGTCCCGAAACGCATGTTTCGAAGGTATAACCCCGAGACGTGACCCGTGTGTTGCTTGTTGTGTTGTATGTAATGTCTCCCGTGTGTGCTTCGTTCCCGTTCCACCTTTGTCATGTTCCTCGGTTGCCTCGTCACCGACTCGTGGGAACCCGGTAACGGGATCACCCCATCATCTCGTTTGACTCGCTCACGTCGATTCTATCTTTTGCACCGGGCTCTCAACGAGTTACCGGTACCGATATGATGCCGTTGCATCATTTTCGGATCGTTGCCGTGGCACCCTTTTCCTTCCACCACGGTGACGATGCTTCATATCATCTCTTGTTAACCTTTTTATAAAATTGCATAAACTTGACCATGTCATCCGCATCATGTTAACAACCTTTAAATGTTTAATTGTTGTTTGCTTATAATTACTAAACATGCTCATGGGGATTTTCCGGATATGTTGTTGTTATTTCCGGCCTCTTTTAAAATGTCTAAATAGTGTAGTTTTACTTGCTTCACCTCTTGCCATGCTAAAAACATTTAATCTTGTCTTGTAAATAAGTGTGAGTCAACTAAATAATTAAATGTGGTGTTTCGTCAATATGCAACTCGTTGCATATTGAGCTCCACTTAACTTGTAGTATTTGTTTGTGCACTTTGCCATGCCATGCATAATTAAACCGGACATGCATCATACTTGCTTGTGCATCGTATGCCATGTTAATGCTTGTGTGTTTACCGTGTTGTTTCTTCTTTCCGGTTGCTTCTCTTGTTAGCTTCGGTGTCGTTCCGGAGTTGTGAGGATTTGCTCGACTATGTTGCTCCGTCTTCTTCATGGATCTGCTCTTCTCCCTTGTGGAATCCCAGGCAAGATGATCATACCCTTGGATACCTTTACTACCATTGCCATGCTTAGTGGTCTCGATGCTATCGTTACATGTCGCGATACCCATCTTTTATGTCAGCCTCTCCTTGTTGCCATGAAACCTCTAACTTTGAAACCTTCCTAGCAAAACCACTGTTTGGCTATGTTACCCGCTTGCTCAGCCTCGCTTGCTCAGTCCCTCTTATAGCGTTGTTAGTTGCAGGTGAAGATGAAGTTCGTTCCAGGAGGGAACTTGTTGTTGGATATATCACAATATCTATATTATTATTAACACACCTATATACTGGGCATGGGTGGAAGGCTTGGCCTTTTGCTCGGTGTTTTGTTCCACTCATGCCACCTTAGGCGCCGATAAACCGGCATTATGTTCCTTGATATTGCGTTCCTAACACGATGGGTGTAATGGGGACCCCTTGACAGTTCGACTTTGAATAAAACTCCTCCAGCAAGGCCCAACATTGGTTTTAATTTGCCTCATAATAACAACTTAATTAAATAATTAAATTGCATAGGGAGTTAGCGCTACCCGAGGATTCTTAATTCTACATAGCAGGGGGGGCCAGTGCTGATGGTGTTGGTCCCAAATAGAGTCGTGTGCGGTGCCACCTAGTCACTTGGGGTCTTCGGTTGCTGTACGCTGTGCTCATCCGGTCGTGGCCTGAGACGAGATACGCGCGGCTACTATCAGGGTGTCGGCACGCCGGGAGGTCTTCCTGGACTTGTTTTACCATTGTCGAAATGACTTGTGCTACCGGGATGCCGAGCCTGATCGGATTTTCCCTAAGATAAGGAGTGATGATATTATATTTATCACTTCAGCTAATCGTGAGAGCTTGTGATGGGCTAAGTTGGGACACCCCTGCAGGGTTATGATCTTTCGAAAGCCGTGCCCGCGGTTATGTGGCAGATGGGAATTTGTTAATGTCCGGTTGTAGAAAACTTGACAGATGTTCCGAAGTAAAACACACAACTGTGTGAGTAACAGTGACTGTCTCTTTTCACTTTGAGAAGAGAACACGGTGGGGTTATGTTTGACCGTATGTAGTTAGGATCTTTAGCGATCACCTCTTTGCGACCGTTTGCGTAGCTTCTCATCTTATTCTGGTACTCGTAAGTTAGCCACCATATTATGCTTAGCCGCTGCTGCAGCCTCACCACTTTACCTCTTCCTACCCATAAAGCTTTGCTAGTCTTGATACCCATGGTTATGGGATTGCTGAGTCCTCGTGGCTCACAGTTACTACAACACCAGATGCAGGTTCAGCCGAGTTTGAAGCAGGAGCTGGTTCAAGTTCTTCACTTGGAGTTCGATGGAGTTGTGGCCGTGTGCTTGTGACGTTTCGATGTTCAGTAGTGGTTTCTACTAGGATTAGATCCTGACCTATGGCTTTATGTTGTTGTTTGGTATCTTTCTTTTGGATCTTCACCCGTAGTCGGGTTGTGATGTTCTGAATGATGATTGCTTATGTAATGTTTTGTGTGAAGTGGCGAGTGTAAGCCAACTATCTCCTTTTGCAATTTAATCCCTCTTTTACATGAGTCGTGCAAAGATACCAAACTTGAGATCATTCTAGGATGGGCTTATACCTTTAAGTCGTGCCTCGACACGTAGGAGGTATAGTCCCATCCTGGGCATTACAAGTTGGTATTCAGAGCCTTCTCCGACCTAGAAGCCCCCACTGATTGATCGAATCGTTGACGGTTGAGTCTAGGCACACACTGAAAACTTTTTGAGTCCTATATTATATCGGAGAGTAGGATTTCTTTGCTTCTCATCCCCTTTCTCTCTGGTGAGGACTCCTGACGTCTACTCTTGCCTCTTCTACTTTCAAAAATTGCACCAAATTTTTTTTTAGGATCCCGCGAGTATTCTGGGATTGTTTCGATGTTCTTGTGATAAGGATATTGTTCTTGATGCCTCCTGTTACCGAGGAGTTGAGCTTCGGGGTATCATTGACACAAGCATATCGCGGCAGTACTAAATACTTAAGACGGCCGACATCGAAAATCTCTCCTATACGGCCTGTGGCAAGATAACCCTGACATCACCCAGTACTGGGGAGGTAGTTCGAGAGTATTGCCATAGCTTGTTATAGTGGATGCTTTTCGATGGTCCGAGGTACACAGTTTCCGAGAAAGACTGGTTATGTGTTGAAGGATGGATACACCTGGATGTAGGTTTAGAGTTGATTGCGTGGTGCTTCCCGTGTATCCCCAACACCTGATTGCATAACTGGAAACTTTCGGAAATCTATAGGTGGGTTCATCTAGTAGTTCTAGGCATTCTTCCAACGGATGCTCGATATGAAGTTTGGGTTTCTACATTGCGTGAAGTGGTTTTATGGACTTGTTCTGATCGGGAGTTGCATCTTAAAGGGTCCTTGGCTATGCTGATCCGGGGATTGCAAAACCCTTTTGTAACATGTTCCATGAGCTTTCAGCACGAAGATGTCGAACGAAGCTTCTATCTTGTATTTGTTCTATCTGATCCTTGTTCCTTATTTATTTTCATTTTGTTCTCCAAGTGGCTTCTCGTCGAGTTGATGTACCTACAGAATTCATCCGTTCAATCCTTTGTTCGGATGATATTGTGAAGATTCTTTCTGCAACATCTACCCTTTGTTTTTGTTTTGATTCTGGTATTCGAGTTGCTTCGATGTCAAGTGTTGATTCCATACCTTCCTAAGCGGTGTTCTCATATTTCTATGGGAGTGCTAATTCTCTTGACCATCAAGATATTCATGTTAATCCTTTTCAACCGGTGTGCCTTCTCTTCAAGTTATTCCATACAGACGCCGTCGAGAAATCTGACGAGTTGTCTGTTTCATTCATCTCTAGTTGTCTTTGTTTTTCCCCATCCTCCCACCCTTCTTATTCTTGGAGCCAAATTCTTAAATGAAATATCCATTTTATTCATGTGATATTTCTTCATTCTTTTCCCTCAATGTTCTTATCCGGTGATTTATCGTGAAGATGCTCAAGAGCTTCAAGTTCATCATTCTTTTGTTCTCTAATTCTTCCGGTGGATGTAATTCAAGATTTCGGTGTTGATCTTATCCTTTTTCCTCTTTTCACAATGCTTTCTTATTCCGGTGCACCAATTAATCATGCTCCTCTTGCTATTCATTCCGGAGTATCTCAGAAGATTCATAATTCCATTCTTAATCCGTTCAAGCTATTTTGAGGATTGATATCTCATCCAAGCCATTCAATTCAACCGGTGCAATATCTCTTCATCAATCTTTTCAACGGTGATTTCTTGAGTGGGCCTTAACCCACAGGTTTTTCCCAGGATCTTACCTGACTCTTCTTTTTCTGGAGTTATACTCAAATTCTTTTGAAAGTGTGACGTAAGAATGATCTCCATCAGTCACATGCCTTCTCCAAGATCGCTTTCAAATTCTTTTCATCATTGGTTTAACCTTTTAATTCTTCATTCCGGAGTGCTCAACAATTCTTATGGCATTTCTCGTCTTCATTCTCAGCATTTGGAGACCGGAGAAGTGTTTCTCTTAAATATTGGCCCGTCTTCTTGAAGATTCGTGGTTCTAGCTTCATGCCATCCTCATAGTTGTTTCGATTGTGAGGAATTCTTTTTATACCATCCGGAGCATTTCATGAATCCTTTTCTTTGTGATCCTCCGAAGGCCATCATTTCAGAAGATTTCTTCGTTCTCAGTTTCAACTTCGTCCTCCAACTATTCTTCATTGATGTCTCTTCGTTCGTCACCATATTATTACGGTGGTTCTTTCAAGATTACCCTTCCGTTGTTATCGTTTTTAATTCACTCGTTCTTTTCATAATCCTACCGGTGCCTTGTTGAAGATTTACCCAAGCTTGTGCGAGTTCTCTCTTTAATTCTTTGCAACGAGAATAAGTAGTATGCCAAATCCTTTGGTTGTCATCAATTTAAATTGGTGAATGAGATGCATAACATAATTCTTATTCTTGTTCCTTCTAGGTGATTTAATTCCTTCCTTCGGAGTTTGTTCATCATATCATATCCTTGGTCCTAAGTTCTTCATCTTGTTTTCCGGAGTTCCAAGTGATTTCAATTATATCATTTTAAGCTACATCTAATTCATCGCAGGCCTTGAATCTTATTCTTTTCATCTTCACTTCTCATGCTTTCATTACCGGAGTTCTTCATGGTGGTTCATCATGTTTCAATTCATCCTCGAAGTCTTCATCAAGATTCTTGTTGGAGCTCAAGCTTTCTTCATCATGCTTTCCAATTGCAATTCTTTCTACCTTATCTTTTCAGATGGTGTTATGCCATTCTTGACAATTTTCCCTTCATGTTTCATGATTCACAAGTTATCAAGAATGAGATATTTAATACCATCATTTTCTTGTTCAGCAGATCTTTTCAACCCTTCAATCTATTCATTGGAGTTATCTTGGGTTATATTTCACCTAAAAGCTTTCCCTAAGGATTGTTGCTATTATGGTCACCTCTTAATTTTGAAATGAATTCCATAAGTCCACAACAAGCTTATTCTTTTCGTTGTTGATTTTTCCAACAACTCCGTTCAACCCTTCTTCGTAAGGATGCTCTTTCCAAATTCATTTTGGGACAATTTGTCATCTTCTTCTCCGTTCTTTCTTCCCAACGATCTATATTCTATTCTTTCATTCCGGAGGCTTTGTGATGTTGCTCTTTTGACCATCATCTCGTTTTATCGAGATCTTGTTCTTTCCCTTGCTTATCATTTAACCGGAGTGTTGTATTTTTTCATTCAAGTTCTCTCATCTTATCAAGTTTTGCCTATCTTTTAACCGGACTGCTGTCTAAATCTTTCTTAACCCGTGTGCCATTCTTTTAATTGTTTCGGAGGCAATATGATGTTGATTTCATCAAGTATCATTTCATCTCCTAAAGTTCTTGTTCAATTCCTTCCATTTTCAGACGGAGTGCGGTCCAAATTTTGTCATTCGTACTCCTTGGCTATGCCATTGCGGTTTCTTATTCTTTTGGTTCGTAAGCTCTTGCTTCATGTCTTTCAACCTACAAGGTTCTCGTAATGTTCCTTGTTTCTCTTTTCTAACGGAGTTTTTATATTCGTTCATCTCGGTTGTATTCTTCTTTCATCTTGTTCAACCTCTCAAGGTTCTTTGGTTTCACTCGTCTGTCAAAGAAGCAACTTTGTTTTACCTCTTCCTCTTCCGTTTTTACCCGGTGATATCTCTAGGATCTCGGGTCGAGATCCTCTGTTAGTGTGGGAGAGTTGTGACGCCCGAGACCGACGTCCCAGAAGATTCCAGAAGATTCCAGATGTTCCGGGTTGCCCGTGTGTTCAGTTGTGCTTGCTTTATTTATTTTTTTGCATTGCATCATATCATCATGCCATCATGTCATATTTTATTTTTGCATCTCAACCTAATTAATCCGTGTGGGCCTTCGGTCCATTTAAATCGAGGGAAGATGTCTTCTATTTATAACATATAAAAGCCTCTCAATATTTAGGGAGCTATATAATAATATTCCATTGCTTCGGAATCACCATAACACACTTGCATAATTTTCCCCATGTCTTTTCACTTTGAGGTTCACCTTCAAAACCTCCCCTATATTCTTTTCTCAATTTTCGAGGCTCCTCTAAAATCTAGACTCCTTTTAAACTCCTTTAAGACAAGCTATTTATTTTAGTTTGCACTCCCCTTTTTTTTGTTGGAACTATTTTTGTGAGGTTGGAATTATTCCGTAAAGCCTTACAAAAATGTCCATCATTTTATTCTTATTCTTGCCTCTTTCTTTTTATTTTTCTGGCTCTCTCCTTATTTGTTTTTTTTCTGCTAAGAATTAAGAGAGGCAGCTCCCAGCCACCAGACTCAGCTCTCCAGCCGTGCTGGCCCAGCCTCCTTTTTCCCAGCCGCCGGCCCATAGTCCTCTTGGCCAGGCCTCCCTCAGGCCGCAGCCCATCTGGCCTCCCCCGAACCCTAGCTAGCGCACTCGCAGCTTCTCCCCTCGATCTCTCCCTCTCTGGCCGCCGCCACTCTCTCTTTCTCTCGCTAATTCCCTCTCCCCGACCCGCATCGCCCGCTCCCTCTCCTTCGATCTCCTGTCTTCAGCGCCAGGGACGCGCCCGACCCTCTCCCTCGCTACCCACTCCCTCCGTTCTCCTCGCTCGACTGGCCAGGCCCGGCGCCCCGACTCCCACCTCCTCCGTCCTCAGAGCGCCGAGCTGCCGGCCCTCGCCTCGTCGTCCGCAAGAGCAGCGCCGCCCCAGGCTGCGGCCTCACCTCCCGCGCCGCGCTGCGCCCCGAGCCGCGCGCCCGCGTCCCGTCCTCCCCGACGCCACCCTCCCTCCGTTCTCCGCGTCTCCTCCAGCGCCCGGTCGGGCCCCGACCAGCCCGCGCCGCCGGCCAGGTCCTCGCCTCCAGGGCCAGCAGCCGCCGGCGCCCTGCGGCCTTCTTCCCCATCGCCAGGGCGCCCCGCTTTGCCAGGCCGCGGCTCACCCCTCAGGCCGTTCCCCGCCGCCACTTCGACCAGGCAGAGCGCTGCCTCTGCCCCGGCCCCGAGCGCCGTTCCCAGGGCCGAGCCTCTGCAGTCCCATGACCAGCGCCATGGCCGCTGGCCCTTCCCGCGTTGAGGGCCCCTGCCTCCTCTTCGCCAGCCGCCCCAAGCACCGGATCCCGCGGCCTGCTTCTGCCGTGTGGTCTCCCTGCTGCTGCTCCAAGAACGCTGTCCGTGCCGTGCTGTTTTTGCCGCTGCCATGACCTTCGTCGCCGAGACCGCAGCCTTTTCATGTGTTCTGTTGTTTGTTGCTGTTATTGTTAATCTCAGATAACCTTGTAGCAGCAAGCTTACCTTTTTTTTGACCCGTACATCTACGAGCTCCATGTACGACTACGTGAACGAGTACACGGCGACCCGACCAAGTACCCCTACGGCGAGTACCACTACCGTCGACAAGTTCGGAGACCACAAGTACCACTACGAATGCCGACGCGACAAGTACCTCTTCGGAAACGGAAACGCCTACGTGAACGTCTACCGTCGCCGAGTACCACTACTTCCTCTACCGTCGCCCGAGTACAACTACCGCCACGTGAACGACTACTTCCTCTACGACCCGTGTACGACTTCCGAGAACGACTCCTTCCTCTACGGTCTCGAACCGTCCCGAAACGCATGTTTCGAAGGTATAACCCCGAGACGTGACCCGTGTGTTGCTTGTTGTGTTGTATGTAATGTCTCCCGTGTGTGCTTCGTGCCCGTTCCACCTTTGTCATGTTCCTCGGTTGCCTCGTCACCGACTCGTGGGAACCCGGTAACGGGATCACCCCATCATCTCGTTTGACTCGCTCACGTCGATTCTATCTTTTGCACCAGGCTCTCAACGAGTTACCGGTACCGATATGATGCCGTTGCATCATTTTCGGATCGTTGCCGTGGCACCCTTTTCCTTCCACCACGGTGACGATGCTTCATATCATCTCTTGTTAACCTTTTTATAAAATTGCATAAACTTGACCATGTCATCCGCATCGTGTTAACAACCTTTAAATGTTTAATTTTTGTTTGCTTATAATTACTAAACATGCTCATGGGGATTTTCCGGATATGTTGTTGTTATTTCCGGCCTCTTTTAAAATGTCTAAATAGTGTAGTTTTACTTGCTTCACCTCTTGCCATGCTAAAAACATTTAATCTTGTCTTGTAAATAAGTGTGAGTCAACTAAATAATTAAATGTGGTGTTTCGTCAATATGCAACTCGTTGCATATTGAGCTCCACTTAACTTGTAGTATTTGTTTGTGCACTTTGCCATGCCATGCATAATTAAACCGGACATGCATCATACTTGCTTGTGCATCGTATGCCATGTTAATGCTTGTGTGTTTACCGTGTTGTTTCTTCTTTCCGGTTGCTTCTCTTGTTAGCTTCGGTGTCGTTCCGGAGTTGTGAGGATTCGCTCGACTGTGTTGCTCCGTCTTCTTCATGGATCTGTTCTTCTCCCTTGTGGAATCCCAGGCAAGATGATCATACCCTTGGATACCTTTACTACCATTGCCATGCTTAGTTGTCTCGATGCTATCGTTACATGTCGCGATACCCATCTTTTATGTCAGCCTCTCCTTGTTGCCATGAAACCTCTAACTTTGAAACCTTCCTAGCAAAACCACTGTTTGGCTATGTTACCCGCTTGCTCAGCCTCGCTTGCTCAGTCCCTCTTATAGCGTTGTTAGTTGCAGGTGAAGATGAAGTTCGTTCCAGGAGGGAACTTGTTGTTGGATATATCACAATATCTATATTATTATTAACACACCTATATACTGGGCATGGGTGGAAGGCTTGGCCTTTTGCTCGGTGTTTTGTTCCACTCATGCCACCTTAGGCGCCGATAAACCGGCATTATGTTCCTTGATATTGCGTTCCTAACACGATGGGTGTAATGGGGACCCCTTGACAGTTCGACTTTGAATAAAACTCCTCCAGCAAGGCCCAACATTGGTTTTAATTTGCCTCATAATAACAACTTAATTAAATAATTAAATTGCATAGGGAGTTAGCGCTACCCGAGGATTCTTAATTCTACATAGCAGGGGGGGCCAGTGCTGATGGTGTTGGTCCCAAATAGAGTCGTGTGCGGTGCCACCCAGTCACCTGGGGTCTTCGGTTGCTGTACGCTGTGCTCATCCGGTCGTGGCCTGAGACGAGATACGCGCGGCTACTATCAGGGTGTCGGCACGCCGGGAGGTCTTGCTGGACTTGTTTTACCATTGTCGAAATGACTTGTGCTACCGGGATGCCGAGCCTGATCGGATTTTCCCTAATATAAGGAGTGATGATATTATATTTATCACTTCAGCTAATCGTGAGAGCTTGTGATGGGCTAAGTTGGGACACCCCTGCAGGGTTATGATCTTTCGAAAGCCGTGCCCGCGGTTATGTGGCAGATGGGAATTGGTTAATATCCGGTTGTAGAAAACTTGACAGATGTTCCGAAGTAAAACACACAACTGTGTGAGTAACCGTGACTGTCTCTTTTCACTTTGAGAAGAGAACACGGTGGGGTTATGTTTGACCGTATGTAGTTAGGATCTTTAGCGATCACCTCTTTGCGACCATTTGCGTAGCTTCTCATCTTATTCTGGTACTCGTAAGTTAGCCACCATATTATGCTTAGCCGCTGCTGCAGCCTCACCACTTTACCTCTTCCTACCCATAAAGCTTTGCTAGTCTTGATACCCATGGTTATGGGATTGCTGAGTCCTCGTGGCTCACAGTTACTACAATACCAGATGCAGGTTCAGCCGAGTTTGAAGCAGGAGCTGGTTCAAGTTCTTCACTTGGAGTTCGATGGAGTTGTGGCCGTGTGCTTGTGACGTTTCGATGTTCAGTAGTGGTTTCTACTAGGATTAGATCCTGACCTGTGGCTTTATGTTGTTGTTTGGTATCTTTCTTTTGGATCTTCACCCGTAGTCGGGTTGTGATGTTCTGAATGATGATTGCTTATGTAATATTTTGTGTGAAGTGGCGAGTGTAAGCCAACTATCTCCTTTTGCAATTTAATCCCTCTTTTACATGAGTCGTGCAAAGATACCAAACTTGAGATCATTCTAGGATGGGCTTATACCTTTAAGTCGTGCCTCGACACGTAGGAGGTATAGTCCCATCCTGGGCATTACATACTTCCTCCCTCCATGATGCGGGAGTAGTTCCTCCTCGGGGCTGAGGTTCTTACCAGTAGCTATGTGGTCAATTCTCTCTCCCATGATGTGATCTTCGTTGTGATCATAGGTTATGTTAATCTAGGGTGATCCCATGATATTTCCCCTTCCTATATGTATTGGATTGATGTACTCACTTGTCTTTATCTAGTATAATCCCCGAGACCAAGGTGACAGCGGTCTATTGGACATGGATTAGAACAATATTTTCATGAGTGATTTCCTCTCTTGTGTGTTGATTGAAGATTGAGAGTCTCTTGGTGCTTGTCTTTGACTATCCTTTAGATATGTTGTGGTGATTGTGGGACTCTCTTTGGATGGCCGCGGTGACATTGGGAAATCCTTAGATTGAGAACTACGAACTTTGAGGTGTGCTTTTGTAGCCCTACATAATTCTCGTCCTCTCTTGACCACGAAGGAATGACCTCCGAGTGCGTCCCCTTTGCATGTTTTATGGGAAATATCATGTGATTCGATTATGTTAATGTTGTTGGGAGTTGCCACTAGTGAAAGTATGAAGCCTAGGCCTTGTTTCCACCATTGCAATACCATTTGTGCTCACGTTTACCACTTGTTTGCTTGCTGCACTTTTTATTACAGAATTATATTACTTTGCTTTGCCACTCCTATAATCCATATTTTACCATCTCTTCGCCGAACTAGTGCACCTATACAACTCCTAGTTGTATTAGGTGTGTTGGGGACACAAGAGACTTCTTGTATCTTAGTTGCAGGGTTTCTTGAGAGAGACCATCTTCAACCTCTACTTCCCTGAGTTCGATAAACCTTAGGTCATCCACTTGAGGGAAATTGTTGCTGTCCTACAAACCTCTGCGCTTGGAGGCCCAACATAGTCTACAAGAGTAGAAGCGTGTGTAGACATCAAGCTATTTCTGGCGCCGTTGCCGGGGAGCTGAGCGCTTGAAGGTATATCTTTAGATCTTGCAATTAAATCTTTTGGTTTCTTGTTTTTATTTCACTAGTTATGCTTATGGACAACCTTGTTATTGGATCGTTGCTTGCGGGAAGACGCCCCACACCTGTGGTGGTTGCTCCTCCCCCTACTGAAATTGTGCCCTATAAAATACCAGCTGGTATTATCGATTATGTTTTGGCTGATCGTTATGCAGGAGACAGACATCCCGGTGAACACTTGCTATATCTGTCACAACTATGTTCATTATTTAAGCTTGCAGGTGTATCAAGGAAGTTTGTCATGAGGAAATTATTTGCCTTGTCACTGAAAAGAAAAGCATTGGAATGGTATAGGCTACTAAATGACTCTCACCTGCTGGAGTGGGAAGAGATCCAGTCTCTCTTTTACTCCAAGTTTTATCCTCTTCATGAAGTCCATGAGAATAGGAATTATGTTTATAATTTTTATCCTCATGACGGAGAGAGCATAGCTCAAGCTTGGGGGAGACTGAAAACGTTAATGCTAAAATGTCCTAACCATGGGCTCCCCAAAGATATGATTATTACTAATTTCTATGCGAGGCTTTCTCGACAGGATAAAGATTTGCTCGACGCTTCCTCTATGGGTTCTTTCACAAACAAAAAGATTGATGGTAAATGGGAACTCCTTGAAAGAATTCAACGCAACACTGAAGATTGGGAGATCGACAAAGGTAAGGAGTCAGGTATAATTTATGAGTATGATTGCATTAAGTCCTTTGTTGAAACTACAAGTTTTAA
Organism: Secale cereale; assembly: GCA_902687465.1. NCBI lineage: Eukaryota > Viridiplantae > Streptophyta > Magnoliopsida > Poales > Poaceae > Secale > Secale cereale. The sequence continues at coordinate 185,829,096 of LR738712.1, read as the reverse complement.
TAAGTTTAGTGCTAAGTTTGGGCTTGATTCTCAACTCCTTGTTGATTTCCTCAAATCTTTTGCTTCACATCTTAATATGCCTAAGGAGGATTGGATCAAGTATCATAAACCTTTTAAAGAGACTTGCAAAGAAAATGAAATTGTTCATGATGATTGCAACATGCATGATCCAATTCCTAAAAATGAAGTTTTATATAAGCATGTTAATTTTTGTGGAGTGGATAGACCTTGTGAAAGGCCTATGATTGAAGAAGAGAAGTATTGTAAGCAACATAAGCATGAAAGAACAATCACTTGGGTCAGAGATTTAAATGAAATTGCTAGAGAATTGTGTGACCTTTATCCTTTTACTTGTGAACTTTGCCGTATAGAGGGTCACTTTAATTTTCAATGCATGAACTTTCAAAACATAACTGTTAACCGGTTGTGTGATAACATGATCACCTCTGATCTTTATGATGAGCTTATGTTATTTTTGATGTGTGAAGAATTATCAGAAAAGACTTCATGGCTAGATGTTAATGCCATAGGAATAAAAAACACTTTGCAAAATTGCCAACTCTATTGTGTTGTTAATTGCCATGAAAATGATTACATAGGTAAGATTATAAAGGAGGGAACTTTACCAAAGTATAAAAATGTCTCTTATATTTCTGCTAATAAAAAGGAGAGTTTCTCCCAAGTTTCCCCTATTGTTTCTAATGATAAACCAGGATATGTGGAGAAGCTTCATCTCCAACCACTCCCTCCTAAGGTTAAGAAGAAGAAAAAGAAGAGGAGGAGGAAGAGGAGCAAGAAAGAAGAAGAATGGGTATCAACCTGGCCTGAGCATATTCCTCCCATCAACTTTTATCCTAACGATTGTAAGTTTAAAGAAGAAGGTGAAGTTTATTGCCTTAATTATCATCTTGATGATACGTACGTAGGTACTATTGAAGATGATTTTGATTATGATATGCATGTTACTTATTGTGATTGGGAAAATGATGATAATGCTACTTATGATCTTGAAAATCTTTTTGGTACCAACTCTGAAAGTGATGATATGGGAAGATCTAAGCTTGTGGATGATAGGATTTCAAATCCTTTACCCACTAGTGATGTGATCATTGATAATTCATTTGCTAGTAAGAATAAAGACAACATGATTACAAATATAGTTGCTAGCAATGATAATTCTCTTCTCTGCTATGATGATGTCATAACTCCAACCTATAGTGATTATAAAGGTACCTATGACATAAGGAGAAATTATCCTTATGAAACTTGTCATAATCATGGAGGGAATTACTCCCTTGTTGAACACCACCCTCATAATACACAATTAATCTATAGTGTTCAAGTTCTTTATGATAGTCCTACTCCCACTATTACCAATGAGAAAGATTATGCTTATGTGGAGAGTAAGAGTACCTTTTTGCATGTGGATCATGGTAACAATGCTTTATGTGATGCTTATATTGTTGAGTTCATCCATGATGCCACTGAAATTTATAATGAGAGAGGGAGACTTGGTTCTAAATATCTTAATAATAAGAAGTTTCCTCTCTTTATGGTGAATATTTTGAAGTTATGCTTGTTTTGCCTTCCTATGCTAGTTGCTTTGTGCTTCAATGAATTATTCTATTGCAATATTCCTATGCATAGGAAGCATGTTAGGCTAAAATGTGTTTGGTATTTGCTTCTTGATGCTCTCTTTTGTTCTTCAGCTCTTATTCCTACGAGAGCATCATTAAAGTCTTAAGCCTATCTTTATGGCTATAAAGAAAGAGCTCTAGGGAGACAACCCTTATTATGTTTACTTTCAGTTTTAGTGGTCTTGATGTTTGTTACTACTGTAGCAACATCATTGTATCTTTATTTTTCAGCTTTGTGCCAAGTTTAGCCTCTGATTGCAAGAAAGTTCAAAAGTTGTGACGTGATGTCCAGGAAACAGATTCTGTCCTTGGATAGAAAAATTCGTATAAAATCACCAGATCATCTTTTTGGTCTGAATTTTTTCGACAGCGTGCTCTATATAATTGTATTTCGTGCGTCTGTTTTGAGTTTTTTGATTAGAGTTGTAGAAGTGCCCCGGAAAAATAATTTACTACCTGCTGTTCTGTTTTTTACAGATTCTGTCCTGTTTTGCCTTTCCTTCATTTTGCAAACCTATAGCTTGCTTTTTGTTTGCAAAAACCTTTTGGCAATCTTGAGAAACAGTAGAACTTCAAGAATATATTTATTTTCAGCAAGGAACAATTATTTTATTATGGGTACTAATCTCGCTAATCAGATTATGATGAGTTATGTATGAAGGGAGTTTTCAAGTGTGCGAGGGAAGATGATAAAAAGATTCAGGAGTGTCAAACGCTCAATCTTGGGGATGCCCCCATGCACCCCCAAGAAATATTCAAGGAGACTCAAGCGTCTAAGCTTGGGGATGCCCCCGTGCATCCCCTTCTCCATCAACATTATCAGTTCGTCCTTCGTTCCACTATATTTTAATCACTTCATGTGTTATGTGCTATGCTTGGAGCGTCTTGTTTTAGTTTTCCTTTTAGTTTTTCTTTAGCTTTTCATAACGAGTCGGAACCCAGCTTTCTTTATGTGGGAGAGAAACACGCTCCACTTCTACCTAGAACATAACATAGAATTTGCATGTCTATCTTTGTTGTGTGTGTTCTTTGTCTTTTAATAGCTACTATCATGCTTAGCTCTTAACTTTCATGCTTATCTTTTTAAAGAGCTTTTGTTTAGTTGGTTGCTTGAACTCTCTTTAGTTATCATGTTTATCTTATTAAGAGAGTTTGCTTCCGTTGCATTGGTTGATATGTCTATGATAAAGATGCTACGTGCATAATGGCACTTAGTAGTTCATGTTTTCTTATGGTTAGTCTCAAATAGCTGGGGGGTTCCCAATGTGTTATTGGAGTACCAACATGATTTGTTTGCCTATGATGTGGTATGGTTTAGTAATATCTTCCTTCAAAGAATTTATTTTGATTGACTTGGCATATGCTCACGCATATTTAAGACTGTAAAGAAAGTCTGTCAAGCCTTGATGATCTTTTGTTTCTGAGTAGCGATATAACTTCCATGCCTGATTCAATGTTGCTTTGTTTCTCTGCATGATTATGACCGTCATTGCTCTCTTAGTTGGTCGCTCCCAGTCTTTTGCTAACCTTCGCCTGTACTAAGCGGACTGCTGCTTGTGCATCCACATCCTTTTAATCCAGTTATGCCATATGAGTCCACCATATCTTCCTACATGGTATTTACCTGCCATTCCTAACGGAGACTTGCATGTACCATCTCGAAATTATTCAAAGAAAAAGCATTCCTATTTTGTGCCCTTGTTTTAAGTTCATGAGGAAGTAGTAGTTAATTCATGATCTTTTTAAGTTGGACAAGCTTCACCCCGGGATTGCATGTATAATGTGCAAACCCATAATACGAGAAGAAACTGGCATTGAGTGCGCCCGGCTCAAAAAGATAATATAACAAACAAACCCTCCTTCACGCTTTGTTCATGAGAAATCAGAAAACTTTGGCAGTGATAAACAAAGGAGATTAAGAGGATGTGATCATCCTCATTCGGGAGCCGTTCCTCGAAACTTGTCCATCTCAAGAAGTGATTGAGTTGTCTGCTAGCATTCGTTGACGAAACATGCATGATCTAAAAAAAATTATTACCTCTGTTTTAAAACCAAGAGCTCTGGTACATGTTTTGTCTTTGTTTCCGACTATGGGTTTTCAACCTTGCCAACAAAAGCCACGGTTCGAGAGTCTCCACCTTCTTTTAAAAGCACCAACTACTGAGAGCATGATTGTCATTCTGAGTGTAATGTGCATTGTCCCAAAGTAGCATTGTCTTTTGCATGATTGTGATATCGTTTATTTTGAAATCATTGTATCTATTCATCACTTAAACCTTGGAGGTGCCCCTGCATTTATGTTTTGCTTCACTAAAGGGGGCAAGCTAGATATCACTTTATCATATTTGCACATCATGTTCATTACAAATCTATTTGATGTTTCAATATCATATTGTAAAAATTTCGGTTCTTTGTGATTTTCTCATGAGGCAACTTAATTACTATAGATTCATTGTCTCAGTAAGCTCTTGTCATATGACTATGAAAAAGTCCTATATGGTTAATAGCATGTCACCACAGAAATTATTCTTGTTATCATTTACCTACTCGAGGACGAGCAGGAATTAAGCTTGGGGATGTTGATACGTCCAAAACGTATCTATAATTTCTGCTTGCTCCATGCCTCTTTTGGGTGATATTGCTATGTTATTTATACACTTCCATACACTTTTGATCATATTTGGACTAACCTATTAACTCAGTGCACCCCAGTGCCAGTTTCTGTTTTCGGCTGTTTTTGTATTTCAGGTTTTCACATTACGAGAACTGCCAGAAAAAATCTAGAAAAATTATATAAAAAATCAGCGTTCCGGAAGCTTCCATGCGGCCAAAGTAGGGCCGGAGGGGACCCACAGGGGCTCCAGGCGGCCTGCCCACGCGCCTCCCCTGGCCGTGCCGGGGGGCGCCTGGGCACCCCTGACCCCCTCTGATGCCCCCCTTTGGCATATATTTACACCGTGTCACGGAAACCCTGATTCCAGACCCCTTTTCTCCAGACGCGATTCCGATCTCCGCCGCCATCGCCATCAAGCTTCGGGGGACCAGAATTCCTACGCCGGCACCCTGCCGGGACGGGGAAGTGCCCCCGGATTCATCTCCATCGACGTTGCTTCCTCCCTCCATGATGTGGGAGTAGTTCCTCCTCGGGGCTGAGGTTCTTACCAGTAGCTATGTGGTCAATTCTCTCTCCCATGATGTGATCTTCGTTGTGATCATAGGCTATGTTAATCTAGGGTGATCCCAGGATATTTCCCCTTCCTCTATGTATTGGATTGTTGTACTCACTTGTCTTTATCTAGTATAATCCCCGAGACCAAGGTGACAGCGGTCTATTGGACATGGATTAGAACAATATTTTCATGAGTGATTTCCTCTCTTGTGTGTTGATTGAAGATTGAGAGTCTCTTGGTGCTTGTCTTTGACTATCCTTTAGATATGCTGTGGTGATTGTGGGACTCTCTTTGGATGGCCGCGGTGACATTGGGAAATCCTTAGATTGAGAACTACGAACTTTGAGGTGTGCTTTTGTAGCCCTACATAATTCTCGTCCTCTCTTGACCACGAAGGAATGACCTCCGAGTGCGTCCCCTTTGCATGTTTTATGGGAAATATCATGTGATTTGATTATGTTAATGTTGTTGGGAGTTGCCACTAGTGAAAGTATGAAGCCTAGGCCTTGTTTCCACCATTGCAATACCATTTGTGCTCACGTTTACCACTTGTTTGCTTGCTGCACTTTTTATTACAGAATTATATTACTTTGCTTTGCCACTCCTATAATCCATATTTTACCATCTCTTCGCCGAACTAGTGCACCTATACAACTCCTAGTTGTATTAGGTGTGTTGGGGACACAAGAGACTTCTTGTATCTTAGTTGCAGGGTTGCTTGAGAGGGACCATCTTCAACCTCTACTTCCCTGAGTTCGATAAACCTTAGGTCATCCACTTGAGGGAAATTGCTGCTGTCCTACAAACCTCTGCGCTTGGAGGCCCAACATAGTCTACAAGAGTAGAAGCGTGTGTAGACATCAGTGTGTGTGTGTGTGTGTGTGTTGTTATAAGAATGATCATGATGCCTTCATGTCCGTATTTTATTTTATCAACACCTCTATCTCCAAACATGTGGACATATTTTTTGATATCAGCTTCCGCTTGAGGACAAGCGAGGTCTAAGCTTGGGGGAGTTGATACGTCCATTTTGCATCATGCTTTTATATCGATATTTATTGCACTATGGGCTATTATTACACATTATGTCACAATACTTATGCCTTTTATCTCTTATTTTACAAAGTTTACATGAAGAGGGAGAATGCCGGCAGCTGGAATTCTGGGCTGGAAAAGGAGCAAATATTAGAGACCTTTTCTGCACAACTCCAAAAGTCCTGAAACTCCATGAAAGTCAGTTTTGGAATAAATGAAAAATATTGGGCGAAGAAAGCACCATATGGGGGCCACCCACGGTCCACGAGGGTGGAGGGCGCGACCTACCCCCTAGGCGCGCCCCCTACCTCGTGGGCCACCTGGCAGCCCCCTTATGCCCGTCTTCTGGTATAAGGTGTCTTCTGCCCTGGAAAAAAATCAGAAGTAAGCTTTCGGGACGAAGAGCCGCCGTCTCAAGGCGGAACCAATCTAGGGCTCCCGCGGAGCTGTTCTGCCAGGGAAACATCCCTCCGGGAGGGGGAAATCGTCACCATTGTCATCACCATCGATGATCTCATCGGGAGGGGGTCAATCTCCATCAACATCTTCACCAGCACCATCTCCTCTCAAACCCTAGTTCATCTCTTGTATCCCATCTTTGTCTCAAAACCTCAAATTGGTACATGTGGATTGCTAGTAGTGTTGATTACTCCTTGTAGTTGATGCTAGTTGGTTTATTCGGTGGAATATCATATGTTCAGATCCTCAATGCACAATAATACCCCTCTGATTATGAACATGAATATGATTTGTGAGTAGTTACGTTTGTTCCTGGGAACACGGGAGAAATCTTGTCATAAGTAGTCATATGAATTTGGTATTCGTTCGATATTTTGATGAGATGTATGTTGTGTTTCCTCTAGTGGTCTTATGTGAACGTCGGCTACATGACACTTCACCATTGTTTGGGCCGAGAGGAAGTCATTGGGAAGTAATAAGTCGATGATGGGTTTCTACAGTGACATAAGCTTAAAGCCTAGTTTATGCGTTGCTTCGTAAGGGGCTATCTTGGATCCATATGTTTCATGCTATCGTTAGGTTTACCTTAATTCTTCTTTTGTAGTTGTGGATGCTTGCGAGAGGGGTTAATCATAAGCGGGATGCTTGTCCAAGGAAGGGCAGTACTGATACGTCCATTTTGCATCATGCTTTTATGTTGATATTTATTAAACTATGGGCTGTTATTACACGTTTTGTCACAATACTTATGCTTTTTCTCTCTTATTTTACAGGGTTTACATGAAGAGGGAGAATGCTGGTAGACGGAATTCTGGGATGGAAAAGGAGCAAACATTAGAGACCGATTCTGCACAACTCAAAAAGCTCCAAAACTCTTAGAAACACCGTTTCAAAAAATATAAAAAATATCTGGCGAAAGAAATCAGCTAGGGGGCCACCACCTGTCCACGAGGGTGGGAGGCGCCCCCCCCCCTTGGGCGCGCCCCCCTGCTTCGTGGGCCAGCCGGTGACCCCCCGATGCCCATATTCTCCCATATGAAGTGTTTTGACCTTAAAAAATCAGAAAGAGGCTTTCGGGACCAAACGCCGCCGTCTCGAGAGCGGAACCTTGGGGGAACCAATCTAGGGCTCCGGCGGAGCTGTTCTGCCGGGGATAATTCCCTTCGGGAGGGGGGAATTGTCACTGCTGTCATCACCAAACAACTCTCCCATCTTGCGAAGGGTTATCATCATCAACATCTTCACCAGCACCATCTCCTCTCATACCCTAGTTCATCTCTTGTATCCAATCTTCGTGTCAAAACCTTAGATTGGTACCTGTAGGTTGCTAGTAGTGTTGATTACTCCTTATAGCTGATGCTAGTTGGTTTACTTAGTGGAAGATCATATGTTCAGATCCATTATGCATATTAATACTCCTCTGATTATGAACATGAATATGCTTTGTGAGTACTTACGTTTATTCCTCAGGACATGGGAAAAGTCTTGCTATAAGTAGTTATGTGAATTTGGTATTCGTTCGATATTTTGATTAGATGTATGTTGTCTTTCCTCTAGTGGTGTCATGTGAACATCGACTACATGACACTTCACACTTGTTTGGGCCTAGAGGAAGGCATTGGGAAGTAATAAGTAGATGATGGGTTGCTAGAGTGACAGAAGCTTAGTCCCTAGTTTATGCGTTGCTTCGTAAGGGGCTGATTTGGATCCACATGTTTCATGCTATGGTTAGGTTTACCTTAATACTTCCTTTGTAGTTGTGGATGCTTGCAACAGAGGTTAATCATAAGTGGGATGCTTGTCCAAGTAAGGGAAGCACCCAAGCACTGGTCCACCCACATACAAAATTATCAAAGTAACGAACGTGAATCATAGAACGTGATGAAAACTAGCTTGACGATAAATCCCATGTGTCCTCGGGAGCGCTTTCCTTCATATAAGAGTTTGTCCAGGCTTGTCCTTTACTACAAAAAGGATTGGGCCATCTTTCTGTACCTTATTTACTTTTACTATTTGTCACTTGTTATCAATTACTTTATCACAAAACTATATGTTACCGATAATTTCCGTGCTTGCAGAAAATACCTTACTGAAAACTGCATATCATTACCTTCTGCTCCTCGTTGGGTTCGACACTCTTACTTATCAAAAGGACTATGATAGATCCCCTACACTTTTGGGTCATCAAGACTCTTTTCTGGTGACGTTGTCGGGGAGTAAAGCGCCTTTGGTAAGCAAAAATTTATATAGTGTGCTGAAATTTACTGTTACTTGTTACTATGGCTCATAATCCTTTGAGGGGCTTGTTCGGGGTATCTTCACCCCGACAAGTAGAGCAAAGAGTTGCTCATCAACCTACTGAACCTACTGAAAATGTTTGCTTTGAAATTCCTTCGGGTATGATAGAGATACTGCTAGCTAATCCCTCTACAGGAGATGGAACACTGCATCCCGATTTGCACCTAATCTATGTGGATGAAATTTGTGGATTATTTAAGTTTGCAGGTATGCCCGAGGATGTTATCAAGAAGAAGGTCTTCCCTTTATCTTTGAAGGGAGATGCATTGACATGGTTTAGTCTATGCGATCATATTGGATCATGGAATTACAATCGATTTAAGTTGGAATTTCATCAGAAGTTCTATCCTTTGCATCAAGTTCATCATGATCGTAATTATATATATACTTTTTGGTCTCGCGAAGGATAAAGTATCGCTCAAGCTTGGGGGAGGATTAAGTCAATGTTATATTCATGCCCCAATCATGAGCTCTCCAGAGAAATGATCATTCAAAAATTTTATGCTCGGCTTTCTCTCAATAATCGCTCCATGCTCGATACTTCTTGTACTGGTTCTTTTATGATGAAGACTATTGAATTCAAATGGGAATTATTGGAAAGAATTAAACGCAACTCTGAAGATTGGGACCTCGACGAAGGTAAGGAGTCAGGTATAACCCCTAAGTTTGATTGTGTTAAACCTTTTATGGATACATATGTTTTCCGTGAATTTAGCACTAAATATGGGCTTGACTCTGAGATAGTAGCTTCCTTCTGTGAATCATTTGGTACTCATGTTGATCTCCCTAAGGAGAAGTGGTTTAAATACCATCCCCCCATTGAAGTAAAAGTAGTTGAACCTGTTAAAGTTGAAGAAAAGACTACCACTTATAATGTTGATCCTATTGTTCCTACTACTTATATTGAGAAACCGCCTTTCCCTGTTAGGATAAAGGATCATGCTAAAGCTTCAACTGTGGTTCGTAAGAGTAATACTAGAACACCTACACCTTCTGAGCAAATTAAAGTTGAACCTAGTGTTGCTATGGTTAAGGATCTCTTCGTTGAAAATTTATATGGAAATGTTATTTACCTCCAAGAGGAAGCTGCTAGAATCGCCAAACCTAATACTAGGAATAAACATAGACCTGTTGTAGGCATGCCTGTTATTTCTGTTAAAATAGGAGATCATTGCTATCGTGGTTCATGTGACGTAGGTGCTAGTGCAAGTGTAATACCCATTTCCTTATATAAAGAAATTATGCACGATATTGCACCTGCTGAGCTATAAGGTATTGATGTCACTATTAAGCTTGCCAATAGAGACACTATTTCACCAATGGGGATTGTTAGAGATGTTGAAGTCTTGTGTGGGAAAGTTAAATACCCTGCTGATTTTCTTCTTCTTGGTTCTCCATAAGATGTTGTTTGCCCCATTATATTTGGTAGACCCTTCTTGAACACTGTTAATGCTAAGATAGACTGCGAAAAGGATATTGTTAATGTAGGATTAGGGGATATGTCTCGTGACTTTATCTTTGCTAAATTTCGTAGACAACCCCATGATAAAGAATTGCCTAGTAAGGACGAAATTATTGGTCTTGCTTCTATTGATGTGCCTCCTAATGACCCTTTAGAACAATATCTGCTAGACCATGAAAATGATATGTACATGAATGAGAGAAGGGAAATAGATGAAATATTCTTTAAGCAGGGACCCTTATTGAAAAACAACTTGCCTGTTGAAATTCTAGGGATCCTCCTCCACCCAAGGGTGATCCCGTGTTTGAACTTAAACATTTACCTGATACTCTTATGTATGTTTATCTCGATGAAAAGAAGATATATCATGTTATTATTAGTGCTAACCTTTCAGAGCAGGAAGAAGAAAAAATATTGAGAACTTCTGAAGAAGCACCATGCTGCTATCGGATATACTCTGGATGATCTTAAGGTCATTAGTCCCACTCTATGCCAACACAATATAAAGTTGGAAGATGACGCGAAACCGATTATCGATCATCAACGATGATAAAATCCTAAGATGGAAGATGTGGTAAGGAAGGAAATATTAAAGCTTCTAGAGGCAGGTATAATTTATCCAGTTGCTGATAGCCAGTGGGTAAGTCCTGTCCATTGTGTCCCTAAGAAGGGAGGTATGACTGTAGTTCCTAATGATAAAGATGAATTGACCCCGCAAAGAATTGTTACAGGTTATAGGATGGTAACTGATTTCCGCAAATTAAATAAAGCCACTAAGAAAGATCATTACCCTTTGCCTTTTATTGATCAAATGCTAGAAAGGTTATCCAAACACACCCATTTTTGCTTTCTAGATGGTTATTCTGGTTTCTCTCAAATACATGTGTCAAAAGGGGATCAAGAAAATACCACTTTCACTTGTCCCTTCGATACCTTTGCTTATAGACGTATGCCTTTTAGTTTATGTAATGCACCTGCTACCTTTCAAAGATGCATGATGGCTATATTCTCTGATTTTTGTGAAAAGATTGTTGAGGTTTTCATGGATGAGTTTTCCGTTTACGGAACTTCTTTTGATGATTGCTTGAGCAACCTTGAACGAGTTTTGCAGAGATGTGAAGAAACTAATCTTGTCTTGAATTGGGAAAAGTGCCACTTTATGGTGAATGAAGGCATTGTCTTGGGGCATAAAATTTCTGAAAGAGGTATTGAAGTTGATAAAGCCAAGATAGATCGTATTGAAAAGATGTCGTGTCCCAAGGACATCAAAGGTATAAGAAATTTCCTTGGTCATGCCGGGTTTTATAGGAGGTTCATTAAGGACTTCTCCAAAATCTCTAGGCCTCTGACTAATCTCTTACAAAAAGATGTTCCTTTTGTCTTTGATGATGATTGTGTAGAAGCATTTGAAATACTTAAGAAAGCATTGATCTCTTCACCTATTGTCTAGCCTCCTGACTAGAATTTACCCTTTGAGATTATGTGCGATGCTAGTGATTATGCTGTAGGTGATGTTCTAGGACAAAGAGTTGATAAGAAATTGAATGTTATCCAATATGCTAGTAAAACTCTAGACAATTCCCAGAGAAATTATGCTACTACTAAGAAGGAGTTTTTAGCAGCCGTATTTTCTTGTGATAAGTTTAGACCTTATATTGTTGATTCTAAAGTAACTATTCACACTGATCATGGTGCTATCAAATACCTTATGGAAAATAAAGACGCTAAACCTAGACTTATTAGATGGGTTCTCCTGCTACAAGAATTTGATTTGCATATTATTGATAGAAAGGGAGCTGAGAACCCCGTTGCAGACAACTTGTCTAGGTTAGAGAATATTCTAGATGACCCACTACCTATTGATGATAGCTTTCCTGATGAACAATTAGCTGTTATAAATGCTTCTCGTACTGCTCCATGGTATGCTGATTATGCTAATTACATTGTTGCTAAGTTTATACCACCTTGTTTCACATACCAGCAAAAGAAAATATTCTTCTATGATTTAAGACATTACTTCTGGGATGACCCACATCTATATAAAGAAGGAGTAGATGGTATTATTAGACGTTGTGTACCTGAGAATGAAGAGAACAGATCTTACGCAAGTGCCACTCCGAAGCTTATGGAGGACACCATGTTGGAGATAGAACTGCACACAAGGTATTGCAATCTCGTTTTTAGTGGCCTACTCTCTTCAAGGATGCCCGTAAGTTTGTCCTATCTTGTGATGAATGTCGTAGAATTGGTAATATTAGTAGACGTCAAGAAATGCCTATGAATTATTCACTTGTTATTGAACCATTTGATGTCTGGGGATTTGATTATATGGGACCGTTTCCTTCCTCTAATGGGTATACACATATTTTAGTTGATGTTGATTACGTTACTAAGTGGGTAGAAGCTATTCCAACTAGTAGTGCTGATCACAACACCTCTATTAAGATGCTTAAGGAAGTTATTTTTCTGAGGTTTGGAGTCCCTAGATACTTAATGACTGATGGTGGTTCACACTTTATTCATGGTGCTTTCCGTAAAATGCTTGCTAAGTATGATGTTAATCATAGAATTGCATCCCCTTACCACCCATAGTGTAGCGGTCAAGTAGAACTAAGTAATAGAGAGCTGAAATTAATTTTGCAAAAGACTATTAATAGGTCTAGAAAATATTGGTTCAAGAAACTTGATGATGCATTATGGGCCTATAGAACTGCATACAAAAATCCTATGGGCATGTCTCCATATAAAATGGTTTATGGAAAAGCATGTCACTTACCTCTTGAGCTAGAACATAAGGCATATTGGGCTATTGAAGAGCTCCATTATGATTTCAAACTTTCTGGTGAGAAGAGGTGATGACCCACAAGTCTAGGGGATCTATCGTAGTCCTTTTGATAAGTAAGAGTGTCGAACCCAACGAGGAGCAGAAGGAAATGATAGGCAGTTTTCAGTAATGTATCTTCTGCAAGCACTGAAATTATAGGTAACAGATAGTTTTGTGAGTAGATAATTGGTAGCAAGTGACAAAAGTTAAAAGTAAATAAGGTGCATCAAGGTGGCCCAATCCTTTTTGTAGCAAAGGACAAGCCTGGACAAACTCTTATATAAAGAAAAGTGCTCCCGAGGACACATGGGAATTATCGTCAAGCTAGTTTTCATCACGATCTTCCGATTCGCGTTCGATACTTTGATAATTTGGTATGTGGGTAGACCAGTGCTTGGGTGATGTCCTTACTTGGACAATCCTCCCACTTATTATTAACCTCTAATGCAAGCATCCGCAACTACAAAATAAGTATTAAGGTAAACCTAACCATAGCATGGAACATATGGATCCAAATCAGCCCCTTACGAAGCAACGCATAAACTAGGGTTTAAGCTTTTGTCACTTTAGCAACCCATCTTCTACTTATTACTTCCCAATGCCTTCCTCTAGGCTCAAATAATGGTGAAGTGTCATGTAGTCGACGTTCACATGACACCACTAGAGGAGAGACAACATACATCTCATCAAAATATCGAACGAAGACCAAATTCACATGACAACTAATAGCAAGACTTCTCCCATGTCCTCATGAACAAAAGTAACTACTCACAAGACATAATATTGTTCATGATCAGAGGGGTATTAATATGCATAATGGATCTGAACATATGATCTTCCACCAAATAAACCAACTAGCATCAACTACAAGGAGTAATGAACACTACTAGCAACCCATAGGTACCAATATGAGGTTTGGGTACAAAGAGTGGACACAAGAGATGAACTAGGGTTTGAGAGGAGATGGTGCTGGTGAAGATGTTGATGAAGATAGCCCTCCCCAAGATGGGAGAGTTGTTGGTGATGACGGCAGTGATGATTTCCCCCTCCGGGAGGGAAGTATCCCCGGCAGAACAGCTCTACCGGAGCCCTAGATTGGTTTCCGTCTCGGTTCCGCCTCGAGACGGTGGCGTCTGGTCCCGAAAGCCTCCTTCTGATTTTTTCCAGGTCAAAACACCTCATATAGGAGAAGATGGGCATCGGGGGACCGTTGGTGGGCCCACGAGACAGGGGGGCGCGCCCAAAGAGGGGGGCGCACCCCCTACCCTCGTGGACAGCCGGTGGCCCCCCTCGTGAACTTCTTTCGCCAGATATTTTTTATATTTTTTGAAACGGAGTTCTATGGAGTTTCGGGGCTTTTGGAGTTGTGCAAAATAGGTTTCCAGAGTTTGCTCCTTTTCCAGCCCAAAATTCGAGCTGCCGGCATTATCCCTCTTCATGTAAACCTTGTAAAATAAGAGAGAAAAAGCATAAGTATTGCGACATCACGTGTAATAACAGCCCATAATGCAATAAATATCAACATATAAGCATGATGCAAAATGGACGTATCAACTCCACCAATCTTAGACCTCGCTTGTCTTCAAGCGAAAGCCGATATCGAAAAATATGTCCACATGTTTAGAGATAAAGGTGTCGATAAAAATAAAATACGGACATGAGGGCATCATGATCATTCTCATAATAGCAACATATATATATATATATATATATATATATATATATATATATATTGTCATATGATTCTTATGCTAAAGTAACAATTCATCCACAATATCAAGCATGAATCATAAACTTCATTGGAAACTAACGAACTTTGATCTCGGTCATTGAAGCAATTGCAATTTATCGTAACATCGGAAAGAGTCCGTGTAAGAGCTTTTCAGCAAGCCTACATACTCAACTATCATATATTCTTTCACAATTGCTCACACTCACGCAATACTTATGTTTATGGAGTTTTAATCGGACACAGAGAAAGATAGGGCTTATGGTGTTGCCTCCCAACCTTTTACCTCAAGGGTAATGTCAACAGTAATAGATCATGAAAACTTACATCCAAGTGGGTATATATGTCAGGATCTTTCCAACACAGTGTGCTTGCCAAAGGATAAAATGTAAAAAGGAAAGGTGAATTTTACCTTGACTCTTAAGGAAGAATAATAGATAGGCCCTTCGCAGAGGGAAGCAGAGGTTGTCATGTGTTTTTATGGTTGGATGCACAAAGTCTTAGCACAAAAGAACGTCACTTTATATTGCCACTTGTGATAAGGACCTTTATTATGCAGTCCGTCGCTTTTATTACTTCGATATCACAAGATTGTATAAAGCTAATTTCCTCCATACTAATAAATCATACATATTTTAGAGAGTTTGCAACATGACAACTTACTTGGAAGGATCTTTCTCAATCCATAGGTAGGTATGGTGGACTCTCGTGGCAATACTGGGTTTAAGGATGTATGGAAGCACATGTAGTATCTCTACTTGGTGCGAGGAGTTTTGGCTAGCATGAGGGGAAAAAGCAAGCTCAACATGTTGGATGATCCATGACAATATACTTTATTTCGGATATAGGAAAACATAACCCATTATGTTGTCTTCCTTGTTCAACATCAACTCTTTAGCATGTCATATTTTAATGAGTGCTCACAATCATAAAAGATGTCCAAGATAGTATATTTGTATGTGAAGCCTCTCTTCTTTTATTACTTCCTATTAATTGCAATGATGACCAAAACTATGTTTGTCTACTCCCAACAACTTTTATTTATCATACTCTTATATGTGAAGTCATTACTTCCCACAAGATCAATATGATCTCTTTGATACTTTTCATATTTTCTTTCTTTTTATCATGACCCAAGTGAGGAAATCAAGCCCTTGACTCAACACTAATCTTTATTATATAGCTCGCGGACTCGATTAGAAAGGGTAAAGATCATAAAGCAAAAGCTCACAACTAGATCATTCTAACTTTATTCTACTAGATCAAGATACTACCAAAAGGATCGAGCTAAGAAAAACGGTAAATATAGGAGTGATACGATACCGGGGTCACTCCCCCAAGCTTGAGCTATGCTTTCTCCATCGCGAGGCCGGAAATTATAAATATAATTACAATCACGATGAACCTGGTGCATAGGGAAGAACTTCTGATGAAATTCCAACTTCAGATGATTATAGTCCAATGATCCAATATCATCACATAGCCTAAACCATGTCAATGCATCTCCCTTCAAAGATAAAGGGAAGACCTTCTTCTTGATATCATCCTCGGGCATACCTGCAAGCTTAAACAATCCACAAACTTCATCCACATAGATTAGGTGTAAATCGGGATGCAGTGTTCCGTCTCCTGTAAAAGGATTTTCAAGCAGTTTCTCTATCACACCCGAAGGAATCTCAAAGCAAACATTTTCAGTAGGTACAGTAGGTTGAGGAGCCACTCTTTGCTCTTCTGGTCGGGGTGAAGATACCCAGAACAAGCCCCTCAAAGGATTATGAGCCATAGTAACAAGTGACAATAAATTTCACCACACTATATAAATTTTTCCTTACCAAATTCCACTTACCAAAGGCGCTTCACTCCCCGGCAATGGCGCCAGAAAAGAGTCTTGATGACCCACAAGTGTAGGGGATCTATCGTAGTCCTTTCGATAAGTAAGAGTGTCGAACCCAACGAGGAGCAGAAGGAAATGATAGGCAGTTTCCAGTAAGGTATTTTGTGCAAGCACTGAAATTATAGGTAACAGATAGTTTTGTGATAAGATAATTGGTAGCAAGTGACAAAAGGTAAAAGTAAATAAGGTGAAACAAGGTGGCCCAATCCTTTTTGTAGCAAAGGACAAGCCTGGACAAACACTTATATAAAGGAAAGTGCTCCGGAGGACACATGGGAATTATCGTCAAGCTAGTTTTCATCACGATCATCCAATTCGCGTTCGGTACTTTGATAATTTGGTATGTGGGTGGACCGGTGCTTGGGTGCAGTCCTTACTTGGACAAGCCTCCCACTTATGATTAACCTCTAATGCAAGCATCCGTAACTACAAAAGAAGTATTAAGGTAAACCTACCCATAGCATGAAACATATGGATCCAAATCAGCCCCTTACGAAGCAACGCATAAACTAGGGTTTAAGCTTATGTCACTCTAGCAACCCATCATCTACTTATTACTTCCCAATGCCTTCCTATAGGCCCAAATAATGGTGAAGTGTCATGTAGTCGACGTTCACATGACACCACTAGAGGAGAGACAACATACATCTCATCAAAATATCGAACGAAGACCAAATTCACATGACTACTAATAGCAAGACTTCTCCCATGTCCTCAGGAACAAAAGTAACTACTCACAAGACATAATATTGTTCATGATCAGAGGGGTATTAATATGCATAATGGATCTGAACATATGATCTTCCACCAAATAAACCAACTAGCATCAACTACAAGGAGTATTCAACACTACTAGCAACCCACACGTACCAATCTGAGGTTTGGGTACAAAGATTGGATACAAGAGATGAACTAGGGTTTGAGAGGAGATGGTGCTGGTGAAGATGTTGATGAAGATAGCCCTCCCCAAGATGGGAGAGTTGTTGGTGAAGACGGCGGTGATGATTTCCCCCTCCGGGAGGGAAGTGTCCCCGGCAGAACAGCTCTGCTGGGGCCCTAGATTGGTTTCCGCCTCGTTTCCGCCTCGAGACGGCGGCGTATGGTCCGGAAAGCCTCATTCTGATATTTTTCAGGACAAAACACCTCATATAGGAGAAGATGGGCATTAGGGGACCATCGGTGGGCCCACGAGACAGGGGGCGCGCCCCCCACCCTCGTGGACAGCCGGTGGCCCCCTCGTGAACTTCTTTTGCCGAATATTTTTATATTTTCTGAAATGGAGTTCTGTGGAGTTTCGGGGCTTTTGGAGTTCTGCATAATAGGTTTCCAGAGTTTGCTTCTTTTCCAGCCTAGAATTCTAGCTGCCGGCATTCTGCCTCTTCATGTAAACCTTATAAAATAAGAGAGAAAAGGCATAAGTATTGTGACATGACGTGTAATAACAGCCCATAATGCAATAAATATCAACAAATAAGCATGATGCAAAATGGACGTATCAAGAGGTTATTTGACATTAGCTCACTTGATGAATGGAGAACCCAAGCCTATGAGAATGCCAAGCTGTTTAAAGAAAAGGTTAAAAGATGGCATGACAAAAGGATACAAAAGCACGAGTTTAACGTACGTGATTATGTCTTGCTATGCAATTCTCGTTTGAGATTTTTTGCAGGAAAACTTCTCTCTAAATGGGAAGGTCCTTACGTTATCAAGGAGGTCTATCGTTCCGGTGCCATAAAAATCAATAACTTCGAAGGCACAAATCCGAAGGTGGTGAACGGTCAAAGAATCAAACATTATATCTCTGGTAATCCTATAAATGTTGAAACTAATGTTATTGAAACCGTAACCCCGGAGGCATACATAAGGGACACTTTCCAGAATGATTCAGACCCCGAAAGGGAAGAGGTATGTGGTACGGTAAGTAAACCGACTCCAAAACAGTTCTAATGGCAATTTTTCACCATTTTGGAATATTTAGAAAAATAGAAAAATAAGAGGCAGTCCGGAAAGGACACGAGGCGTCCATGAGGGTAGAGCGCGCGCCCTACCCCCTAGGCGCGCCCCCTGCCTCGTGGGCACCTCGTGTGCCTCCCGGACTCCATTTTCTTGCACGTTACTTCTTTTCGTCGATAAAAATTCATTATATATTCTCCCGAAGGTTTTGACTACCGTATCACGCCAAAATCCTCTTTTTCGTTTCGAGCTGTTGTTTCTGACAGATCTAGATCATCATGACATCTTCCAGCACCCCCAAGGACAAGTTCTTCGAGAAGGTCATCAACCCCTACCTCGCGGAGGTGCTGCAACACCCTCAAACCATCGAGGTATGTGAGGGGGTGCTGCACATCCGCGATGTTGAGGGACCAAGGAGGACCAGAAGCATGGAGACAAGACTCGAAGCAATGGAGCAGCAAGTTTTCAAGTGCCAAGGTATGGTGGAACGAGGACTCAACACCAACCAAATGATGATCACGGAGCTCGCCAACAACCACAAGCTGGACACCAAGATCGTTGGGGAAGCCATCTCCAAGCTCCAAGAGAAAATCAAGCACCTCCAAGCCCAGACCTATGACCTGCAAAACCAAAACTGTGAGTATGAGTATAGATCCAAGAAGATGAGTTTGACTGCAAATTTGTGGATCCCGTAGACTCGATCATCCTTCTATGATGGTGAGCCCATGCCTTGGAAGATGGACGAGAAGCCTACATCATCAACAACTCCATCACCACCTCCGAAGAAGAAGACATGATCGTATGGGTATGGGCACTCCCCTTGGCAACTACCAAACTTGGGGGAGGTGCCCCGGTATCGTATCACCATCACACTCCTATCTTTACCGTTTTTGTTAGTTCGATCCTTTTGGTAATATCTTGATCTAGTAGAATAAAGTTAGCATGATCTAGTGGTGAGCTTTTGCTTTTTGATCTTTATCTTTGTAATCTAGTCCGTGAGCTATATAATAAAGATTAGTGTTGAGCCAAGGGCTTGATTTCCTCGCTATGGTCATGAGAGAATAAAAGAAAATATAAAAAGTATCAAAGAGATCATATTGGTCTTATGGAAGGTAGTGACTTAACATATAAAGAGTATGATGAATATAAGTTGTTGAGAGTTGACAAACATAGTTTTGGTCATAGTTGCAATTAATAGGAAGTTATAAAGAAAGAGAGGTTTTCACATACAAATATACTATCTTGGACATCTTTTATGATTGTGAGCACTCATTAAAATATGACATGCTAAAGAGTTGATGTTGGACAAGGAAGACAACATAATGAGTTATGTTTTCTTGTATCCAAAATAAAGTATATTATCATGGATCATCCAACATGTTGAGCTTGCCTTTCCCCCTCATGCTAGCCAAAACTCCTTGCACCAAGTAGAGATGCTACTTGTGCTTCCAAACATCCTTAAACCCAGTTTTGCCATGAGAGTCCACCATACCTACCTATAGATTGAGTAAGATCCTTCAAGTAAGTTGTCATTGTTGCAAACTCTCTAAAATATGTATGATTAATTAGTGTGGAGAAAATAAGCTTTATACGATCTTGTGATATGGAAGTTATCAAAGTGACGGACTGCATAATAAAGGTCCCTATCACAAGTGGCAATATAAAGTGACGTTCTTTCGCGCTAAGATTTTGTACATCCAACCATAAAAGCATGTGACAACCTCTGCTTCCCTCTGCGAAGGACCTATCTATTATTTTTTCCTTATAAGAGTCAAGGTGATTTCCACCTTTCCTTTTTACATTTTATCCTTTGGCAAGCACAATGTGTTGGAAAGATCCTGACATATATACCCAATTGGATGTAAGTTACCATGGTCCATTACTATTGACATTACCCATGAGGTAAAAGGTTGGGAGGCAATACCGTAAGCCCCTATCTTTCTGTGTGTCCGATTAAAACTCCATACCCATAAGTATTGCGTGAGTGTTAGTAATTGTGAAAGACTAGATGATAGTTGAGTATGTGGACTTGCTTCAAAGCTCTTATATTGAATCTTTCTGATGTTACTATAAATTGCAATTGCTTCAATGACCGAGATCATAGTTTGTTAGTTTTCAATGAAGTTTCTGATTCATACTTGACATTGCGAATGAATTGTTACTTTAGCATAAGAGTCATATGACAATATATATGTGTGTGTTGCTGTTATAAGATTGGTCATGTTGCCCTCATGTCCGTATTTTATTTTTATCGACACCTCTATCTCTAAACATGTGGACATATTTTTCGATATCGTCTTTTGCTTGAGGACAAGCGAGGTCTAAGCTTGGTGGAGTTGATACGTCCATTTTGCATCATGCTTTTATGTTGATATTTATTTCACTATGGGCTGTTATTACACATTTTGTCATAATACTTATGCCTTTTCTCTCTTATTTTACAAGGCTTACATGAAGAGGGCGAATGCCGACAGCTGGAATTCTGGGTTGGAAAAGGAGCAAACATTGAGGACCTATTCAACACAACTCAAAAAGCTCCGAAACTCCACAAAACACCGTTTCAGAAAATATAAAAAATATCTGGCGAAAGAGATCTGCCAGGGGGGGCACCACCTGTCCACGAGGGTGGGGGGAGCCCCCCTGGGAGCGCCCCCTGCCTCGTGGGCCAGACGATGACCAATGATGCCCATCTTCTCCTATATGAGGTGTTTTGACCTGGGGAAAAAATCAGAAGGAGGCTTTCGGGACCAGACGCCGCCGTCTCGGGGCAGAACCTTGGCGGAACCAATCTAGGGCTCCGGCGGAGCCGTTCTGCCGGGGATACTTCCCTCCGGGAGGGGTTAATCGTCACTGCCGTCATCACCAACAACTCTCCCATCTTGGGGAGGGTTATCATCATCAACATCTTCACTAGCACCATCTCCTCTCAAACCCTAGTTCATCTCTTGTGTCCAATCTTTGCGTCAAAACCTCAGATTGGTACTTGTAGTTTGCTAGTAGTGTTGATTACTCCTTGTAGTTGATGCTAGTTGATTTACTTGGTGGAAGATCATATGTTCAGATCCATTATGCATATTAATACTCCTCTGATTGTGAACATGAATATGCTTTGTGAGTAGTTACGTTTGTTCCTGAGGACATGGGCAAAGTCTTGCTATAAGTAGTCATGTGAATTTGGTATTCGTTCGATATTGATGTATGTTGTCTTTCCTCTAGTGGTGTCATGTGAATGTCGACTACATGACACTTCACCATTGTTTGGGCCTAGAGGAAGGCATTGGGAAGTAATAAGTAGATGATGGGTTGCTAGAGTGACAAAAGCTTAACCCTAGTTTATGCGTTGGTTCGTAAGGGGCTGATTTGGATCCACATGTTTCATGCAATGGTTAGGTTTACCTTAATACTTCTTTTGTAGTTGCAGACGCTTGCAATAGAGATTAATCATAAGTGGGATGCTTGTCCAAGTAAGGACAGCACCCAAGCACCGGTCCACCCACATACCAAATTATCAAAGTAACAAACGCGAGTCATATGAATGTGATGAAAACTAGCTTGACGATAATTCTCATGTGTCCTCGGGAGCGCTTTTGTCACACCCTGATTTTCATGTCACATTGCTTAAGCTTATTTTCATGTCAAAAATGTGGATTTGCAAAAACTTTTGAGTGTTTTTGACTTTGCTTGATTTGACTTTTTGTCTGCTGTTTGCTAGTGCTCTAAAAATCAAATAAATCCTCCAACTCTTATACTTCATCTCCTCGACCCAAAACCTTTTCCCAATGATCATGCCATGTGTATAGACCAGTATAGAATTTTCTTATAAAAATATTTTGGCCAAATGGTATTTTCTAAAATTAGTTTTCCAAAAACCCCTGAATTGAGGTTTGCACTGCAAGTACCTTATTTAGGGTGAGAAAAATCTTTCAAAAAGTATATTTGAATCCTATTAGGTATAGGACTCCCAGAAACCACAAAAGTATAATTTTAATAGTTGTTTTTATATTTTATTTAAAAGCTTTTTCTTAAGGCCAGAAATGGTCTTTAATAGGGAAAAATTATTTAATCATTTCAAAAATATTTGCCAAAATTCAGGGAGACTCATAGGACATATATTGTCCATATATAAGAGTTTCAGCACATGGTCATGTTCAAAATATTGGACAAATCCTTCCAAAACCCTTTCTGGATATTTCAAGCTTTTGAAATATTTACAAAGGAAATAATCTCCAAAAATTCTAGGGAACTTCTATCATATCATATATGACATATTTGATGATCTTGCAAAGCCTCATGCCTTGAAGATCAAGGAAACATCCTCAAACCCCCTCAAAACCATTCTGTCCATATTTGAAGTTTGAGCAACTCTACACTGCCAAACTTGTCCAAATGCTCTCAAATTTGGTGCACATGCTAGAATGACCTAATAAGGCATCTAGACCAAATGGCACAAGATTTGGAATAGAGCAACTTGATCAGATCACCCCAAAACCACTTCTGTTCAAATTCAAATTTGAACAACTTTACATTGTCAACTTTTTATCTGGAGCCTCAAACTTTGTGGGCATGTTCATAACCCCAAATGATGATGCTACACCAAGTGGTGCATCAAGGGGAGATGATTTGCTTGACTCAAACATGGTGAAACCATTTCTGTTCATTTCTAGGGTTCACCAAAGTTACATTGGCCACTTTGCCCAAATGAGCTCAAATTTGGTGTAGGGGCCTAATTATATGTGACATTTGATCCTGTTAAGTCCCATGCCAAGTGGATGTCATTTGCTTGACCAAGCACTGATCAAACACCTTATGGCTTTTTACTAAAACCTTCATCTTGGTCACTTTTGCTCTTCTCCATGACCTCAACTTCTTACCACATGTTCATTCAGTTACTGGCTACCCCCAGTAACTTCCCCAGCACCTCAGCTCCATGATTGAGGGGGGTAGAACTCCAATTCCTACTACTGGACATCAGTTTTTACCTTCTCCACCACCTCTCTCCTCACTCCAGTGGCTCCCAGAGAATCCAAGACCACCCCCTCAATAGTTTACTACCCCCTCCACCTGCTGGACACAAGAGGGCACGGCCAAGGAGCTAAAGGCACGACCATGCCGGCCAAAAGCCTGCTTTGGAGCGCGCTACAGTGCTCTGGAGCACTGCAGCCGCCCTCCAATCGCCGGCCCCGACCACCTAGGGCCTCCCCCTCGTGTCCCCCGAGGCTGCCTCGGCGTCCGGGACACGCCGGGCGGTCGGCCCCCTCCTCTCTCCTCCTCCCTCACCTCTGCCCGCACGCGCACCGGCCGACCCTGTGCACCAGTGAGTGACCTCGCACGCGCGGCCTCTCTGGCACCTCCCCGCTCCTCCTCTGCTTTTCCCTTGGACTGGACTTCGTCCACGAGCGCCCTAGACATGCTCAGGAGAGCCCGGATGGCCTACAGCAACGGCCACGACCTCGCCGGCGCACAGCCCCGCGGTGAACCTCGGGCTAGCCTATAAAAGGCCTCCCCGAGCCCCTCTCTGTACTCCATCCTCTTCCTCACCCACCAGCAAGCCCCCCTGAGCAAGCACGCTCCCTCCCGAGCCCTCCTTCCTCCTCCTCTGTCGCCATTGCCGCCGCGGGACCCTGCTCGAATCCGTGCACCCCTGCATCTCCCTCTCCACCTAGCCACCACCAGAGCCCCTCACGCACCCTCTTGAGCCTCCCCGTGCTCCGCCAATCCACCCCAGGCCGCCGTGCGCTCGAAGCCCAAAGTGACCGGAGCTTTCCTCCGCCACGGTTGGGCCCCTGCTCGATCTAGTCCTCCCCGGCAGGCGTGTCACCCATGACCAGATGCCCCTCTCCGCGCTGGTCGTTCCGGTGGCCGGAGCGTCGCCGGAGACGGCCTGAGTCGACGGGGGGCCATGCCGGCGAGCGCTCGGCCGCGCCTCCTCCGCCTCGCCTCTGTCCGCGCGGGAGGAAGAAGGACCTGCCACGGGGGCCCACAGGTCAGCGACCCCGGAGGCAGGCCCCACCAGTTTAAGTGGAGACGGCTACAGCACAGCCCGTCTCCCCCGCGTAAAAACGCATTTCCAGGAAGCCGCCTTCGACGTGGCCAGGTTCCCTGCACGCTGCTGTGTAGTTGGGCCGGCCCAGAGCACTGCGGCGCTATACTGCGCCCAAAACGCAGTATAGGTATAAAGCCCCTTCCCTTTTTCTTTTTCTTTATTCTGTCAATTTCAAAAATTCCTAGATAATTCAAATAAACTCCAAATTGCATGATTCAAAATTCCTATGACTCCATAAATCATGCTCTATCACATGGTGCAACATGCACATTATTCCAGATACATTTCCTTCACAAATATTTATCAAATGCCCATATTCCATTTTCTATGATTAACTTTAGAAAATCACAGAGAGCTCATTTTTGATTCAAATACAGTGATTCAAATTCCTAGATGCTTGTCATGTCCAAACTTAGTTTTGGAACATTTTTAATAATAGTTTCTGTACCCCACCAATTATTGAGCCATTTCTTCCTATTTATCAGCTTTGGAAAATCCTAGGAAATTCATTTCAATTCCAAATCCATTGAAACCAACTCCTAGATGCTTCTAAAATCATGACTTGATGATGGGTACCTTTGCTCATCATTCAAGGAATTATTTCTGTATACTTCTTCCAAATCCATAAGCCCTTTGGTTCCATCATATTGGAATGTTCCAAATCATCCATTGATCCAACACCTATGAAATCACCTTGGTCATTTCTAATATGACCAGAGGTATCCTAGAAAAGTCCAACTCCTATTTTTAGAGCACTTTTATTGTTGCTTTGATTGTGTTGCTTATTATGATTGTTTTCATCGTTAGTTGACGTAATAAACGGAGTAGTCGGAGATGGACCAGAAGATTTGAAGACTCTGAAGAATAAGGCAAGCAGCCCTTTGACCATGTTCAAGAAACCTTTTTATGCATGTCTCATAGCACCTTTATATTCAATGCATCGGAATCATGTTGAGGTGGAAACCACTTTGGTTGATACCCCTGTTGCTTTACTGTTGAAACTTGCATCAAGCATGACCCTACCTTCCTATGAGGGTTATGTGGGTGGGAGTAGTTAGGTTGCTTTAATAGTAGCTACGCAAATGGGACGGGTATATGCATGGTGACGGAGGCAGGATACTTTCAAAAGACTTTTCGAAAACCCTGTCGGGTGCCACTTATGCCCAAGGGAGATGGTGAGAGGGGTAACCACTAGATGACGAGGTGGTGTACCGAGGCAAGTGTGTGTGTTGTTTTGAAAACGGATTGGCTTAAGTTGCGACCGTTATTCCAACCTTACATGCGCAACCACTCTACCCTTATATGGGAAAGGGCATTATTGATTACCTAGGTCGATACTAGCATGGTGCCCGCATTACTAGTGACGGGGGTGACATGAGGTCACTCTCGGGACGGGGTCGTGCTTGGATAGGCGGCCATGACTGTTTTTACAGGGCACCGGACACACCATTGGTACCCCGTGCTTGTGATATGTGATGAATTCGGAGCGAGTCTCCACAACCTTGAGATGTGAAATGTTTGGCACGGGGCTGCTACCAATCGAGTGGACTCTATGTTAGTGTCGTCTAGGGAAAGTTAGTGATCGGGTGCTTACCCCGGGTACCTGAGGTACCGCGGGTCGTGGATGACACGGAAGTTCCCCGGATCTTGTGGGTAAAGTGTGCAACCTCTGCAGAGTGCAAAACTATTCGAATAGCCGTGTCCACGGTCATGGACAGTTGGGTAACCGCTCTTGGGCTACGTCCAATGTTTGCGAAACCTGGTGTGTGTGTGTGAGGAAACAACATGGTTCAGTGATATTGATGAAGTCAACATGGTTCAGTGATATTGTTGATGTGATTGTGAGGAAGTCACAATGAGCTTGAGCATGAGTTGATTACAACTCTTCCTTGAAAATGATGTCTGTGACCTCCTGATACTTGTTACAGACACATGCATATCCTTGTTATATGTTGATCATACTTGCACATGAAAAACTAGCTTTCCGCAAAACTACCAATTTAGTAGTAGAGCCTTGCATAATTATTCTGTTACCACACTTGGGTTGCTTGCGAGTACATTCAATGTACTCATTGGCTTGCCACTGGTTATTTTATTGGCCAGGCAGGAGAGAACAGGTTATGATGAAGATCTCTTGGTGACGAGTATGCGAGCTAGGACGCTTCCCAGTCAGAATGCCTGTAGGGTTAAGGCAGATGGCATGGGTCCCAGTTGTCTTTGAAGATTTTCCGCTGCGATGATATACTCAAGACTTGACCATTATGGTCCTATTTGTGTAACACGGTATGTAAGGATGTAAGACTCTTGTTATTCAGCTTCTGTGTGTTCAGTGAGCATTGATCTCTGGGATCACTGTACACGTGCATTCGGTGATCACGACTCATGAGTCGGGGTCCCCACAGAGCTGGTATCAGAGCCATCCTAACTGTAGGAAGCCTTAGTTAGCATGGTCGTTAGTTAGGGTAAAACTATTTCCAAAACTATTAGTAGTTTTCAAAACTATCTATACTCCTCTTCCCTTCTCAGTTTTTCGAAAACTAGGCTATACTTGATCTCTTCCAAGGTTGTCAGAATCGCGATTTTGTTGTACGATTCTACGACTTTACGATCCAAACTAACCTCTCTGATTCTACGACTCTAGTTCATAGAATCTACGTTTCTAAGATCCTGATAGTGAAGATTCCACGATTTGCGATCCTACCATCAGGGCTCCGATCCGATTCAAAATCGCGATTCTGACAACCTTGATCTCTTCCCCTTCAAAAACCTTGGTCGCTAGAACCCTTATGCCCCAGACCACTGGATCTTCTGTAATCCTCGTGGAGAGCACCATGGCAAACACTCACCCACCACTTTTGCACACAAGATTGGTGACACCATGACGAGACAATACCAACGGAAATTACATCCTCGATGGATGGGGGCATGAAGACCCAGAAGATGGTGATACCCTTGGCAGAGCCCCAAGAAGGTGGAACGTTGGCCTATGATGACCAGGGAATAAGTTATGCAAAGTCACGATATGCATCGCTAATAGAGTGATCCTGTCACTACCGTTGTTGAATCGGCAACCACCGATGGATGAGAACCTCGCCATTTGGTCCGCCTCACTATAGTGAGCAGGAAAACGGTTCTCTTCATTCCCCGCTCTTGGTGTCGATGTTTTCATCAACGAAATCGACATGTGGATCTCTATTATGCCTTGTTATTGTCATTGCATTTGGATTTCCTACCTGGTACCCTCGACGCCCCAGAAGGCACAAGGGATCGTCATGATTAAAGAGACAAGAAAAGACCAAGTCAACGCCAGCTACAAGGGCTAGACCCCGAGACCTCCAAATCACTTGCGAGACTTATTCCACTTCTCTCTCTCCTTCTGAACTATTCAGCAGAGACAACCTTTTTGCGCTTGTCGTAGCAACTCTTGTCATATAGACTCTTCTCTAACCTTCTTGTAGATGGCCGTCGCCCCCACGAGACTCCTCATGATCGGATTTCCACCACTCCTAAGGGACTGCCTCCAACAATGCCACTATCCTTTGGAGCCGATGTACACCCTGCACGAACTAGACAATGGTGAATTCAAGACGGAATTCTATGCCAAAGTGATTGTACCTGCCAAGACCTCACCTCAAGGCTGGTTCTTTATCGGACCACCTATGCCCACTAAGGACCTGGCCATACAACAAGTGGCCTACGAGGCCCTTCTTCGCCTTCGAGATCTCCTCCCAGAAATGAAGGAAGGTCGGGCTA
Source organism: Secale cereale (assembly GCA_902687465.1). NCBI lineage: Eukaryota > Viridiplantae > Streptophyta > Magnoliopsida > Poales > Poaceae > Secale > Secale cereale. The sequence continues at coordinate 185,800,839 of LR738712.1, read as the reverse complement.
CTTGTTACCTGCCCAGCAAGAGCGGAACAGGAACCACCTCGCAGGCTATGTTTCCCCCTGGAGATGAAGACCCCACCCTCAAGCTCCAGACCCGCTTCACCCACACAGCCGATTATCTTCTGCGCAATCTCACGGAAGAATTCCTCAAGTTCCGCGAGGATTTCCCTTCACTTCTACATCTCCACTGCCTCGAGAAGAAGAAGGTGATCGAGCTGGAACAACAAATTACTGCCCTACAAGTCTACATTGCTAATCAGAAGCAACAGATCGAAGAACTTCAAGGAGCTTGCCATCGGACCTCGCAAAGAAGGCGTAGGGCTAGACTACCGTATAAACGTCATGAAGGATCAACGTCAGGCCACCAAAAACAAGACCCAAGACGGGATAACAACCTCTTTGCCTCCATCACATGTTACGAGTGTGGTGAGCTCGGGCATATCAGAAGGATGTGCCCCAGCAAGCAGCCGTTTGTCAAACCACCGGAAGACCCACGGAGCTGAAGACTGTAGGCCTTCCTCCTAACGACTGTCAATCCGAGAACCCCTAGGGTAGGATGAGTCGTGTACCCCCTTATGCGAAGTCGAGTCTATGTAGCGGTTCATATGAAACCATGTCATGTGTTGTTGTCCTTATCTGTTTGTGTTTTCGATATAAGTCGCACTTTTGCCTTGGGCAGCATGTACGCGACTATATCACCTATCTTATCTTAACAAATGTGTGTGGCCTTTACGGCACGTGGTTGTTTGTTCTTTCACTATAAAACCCCCCTTTTTGGCATTTCCCTCCTATAGCTGCTTCTTCCCTCTATTCTCTCTCCCCAATTGAAGACCCGCAAGACAAGATGCACCAAGGATTCTACCTCGACAGCCAACTGGCACCGAAGACTTCTGCTACAACCCCCGTGACCAAGTGCAACCCCGTAGAGTTATGATTAACCCTCCAGACAAGTAACCCCATTCCTAGACCCTTTGAGACTTCCTGAGACACTCCAGCACGAATCCTTAACCATGTGCCTAACCCATGGTAAAGCGTGAGAACCTATTAAGACCTTGTAACCTTGCACAACACTGGGTTCGTAAAGGAGCTAGTGGACACAATGAGTGAGCACATTTTCATCCTGATATAGCACGAGGTCTGACGATGCCATAGATAGACCAGTTCGAGGATATTGGACAGGTGACTTGGTGGATTACATCAGTGACATCGAGGAATTATCTGAGACCTTGATGGATTGTGAGGTTTTCATGTTGGTGAGATCATGACTTTGGGGAAGTATGTAGGAGTGCCCGTTGGGCATGAGATTTGGATTTATGTAGGTGATTCTGGTTGGTATAGATGCTGGATATGTCTGCATGATTCGGAGTAAGATTGGATTTAGGCCTATGATCCTGATTATGATATCATGCTTCCCGGTGGACAATAACCTAGGAGATTGGATTATTTGTCGGAGTTGATTTAGGGATCTATATAGTCGTGATCTTGGAGTTTACTTGACCCGGATGACGGGAATTTGGTGGACATACTATCGTGATGCATAGTCTTTCCAAGTATTTGGGGATTATAGGGACTTGAGATCTTGTGGAACACCGTAGACGTTGGATTTGTAGGATTGTTGGATTATGTGGTGATTGATGGTAATTACCGGGCTATTGGAGTTGATCTATAGGAAGGAAACAAATCTTGGAGTGGCATATGACGTGTTTCCTTAGATTAGAGATGCATTATCTTGAGCCTTGCAAGAATAGGTTGAGTGCTTGGATTATGGAGTTTAATCTCAGCTCAGCAGCATGTATGATCTACCTTTGGATTTTAGAGGTAGACGTACATATGGATTTGGGGATCTTAGACAAGTATAATTTTGTGAGACCGTCTCTTGAGAATCATAAGGGTATGTATGGCAATGAGTGGTGATTGAAGTTGGTCTCTGCGAGAAGATGCTTTTCCGTTCGGAGTACTAGATAAAGCTATTGGCATCTCAGAAACTGAGCTTAAGGATAAGATGATATAAGTTCATTCACTCACTAGAATCCTTGAAACCCTTAAGCCCCACCGAGCCACAACCTGGTCAGATTCTGATCACGGGCCTTGACTCAGAGTCAGGAAGGCCTCTGCAAATACTCAACCGAGACCACCACCAACACCCCAGCTTACCTTGCGTACCCCTTAGACCTCAGGGAGTAAGTGGACAAGTTAGGTAACATCATTATTTGATGGCCTACTTGACTGCCCGAAAACAAAGGAGAGATGGACAGCTGGATGGAAGACATTTGAAGACCACCCTAGGAAGATCTACACCGACCACCGTCATCAAGAAGAAACTTCTGCGTTGAAGACCGGGCGTATCTGCAAACCACTCCTCCCGAAGGAACCGAGCAATTCCGTGTCGAAGGAACGCTCACACCAAGTTGTATCAGACTTGAAGGCACGATTCTGGAGGCACATGATGAAAAGAGAGATTTTGCAACCTATGTTGCAAGGTGTGATGTGTGCCAAAGGCTCAAGGCTGTATATCAGCGACCCGCTGGATTGCTTCAACCACTCAAGGTTCCTGAGTGGAAGTGGGATAAAAGTCGGAATGGACTTCGTCACTGGATTACCAAGGTCGGATAAGAGGACATGGCTCTATCTGAGTCATGGTCGATCATCTAACCAAGGTGGTCTATTTCATTCCTGTCAAGACCACTTATGATGGCAACCGGCTGGCAGCTCTCTACATCGACCAGATCGTAAGTCTTCGCGGCATTTCTCAAGGAGTTTGTGTCAGATCGAGGAACCCAGTTCACCCCGAGGTTCTGGAAGAAGTTCCGAGAAGCCTTGGGAACCAAGTATCTTTCAGCACGGCTTTCCACCCACAGACCGGAGGTCGGACTGAGCGAGTCAATCAGATTCTCGAAGTCATGACTCCGAGCCTGTGTCTTGGCATATGGAGCCAAGTGGGAGGATTGTCCCCCCTTTTGCCGGGTTCTCCTATAACAACAGTTACCAGTCGAGCCTTCTGATGGCACCATTTGAGGTGTTGTACGGACGCAGATGTCGCACGCCCCTCAACTGGTCAGAGGCTGGAGTAGGACTAGTCCTTGGACCGGATATTCTCCGCGCAGCAGAAGAGCAAGTCCAACTAGTCAGAAAACGTTTGAAGGCAGCCAAGTCAAGGCAAAAGAGCTACGCTGACACTCACCGTTGGGTCAAGAGATTCCATATCGGGGACCACGTGCACCTGTGAGTAACTCCTCTGAAGGGAAACAAGCGTTTCCACGTCAAGGGGAAGCTCGCACTAAGGTTCATTGGACCCTTTGAGATCACTGCAAGTCATGTAGTAGATGGCTTCCCAGCTAGATCTACCACCTGAGATACCCTCCGTGCACCAAATCTTCCACGAGCCCCCACTCTGGAAGTACTTCCTACCTCCTAGCTAGCCCGATGCCCGCAAGGACATCGATCACCGAGCCGTTGACAGCTAACCCAACCTAACCTATGCAAGAGACCCCTCAGCAACCTCCATCAGGAAGGCATCAAGCTAGAAGCCATACCATCAAGCACTTCAAGATTCCAAGCAAAACCAACAAGAAGAAGTGAAGACTACCCCGTATCCAAGACTCCGCCTTTCTTTCCACGCCTAGTCTGGGAATCTCGGGGACGAGATTCTTGTAAGGGGGTAGGTCTGTCACACCCTGATTTTCATGTCACATTGCTTAAGCTTATTTTCATGTCAAAAATGTGGATTTGCAAAAACTTTTGAGTGTTTTTGACTTTGCTTGATTTGACTTTTTGTCTGCTGTTTGCTAGTGCTCTAAAAATCAAATAAACCCTCCAACTCTTATACTTCATCTCCTCGACCCAAAACCTTTTCCCAATGATCATGCCATGTGTATAGACCAGTATATAATTTTATTATAAAAATATTTTGGCCAAATGGTATTTTCTAAAATTAGTTTTCCAAAAACCCCTGAATTGAGGTTTGCACTGCAAGTACCTTATTTAAGGTGAGAAAAATCTTTCAAAAAGTATATTTGAATCCTATTAGGTATAGGACTCCCAGAAACCACAAAAGTATAATTTTAATAGTTGTTTTATATTTTATTTAAAAGCTTTTTCTTAAGGCCAGAAATGGTCTTTAATAGGGAAAAATTATTTAATCATTTCAAAAATATTTGCCAAAATTTTGGGAGACTCATAGGACATATATTGTCCATATATAAGAGTTTCAGCACATGGTCATGTTCAAAATATTGGACAAATCCTTCCAAAACCCTTTCTGGATATTTCAAGCTTTTGAAATATTTACAAAGGAAATAATCTCCAAAAATTCTAGGGAACTTCTATCATATCATATATGACATATTTGATGATCTTGCAAAGCCTCATGCCTTGAAGATCAAGGAAACATCCTCAAACCCCCTCAAAACCATTATGTCCATATTTGAAGTTTGAGCAACTCTACACTGCCAAACTTGTCCAAATGCTCTCAAATTTGGTGCACATGCTAGAATGACCTAATAAGGCATCTAGACCAAATGGCACAAGATTTGGAATAGAGCAAATTGATCAGATCACCCCAAAACCACTTCTGTTCAAATTCAAATTTGAACAACTTTACATTGTCAACTTTTTATCTGGAGCCTCAAACTTTGTGGGCATGTTCATAACCCCAAATGATGATGCTACACCAAGTGGTGCATCAAGGGGAGATGATTTGCTTGACTCAAACATGGTGAAACCATTTCTGTTCATTTCTAGGGTTCACCAAAGTTACATTGGCCACTTTGCCCAAATGAGCTCAAATTTGGTGTAGGGGCCTAATTATATGTGACATTTGATCCTGTTAAGTCCCATGCCAAGTGGATGTCATTTGCTTGACCAAGCACTGATCAAACACCTTCTGGCTTTTTACTAAAACCTTCATCTTGGTCACTTTTGCTCTTCTCCATGACCTCAACTTCTTACCACATGTTCATTCAGTTACTGGCTACCCCCAGTAACTTCCCCAGCACCTCAGCTCCATGATTGAGGGGGGTAGAACTCCAATTCCTACTACTGGACATCAGTTTTTACCTTCTCCACCACCTCTCTCCTCACTCCAATGGCTCCCTGAGCATCCAAGACCACCCCCTCAATAGTTTACTACCCCCTCCACCTGTTGGACACAAGAGGGCACGGCCAAGGAGCTAAAGGCACGGCCATGCCGGCCAAAAGCCCGCTTTGGAGCGCGCTACAGTGCTCTGGAGCACTGCAGCCGCCCTCCAATCGCCGGCCCCGACCACCTAGGGCCTCCCCCTCGTGTCACCCGAGGCTGCCTCGGCGTCCGGGACACGCCGGGCGGTCGGCCCCCTCCTCTCTCCTCCTCCCTCACCTCTGCCCGCACGCGCACCGGCCGACCCTGTGCACCAGTGAGTGACCTCGCACGCGCGGCCTCTCTGGCACCTCCCCGCTCCTCCTCTGCTTTTCCCTTGGACTGGACCTCGTCCACGAGCGCCCTAGACATGCTCAGGAGAGCCCGGATGGCCTACAGCAACGGCCACGACCTCGCCGGCGCACAGCCCCGCGGTGAACCTCGGGCTAGCCTATAAAAGGCCTCCCCGAGCCCCTCTCTGTACTCCATCCTCTTCCTCACCCACCAGCAAGCTCCCCTGAGCAAGCACGCTCCCTCCCGAGCCCTCCTTCCTCCTCCTTTGTCGCCATTGCCGCCGCGGGACCCTGCTCGAATCCGGGCACCCCTGCCTCTCCCTCTCCACCTAGCCACCACCAGAGCCCCTCACGCACCCTCTTGAGCCTCCCCGTGCTCCGCCAATCCACCCCAGGCCGCCGTGCGCTCGAAGCCCAAAGTGACCGGAGCTTTCCTCCGCCACGGTTGGGCCCCTGCTCGATCTAGTCCTCCCCGGCAGGCGTGTCACCCACGACCAGATGCGCCTCTCCGCGCTGGTCGTTCCGGTGGCCGGAGCGTCGCCGGAGACGGCCTGAGTCGACGGGGGGCCATGCCGCCTCGCCTCTGTCCGCGCGGGAGGAAGAAGGACCTGCCACGGGGGCCCACAGGTCAGCGACCCCGGAGGCAGGCCCCACCGGTTTAAGTGGAGACGGCTACAGCACAGCCCGTCTCCCCCGCGAAAAACGCATTTCCAGGAAGCCGCCTTCGACGTGGCCAGGTTCCCTGCACGCTGCTGTGCAGTTGGGCCGGCCCAGAGCACTGCGGCGCTATACTGCGCCCAAAATGCAGTATAGGTATAAAGCCCCTTCCCTTTTTCTTTTTCTTTATTCTGTCAATTTCAAAAATGCCTAGATAATTCAAATAAACTCCAAATTGCATGATTCAAAATTCCTATGACTCCATAAATCATGCTCTATCACATGGTGCAACATGCACATTATTCCAGATACATTTCCTTCACAAATATTTATCAAATGCCCATATTCCATTTTCTATGATTAACTTTAGAAAATCACAGAGAGCTCATTTTTGATTCAAATACAGTGATTCAAATTCCTAGATGCTTGTCATGTCCAAACTTAGTTTTGGAACATTTTTAATAATAGTTTCTGTACCCCACCAATTATTGAGCCATTTCTTCCTATTTATCAGCTTTGGAAAATCCTAGGAAATTCATTTCAATTCCAAATCCATTGAAACCAACTCCTAGATGCTTCTAAAATCATGACTTGATGATGGGTACCTTTGCTCATCATTCAAGGAATTATTTCTGTATACTTCTTCCAAATCCATAAGCCCTTTGGTTCCATCATATTGGAATGTTCCAAATCATCCATTGATCCAACACCTATGAAATCACCTTGGTCATTTCTAATATGACCAGAGGTATCCTAGAAAAGTCCAACTCCTATTTTTAGAGCACTTTTATTGTTGCTTTGATTGTGTTGCTTATTATGATTGTTTTCATCGTTAGTTGACGTAATAAACGGAGTAGTCGGAGATGGACCAGAAGATTTGAAGACTCTGAAGAATAAGGCAAGCAGCCCTTTGACCATGTTCAAGAAACCTTTTTATGCATGTCTCATAGCACCTTTATATTCAATGCATCGGAATCATGTTGAGGTGGAAACCACTTTGGTTGATACCCCTGTTGCTTTACTGTTGAAACTTGCATCAAGCATGACCCTACCTTCCTATGAGGGTTATGTGGGTGGGAGTAGTTAGGTTGCTTTAATAGTAGCTATGCAAATGGGATGGGTATATGCATGGTGACGGAGGCAGGATACTTTCAAAAGACTTTTCGAAAACCCTGTCGGGTGCCACTTATGCCCAAGGGAGATGGTGAGAGGGGTAACCACTTGATGACGAGGTGGTGTACCGAGGCAAGTGTGTGTGTTGTTTTGAAAACGGATTGGTTTAAGTTGCGACCGTTATTCCAACCTTACATGCGCAACCACTCTACCCTTATATGGGAAAGGGCATTATTGATTACCTAGGTCGATACTAGCATGGTGCCCGCATTACTAGTGACGGGGGTGACATGAGGTCACTCTCAGGACGGGGTCGTGCTTGGATAGGCGGCCATGACTGTTTTTACAGGGCACCGGACACACCGTTGGTACCCCGTGCTTGTGATATGTGATGAATTCGGAGCGAGTCTCCACAACCTTGAGATGTGAAATGTTTGGCACGGGGCTGCTACCAATCGAGTGGACTCTATGTTAGTGTCGTCTAGGGAAAGGTAGTGATCGGGTGCTTACCCCGGGTACCTGAGGTACCGCGGGTCGTGGATGACACGGAAGTTCCCCGGATCTTGTGGGTAAAGTGTGCAACCTCTGCAGAGTGCAAAACTATTCGAATAGCCGTGTCCATGGTCATGGACAGTTGGGTAACCGCTCTTGGGCTACGTCCAATGTTTGCGAAACCTGGTGTGTGTGTGTGTGAGGAAACAACATGGTTCAGTGATATTGATGAAGTCAACATGGTTCAGTGATATTGTTGATGTGATTGTGAGGAAGTCACAATGAGCTTGAGCATGAGTTGATTACAACTCTTCCTTGAAAATGATGTCTGTGACCTCCTGATACTTGTTACAGACACATGCATATCCTTGTTATATGTTGATCATACTTGCACATGAAAAACTAGCTTTCCGCAAAACTACCAATTTAGTAGTAGAGCCTTGCATAATTATTCTGTTACCACACTTGGGTTGCTTGCGAGTACATTCAATGTACTCATTGGCTTGCCACTGGTTATTTTATTGGCCAGGCAGGAGAGAACAGGTTATGATGAAGATCTCTTGGTGACGAGTATGCGAGCTAGGACGCTTCCCAGTCAGAATGCCTGTAGGGTTAAGGCAGATGGCATGGGTCCCAGTTGTCTTTGAAGATTTTCCGCTGCGATGATATACTCAAGACTTGACCATTATGGTCCTATTTGTGTAACACGGTATGTAAGGATGTAAGACTCTTGTTATTCAGCTTCTGTGTGTTCAGTGAGCATTGATCTCTGCGATCACTGTACACGTGCATTCGGTGATCACGACTTATGAGTCGGGGTCCCCACAGAGCTGGTATCAGAGCCATCCTAACTGTAGGAAGCCTTAGTTAGCATGGTCGTTAGTTAAGGTAGCTAGGTTTCATTGGTGGGGGTTAGGTTGGCGCCAGCTGGGCCTGGTGGGCCGGCCAGTGCGGCGGCCAGCTGGGCCGTTTGGCCCGGGGGGGGTGTTTCCTTTTTATTTTCCTTTTGTTTTTGTTTCACTTTAACCTTTTATATTTTCTGTTTTATTTAGTTTAGGGCATTCAACCAATTTGCAAAAATGTTGGTTCACCACCAATATTAACAAATAAATGATTTTCCACATGATGAATATTTTATTTTTGACATTGGAAAACTTTTGAGTTTGACTTGATTTTGAGTTTTGAATATAGAGTGGTTTTGAAACATCGCGAGTTTAACAATAGTAATTATGATGACAGGTCACTATCGGCAGGTAATTACTGTAGCTTAACTATCCGGGTGTCAGATAACAAATCCCAACCAAGGGAAATAACATCACTCTCACCGGCTGCTTGAGCTCATTGTGCATTACAGAACCCAAGTGATTAGCCCCTGCCAATATCCACAAACTTATTTTGAGCTAGCACACCAAATTGGATTTAATTCTCATAACAAAGGATGCATGGCTTGACAAATTTGGATTCCGACATTTGGGACCCACGAGGAAAAAGCCTATCCAAGGTGGTTTCGACTTAGTCAACAAACGATCCTACATACCGGTCGTTGGATTGACATCCAACATCTGTCATGTTTCTTCTATCTCTTATCTTCTTCCTCCAGCCGCCCAAACCAAACCACCCCGTCGGTCCCGCCTGCTCCCTCCTCCCACGGCTGGCTGCGTCCCCGCCGCCCTACCGTGCCCTCAAACGTTGGTCAGTCCTGTCACGCCCAAGATGCGATTCTATCCCGATCACGTGAACACCTCGTGATAGGGGCACAACCGCATTTCAGGCGCTTAGCAGGATGGATATCATTACATCATACCATTACATAATTACATCGGGATACAACAATCCATACAAGTCACATGAATACAACATCAATACAAGACATCCGACTACGGATGCAAACATGAAAAGCCCAACGACATCCATCCTGCTATCCTAGGCTGCCGGCCAGGAACCTGTAACATCCCGATTCTCGGAATGTTTAAGAAAAAAAAAAGTTTTCTAAAAAGTAGGGCCAGAAAATTTCTTGTGTTTATTTGGTAACAAAGCTTAATTTGGACTTTCATAATTTTGAGGATTTAAATTGAACCAATGAGAACCTAAATTAGAATTTGAGTTTACTTCTTTTCTTTTCGTTGGGCTTGATTTCTCTCTTTTGGCATATTAAAATATGCACCTTTGAATTTTGTTTAGTTTTTGGAAAATCGTTCGATATTTCTTTCGGCTTCTATTTCATTTCAAGAATTTCTTGAGACGAAAATTATTATGTTTTCTCTTTATCATACTCTAGACATAATTTTCAAAGTCCAATCTACCTCTCTCTTCTCACATCTCATTTTCTTTTCTCCCAATAGAATGGACCAAGTCCACATATTTTTCTCTCCCCTGGGCTGCAACAAACTTCTTCCTCTCTCTATATTCCCCTGCTTTCCTTTCTGCCTCATGGGCTAGCCGAACTGGCCCAACACCCAGCCAAACTAGAGCCTCCTCTCCTTCCTTCCTGTGTACGTTCACAAAACTCCTATAAAGAGAAACAACCACCCAAGATTTGATTGCTGGCCTACTTAACTTCCTTAATTTCTGACTGTTTCCAAAACCGAAGATACATAGATGCCTGCTGTGTTTTTTTCTCTTCCTCCCTGATCGCTCCATCTCCTTCTCCACTCACACGTTCACGCACACACCTACATAGAAGACTAAACGTACAACCACCTACAGCCATGAAGGAAGCCTTCTCTAATTGCCTTTTACGCTCAAGCATTCGCAAATCCGCCAGTACATATACGTGCGCCCCGACCTCCTCTTTCAACTCCCGCAGCACCCTGCCCTCTCCCTTCCTCTTCCTCTCCAGAAACTCTCTCCAAAGAATGGTGCTCCATGGACACCTATGCTTGATCCCGGTGACTTGGACCATCTCAGCACAAACCCTCGCGCCAGAAGATCAACCTCCATGCCATGAATCCATTCAGAGAAGAAAGAACACGATTCGTCAACCACACACGAAGAATTCTGCATGTCCGTGTACACTGTTCATCAAGTTCGTCGTACCGTTCCGTCAAACTCGGTGAGCCTCCATCAAATTCCTCTTGCACACCTTCTCAACATCACTCATGTTATCTCCTAGACATCATAGTTCTTCATATTTTTGTCGTTGGGCGTGTCGATGCTATCTGTCGCTGTCGGGACCCCGATCCTAAGTCACACCGATCTAGCTGTAACACGTCATATCACTTTGCGGCCTCACGCACGGTAACCCCACGGGTGCCACCTTACCTGGCCCGGGATCGTTTGCGCATTTTGGCACACGTATATGACAGTGTCGCTAGCATCCATATGACAGAGAATCTGGGCCGACATGGCTAGTTATATACCAAAAGTGGCACTAAATTATAGAGACAGGCATCCATGACCCAGCAACGAACGTGTCGGTCATCAACGTATGAACCCAAGTCGTAGCAAGCTACATGGACTTAAAGGAACAACGCGTGACATTTCCCCTAAGGGAAAGACACAGGAACGAAGAAGGACACATGCCGGCCAGCCTACGTGTTCCGAGCAGTAGCAAGCTACCAAGGCTCATTGGAATCACTAGGAGGCATTTCCCTGTAAGATAGGCTACCAAAGGAAAACAACTAGGTGTCGGATCCCACACATACCAAGCATTTCAATCATACACGCAATATGCTCAATATGTGCAAATACAACATTGCATCACAACAGAACTCTATGACTCAAAGTACTTTATTTAAAAGGCTCCAAGAGCCATACATAACATATCCATACAGGTAGGGGTCACATGACCCATCACTCAAGTCATACAGTCATACAAGCACAAGCGGAAGCTACATGTCTGAGTACAGACAACTTAGAAAATAAAACAGGCTTGGTGTAGCCTGACTATCTACAAGGCCCTTCACAAGCTCCAGATCACCGTCTGGGTTTCAAGCTACTCGTCGACGTAAACGTCTATGTAGAACCCATCAGCAGGGGCAGGGTTCTCCTCTGGAATAGTTATTAAGCAAACATGAGTACAAAGGTACTCATCAAGTCTTACCACAGAACCTATCATACACGCAACATTATCAAGGGGGTAGTGGAGTTTATAGCAGAATGCCAGCTTTGACCTTGGCTAATCTATACTACAACTCTCAACGGATTGCAAGATGTTATTACGAACACGAGTCCACTACTCACCACATCAATACACTACCGAGGATCCTCTTCCGTCATCCAACGGAAGGGCCATCCACGGCACTCACGCTTATCTTGAGGCTTTTAGTAGTATCCATCAACTTGTCTATGAACTGTAAGAGTAACCCTAGTAGTTTGTACCGCGAACAACGGCTATTCGAATAGTTTGATAACCCTGCAGGGGTGTACCTCTTCACACACGCTTCCACCACTTATCGCCGTTTACTCGGCGTGTACTCGGCAACCTTCAAGCGGAAGCCCAGCGAGGGTGTCGGCCACGACCTGACTAACTACTCAAGTCTCTCGTCCAGGTTTATCGCCTATTTGGGTTCCATCCGTGGGGAGATCCGGCCGGGGTGTCGCTCACGGCCCCAAACGATGTGTACAGGGTTCCCGAGTCACCAAACGGGCAACCGGTACACCGTGCCACGTACCTGTCGCATCACAACCCACCCCGAGGGTCAGCGTTGTGCACGACCTCCAGTAAGCTATAAACACCAGAAACTAGTTGCAACTCCTGGACAGAGATCAAGGGTAATTAATAAGCCGAGAGGGTCCATTGGTTTCAGGCCCAATGCATGGTAGTAACTGGAACTTGAACCACACATACAGATCTCGGGTCCTATGTACGGTTCCAATGAAACAACCCACCACGTACTCCTACATGGCCTTTCATCGATACCTTTACCAAGCGTATTCCATAACTCCTTCTCTTTATCTAAAGATTGTTCCACTCTGATCCATCACCCAGATGAACCAGACCAGACACAACTCTAAGCATAGCAGGCAACATAAACAAATAGCATGGTGGATCACACATCACATGGCTCAATCAACTCCTACACATGCTAGTGGGTTTCAACTATTTATTGTGGCAATGACAGGTCATGCAAGGGAATAGGGTTCAACTACCGCAGCAAGTAGCAGTTCACGCGCTGTTGCCTTAATGCAGTAAAAGAGAGCAGGAGCGAGAAGATTGGGTTGTATCGGAAAGATCAATGATTGCTTGCCTGACAAGGTAGTTGTCGGGTACTGCTCTTCAACTGGATACGCAGCAGTATCCTCGGGAGCAGGACCTAACACAGGGAATACCAGCGATACAGTCATTAACAAACAAATGCAACAATATGATGCATGCTCATGACATGGCAAGATGCATGTGTGTTGGCTAATGCAACTAAAATCAGAAGGGTTTGAACCTATTTGAATCAAGGATTCAAATTGAAGTTCAAACTATTATTTAAATAAGTGCATAATCAAGTTTTTGATGTATACAACAAGTTAACTTGTTCAAACATGCATGAAACCAGTGCCATTAGAAAGATTGGATTTTTCTGATCATTTTTCATATATAAATCTTTTCCATCTGAGCTATGGTTGATTTTATATGATTTTTAGAAGTTTTGGGTATTTTCTGGAATTTCCTGAATTATTTTAAATCCAAAAATCCCAGAAAAACCTTTACTGCGTCAGCATGACATCATGCCGACGTCAGGCAGTCAACATGGCCGGTCCAAGTCAAACCTGACTGGTGGGTCCCTAATGTCAGTGTCTCAGGAGCTAATTCCGGTCATAACCAGGGTTGACTGGGTTTGACTAACAACGGGGGCCCACTGTCAGTGACTGTGGTGACTAAACTAATTACTGTTAACTCCTAATCATCGGGCCACGTCAGCCCGCCGGAGTTTGGCCGGCGGCGACCATTTCGCACGGCGGTGACTCGTCGGAATCCCTATTCCGGCATCTATTTGCCGTGCGGATGGGCTCGGTGTGCTCCTGGTGATGCACCGCATCCAGCGGTGCCACTGGTTGGACGAGGGGTCGCCGGAGTCGACGGCGACGAGCTCGTCCGCCGCTCGCACGGAGTTGGTCGGGATGGTGTTGTAGTGCACGGGAGGAGGAGCTAAAGCTCGCTTTAGCTTGCTGGTGACCTACTGAAGCTAATGGCGTGCTCAACCACGAGGTACGGTGCCTATGGCCACGGCGGTGAGTTGGCCGGCGGCGGTGATCGTCGGTCAGCAAAGGGGGCGGCGGCTACAAGGCCTAAACGAGCCCGTGGAGAGGGGGGTTCGAAGCGTGAGCTCACAGCGGTCGCAGAGGGCGTCGAAGTGAGCTCGGGGACGGTCGGACGATGGCGTACGGGCGGCGGCGATCTCTGGTGCCGGAGGTTGAAGACGACGGCGAGGAGGACGTTGCGGAGCTCCTGGCGTCGTGTGCGTCGGTGGGGAGCTTCGGGGCGATGTGGCGGAGCTAGTGGTGCTTCGGGGAGGCGAGGGGGTGGCGTAGAGCGTGATGTCAGCGGTCGTCGGCGACGAGCTCGCTCGGGGGAGCTCGGCGGAGGGAAGAGAGGAGGGGAGAGACACGGGAAAGAGGGGGAACGGTCGAGGGGGCTTTGTGGCGGCGTTTTAGTCCGTCCAGAGGGCCGAGGGGCCAGCCAGGCAGGCAAGAGGTGGCCGGCGCATCGGCGGCGCTCGCCACCGAGCTGCTTCGTGCGCTGGCGCGACGAAGAAGACGGGGATGCCCCTGGTGGGCTGGGCCGGCTGGGCCAGCAGGTAAGTGGGCTTAGGTAAGTGTTCTTCCTATTTTTCTTTTCCTATTTTCTTTCTGTTTTATTTCTTTTGCAGCTTTGTTCAATTAATAAAAATGCCTAAACATTTTTATAACTCATGACACTTGTCATATCTACTGTATATAATATGAACAGTAGGAAACATTATAGTTCATGATTATTTGAGCATTTAAAATATTTTATAGCATTTAAATGCCCAAATTCAAATACCATATGATTTAATCCAAAGCCCTAGATTGTCCTAGAAAATTGTGCACCATTTTTGGCAGAGGTTTAAGACCAAGGCAGAAATGATGAACATTTTGAAGGGCATTTTGGGTACATTGGAAAATATTTTAGCAAACCCTAGTTGTTAGGGGAGGGGTGCTGGGGTTTCTGTTAATCCCATTTCAAGTTTCTTTGAAAGTAAACATGATGCACACTCTAGTTAGGTCCTAATGCAAGTGCTAGCTAGGGATGTGACAACTCACCCCCACTTAAAAGAATCGCGTCCCGAGATTCGGGTTCCTCCGGAAAGAGGGTGGGGTACTCAAGTCGAAGACGATCCTCCCTTTCCCAAGTAGCTTCACTCTCGGAATGATGTGACCATTGAACCTTGAGAAACTTGATATTGTGGCGTCGAGTGGTGCGCTCAGTTTGATCAAGAATACGAACGGGGTATTCTCAATATGTGAGATTGTCTTGGAGATCAAGAGTTTCGTGGTCCACTCCACGGATAGGATCCGAGAAGCAACGCCTGAGTTGAGAAACGTGGAAAACATCATGAACTCTGGAGAGGTGCGGAGGCAGTTCCAATTGGTAGGCAACTTCTCCTCGTTTGGCAAGAATGCGAAAAGGACCGATGTAACGAGGGGACAATTTGCCTTTGATACCGAATCGATGGGTTCCCTTAAGAGGAGTAACCCGAAGGTAAGCCTTATCGCCGACTTCAAAAGTCACAGCCTTATGATGACTATCATATTGGCTCTTTTGGCGAGACTGGGCTGTTTTCAATCTCTCACGAACGATGCGAACTTGTTCCTCTGCTTCCTGGATCATATCCGGGCCAAAGAATTGTCTTTCCCCGGTCTCTGACCAGTTAAGAGGTGTTCGACACCTTCGTCCATATAGAACTTCGAAGGGAGCTTTGCCCAAGCTGGCTTGATAACTATTGTTATAAGCGAATTCGGCAAATGGAAGACATTTTTCCCATTCCATACCAAAAGAAATGACAGAGGCTCGAGGCATGTCTTCCAGAATTTGATTGACTCGTTCCACTTGACCACTTGATTGCGGATGGAAGGCAGTACTGAAAGAGAGATGAGTTCCCATAGCATTCTGGAAACTTTCCCAAAATCGTGAAGTGAAAAGACTTCCACGGTCCGAGTTAATCTCCAACGGTACACCATGAAGTGATACTATTCGAGAGATATATAAGTCTGCTAGCTGGCTAGCGGTAATGCTCTCTCGAACAGGCAGGAAATGAGCTACTTTAGAGAGGCGGTCGATAACGACGAAGATAGCATTATTCCCTTTCGTGGACCTGGGAAACCCGGTAATGAAGTCCATACCGACTTTGTCCCATTTCCATTCAGGAATAGCTAAAGGTTGAAGGGTGACAGCAGGCCGTTGATGCTTTGCTTTGACTCGACGACAAACGTCGCAGTTAGCAATGAATTGAGCGATTTCTCTCTTCATCCTAGTCCACCAGAATCTTTGACGTAGGTCTTGATACATTTTGGTACTACCGGGATGAATCATGAGAGGAGATTCATGAGCCTCCTTGAGGATCAAACGTCTTAGGTTTCGTACTTTAGGAACCACTAAACGGTTGCTAAAGAATACGACTCCTTGATCATCAATTGAGAAACATCCTGCAACTCCTTTCTTGATGTTCCTCTTAATACGGGAAATTCCGGGATCAACCTTCTGTGCTTTGATGACCTGATCCAAAAGAGTAGGTTTCGCCACCAAGGTGGAAAGAAATCCTCGAGGAACAATGTGAAGGTTAAGCTTGCGAAATTCCTCGTGGAGAAGTGGTTGACTTTGTTGTAACATTAAATTGTTACAATATGACTTACGACTTAGTGCATCAGCCATGACATTGGCCTTTCCAGGAGTGTAAGTGATTCCTAAGTCGTAGTCGGTGAGCAACTCAACCCAACGTCTTTGCCTGAGATTCAAATCCGGTTGGGTGAAGATATACTTCAAACTTTGGTGATCAGTGAAGATTTCACAGCGATTACCAAGAAGGTAATGTCTCCATGTTTTGAGTGCATGGACTACAGCTGCAAGCTCTAGATCATGAGTAGGATAGTTATCCTCATGTGGACGCAACTGTCGGGATGCGTATGCAATCACTTGACGATCTTGCATGAGAATGCAACCTAGTCCTTGTCGCGAGGCGTCACAATAGATTATAAAATCCTTGGAAAAGTCTGGTGGTACCAGTACAGGTGCAGATGTCAGGCGTCTTTTCAGTTCCTGAAAACTGGACTCGCACTGTGGGGTCCACTCAAACTTTTTATCTTTCTTGAGGAGTTCGGTTAGAGGTTTAGCAACCTTGGAGAAATTCTCGACGAAACGTCGGCAATAGCTCGCTAAGCCAAGAAAACTCCTAACTTGCTTGACCGATTCAGGAGGAGTCCAATCAAGTACGGCTTGAACTCGCTCGGGATTGACAGCAATACCCTTGCCAGAGATCACATGACCTAGATAGGTTACTTCTGGCAACCAAAATTCACATTTAGAGAATTTGGCATAAAGGCGGTGCTCTCGAAGTTTCGTCAATACCAACCTTAAATGCTCGGCATGATCTTCCTTGTTCTTGGAGAAAATGAGTATATCATCGAGGTATACCACGACGAATTTATCCAAATACTCCATGAATATAGAATTCATTAACCGAGAAAAGGTAGCTGGGGCATTGGTTAATCCGAAGGACATGACGGTGTACTCATATTGGCCATAACGAGTAACGAAAGCCGTTTTAGGAATGTCCCCGTTCTTGATTTTGATTTGATGGTAGCCCAACCTCAAATCCATCTTAGAGAAGACTGAGGATCCAGCGAGCTGATCATACAGGTCGTTGATCCTGGGGAGCGGATACTTATTCTTTATGGTGACCAGATTGACAGGTCGGTAATCTACAACCATCCGCTCCGTTCCATCCTTCTTCTTGACGAAGAGGACGGGGCAAGCCCAAGGGGAAGAACTAGGACAGATGAAACCTTTCTGCAAGGACTCATCGAGTTGTTTCTTTAGCTCAGCTAATTCTAGTGGTGCCATCTTATAGGGTCTCCTAGAGATTGGGACAGTTCCAGGGATAAGATCTATCACGAACTCGACATCTCTGTCGGGTGGAACTCCTGGCAGTTCTTCTGGAAAAACATCCGGGAAGTCACGGACTACCGGGATATCTTCGAGTTCTGGTAGAGGACTGGCATTAAGAGAATAGAGCTGACGTTCAGCCATTCGGGCCAAGACATTGACTATCTTGCCGGATGGATGTGTAAGTTGAACGGTCCTAGTAAAGCAATCAATCTTGGCATAATGAGTTGTCATCCAATCCATACCCAAGATGATGTTTATGTCCGAGGACTTGAGAGCGATTAAAGAAGCAAGGAAAACAAGTCTATCGACAAGGATTTCATTTCCATGGCTTACCCTAGAGGTTTGCCACTTTGAACCAGGAGTTTGAATAACCATGGAAGTAGGCATGTCACAAAAAGTCATGTTGTGCAATCGAGCATAGCTCTCAGATATGAACGAATGGGATGCTCCAGTATCGAAAAGAACAGATGTCGGATGGCAGTTTACGAGAAGCGTACCAAGGACGATGTTAGGATCCTCATAGGCTTCTTCGGCAGAAACATAGTTGACATGACCACGTGCAGTGGGGATTGGCTTGACATAGTTCACCTTGCCGGTTGGCTTACCACGGCCAACGGGTTTTCCTGGCTGATTCTGGGGACAATCACGCATGTAGTGTCCCGGTTCTCCACACTTGAAACATGTCACAGTGGTGGTGCGTGGAGCAAAGTTGGAGGGTGGACCTCCATGGGTCTTAGCAGGTGCAAACTGTTGAGTTGGACGAGGCGCCTCATAGGATGGCCTCGGTGTATACTTGGGTGGCAGAGCAGTGTTAGGAACCCACACACGGCGCTTGTGAGAGCCAGAGCCGGATGAGGAACCAAAGTCTCGAGTATGCTTGCGGGTGGCCTCGAAGTCGGTCTGGCCTGTCTCAGCACTGATAGCCTTGTTAACCAACTTCTGGAAAGAGGTGCACTCGTGCAGATGTAGATCTCGACGAAGTTCAGGGCTGAGTCCCTTGCGGAACCTCGCCTGCTTCTTGGCATCGGTGGATACTTCCTCAGGTGCATAGCATGCCAGATTACCAAACTCACGACTATAGCCGTCCACAGTTAAACGGCCCTGGGTGAAATTGCAGAATTCCTCCCGCTTGCGATCCATGAGACCTTCCGGAATATGGTGTTCACGGAATGCCTCACTGAACTCAACCCAGGTAGTGACTTGGCCAGCAGGACGCATAGCTTCAAAGTTTTCCCACCAAAGACTGGCCGGGCCCTCAAGATGGTAGGCGGCGTAGATAACCTTGTCAGCTTCGGCCACACGGGCAGAGTGTAGCTTATGGGTGATACTACGTAGCCAGTCATCAGCATCCAGAGGTTCAGTGGAGTGATGGAACTTTGGTGGACACATCTTGATAAAATCGTGGATTGACACCACGTCATTCCTCTGACGGAACCCAGTGTTCTGCTCTATGCGTTCCAGCAGACGGTTGGTCTCTCTCTTATTCCGTTCTGCTTCAAGCATAACTTCCGCCAAAGAGGGTGGCTGGGGCAGATTCCCATCTCTAGCCCCACTAGCCTCACCCTGCTCCTGAGCAGCAGGAGTGTTGCGAGTGTTGACCATCCTAGGGAAACAAAACAACGGTTTAGACAAGGATGGCAAAAATTTGACATAGAAGTGCAGAATGTAATGGATGACACAGAATGCAGAAATGTTCATCCGTACGACATGGTAATATAGGAACTGCTATATATACACCAGTGGTCATACACACCATACAAAGTTTAGTACAAGCCAAGGCTAAAGTACAACTGCGGTGAAAGACGATACATCCCATCAGAGGCATTCCAAGCTCCTATACATTATTTAACTACACCTCCGGAACTCAGTACACCCTAAGTCATATTCCACAAGACGCGCAGGACTGTGGAAATACAACTACTACAATACTACCACGGATTAGCTCAGACATTCGCGTAGTAATCCTCGTAAAGATTACCACCGTAGCCTGGAAGTGGTACAGACGGATCTTGGAACTCGCGAGCACTCGATGGCTGAGGACCATAAGGGCATGGGTGTGGTCTCGGTCCCGATGCTGGTGGTAACAGACGCCCACGTGGAGGTGTAATACCCCCAACGTCACGCCAATCCATGCGATCAGGTAGACGAGTCCGCACAGGATACAAATCCCGCATGTCCAGATATCCGGCGTGCACAGCAGGTGCAAGCCATGTCAAAGTAGTCCAGTGAGCGGCTCGAGTGTTATACAGCTCCATTCGGAGGGCACGGACCTCACGGTCCCTATCCTCCAACATCTGAACAGTAGTCTGAAGCAGTGGCTCTTCATGAGCAGCATCAGTATACAGACCAGTGTAGTAGCCTTCCTCTCCGGGAAGTGAGGCTGGCATGTAACAGAACTCAGTGTTCAGCAACAGGGCATGCCTAGCACGGAGAATGGTCATCATCGAATAAGCGGCATCCTGCACTGCCATCTCGATGGTAATCCCGAGTCCATAAGACCAATGGATGGGATCATTAGCTCCGGGATATGAGGGGTATATCCGGACTGTGCAGAAATACTGACTTTGATTAAAATCCCGATACTGTTCCTCCACGGTGTATTCAGGATGCCAGCGATAACCGGTCTCAGTCATCACACGGACTAGCATGGCCGTGTGACCGGGCACATTAATGCACCGAGTCAAACGAACCACTTGGTGAGGGATGCGGCCAGACATCTGAAACACAAAATAATGCAAAGGCATTAGTGTTTCTGGAAGAAATCGGGCAGCATAACAACTGTAAATGCTCAAACAAAGATTTGAGACATCATACAAATGATAGCATAGCCACTCAACAATTCCATATCAAGGTTCCGAGTTCAACAATCATCATACTCAAAAGGATAGAAACTGAACTGAGGCTTGAAACCAACAATCCTAAGAGTCTACGGATTAGTAACACGTGAACCTAGTAAGGATAAGAGGCCTAGTCCTAAATCCCCGTAGAAAGAATAGACTGACTCAGATCAGAAGGGCATAAGGTAAAGGAGTAAAAAGAGCCTTACGTTCCCTTCCACAATCAATTCCCCTACATATAACTAGGAATTTTTCTAGACTCAACATCGACCAGTTTGGCTTGAGAAACCTACAGGCAGTCCAGCTCTGATGCCAACGCTGTCGGGACCCCGATCCTAAGTCACACCGATCTAGCTGTAACACGTCATATCACTTTGCGGCCTCACGCACGGTAACCCCACGGGTGCCACCTTACCTGGCCCGGGACCGTTTGCGCATTTTGGAACACGTATATGACAGTGTCGCTAGCATCCATATGACAGAGAATCCGGGCCGACATGGCTAGTTATAAACCAAAAGTGGCACTAAATTACAGAGACATGCATCCATGACCCAGCAACGAACGTGTCGGTCATCAACGTATGAACCCAAGTCGTAGCAAGCTACATGGACTTAAAGGAACAACGCATGACATTTCCCCTAAGGGAAAGACACAGGAACGAAGAAGGACACATGCCGGCCAGCCTACGTGTTCCGAGCAGTAGCAAGCTACCAAGGCTCATTGGAATCACTAGGAGGCATTTCCCTGTAAGATAGGCTACCAAAGGAAAACAACTAGGTGTCGGATCCCACACATACCAAGCATTTCAATCATACACGCAATATGCTCAATATGTGCAAATACAACATTGCATCACAACAGAACTCTATGACTCAAAGTACTTTATTTAAAAGGCTCCAAGAGCCATACATAACATATCCATACAGGTAGGGGTCACATGACCCATCACTCAAGTCATACAGTCATACAAGCACAAGCGGAAGCTACATGTCTGAGTACAGACAACTTAGAAAATAAAACAGGCTTGGTGTAGCCTGACTATCTACAAGGCCCTTCACAAGCTCCAGATCACCATCTGGGTGTCAAGCTACTCGTCAACGTCAACGTCTATGTAGAACCCATCAGCAGGGGCAGGGTTCTCCTCTGGAACAGTTATTAAGCAAACATGAGTACAAAGGTACTCAGCAAGTCTTACCACAGAACCTATCATACATGCAACATTATCAAGGGGGTAGTGGAGTTTATAGCAGAATGCCAGCTTTGACCTTGGCTAACCTATACTACAACTCTCAACGGATTGCAAGATGTTATTACGAACACGAGTCCACTACTCACCACATCAATACACTACCGAGGATCCTCTTCCGTCATCCTACGGAAGGGCCATCCACGGCACTCACGCTTATCTTGAGGCTTTTAGTAGTATCCATCAACTTGTCTATGAACTGTAAGAGTAACCAAGTAGTTCGTACCGCGAACAACGGCTATTCCAATAGTTTGATAACCCTGCAGGGGTGTACCTCTTCACACACGCTTCCACCACTTATCGCCGTTTACTCGGCGTGTACTCGGCAACCTTCAAGCGGAAGCCCAGCGAGGGTGTCGGCCACGACCTGACTAACTACTCAAGTCTCTCGTCCAGGTTTATCGCCTATTTGGGTTCCATCCGTGGGGAGATCCGGCCGGGGTGTCGCTCACGGCCCCAAACGATGTGTACAGGGTTCCCGAGTCACCAAACGGGCAACCGGTACACCGTGCCACGTACCTGTCGCATCACAACCCACCCCGAGGGTCAGCGTTGTGCACGACCTCCAGTAAGCTATAAACACCAGAAACTAGTTGCAACTCCTGGACAGAGATCAAGGGTAATTAATAAGCCGAGAGGGTCCATTGGTTTCGGGCCCAATGCATGGTAGTAATTGGAACTTGAACCACACATACAGATCTCGGGTCCTATGTACGGTTCCAATGAAACAACCCACCACGTACTCCTACATGGCCTTTCATCGATACCTTTACCAAGCGTATTCCACAACTCCTTCTCTTTATCTAAAGATTGTTCCACTCTAATCCATCACCCAGATGAACCAGACCAGACACAACTCTAAGCATAGCAGGCAACATAAACAAATAGCATGGTGGATCACACATCACATGGCTCAATCAACTCCTACACATGCTAGTGGGTTTCAACTATTTACTGTGGCAATGACAGGTCATGCAAGGGAATAGGGTTCAACTACCGCAGCAAGTAGCAGTTCACGCGCTGTTGCCTTAATGCAGTAAAAGAGAGCAGGAGCGAGAAGATTGGGTTGTATCGGAATGATCAATGATTGCTTGCCTGACAAGGTAGTTGTCGGGTACTGCTCTTCAACTGGATACGCAGCAGTATCCTCGGGAGCAGGACCTAACACAGGGAATACCGGCGATACAGTCATTAACAAACAAATGCAACAATATGATGCATGCTCATGACATGGCAAGATGCATGTGTGTTGGCTAATGCAACTAAAATCAGAAGGGTTTGAACCTATTTGAATCAAGGATTCAAATTGAAGTTCAAACTATTATTTAAATAAGTGCATAATCATGTTTTTGATGTATACAGCAAGTTAACTTGTTCAAACATGCATGAAACCAGTGCCATTAGAAAGATTGGATTTTTCTGATCATTTTTCATATATAAATCTTTTCCATCTGAGCTATGGTTGATTTTATATGATTTTTAGAAGTTTTGGGTATTTTCTGGAATTTCCTGAATTATTTTAAATCTAAAAATCCCAGAAAAACCTTTACTGCGTCAGCATGACATCATGCTGACGTCAGGCAGTCAACAGGGCCGGTCCAAGTCAAACCTGACTGGTGGGTCCCTAATGTCAGTGTCTCAGGAGCTAATTCCGGTCATAACCAGGGTTGACTGGGTTTGACTAACAAACGGGGGCCCACTGTCAGTGACTGTGGTGACTAAACTAATTACTGTTAACTCCTAATCATCGGGCCACGTCAGCCCGCCGGAGTTTGGCCGGCGGCGACCATTTCGCACGGCGGTGACTCGTCGGAATCCCTATTCTGGCATCTATTTGCCACGCGGATGGGCTCGGTGTGCTCCTGGTGATGCACCGCATCTAGCGGTGCCACTGGTTGGACGAGGGGTCGCCGGAGTCGACGGCGACGAGCTCGTCCGCGGCGGTGCTCACGCGGAGTTGGTCGGGATGGTGTTGTAGTGCACGGGAGGAGGAGCTAAAGCTCGCTTTAGCTTGCTGGTGACCTACTGAAGCTAATGGCGTGCTCAGCCACGAGGTACGGTGCCTATGGCCACGGCGGTGAGTTGGCCGGCGGCGGTGATCGTCGGTCAGCAAAGGGGGCGGCGGCTACAAGGCCTAAACGAGCCCGTGGAGAGGGGGGTTCGAAGCGTGAGCTCACAGCGGTCGCAGAGGGCGTCGAAGTGAGCTCGGGGACGGTCGGACGACGGCGTACGGGCGGCGGCGATCTCCGGTGCCGGAGGTTGAAGACGACGGCGAGGAGGACGTTGCGGAGCTCCTGGCGTCGTGTGCGTCGGTGGGGAGCTTCGGGGCGATGCGGCGGAGCTAGTGGTGCTTCGGGGAGGCGAGGGGGTGGCGTAGAGCGCGGTGTCAGCGGTCGTCGGCGACGAGCTCGCTCGGGGGAACTCGGCGGAGGGAAGAGAGGAGGGGAGAGACACGGGAAAGAGGGGGAAACGGTCGAGGGGGCTTCGTGGCGACGTTCTAGTCCGTCCAGAGGGCTGAGGGGCCAGCCAGGCAGGCAGGAGGTGGCCGGCGCATCGGCGGCGCTCGCCACCGAGCTGCTTCGTGCGCTGGCACGACGAAGAAGACGGGGATGCCCCTGGTGGGCTGGGCCGGCTGGGCCAGCAGGTAAGTGGGCTCAGGTAAGTGTTCTTCCTATTTTTCTTTTCCTATTTTCTTTCTGTTTTATTTCTTTTGCAGCTTTGTTCAATTAATAAAAATGCCTAAACATTTTTATAACTCATGACACTTGTCATATCTACTGTATATAATATGAACAGTAGGAAACATTATAGTTCATGATTATTTGAGCATTTAAAATATTTTATAGCATTTAAATGCCCAAATTCAAATACCATATGATTTAATCCAAAGCCCTAGATTGTCCTAGAAAATTGTGCACCATTTTTGGCAGAGGTTTAAGACCAAGGCAGAAATGATGAACATTTTGAAGGGCATTTTGGGTACATTGGAAAATATTTTAGCAAACCCTAGTTGTTAGGGGAGGGGTGCTGGGGTTTCTGTTAATCCCATTTCAAGTTTCTTTGAAAGTAAACATGATGCACACTCTAGTTAGGTCCTAATGCAAGTGCTAGCTAGGGATGTGACAGTCGCCCGAACCAAATATTATAGGCATATTTCCATCATTTTTGTTCATCATGTGATCTTGATCCCAATAGATGAAATGTTTTAAGTGGTTATAGGAACCCGTTTGTGGTTTAGGTTTTACGTATATCATATTAGATGCTCGTATAGTTCAAATGGGAATTGCACTACGTGCATGTTTCTTACACTATTTATTTTTACTTGTGTGATTTATACCTAGGAGTCATTCCTAATTATTTCATAATCGTAGGAGTAACATATGATTTACTAGAATTACTTTACTCTTGTTTAAATAGTTGTACGTATTGTTTCGGCTTGATGATTTATGGTACAATGTATAGTTCTCTTTTATGCATGCGTGCTAATTTTGTGAATTAGTTCCATCTTTAGTATTTTGTACTATTATTCTTGAATTTTCTATGAGTTGCTAAATTTTGTTGAACGTGTTGTTTCATGTGATATTTTTCTTTCGTGTGGCACGTATTCGTATGATATGGCTATGTACATGTTTTTTTGATTTATTACCATGTGTAGGTTTACGTAGGGTTATCTTAGGCTTTGCATGATTATAGAATATGTTTTGTTTGATTTATTTTAATTTTTGTTTCGCATGAAAATATCGTACTTATAGTTTACCTATTCGTTATCATTCATGCCCCATGTTTATTTTGGTTTGAACTCGTGCCATGTCTATCATAGAAGCTTATTTATTGTTTCTAATATATGTTATTGCATATTTCACTTTGTGCTAGATATCAAATGAGGTGCCTTGATATTGGAAACGAGTACATTGTAGTTTAGTTGGGAAACTATTAATGCTTAGTTGTTCCTCTGATTTGTAGATGATTGTTATGCAAGATTATATGGTTGATTGCCATACAACACTTGCTCAAAGTAGAATTCGTGTTTTTCTTGTATAACTACCTCGTGTTATATCGCTGCAAGTTTATACTTTATGTTTACACACATGGTTAGTCTTAGCTTAGATATAAATTTTAGTAGATACATGTTGTTAGTAGTTTATTGATCTCATAATTATATAAGTAGGATTTATTTTACATGATTAAAATCATGACATCGTTTGGTGTGATTGTAACTAGATGCATAGTGTGTGTTACAAATCATGCCTAAGTTGTCCACTATGCATTTGCAAAGTGTAGGTTGTACAACATAGGAATGCATGCCATCTTGTTACTCATTCTAGTATAGTATATTGCTTGATATTGTTGATGGTATGACCTAGTTGTAAAATTTGCCTACATGCTTAGTATGATGTGTCAATGTGCTTGCATGTTATAAACAACAATTGTTGTGTGCTACTATCATGCTTCCGTGTTCATGCATGTCAACTAGCTAGTCTCATAGAGTTGTGTCATATTTCCATGTTTACTATTTATGATAGTCGATATAAATTTAGTTGGGTGTTGCATTGTATTGTAATGGTGTCGTAGTGTGGTATTCCGTGTGATGACCATCTATCATTACATATCATATTAGTTTACCTTGTTATTGCATTGTTGTATGCTAGCGTTTGATATATTTTGTTTACCTTTATATTGCATTAGGATATGCCTAGACATATTTCATACAAGTAATCTTTCATGTCTTATGATGTTGCGTACATTTGCTTAGTTTAGTTCTTCGTTACAGATGTTTAACTTCGTTACATCTTAGTCTTATGAGTGTTTTAATGCTTCTTGCTATAAGTCATATACTTAGGACGAGTCATATGTAATGTGAGTAAAGTTGTGCTTTGATCACACACTCAGTATATGCATCATCCTTTGTTATTGTAAGCATGTGGTGATAATATTATTGCTAGTGGTTATTGGTATTAGTTGTCCTTTATTATTAAGACCATGTAATAGTTTATTATCTTCTCATGAGCACTTTTATGTTGAATGCTTGTGTTATTAGTAATTAAATACATCTATATGATTCCATACTCACATACCTTGTGTGAGAGGTGTATTGTTAGTAAGTTGTTTAATTAGTTTCTACCATAGTATTGGTTTGTCTTTCATTATAGAAATGCTTGCACATAGTTCTTATGATTGATGTTTAGTCTTTGCTTATTGTTAACAATTATAAATATTTGGATTCATCCAAATATTTACTTGTGGATGATTATTAATCTTAAATCATATTATGTTTAGATAGTGTGCATCCATTTGTTCCATTTGTTCTATTGTTTCTTGTTAATTGTTCGACAAATGAATTGGTTTGTTATAATGAAGTTGATTCTATTCTATTCTTGTTTTAAATCTAGATACAACTCAATTCATGTTGTTGTATGATGTTTCATTGCTTACTAGTATGATTTCTAATGGTTGTTGGTTGCTTTATGGAACTATTGCCTTTTGAATTAATATATAGTTGGTGTATATGTTTGGATGCTATTGACCATTATAAATATTTGGATTATATCCAAGTATTTACTTGTGGTTAACTTTTACCTTTATCATGTCCTGTTGTGATTGTGTAGTTAAATGCATATGATGCCATTGCGTTGATTTGAAGTAGTTTGCTATGTTAGTTGAGATGTGTAGTGGGCACTACTAGTTCATAAGAGAGCGTTACTCTTGATTTCCAAGCATTCTTTAGCCGTTTCAACCAACAATGTTCCTTGTTGAATCATATCTCTTACCTCCCTATCGTGCTACCTCATTTCGGAATCTCCATCTCGATCAATATCTTGTTATCCATCCACTCTTACTTTGTTTTGGATGTTATTTGGATTTGCTATTGCTTTGGTATTTATTGTTTGTATTTTGTTGTCGTTACGACGAGTAGGGAGTGACGTCGATGTTGGACATGGACAGAATCAGGTTATCGAAGAAGGACTCAACAACGAAGGCATGCCTCCTTCTTTGACCATACTTATCCTATGTTTACAAAATTGCATTGTGTTTTATGGTTACTATATGCATGCTTTTTAATCTCGTAGCTAGCGTGTCGATTGACACATGCCTTGATCCTCTTGTCGCCTATTCACTTGACACCTGAGTAGAATTATATATTATTCCGGTTGAGTAGAAATGCTTAGCCATGCTTATTATTCTATAGGTCCTTATTTGAATGATCTTCGGATCATTGACACTTGGAACTTGTTGCTGAGCTCGCTGAGCTAGGTCGGTTGACCTTGTTGACCTTCTCTACTCTCTTCTACTCTGGGTGAAACTTACCATCTGAATACTGGCGCGGGCGATAGCTGAATCAAGGATTGAAGGAGCGATTGGCCGCCCTTCACGAGTTGAAGGGGGCAATCAGTCGTCCGTGCCGCATGAGGCCTAATAAGTCTTGGATTTGAAGATTGTGATAACAGTACAGCCACATGCTATATGGGCACTGGCTTGGTTAATTAGTTAGCTCACTCTTATTGTCGTCATCGCCGTACCGCAGATGGGATAGCTGCCTTACGAGGAGTGTCCTCGGCACAAAAGGGGGCTCGGACTGTGAACTGCGGTTACTTCCGTGTTGAAACCTAGTGGGCTTGGCACATTAAGTTTGGTCTAATGACAGACCTCGTCACAATCTCCCTGCCGGTATACCAAATGGTGTACTACGCTAGCGACGGCTAGTGGCAACAAGTCGGGATTGTGTCGTGTGGGTAAAGTGTACAACCTCTGCAGAGTGTAAAACTATTCGAATAGCCGTGTCCACGGTCATGGACGGCACATGAATCTTTCTTGACATACAGGACCTGTCTTTCTTATTCCCTCTTTCCCCTATTCTTGGAACCTATGATGAGTGTGAGTTGATCGAGGATCCTCACTTTGATGAAAGTTATTCTGGAGACAAAACATGTTTTCATCTAAAACTGCTATTATCCAACTGCTATATATTTTTCAAACAAAATTAGCTTTTATGCAAATGAGCCATACAGCCTTCCTTTGAAGCCACATGTAGCTATTAGGTCCTTTCCCGTGGGAGGCATGTTGAGTACGTAATGTACTCATGGCAATAATTTTGTTGACAACAGAGATCCATGAAGACAAAGGTGATGACTACGACTACTATGGCGATCTATAGGAGTGAGGTCACGTGGACTACATCGACTGCCTGTGGCTGAGATGGAGTCGCTACGCATTGTACTTTCCATTGTTTTCTGATTGTAAATGTCATGAGACAATTTGCTAGGTATGTCTTGTGACAAATATAGTACTTGTAATACTTTTACGTATTGTGCAATGATATCATTTCGCTGTGTTGTCAACAATGATCCTGGGGTTGACAAATATACACAGGAGGGTCTGGAAGCTAATTCCGGGTTCTCACAGAAGTGGTATCAGAGCCGATGTCGACCTAGTCGTGTGGCCTTAGTTAGAAATGGAAAGCCTTAAGGACTATTATTATAAGAAAAACTATTTTGAAAAGGATCATTCTCGTACTCTTCTCCTTCACTATTGCTCTCCTTGTCTCATCTTATTCAAATAAAGTTTAAACTCTACTTCCTTACCTTCTTACTTATAGTATGTGAAACCCTTTTCCCCGCCATGGTGTTGAAAAGTCAGAAGCTTCACAAGATGTGCCAAGAATTTTAACATATCTTCAAGCCTTGAAGCATTGAGTAACAACATTTTGCCGAGAGAAGTCACCTTGAGACGTCAAGTGGTCAACAACCGCCAATCATGCTTCAGTCATCAACATTGAAGATTTTCACCAAGTTATGATGTGCCCAGCCATATAGGATTAGGTTTGTTAACACCCCTGTAGTGAAAGAACTCGTAGCTTGTAAACGCAAAACCTTTCTTGTGTGAGTATTGTCTGCATATTTTTGGTGTTTTCCTATGCAGTCATACTAAAACCCTATTTGCTAAAATGAATTACTTTTGAGTTTTATCTGGATAGCTTCATGGTTATATTGGTGTTATCTTTTGTTTATCTTCTGGGGTATCTCTGCCTTGTGTAGGATTCTCTTACTCCTCTTATGATATTTCCCTCTTCTCTATAAACCCCGAAGAACACTTTGAGAGGAATGTAGTTGCAACATCATCCCTTGAGATTATTATCAATGTGAACCCCATGGAAAACCTCTTTTAAGGGGGGTAGTTGACGGTGATTTCTGGCGAGACCGAAGATTTGAAGACCTTCATTCACAAACAAGAAGAAGAAGAAGAAGAAGAAGATATGAATAACTTCATTACATCTACAACAAGTTCAACATGAAGGAAGGATCAATGAGTCTATCTGCACTAAAGCTTTGATCTGCAAAAGAAGGGCAAGAACGAAGAATGTCCAAGCACTCAGAGAAGCTATTAAATTATCATCACCATTATCCAAGGACTACTTGCAAACCTTGGGCAAGCTAGATATAGTATCAACAATCGGAGTATCTCCAATCAAGACCCTGAAGTTGCTTGCCACCAAGATCAAAATCAATCATGGTTCCATCAATTTCTGAGAAGAACTGTGTTGAAGATAAAGCTAACCCGAACCCATTCTCTTTAGTCACACTGAATCTCGGGGACGAGATTCCTTTTAAGGGGGGTAGATCTGTAACATCCCGATTCCCGGAATGTTTAAGAAAAAAAAAAGTTTTCTAAAAAGTAGGGCCAGAAAATTTCTTGTGTTTATTTGGTAACAAAGCTTAATTTGGACTTTCATAATTTTGAGGATTTAAATTGAACCAATGAGAACCTAAATTAGAATTTGAGTTTACTTCTTTTCTTTTCGTTGGGCTTGATTTCTCTCTTTTGGCATATTAAAATATGCACCTTTGAATTTTGTTTAGTTTTTGGAAAATCGTTCGATATTTCTTTCGGCTTCTATTTCATTTCAAGAATTTCTTGAGACGAAAATTATTATGTTTTCTCTTTATCATACTCTAGACATAATTTTCAAAGTCCAATCTACCTCTCTCTTCTCACATCTCATTTTCTTTTCTCCCAATAGAATGGACCATGTCCACATATTTTTCTCTCCCCTGGGCTACTACAAATTTCTTCCTCTCTCTATATTCCCCTGCTTTCCTTTCTCCCTCATGGGCTAGCCGAACTGGCCCAACACCCAGCCAAACTAGAGCCTCCTCTCCTTCCTTCCTGTGTACGTTCACAAAACTCCTATAAAGAGAAACAGCCACCCAAGATTTGATTGCTGGCCTACTTAACTCCCTTAATTTCTGACTGTTTCCAAAACCGAAGATACATAGATGTCTGCTGTGTTTTTTTTCTCTTCCTCCCTGATCGCTCCATCTCCTTCTCCACTCACACGTTCACGCACACACCTACATAGAAGACTAAACGTACAGCCACCTATAGCCATGAAGGAAGCCTTCTCTAATTCCCTTTTACTCTCAAGCGTTCGCAAATCCGCCAGTACATATACGTGCGCCCCGACCTCCTCTTCCAACTCCCGCAGCACCCTGCCCTCTCCCTTCCTCTTCCTCTCCAGAAACTCTCTCCAAAGAATGGTGCTCCATGGACACCTATGCTTGATCCCGGTGACTTGGACCATCTCAGCACAAACCCTCGCGCCAGAAGATCAACCTCCATGCCATGAATCCATTCAGAGAAGAAAGAACACGATTCGTCAACCACACACGAAGAATTCTGCATGTCCGCGTACACTGTTCATCAAGTTCGTCGTACCGTTCCGTCAAACTCGGTGAGCCTCCATCAAATTCCTCGTGCACACCTTCTCAACATCACTCATGTTATCTCCTAGACATCATAGTTCTTCATATTTTTGTCGTTGGGCGTGTCGATGCTATCTGTCGCCCGAACCAAATATTATAGGCATATTTCCATCATTTTTGTTCATCATGTGATCTTGATCCTAATAGATGAAATGTTTTAAGTGGTTATTGGAACCCATTTGTGGTTTAGGTTTTACGTATATCATATTAGATGCTCGTATAGTTCAAATGGGAATTGCACTACGTGCATGTTTCTTACACTATTTATTTTTACTTGTGTGATTTATACCTAGGAGTCGTTCCTAATTATTTCATAATCGTAGGAGTAACATATGATTTACTAGAATTACTTTACTCTTGTTTAAATAGTTGTACGTATTGTTTCGGCTTGATGATTTATGATACAATGTATAGTTCTCTTTTATGCATGCGTTTTAATTTTGTGAATTAGTTCCATCTTTAGTATTTTGTACTATTATTCTAGAATTTTCTATGAGTTGCTAAATATTGTTGAACGTGTTGTTTCATGTGATATTTTTCTTTCGTGTGGCACGTATTCGTATGATATGGCTATGTACATGTTTTTTTTGATTTATTACCATGTGTAGGTTTACGTAGGGTTATCTTAGGCTTTGCATGATTATAGAATATGTTATGTTTGATTTATTTTAATTTTTGTTTCGCATGAAAATATCGTACTTATAGTTTACCTATTCGTTATCATTCATGCCCCATGTTTGTTTTGGTTTGAACTCGTGCCATGTCTATCATAGAAGCTTATTTATTGTTTCTAATATATGTTATTGCATATTTCACTTTGTGCTAGATATCAAATGAGGTGCCTTGATATTGGAAACGAGTACATTGTAGTTTATTTGGGAAACTATTAATGCTTAGTAGTTCCTCTGATTTGTAGATGATTGTTATGCAAGATTATATGGTTGATTGCCATACAACACTTGCTCAAAGTAGAATTCGTGTTTTTCTTGTATAACTACCTCGTGTTATATCGCTGCAAGTTTATACTTTATGTTTACACACATGGTTAGTGTCGGGGGAAACTGTCCGCCACGAACACCTATGGGACCGGAGCCCCTTGTCTGTGCGGTACGAGGGCGGAGGGAGCACGAAGAGCAGATCGAGGCAGACGCGCGGGCAGTTTTTACCCAGGTTCGGGCCGCACGGATGCGTAAAACCCTACTCCTGCTTGGTTGTGTATTGAGTTGAGCGCTCGGGAGCTTGAAGAAGCAGCTACACCGTGCGTGAGAGTAATCTAGGTTTCGAACCCCCTCCACGTTGTGCATGGGCCTCCTTTTATAGTGCAAGGGGTCACCGACAGGTGTCAACGTAGGAGAAAGGGGTAAAAATGTAAAAGAGGTGGTAGTTGTAACAGTGCGGGAACAGTGGAGCTACAGTACAGAACAGTGGTCTATACCTACTTTAACAGTGGGGGACAAGGGCATTTAATGCCTGTCGCCGTCGACCCCAAAAGCTCCCGCCGTTGCGTCTCCGTCTGCCACGGCGATGGATCCTCTGCCGTGGAGTGCCACCGTGTCCCCCAGGCTGCACTGCCATCCGCCACGCGTCCCTGGAGTGGCCCCAGGGCGACGCGTGGGCCGATGAGCTGGAGCGCGGGCACACAGCGCACCTCCCCCGGCAAGCACCTTGCCGGGGATCTCGACCTTGCCGGGCCCGGAAGCTTGCCGCTCCCCGAGCCCTTGCCGGGTCTTCTAAGATAAAATCTTCTATTCGTCCTGACAAGCTCCTCTTGCCAGGGCCTCGTGCTAGTTA
Source organism: Secale cereale (assembly GCA_902687465.1). NCBI lineage: Eukaryota > Viridiplantae > Streptophyta > Magnoliopsida > Poales > Poaceae > Secale > Secale cereale. The sequence continues at coordinate 185,767,481 of LR738712.1, read as the reverse complement.
AGCAATCTCGAGCCTGGGACGGCCTTCCCGGCAAGCTCCTCTTGCCGGGGTCTTGGTCTTCTGTCTTGTATACTTTGTTTTTGAATGGCTAGATAAGGGGCAGGAAGGTCTCCGGCACGCGCGTGGTGAACCTTGCCGCGGGGGGGCTGCCGCTGCCCGTGCACAAGTTGGGGTACTAGGGTACCCCTACCTTAGTACACCGACAGGAGCCCCCGGGCCTGGGCCACACACGGTGCCGAGCGCTGTTGGGCCAGGCCCAAAACAGTGCACGGGCACCCGCGGCCCGCGGCGCGCCGAATCCACATCCATATCCGCCGCACCCCACGGCAACGGCACGCGTCGATTGCGGCGCCGTGGGATGGGACGTGCCCACGATTTCTTTAATGGGAAGGGCGAAACGCCCCCCCACTCTCCCATAAAAGCAGAGAGAGCGGCGCGGTTCCCCTCCCTGCGCACTCATTGCCATCGTCTTCTTCCTCAGATTCCTCTGTGCTTCGCCTCTACTCCTCCGCCACCACCAAGCTCTTCGTCCCCTTCCTTCCACCGCATCCGCCATGGCCCCAAAGACCGACAAGGCGAAGTCGGAGAAGTCCAAGCGGGAGAAGTCAGATCAGGCGGCGAAGCTCGCCGCGTACCGGAAGGAGCACATTGTCTTCGCGCCGAAGCTCGGCGTGCGGGAACTTTGGAACAAATATTATTTGTTCTGGGCCAAGGAGACCCCAGCGCACCCCCGCACGCGCGTCTACCCGGCCGTCGCCAAGGACCACTACCCCGGCGGGTATTACTTTTTCGCAGCCTTCTTCCACTGCGGTCTGTGCCCTCCCTTCTCAAACTTTTTCTGCGATATCATGAATACTTATGGCCTCCACCTCCTCGACTTCACTCCCAACGCCATCCTCACCATGTCCGTTTTCGCACACATGTGCGAAAACTTCGTAGGAATCCAGCCCAACGTAGCTCTCTTTAGGCACTTTTTCATCCCTAGAGCAGAGGCCGACGCCCCCCTCTCCGGAGGAATCTCTTGGGTGTTTAGGCTGAATAAGAAATTAGCCTACTTGCCGGGGGAGCTCCGCGGCAAGTGGGAAGAGTGGCGCGCGGAGTGGTGCTGGGTCGTCGAGGAGCGGCCGCAACACTTCACCGCGCCGCGCACATCGCCCATCGTGCGCGGCAGGGATTGGAGTAATTTCGATTCCGACGATTCCAAGCTGGATATCGCTCTCGTCAGAATCCTTCGTCTTCGGATGGCTCCGCTGTCTGTCGCTGAAGTGGGCGCGGACTTTCTTCGTCGCCGGATCGCCCCCCTCCAAGACCGGAAAAGGCCGGCGTGGCAATACGGCGGCCCGGCAGACATCATGAGGCTGCGCCCCGGCCTCAATTTTAACTTCACAACACTCGAGCTGCGGGGTATGGTCAGGGAACTTTTCAAGTTCGACCCGGCACACCCCGAGTACTTCCGCGCTCCCCGGGGAGTGGTGCCGCTCTGCGCCAGCAGCGCCCGGGATCGCCTTGTCGCTATGATGCCCGCGTGCGACTCTCATGGATTGGAGCGCACGTGGATTGCGCCCAAGCCTATCGACGTCCTCGAGTTCTACGACAACCTTGCGGAGGTGTTGGAGAAGACGGACGATCTCAAGCTGCACACGCGGGCCACCACCGACCAAGAGATTGCTTACATGGCTTCTCGCGCTGAAGAAGTCGCCGCAGCCGCGGTGGCGGGAAACTTTGGATACACACCCGCGGAGGCGGAAGCCGCGGATGCCTCCAGCCAGGCGGATAAGGAGGAGATTCGCAAGCTGCTAGAGCTCCCTCCCGACGCGCTCGCCGGGGTCCCCTCGCTGAGGCACTCCGGGATCAATGGGATCGCGACGGAGGCCGCGGCAATGGAGGGCACAGCCGGAGGAAGCAGGGGTGCCGCGAGGGGTGGAGGCGCCGGACGAAGCGGGGCCACCAAGGGGAAGGGGCCCGCAGTGCAAGGCGCTGGGGCCAGCGAACTGGCCGAGGGAGAGGAGGGGGAGGAGGAAGACACCGGCGGATCCACCGAGCTCTACGCCGATGACCTCTCCTCGTCGGAAAGCTCCCCGCCCCCGGCGAACCCGAGGCAGTCCCCATTGAAGCGTCTCCGCAAGGCGGCGACGGGGGAGCAGGCGCGAGCGCCCCGGCAACAGCCAGCCCGCCGGGCAGCTCCCCGGCCGAGCCAAGACGTGCCAAGGGCGACCGGCGTGCCGGCCACGGCAGAGGCCCCGCGCGCGCGGACCACGACAGAGGCGTCCCGCAGGCCGGCACCGAGCCGGCAAGGATCTTCTCGGAGCGGAGCAGCTGCTCCGCCCACTTCTCGGGCGCCGGCCACCACAGGGGCTGGGCCTACGCAGCCCCCAGCCCCGGTGGCTCCGAAACGCGCGAGGGAATCTTCATCCTCCGCTCCTCGCGCCGACGCGCCCACCGTGGAGTTTGACTTCTCCGCGCTGAGCGAGGACGACGAGGAGGACCAAGAGTAAGGACCCGAGACCTTACTCCTTCTTGATTTTCATATCTCGATTGTTGCTGACGCTTGACTTTGCTTGTTGCTTGTGATTGCAGGACCTTGGAGCAGCGCGCGAAGAGGGTCAGGGTGCCCACAGTTGAGGTCGTAGAAGACCCATCCGTCGCGGAAGCAGGGATCGCACCGGAGCCGAGCTTGCCGGACCCGAGTGCCGCTCCGGGGAGCAGCCCCCAGCGCAGCCCCCAGCGTAAGTTAGAGGTTTACTGTTTTTGCTCGTCGGGGCGCGCTTAGGGCTTTGATCTCTCTTTTTTTTTGAATGTCTTGGTTCTTCTATCTTCTCTTGTGCAGAGGTGGAGCCGCAGCGGGAAGAGCGCCCGGAGACCGTCACCGAGGAGCCGCAGGCCCCGCCGTCCCCGGCAAGGCAAAACTCTCCGGCAAGGGAGAGCGCTCCGCCAAGGGCGGGTACTCCGCCAAAGCAGAGTACCCCGCCAAGGGCGAGCAGCCCGGCGAGGACGGCCACTCCGCCAAGGCCGAGCTCCCCGGCAAGGGAGCCCGCCGCAGAGGACGTCCGCCAAGGTACGTTCTGTACTTGGTTTTCTTGACTTCGCTTCTTTTTGGATCTTTGCTTGATTTTAAACTTCTTTTTCTTCTTCTCCTAGATCTTCCTCCTCCTCCTCCCGCGCCGATGGAGACCGAGGTCATCAATATCGAGGATGAGGAGGGCGCGCAGGGCGGCGGCGATGACGTTCCCGTCGTCGTGGAGATGGCCGAGGCCACCGAGGAGGCGACCGAGGCCACCGAGCCGGCCGCGCAGGAGGCCACTCCGGCCGCTGACGCCGCGACCGGGGAGGGGGACGGCGACCGCACCGCCGACCCGGAGGTGGCGGGAGCACCGGATGCTACACCGGCCGCCGGCCCCTCCACCGGCGAGAAGCAGGCGTACTATCTTCGTGCCCCCAATGGCGTCTTTATCCAAGTGCCTTGGGGGTCTTCATCAAGAGCTCCCGCGGAGGGCGAGGCGTTTGACGGAGAAGTCCTCGCCTCCGCGGGTCTGACAGTCGTCGAGGCGCCCGGCGAAGGAGATGGGCCCGAGGAGGAGAAGCTTCTCCACCTACTCCTGGCCCTTTACCGGGCCAGGCAGGCGAAGCTTGCCTCCCGGGAAGCCCTTGCTGCCCAGGCCGCCGCCGAAATGGAGAAGCGTGCGGCGGAGCTCAGCGCTGCCCACAAGGCGGGCCTCCGCGAGGTGGCGGAGGAGCGCGAGCGTCTCGCCGGTGAATATCAAGAGTGGCTTTTGGAGAAAGCCGAGGCTGAAGAACAGCAACGGCTCGCCGGGGTGGAGATGTCCCGGCGAGAAGGAGAGCTCGCGCAGCGGAAGGTGGATCTCGACTCCCATGAGGAGGACCTTGCCGCTCGCGAGGCTGCCCTTGGCGGGGAGCTGAAGGAGGCGAAAGCCGCTGCTGCTGCCGCGGAAGACGTCAAGAAGGAGCTTGCCGCCAAGGTTGAACAACTGGAGAAGGCGGTGAAGGTGAGCGTTGAGAAGGTTGCCGCGCTCATCCTGGAGCGCGAGAAGGATGCTCACACCAACTCAGAGCTCCAGGTGAGTTTGTCCCAGAGGGGTGACGAGCTGAAGGCCGCCAAGGATTCCATTGAAGACTTGGAGCTGAAGGTCACCACCCTGAAGGAATCGCTTGATGCTGCCCGGGCCCAGGAGGCAAAGCTGAAGGATGAGCTCCGCAAGGAGCGAAACTTGATGGAGAGCGTTAACAAGGCCTCCGAGCTCTTCCGGCAGACTATCGAGGTGTGGACCGAAGAGCTGGTTTCTTCTGCATCCAACATTGACCAGGAGTTGCTTGCTTTGAAGGTCGAACATCTTATCTACTCGCCGGATCCAGACCTCCCGCACAGCGCCAAGCTCAGCCTCTTCTTCAGAGGCGTCGCTCCGGCCCTTGCAGGTCTCCGGAACCGCATCCCCGCGCAGCTGGCCGAGGAGTCGCGCCGTCTCTGCGCGGGAACTCTGGAGCGGGTCTTGACGAAGATCGTGTTCCGCAACCCGGGGATCAACCTCACGAACGTTCTTCGCAGCTTGCCGGAGGATGCGAACACGGAGGCCCTGAAGGAGCAGGTCAGCCACATCATCGCCAAGGTGGCAAAGCTTGGCAGGAAGGAGGGCGACCGCGTAGACTAGGGCCCCATCTATCTTTATCTTTTTGTTGCTGCACGTTATGTTATGAACTCATTAGTCCATTGCGACAAGTTATCCTTGTAAGATATTTGCTTTTACTTCAATCAATCAGTGCAATGTTATCTTCCTTGTCCCAATCTTTGACTTTGTATGTTTTTCACCCTACGCTCCCGGGGAGCTTGCCGGCAAGGGGCCCTTGCCGCGAGCGCTGAGTGCTGGACTCTGAGCAGCCTGCTGGCCAAGGTCCTTGTCGGCAAGCAACCTTGCCGCAGCAGGTCGCAACGCACTTAGCTTGCTGAGTGTACTCGGAAACGAGGCAAGGGCGCGACACTTGTCGCAGCTCACTTAAATCGTTGAGTGAACTCGAAGACAAGATAAGGGTGCGGCAAGCCACGGGTAGGTTCCTCCGCGCACAGGTTTTCCATACAAAGTGTGATCGTTCAAGGAAGACAACCAAAATTTAAAATTTGAACTGGTCAAATTCTAACAACTTATCTTTCATAAGCTGCTTGCTCATGTTGTTTGCTTCCCGGTAAGGCTCTTCTCACTTGAACGGCACTTAGTTCCTCCTCCATCTCCTCCCCCCCCGGCAAACTTGTGCGCGAGGAGCGTCCCTTCTGCTTGAGAGAAAAAGGAAAAGGAGAGGAAAACAAGCATGTCGCCTTTCGGCGTAATAGTGCTTACCGAATGTCTAAGTGTTGCATCAAATGCCAAATAAAACATGCAAATAGCAAAGAGAAGCATGCGAAAGGCAATCGATGCGAAAACACGAAATCTTTACTGATGCACGGGGTCTGCGCCCGGCTTTGTACAAAGGGTTACATGCAACAGCGGCAAGGCTTGTACAAAAGGTGGTTGCCGGAGCGGATCACGGCAACCGCGCCTTAGGGGTGAAACTTGCGAAGATGCTCTATGTTCCAGGAGTTGCTCACCGGTAAGCCTTCTTCGGTCTCGAGGCGGACAGCGCCGGGCCTCGTAACTTGTCTCACCCGATAAGGGCCTTCCCACTTCGGCGTCAACTTGTTGGAATTCTTGGCGGACTGAACACGCCGAAGAACAAGGTCGCCTTCCTCGAGACTCCTGGCCTTGACTTTGCGGCTATGGTAGCGGCGCAAAGCTTGCTGGTATCGAGCAGCTCGTACAGCAGCCTGGAGACGTCCCTCCTCAAGGAGCAATGCGTCATCTTGCCGCAGTTGCTCTTGCTCGAGCTCATCATAAGCGAGCACCCGAGGAGATCCGTATACGAGTTCCGTGGGGAGAACTGCTTCTGCTCCATAGACTAGAGCAAAAGGTGTCTGCCCGGTGGCTCGACTCGGTGTCGTTCTGATTGACCAAAGAGCCGCCGGGAGCTCCTCTATCCAATTCCTTCCGCACTTGCGCAGCCTGTCAAAGGTCCTTGTCTTGAGTCCGCGCAGCACTTCAGCATTTGCCCTCTCCGCTTGACCGTTGCTCCTCGGGTGAGCAACAGAAGCGAAACAGACCTTGGCACCAAGGTCTTGGACGCACTGCATGAAGGTGCGACTAGTGAATTGTGTACCGTTGTCGGTGATGATCCTGTTAGGGATCCCGAAACGGCAAACAATCGACCTGAAGAACCTGACTGCTGACTGTGCTGTCACCTTCCTCACTGGCTCCACTTCTGGCCACTTTGTGAACTTGTCGATTGCAACGTACAAGTACTCAAAGCCCCCGACAGCGCGAGGGAAAGGGCCGAGGATATCGAGCCCCCAGACCGAGAAGGGCCATGACAAAGGGATTGTTTGGAGAGCTTGAGCTGGCTGATGTATTTGCTTTGCATGGAACTGGCACGCTTCACACTTGGTTACTAGTGCAGTTGCATCTTGGAGGGCTTCTTGCCAAAAGAACCCTTGCCGGAAAGCTTTCCCGGCAAGTGCCCTTGCGCCAACGTGGTGGCCGCATGTGCCTCCGTGTATTTCTGCCAACAGCTTCTGTCCATCTTCTCTGGAGATGCATTTCAACCTGACACCATTGAGTCTTCTTCTGTACAGCTCGTTATCCACAAACTGATACATACTTGACTGCCTGGTTATCTTCTCTATCTCTTGAGGGTCGTCGGGAAGTTCTCCAGTTTGCAGAAAACGGACGATCTGCTGTGCCCATGCCGGAGCCCGGGGCTCGACGGCAAGGACTAAAGGCTCGAGGACCGCTGCGGGAACCCCAGCTTCTACGGCAAAGACCTCTGGTCCTGTCGGAGCTGACGGTCCCCCGGCAAGCTCGCCGGGGCGAGGCTTGTCGGGAACACTTGCTTCAACTGCACAAGCCCGAGGGCTTGCAGGAGCAAACTGTTCCTCAGCGTTGTTGTTGATCTTGGGAACTTTGGCGGCGGGTTCAGGAAGATCCGCCGGCAAGTAGTCGCCGGAGACCAACTTTCTCTTCTTGGACTGCCCAATTGATGGTGTAACTGATGGTTGAGTCAGCTTGAGCAAAAAGGTCCCTGGTTCCACAGGTAGCTTCATCGCAGCACACTTTGAAAGGCCATCTGCAATTTCATTTTGAGCTCTCGGGATGTGCTCCATTTGCAGACCTTCAAAGTGTTCTTCAAGCTTCCTCACTTCATCTACATATGCTTCCATCAAAGGGCTCTGGTAGCTCTTGTTGACTTGTCGGACCACCAACTGAGAATCGCCCCGCACAATCAGCTTCCTGATCCCAAGTTCGGCCGCAATCCTGAGGCCGGCAAGCAAGCCTTCATATTCTGCGGTGTTGTTTGTCGCCTGCTCCCTGGGAAAGTGCATCTGGATAACATATTTGAGGTGCTCTCCGGTGGGCGCGATGAGTACCACGCCAGCACCGGCGCCTTGCAACGAGAAGGCACCGTCAAAATACATTACCCATTCACTTGTCGCTTCTTGCACGGGTACGCTCGTTTCTTGAACTTCTTCTTCTGGCGTTGGGGTCCACTCAGCAATGAATTCTGCCAAAGCTCGGCTCTGAATGGTTGAAGTACTTTCAAATTTGAGTCCGAAGCTTGACAGTTCCAGTGCCCACTCGACGATCCTGCCTGTTGCCTCTGGATTGTGTAATATCCTCTTCAACGGAAAGCGAGTGACCACTGTTATCTCATGGGCTTGGAAGTAGTGGCGCAGCTTCCTCGAGGCCATGAGGAGGCCGAAAAGCAATTTTTGCACACCGGAGTACCTTGATCTAGCTCCCTGGAGAAGGGAACTTACAAAATGCACTGGGCGCTGCACCATCTTCTTCCGCACCTCTCCTTGTTCCTGCGCAGAGTCTTCCTTGTCGGGGCCAGAGCTTGTCGGGACAGCCCCCTGCTTGTCGCTAGATTCGCTTGCCGGTGACGCTGGCTCCTCGTCGGACTCCCTCTCCGCTACCAACGCAGCACTAACCACCTGGTTGGTTGCCGCTAAGTATAGCAACAACTTTTCCTGTGGTTTAGGTGCGACAAGTATAGGAGTGGAGGACAGGTACCGTTTCAAATCCTGCAACGCCGCCTCCGCTTCCGGAGTCCACTTCATGGGACCTGCCTTCTTCAAGATTTTGAAGAAAGGTAGGGCGCGTTCCGCGGATTTTGAAATGAACCTACTGAGGGCAGCAACGCAACCTGCAAGCCTTCTGACATCCTTGACGCGCTTCGGGGCTTCTATCTGCTCGATGGCTTTGATCTTGTCGGGATTGGCTTCAATCCCCCTTTGTGATACAAAGAACCCGAGAAGCTTGTCGGAGGGAACTCCAAAGACGCACTTCTCGGGGTTCAGCTTGAGCTGTATCCTGCGCAGGTTCTGAAACGTTTCTTCTAAGTCTTGAATCAGTGTTTCTTTGCTCTTGCTCTTCACCACGATGTCATCCATGTAGGCTTCTACATTCCTGTGGATCTGTGGCTCAAAAGCAGTGTACACTACCCTTGCAAAAGTGGAGCTTGCATTTTTCAGTCCAAATGGCATTCGGATAAAGCAATAGGTGCCACATGGAGTGATAAATGCAGTCTTCTCTTCATCTTCCTTAGCCATGAAAATCTGGTGATAGCCTGAGTATGCATCAAGAAAACAGAGTAGCTCACATCCGGCAGTGGAGTCAACGATCTGGTCAATGCGCGGCAAAGGGAAGGGATCCTTGGGACATGCTTTATTGACATCAGTGAAGTCTATACACAGTCTCCACTTCCCGTTGGCTTTGCGCACGACGACTGGGTTTGCCAACCACGTCGGATGGATCACACCTCTAACTAGGCCTGCTGCCTATAGTTTCTTGATCTCCTCGTTGATGAACTCTTGGCGCTCCACGGCTTGCTTCCTCACTTTTTGCTTGATGGGCCGCGCATGAGGGCAGACAGCAAGCTTGTGCTCAATCACCTTCCTGGGAACACCGGGGATGTCAGATGGTTGCCAGGCAAACACATCGACATTCGCCCGCAGGAAGGCGACGAGCGCGCTTTCCTATTTGCTGTCAAGGGTGGCGCTGATGGTGAAGGTACCACCAGTGCCATCCTCCTTTGCGGACACCTTCTTGGTTGCCGGAGGAGCAGCCATTCCTTTCTTGCTCTTGCCGGTGGAGCTCGATGGAACGTCCTCGACGGCGGCGCAGCACTCCGAAGAGGTGCGGTTGCCGGAGTGTGTCCCAGAGCACTTGCCGGACTTGGTCTTCGTCTTCTTCCCCCCGGGAGCTTCAGCGGCAAGAGTATCCTTCTCGGCCGCAGCTGCCGCATCCCGGTAAATCTTGTCGGCGCAAATAAGCGCATCTTTCTTGTCGCTGTGGACAGTGATGACGCTTATCGGCCCCGGCATCTTCAGCACGTTGTAGGCATAGTGGGAAACTGCCATGAACTTGGCGAGGGCGGGACGGCCGAGGATCCCATTGTAGGGCAATGGAATATCAGCAACGTCAAAGGTGATGCGCTCAGTTCTGAAGTTGAGCTCCCCGCCAAAGGTCACCGGCAGAGTAATCTTTCCCTTGGGCTTGCTCCTTCCCGGGTTGATTCCTTGGAATGAACCGGTCTCTTCGAGCTCGCCGTCTTGAATCTGGAGTTTCTTGATCACAGCAGAGGAGATCAAGTTCAGCCCGGCCCCGCCGTCAACCAACATTTTGGTGACCTTGAGGTTGCGGATGGTGGGTGAGACCAGCATCGGCAAGCACCCGACCGCAGTGGTGCGGTCAGGGTGATCCTCAAGGTCAAAAATGATGGGCGTGCTGGACCATTTGAGGAGCCTGCGCGACTCCACGGGCGGCTCGGCTGCATTCACCTCACGCACCCACTGTTTCAGCTGGCGGTGGGAGGTGTGCAGGGAGGCGCCACCGTCGACGCACAGGACTTCCGTGGCCTTCTGGAACTCCTGCTCGCTGTTCTCGTCGTCCTCCATGTCTTCATCGTCGTCTTCGTCGTTGTCGCGGCCCCGGGGAGGTCGATCTCCTTGCCGCTGCTTGGCCTTGCCGCGGCGTCCTCCCCGGCCATTGAATGGCCGCTTCTTGCTGGGTTCTTCCCCGCCCCCTTGGGCCTTCTCCTTGTCGCGCCTCTCGTACTCAGCCTTTTGCTGCTCGACGAGGTACTCGACGCGCTTACAGTTGGAGAGGTCGTGACCCTTGGTGCGGTGAATCTTACAGTATTGCTTGTCGGAGCTACCCGGCTTGTCGGCCGCCGCCGCAGGGGCAGGCTCCTTGCCGGAGCCGCCAGCCTGCGCTTGCTTGGCGGGGGCCTCCTTGCCGGACTTCTCGACGGCAAGCACTTCCTTCTTGCCCTTCTTCCTGTTGTTCCGCCGCCGGCTCTTCTTTGCCGGGGCGGCGTCGTCGCTGTCGCTTCCCCCTGCGCCAGCATCCTCCCCGGGGAGTTTCCTCCCCTCTTCTGCACGGGCGCACTTGTCGGCAAGAGCGTAGAGCTCGCTGACGTCCCTGATCTTGGTCATCGCCATCTCCTCACGCATGCGGCGGTTACGCACGTTCTGATGGAACGCGCTGATAACCGCAGCAGGGTGAACGTCGGGGATGTTGTGCTGTACCCGGCGGAAACGTTGGATATACTTGCGCAGGGGTTCGCCTTCCTTCTGGGCCAAAATGTGGAGATCGCTCTCCTGGCCATGGGGTTTGTGGCCGCCGGTGAAGGCGCCAACAAACTGATGGCAGAGGTCGGCCCAAGAAGAGATAGAGCCTTCCGGCAAGTGCATGAGCCACGAACGGACGTTCGGCTTCAGCACGAGCGGGAAGTAGTTGGCTAGGATCTTCTCGTCGCGCCCCCCGGCAGCTTGCACTGCTATGGTGTAGACGCTGAGAAACTCCGAGGGGTGCGTCTTGCCGTCGTACTTCTCCGGTACGTCGGGCTTAAAGTTCTTCATGCTGGGCCACTGGACGCGCCGCAGCTCGCGGGTGAACGCAGGGCAGCCTGCCGCATACGGCAAGTCGCCTGGTTCACCGGGCGCGGGTGCATCGACAGCGTTCCCAGCTCTCTTGTCGGATTGTCGCCGAGCTTCTCGGCGGCGCTCGATCGTGGTCCGAGCGTCTTCATCTCGCCGGTCGTCGAGGACCTGGCGCTGGTCCCGACGGGCCCGCGGGTCCGACGAGGCTGTGGAGCCGTCGTCGGGGTTGTTCCGGCGGGGCGGCGTCTTCTGCTTCTGCGGCGGGGAGTGCACGCTTGTCGCACCCCCGGCAGTCTTGTCGCCGATAGCCTTCGTCTTCTCGGCCTGCCGCGGCCGTGAGGCCGACGGCTGCTGCGGAGAGTCGTTGTTGGCGAAGTCTATCAGGCTCCGGATAGTGGCCCTCCATTCCTCGGCCTTGTCGGCCGCTGGAGGAAAATCGAGGAGCAGCTGCGCCCTTGCGAGCGCTTCTGCCGGAGTAGTGGGGAACGCGGGCGAGCGGTGCGAGGAGCGGGATACGCTCGGACTTCTAACGACGTTAGAAGGAGCGGGGTCCCGTGCCGGCGCCTTCGCTTTGCTTGCGCCCGGACGGGGGTCCGGGGCGTCCCGCGAACCTCCAGTATGGCCTTGTCCCAGCAAGCGGATACCACCTCCCGTGGCATGGCGCTGCGGGGTCGTCGTATGTTGCGATGGACGTGGCGCGTCCACGGAGACCGAGGTCCGGTCGTCCGTCCTGTTCTTGGATCTGGTGGCACCGTGAGTGTCCTCGCCGGCAACCACCCTTCCGACGGCGTCTCCCCCGCCCACCGTTGGCTCTGGTGGCGGCGGATGAGACGCAGACGGGCCCCCGACCTCCGAAGGCTTCTTCTTCGGGGCCATGGAGTTGTCGCTGATGAAGTTGTTGACGAAACTTGGAGAGGTTAATGAAGATTGCGCCCGCGCGAACGCCGGATCAGGTTCGCACAACCTCGACGCCCCCTACCTGGCGCGCCAAAGATGTCGGGGGAAACTGTCCACCACGAACACCTATGGGACCGGAGCCCCTTGTCTGTGCGGTACGAGGGCGGAGGGAGCACGAAGAGCAGATCGAGGCAGACGCGCGGGCAGTTTTTACCCAGGTTCGGGCCGCACGGATGCGTAAAACCCTACTCCTGCTTGGTTGTGTATTGAGTTGAGCGCTCGGGAGCTTGAAGAAGCAGCTACACCGTGCGTGAGAGTAATCTAGGTTTCGAACCCCCCCCCACGTTGTGCATGGGCCTCCTTTTATAGTGCAAGGGGTCACCGACAGGTGTCAACGTAGGAGAAAGGGGTAAAAATGTAAAAGAGGTGGTAGTTGTAACAGTGCGGGAACAGTGGAGCTACAGTACAGAACAGTGGTCTATACCTACTTTAACAGTGGGGGACAAGGGCATTTAATGCCTGTCGCCGTCGACCCCAAAAGCTCCCGCCGTTGCGTCTCCGTCTGCCACGGCGATGGATCCTCTGCCGTGGAGTGCCACCGTGTCCCCCAGGCTGCACAGCCATCCGCCACGCGTCCCTGGAGTGGCCCCAGGGCGACGCGTGGGCCGATGAGCTGGAGCGCGGGCACACAGCGCACCTCCCCCGGCAAGCACCTTGCCGGGGATCTCGACCTTGCCGGGCCCGGAAGCTTGCCGCTCCCCGAGCCCTTGCCGGGTCTTCTAAGATAAAATCTTCTATTCGTCCTGACAAGCTCCTCTTGCCAGGGCCTCGTGCTAGTCAAGCAATCTCGAGCCTGGGACGGCCTTCCCGGCAAGCTCCTCTTGCCGGGGTCTTGGTCTTCTGTCTTGTATACTTTGTTTTTGAATGGCTAGATAAGGGTCAGGAAGGTCTCCGGCAAGCGCGTGGTGAACCCTGCCGCGGGGAGCTGCCGCTGCCCGTGCACAAGTTGGGGTACTAGGGTACCCCTACCGCCACGAACACCTATGGGACCGGAGCCCCTTGTCTGTGCGGTACGAGGGCGGAGGGAGCACGAAGAGCAGATCGAGGCAGACGCGCGGGCAGTTTTTACCCAGGTTCGGGCCGCACGGATGCGTAAAACCCTACTCCTGCTTGGTTGTGTATTGAGTTGAGCGCTCGGGAGCTTGAAGAAGCAGCTACACCGTGCGTGAGAGTAATCTAGGTTTCGAACCCCTTCCACGTTGTGCATGGGCCTCCTTTTATAGTGCAAGGGGTCACCGACAGGTGTCAACGTAGGAGAAAGGGGTAAAAATGTAAAAGAGGTGGTAGTTGTAACAGTGCGGGAACAGTGGAGCTACAGTACAGAACAGTGGTCTATACCTACTTTAACAGTGGGGGACAAGGGCATTTAATGCCTGTCGCCGTCGACCCCAAAAGCTCCCGCCGTTGCGTCTCCGTCTGCCACGGCGATGGATCCTCTGCCGTGGAGTGCCACCGTGTCCCCCAGGCTGCACAGCCATCCGCCACGCGTCCCTGGAGTGGCCCCAGGGCGACGCGTGGGCCGATGAGCTGGAGCGCGGGCACACAGCGCACCTCCCCCGGCAAGCACCTTGCCGGGGATCTCGACCTTGCCGGGCCCGGAAGCTTGCCGCTCCCCGAGCCCTTGCCGGGTCTTCTAAGATAAAATCTTCTACTCGTCCTGACAAGCTCCTCTTGCCAGGGCCTCGTGCTAGTTAAGCAATCTCGAGCCTGGGACGGCCTTCCCGGCAAGCTCCTCTTGCCGGGGTCTTGGTCTTCTGTCTTGTATACTTTGTTTTTGAATGGCTAGATAAGGGGCAGGAAGGTTTCCGGCAAGCGCGTGATGAACCCTGCCGCGGGGAGCTGCCGCTGCCCGTGCACAAGTTGGGGTACTAGGGTACCCCTACCTTAGTACACCGACAGGAGCCCCCGGGCCTGGGCCACACACGGTGCCGAGCGCTGTTGGGCCAGGCCCAAAACAGTGCACGGGCACCCGCGGCCCGCGGCGCGCCGAATCCACTTCCATATCCGCCGCACCCCACGGCAACGGCACGCGTCGATTGCGGCGCCGTGGGATGGGACGTGCCCACGATTTCTTTAATGGGAAGGGCGAAACGCCCCCCCACTCTCCCATAAAAGCAGAGAGAGCGGCGCGGTTCCCCTCCCTGCGCACTCATTGCCATCGTCTGCTTCCTCAGATTCCTCTGCGCTTCGCCTCTACTCCTCCGCCACCACCAAGCTCTTCGTCCCCTTCCTTCCACCGCATCCGCCATGGCCCCAAAGACCGACAAGGCGAAGTCGGAGAAGTCCAAGCGGGAGAAGTCAGATCAGGCGGCGAAGCTCGCCGCGTACCGGAAGGAGCACATTGTCTTCGCGCCGAAGCTCGGCGTGCGGGAACTTTGGAACAAATATTATTTGTTCTGGGCCAAGGAGACCCCAGCGCACCCCCGCACGCGCGTCTACCCGGCCGTCGCCAAGGACCACTACCCCGGCGGGTATTACTTTTTCGCAGCCTTCTTCCACTGCGGTCTGTGCCCTCCCTTCTCAAACTTTTTCTGCGATATCATGAATACTTATGGCCTCCACCTCCTCGATTTCACTCCCAACGCCATCCTCACCATGTCCGTTTTCGCACACATGTGCGAAAACTTCGTAGGAATCCAGCCCAACGTAGCTCTCTTTAGGCACTTTTTCATCCCCAGAGTAGAGGCCGACGCCCCCCTCTCCGGAGGAATCTCTTGGGTGTTTAGGCTGAATAAGAAATTATCCTACTTGCCGGGGGAGCTCCGCGGCAAGTGGGAAGAGTGGCGCGCGGAGTGGTGCTGGGTCGTCGAGGAGCGGCCGCAACACTTCACCGCGCCGCGCACATCGCCCATCGTGCGCGGCAGGGATTGGAGTAATTTTGATTCCGACGATGCCAAGCTGGATATCGCTCTCGTCAGAATCATGCGTCTTCGGATGCCAAGCTGGACCCTAGTACCCCAACTTGTGCACGGGCAGCGGCAGCTCCCCGCGGCAGGGTTCACCACGCGCTTGTCGGAGACCTTCCTGACCCTTATCTAGCCATTCAGAAACAAAGTATACAAGACAGAAGACCAAGACCCCGGCAAGAGGAGCTTGCCGGGAAGGCCGTCCCAGGCTCGAGATTGCTTAACTAGCACGAGGCCCTGGCAAGAGGAGCTTGTCAGGACGAATAGAAGATTTTATCTTAGAAGACCCGACAAGGGCTCGGGGAGCGGCAAGCTTCCGGGCCCGGCAAGGTCGAGATCCCCGGCAAGGTGCTTGCCGGGGGAGGTGCGCTGTGTGCCCGCGCTCCAGCTCATCGGCCCACGCGTCGCCCTGGGGCCACTCCAGGGACGCGTGGCGGATGGCTGTGCAGCCTGGGGGACACGGTGGCACTCCACGGCAGAGGATCCATCGCCGTGGCAGACGGAGACGCAACGGCGGGAGCTTTTGGGGTCGACGGCGACGGGCATTAAATGCCCTTGTCCCCCACTGTTAGAGTAGGTATAGACCACTGTTCTGTACTGTAGCTCCACTGTTCCCGCACTGTTACAACTACCACCTCTTTTACGTTTTTACCCCTTTCTCCTACGTTGACACCTGTCGGTGACCCCTTGCACTATAAAAGGAGGCCCATGCACAACGTGGAGGGGGTTCGAAACCTAGATCATTCTCACGCTCGTGTAGCTGCTTCTTCAAGCTCCGAGCGCCCAAACTCAATACACAACCAAGCAGGAGTAGGGTTTTACGCATCCGTGCGGCCCGAACCTGGGTAAAACTGCCCGCGCGTCTGCCTCGATCTGCTCTTCGTGCTCCCTCCGCCCTCGTACCGCACAGACAAGGGGCTCCGGTCCCATAGGTGTTCGTGGCGGACAGTTTCCCCCGACATCTTTGGCACTTTTTATGAAGAAGGCAGGTCCCATGAAGTGGACTCCGGAAGCGGAGGCAGCGCTGCAAGATTTGAAACGGTACCTTTCCTCTCCTCCAATACTTGTCGCACCTAGACCACAGGAAAAGTTGCTGCTGTATTTGGCGGCAACCAACCAGGTGGTTAGTGCTGCGTTAGTAGCGGAGAGAGAGTCCGACGAGGAGGTCACACCACCGGCAAGCGAATCCAGCGACAAGCAGGGGGCTGCCCCGACAAGCTCTGGCCCCGACAAAGATGAATCTGCGCAGGAAAAGGAAGAGGTGCGGAAGAAGATGGTGCAGCGCCCAGTGTATTTTGTAAGTTCCCTTCTCCAGGGGGCTAGATCAAGGTACTCTGGTGTGCAAAAGTTGCTTTTCGGCCTTCTCATGGCCTCGAGAAAGCTGCGCCACTACTTCCAAGCCCATGAGATAACAGTGGTCACTCGCTTTCCATTGAAGAGGATATTGCACAATCCAGAGGCAACAGGCAGGATCGTCGAGTGGGCACTGGAACTGTCAAACTTCGGACTCAAATTTGAAAGTACTTCAACCATTCAGAGCCGAGCTTTGGCAGAGTTCATTGCTGAGTGGACCCCAACGCCAGATGAAGAAGTTCAAGAAACGAGCGTACCCGTGCAAGAAGCGACAAGTGAATGGGTAATGTATTTTGACGGTGCCTTCTCGCTGCAAGGCGCCGGTGCCGGCGTG
The DNA here is from genome assembly GCA_902687465.1 of Secale cereale. Taxonomy (NCBI): domain Eukaryota; kingdom Viridiplantae; phylum Streptophyta; class Magnoliopsida; order Poales; family Poaceae; genus Secale; species Secale cereale. The sequence goes on along the minus strand of LR738712.1, from coordinate 185,750,950 downwards.
GTACTCATCGCACCCACCGGAGAGCACCTCAAATATGTTATCCAGATGCACTTTCCCAGGGAGCAGGCGACAAACAACACCGCAGAATATGAAGGCTTGCTTGCCGGCCTCAGGATTGCGGCCGAACTTGGGATTAGGAAGCTGATTGTGCGGGGCGATTCTCAGTTGGTGGTCCGACAAGTCAACAAGAGCTACCAGAGCCCTTTGATGGAAGCATATGTAGATGAAGTGAGGAAGCTTGAAGAACACTTTGAAGGTCTGCAAATGGAGCACATCCCGAGAGCTCAAAATGAAATTGCAGATGGCCTTTCAAAGTGTGCTGCGATGAAGCTACCTGTGGAACCAGGGACCTTTTTGCTCAAGCTGACTCAACCATCAGTTACACCATCAATTGGGCAGTCCAAGAAGAGAAAGTTGGTCTCCGGCGACTACTTGCCGGCGGATCTTCCTGAACCCGCCGCCAAAGTTCCCAAGATCAACAACAACGCTGAGGAACAGTTTGCTCCTGCAAGCCCTCGGGCTTGTGCAGTTGAAGCAAGTGTTCCCGACAAGCCTCGCCCCGGCGAGCTTGCCGGGGGACCGTCAGCTCCGACAGGACCAGAGGTCTTTGCCGTAGAAGCTGGGGTTCCCGCAGCGGTCCTCGAGCCTTTAGTCCTTGCCGTCGAGCCCCGGGCTCCGGCATGGGCACAGCAGATCGTCCGTTTTCTGCAAACTGGAGAACTTCCCGACGACCCTCAAGAGATAGAGAAGATAACCAGGCAGTCAAGTATGTATCAGTTTGTGGATAACGAGCTGTACAGAAGAAGACTCAATGGTGTCAGGTTGAAATGCATCTCCAGAGAAGATGGACAGAAGCTGTTGGCAGAAATACACGGAGGCACATGCGGCCACCACGTTGGCGCAAGGGCACTTGCCGGGAAAGCTTTCCGGCAAGGGTTCTTTTGGCAAGAAGCCCTCCAAGATGCAACTGCACTAGTAACCAAGTGTGAAGCGTGCCAGTTCCATGCAAAGCAAATACATCAGCCAGCTCAAGCTCTCCAAACAATCCCTTTGTCATGGCCCTTCTCGGTCTGGGGGCTCGATATCCTCGGCCCTTTCCCTCGCGCTGTCGGGGGCTTTGAGTACTTGTACGTTGCAATCGACAAGTTCACAAAGTGGCCAGAAGTGGAGCCAGTGAGAAAGGTGACAGCACAGTCAGCAGTCAGGTTTTTCAGGTCGATTGTTTGCCGTTTCGGGACCCCTAACAGGATCATCACCGACAACGGTACACAATTCACTAGTCGCACCTTCATGTAGTACGTCCAAGACCTTGGCGCCAAGGTCTGTTTCGCTTCTGTTGCTCACCCGAGGAGCAACGGTCAAGCGGAGAGGGCAAATGCTGAAGTGCTGCGCGGACTCAAAACAAGGACCTTTGACAGGCTGCGCAAGTGCGGAAGGAATTGGATAGAGGAGCTCCCGGCGGCTCTTTGGTCAATCAGAACGACACCAAGTCGAGCCACCGGGCAGACACCTTTTGCTCTAGTCTATGGAGCAGAAGCAGTTCTCCCCACGGAACTCGTATACGGATCTCCTCGAGTGCTCGCTTATGATGAGCTCGAGCAAGAGCAACTGCGGCAAGATGACGCATTGCTCCTTGAGGAGGGACGTCTCCAGGCTGCTGTACGAGCTGCTCGATACCAGCAAGCTTTGCGCCGCTACCATAGCCGCAAAGTCAAGGCCAGGAGTCTCGAGGAAGGCGACCTTGTTCTTCGGCGTGTTCAGTCCGCCAAGAATTCCAACAAGTTGACGCCGAAGTGGGAAGGCCCTTATCGGGTGAGACAAGTTACGAGGCCCGGCGCTGTCCGCCTCGAGACCGAAGAAGGCTTACCGGTGAGCAACTCCTGGAACATAGAGCATCTTCGCAAGTTTCACCCCTAAGGCGCGGTTGCCGTGATCCGTTCCGGCAACCACCTTTTTGTACAAGCCTTGCCGCTGTTGCATGTAACCCTTTGTACAAAGCCAGGCGCAGACCCCGTGCATCAGTAAAGATTTCGTGTTTTCGCATCGATTGCCTTTCGCGTGTTTCTCTTTGCTATTCGCATGTTTTATTTGGCATTTGATGCAACACTTAGACATTCGGTAAGCACTATTACGCCGAAAGGCAATATGCTTGTTTCCCTCTCCTTTTCCTTTTTCTCTTAAGCAGAAGGAACGTTCCTCGCGCACAAGTTTGCCGGGGGGAAGGAGATGGAGGAGGAACTAAGTGCCGTTCAAGAAAGAAGAGCCTTACCGGAAAGCAAACAACATGAGCAAGCAGCATGTGAAAGATAAGTTGTTAGAATTTGACCAGTTCAAATTTTAATTTTTGGTTGTCTTCCTTGAACAATCACACTTTATATGGAAAACCTGTGCGCGGAGGAACCTACCCGTGGCTTGCCGCACCCTTCTCTTGTCTTCGAGTCCACTCCACGATTTAAGTGAGCTGCGACAAGTGTCGCGCCCTTGCTTCGTTTCCGAGTACACTCAGCAAGCTAAGTGCGTTGCGACTTGCTGCGGCGAGGTTGCTTGCCGGCGAGGACCTTGGCCAGCAGGCTGCTCAGCGCTCAGCGCTCGCGGCAAGGGCCCCTTTCCGGCAAGCTCCCCGGGAGCGTAGGGTGAGGAACATACAAAGTCAAAGATTGGTACAAGGAAGATAACATTGCACTGATTGATTGAAGTAAAGCAAATATCTTACAAGGACAACTTGTCGCAATGGACTAATGAGTTCGTAACATAATGTGCAGCAACGAAAAGATAAAGATAAATGGGGCCCTAGTCTACGCGGTCGCCCTCCTTCCTGCCAAGCTTTGCCACCTTGGCGATGATATGGCTGACCTGCTCCTTCAGGGCCTCCGTGTCTGCATCTGCCGGCAAGCTGCAAAGAACGTTCTTGAGGTTGATCCCCGGATTGCGGTACACGATCTTCCTCAAGACCCGCTCCAGAGTTCCTGCGCAGAGACGGCGCGACTCCTCGGCCAGCTGCGCGGGGATGCGGTTCCGGAGACCTGCAAGGGCCGGAGCGACGCCTCTGAAGAAGAGGCTGAGCTTGGCGCTGTGCGGGAGGTCTGGATCCGGCGAGTAGATAAGATGTTCGACCTTCAAGGCAAGCAACTCCTGGTCAATGTTGGATGCAGAAGAAACCAGCTCTTCGGTCCACAGCTCAATGTTCTTGCGGAAGAGCTCGGATGCCTTGTTGGCGCTGTCCACCAAGGTCCGCTCCTTGCGGAGCTCCTCCTTCAGCTTGTCTTCTCGAAGCTTGGCGGCGTCAATTGAATCCCTCAGAGTTGAGACTTTCAGCTCCAAGTCCTCGATGGAGTCCTTGGCGGCCTTAAGCTCATCGCCCCTCTTGGACAGATTCACTTGGAGCTCCGCGTTGGTGTGGGCGTCCTTCTCGCGCTCAGTGATGAGCGCGGCAACCTTCTCGGTGCTCACCTTCATCGCCGCTTCTAGTCGTTCAACCTTGGCGGCAAGCTCCTTCTTGGCGTCTTCCGCGGCAGCAGCAGCGGCTTTCGCCTCCTTCAGCTCCCCGCCAAGGGCAGCCTCGCGAGCGGCAAGGTCCTCCTCATGGGAGTCGAGATCCACCTTCCGCTGCGCGATCTCTCCTTCTCGCCGGGACATCTCCACCCCGGCGAGCCGTTGCTGTTCTTCAGCCTCGGCTTTCTCCAAAAGCCACTCTTGATATTCACCGGCGAGACGCTCGCGCTCCTCCGCCACCTCGCGGAGGCCCGCCTTGTGGGCAGCGCTGAGCTCCGCCGCACGCTTCTCCATTTCGGCGGCGGCCTGGGCAGCAAGGGCTTCCCGGGAGGCAAGCTTCGCCTGCCTGGCCCGGTAAAGGGCCAGGAGTTGGTGGAGAAGCTTTTCCTCCTCGGGCCCATCTCCTTCGCCGGGCGCCTCGACGACTGTCAGACCCGCGGAGGCGAGGACTTCTCCGTCACCCCTCGCGGCACCCCTGCTTCCTCCGGCTGTGCCCTCCATTGCCGCGGCCTCCGTCGCGATCCCATTGATCCCGGAGTGCCTCAGCGAGGGGACCCCGGCGAGCGCGTCGGGAGGGAGCTCTAGCAGCTTGCGAATCTCCTCCTTATCCGCCTGGCTGGAGGCATCCGCGGCTTCCGCCTCCGCGGGTGTGTATCCAAAGTTTCCCGCCGCCGCGGCTGCGGCGACTTCTTCAGCGCGAGAAGCCATGTAAGCAATCTCTTGGTCGGTGGTGGCCCGCGTGTGCAGCTTGAGATCGTCCGTCTTCTCCAACACCTCCGCAAGGTTGTCGTAGAACTCGAGGACGTCGATAGGCTTGGGCGCAATCCACGTGCGCTCCAATCCATGAGAGTCGCACGCGGGCATCATAGCGACAAGGCGATCCCGGGCGCTGCTGGCGCAGAGCGGCACCACTCCCCGGGGAGCGCGGAAGTACTCGGGGTGTGCCGGGTCGAACTTGAAAAGTTCCCTGACCATACCCCGCAGCTCGAGTGTTGTGAAGTTAAAATTGAGGCCGGGGCGCAGCCTCATGATGTCTGCCGGGCCGCCGTATTGCCACGCCGGCCTTTTCCGGTCTTGGAGGGGGGCGATCCGGCGACGAAGAAAGTCCGCGCCCACTTCAGCGACAGACAGCGGAGCCATCCGAAGACGAAGGATTCTGACGAGAGCGATATCCAGCTTGGAATCGTCGGAATCGAAATTACTCCAATCCCTGCCGCGCACGATGGGCGATGTGCGCGGCGCGGTGAAGTGTTGCGGCCGCTCCTCGACGACCCAGCACCACTCCGCGCGCCACTCTTCCCACTTGCCGCGGAGCTCCCCCGGCAAGTAGGCTAATTTCTTATTCAGCCTAAACACCCAAGAGATTCCTCCGGAGAGGGGGGCGTCGGCCTCTGCTCTAGGGATGAAAAAGTGCCTAAAGAGAGCTACGTTGGGCTGGATTCCTACGAAGTTTTCGCACATGTGTGCGAAAACGGACATGGTGAGGATGGCGTTGGGAGTGAAGTCGAGGAGGTGGAGGCCATAAGTATTCATGATATCGCAGAAAAAGTTTGAGAAGGGAGGGCACAGACCGCAGTGGAAGAAGGCTGCGAAAAAGTAATACCCGCCGGGGTAGTGGTCCTTGGCGACGGCCGGGTAGACGCGCGTGCGGGGGTGCGCTGGGGTCTCCTTGGCCCAGAACAAATAATATTTGTTCCAAAGTTCCCGCACGCCGAGCTTCGGCGCGAAGACAATGTGCTCCTTCCGGTACGCGGCGAGCTTCGCCGCCTGATCTGACTTCTCCCGCTTGGACTTCTCCGACTTCGCCTTGTCGGTCTTTGGGGCCATGGCGGATGCGGTGGAAGGAAGGGGACGAAGAGCTTGGTGGTGGCGGAGGAGTAGAGGCGAAGCACAGAGGAATCTGAGGAAGAAGACGATGGCAATGAGTGCGCAGGGAGGGGAACCGCGCCGCTCTCTCTGCTTTTATGGGAGAGTGGGGGGGCGTTTCGCCCTTCCCATTAAAGAAATCGTGGGCACGTCCCATCCCACGGCGCCGCAATCGACGCGTGCCGTTGCCGTGGGGTGCGGCGGATATGGATGTGGATTCGGCGCGCCGCGGGCCGCGGGTGCCCGTGCACTGTTTTGGGCCTGGCCCAACAGCGCTCGGCACCGTGTGTGGCCCAGGCCCGGGGGCTCCTGTCGGTGTACTAAGGTAGGGGTACCCTAGTACCCCAACTTGTGCACGGGCAGCGGCAGCCCCCCCGCGGCAAGGTTCACCACGCGCGTGCCGGAGACCTTCCTGCCCCTTATCTAGCCATTCAAAAACAAAGTATACAAGACAGAAGACCAAGACCCCGGCAAGAGGAGCTTGCCGGGAAGGCCGTCCCAGGCTCGAGATTGCTTAACTAGCACGAGGCCCTGGCAAGAGGAGCTTGTCAGGACGAATAGAAGATTTTATCTTAGAAGACCCGGCAAGGGCTCGGGGAGCGGCAAGCTTCCGGGCCCGGCAAGGTCGAGATCCCCGGCAAGGTGCTTGCCGGGGGAGGTGCGCTGTGTGCCCGCGCTCCAGCTCATCGGCCCACGCGTCGTCCTGGGGCCACTCCAGGGACGCGTGGCGGATGGCTGTGCAGCCTGGGGGACACGGTGGCACTCCACGGCAGAGGATCCATCGCCGTGGCAGACGGAGACGCAACGGCGGGAGCTTTTGGGGTCGACGGCGACAGGCATTAAATGCCCTTGTCCCCCACTGTTAAAGTAGGTATAGACCACTGTTCTGTACTGTAGCTCCACTGTTCCCGCACTGTTACAACTACCACCTCTTTTACATTTTTACCCCTTTCTCCTACGTTGACACCTGTCGGTGACCCCTTGCACTATAAAAGGAGGCCCATGCACAACGTGGAGGGGGTTCGAAACCTAGATTACTCTCACGCACGGTGTAGCTGCTTCTTCAAGCTCCCGAGCGCTCAACTCAATACACAACCAAGCAGGAGTAGGGTTTTACGCATCCGTGCGGCCCGAACCTGGGTAAAAACTGCCCGCGCGTCTGCCTCGATCTGCTCTTCGTGCTCCCTCCGCCCTCGTACCGCACAGACAAGGGGCTCCGGTCCCATAGGTGTTCGTGGCGGACAGTTTCCCCCGACAGACCTGAACACCAAAGTGATATGCCGGCTCATCAAAATTTGAGCTGTAATTGCGATAACTTTCATTTTTCCCATCCTGCAGGCCATTTTTGAGGGCCAAGACGACCCTTTTTGGTCTCAAAATTTTCCGCGCACGTGATCCTGTGTGTGCACGTATGTAAAATCCTCCAAATCATAAAAACTAGAAGTCCTATCACCTCAATTCCCCAATAGCTTTCCAACGCCTATGAAAACGACGAAATCGGTGCTTGTTCTCACTTGCTTTGAGAGTCTCGATCAATTCGGACTCTAGGTTGATTTTTGTATTTTCTTTGATCACCGTTTCTTCGCGAGAGTTGGCCTAACACCCTATTGTATCCATACATGGGTGGGGCGCCAAGGACCTGAACACCAAAGTGATATGCCGGCTCATCAAAATTTGAGCTGTAATTGCGATAACTTTCATTTTTTCCAATCCTGCAGGCCATTTTTGAGGGCCAAGACGACCCTTTTTGGGCTCCAAATTTTCCGCGCATGTGATCCTGTGTGTGCACGTATGTAAAATCCTCCAGATCATAAAAACTAGAAGTCCTATCACCTCAATTCCCCAATAGCTTTCCAACGCCTATGAAAACGACGAAATCGGTGCTTGTTCTCACTTGCTTTGAGAGTCTCGATCAATTCGGACTCTAGGTTGATTTTTGTATTTTCTTTGATCACCGTTTCTTCGCGAGAGTTGGCCTAACACCCTATTGTATCCATACATGGGTGGGGCGCCAAGGACCTGAACACCAAAGTGATATGCCGGCTCATCAAAATTTGAGCTGTAATTGCGATAACTTTCATTTTTTCCAATCCTGCGGGCCATTTTTGAGGGCCAAGCCGACCCTTTTTGGTCTCAAAATTTTCCGTGCACGTGATCCTGTGTGTGCACATATGTAAAATCCTCCAGATCGTAAAAACTAGAAGTCCTATCACCTCAATTCCCCAATAGCTTTCCAACGCCTATGAAAATGACGAAATCGGAGCTTGTTCTCACTTGCTTTGAGAGTCTCGATCAATTCGGACTCTAGGTTGATTTTTGTATTTTCTTTGTTCACCGTTTCTTCACGAGAGTTGGCCTAACACCCTATTGTATCCATACATGGGTGGGGCGCCCAGGACCTGAACACCAAAGTGATATGCCGGCTCATCAAAATTTGAGCTGTAATTGCGATAACTTTCATTTTTTCCAATCCTGCGGGCCATTTTTTAGGGCCAAGACGACCCTTTTTGGGCTCAGAATTTTCCACGCACGTGATCCTGTGTGTGCACGTATGTAAAATCCTCCAGATCATAAAAACTAGAAGTCCTATCACCTCAATTCCCCAATAGCTTTCCAACGCCTATGAAAACGACGAAATCGGTGCTTGTTCTCACTTGCTTTGAGAGTCTCGATCAATTCGGACTCTAGGTTGATTTTTGTATTTTCTTTGATCACCGTTTCTTCGCGAGAGTTGTCCTAACACCCTATTGTATCCATACATGGGTGGGGCACCAAGGACCTGAACACCAAAGTGATATGCCGGCTCATCAAAATTTGAGCTGTAATTGCGAAAACTTTCATTTTTTCCAATCCTACAGGCCATTTTTGAGGGCCAAGACGACCCTTTTTGGTCTCAAAATTTTCCGCGCACGTGATCCTGTGTGCGCACGTATGTAAAATCCTCCAGATCGTAAAAACTAGAAGTCCTATCACCTCAATTCCCCAATAGCTTTCCAACGCCTATGAAAACGACGAAATCGGTGCTTGTTCTCACTTGCTTTGAGAGTCTCGATTAATTCGGACTCTAGGTTGATTTTTGTATTTTCTTTGATCACCGTTTCTTCGCGAGAGTTGGCCTAACACGCTATTGTATCCATACATGGGTGGGGCGCCAAGGACCTGAACACCAAAGTGATATGCCGGCTCATCAAAATTTGAGCTGTAATTGCGATAACTTTCATTTTTTCCAATCCTGCAGGCCATTTTTGAGGGCCAAGACGACCCTTTTTGGTCTCAAAATTTTCCGCGCACGTGATCCTGTGTGTGCACGTATGTAAAATCCTCCAGATCGTAAAAACTAGAAGTCCTATCACCTCAATTCCCCAATAGCTTTCCAACGCCTATGAAAATGACGAAATCGGAGCTTGTTCTCACTTGCTTTGAGAGTCTCGATCAATTCGGACTCTAGGTTGATTTTTGTATTTTCTTTGATCACCATTTCTTTGCGAGAGTTGGCCTAACACCTTATTGTATCCATACATGGGTGGGGCGCCAGGGACCTGAACACCAAAGTGATATGCCGGCTCATCAAAATTTGAGCTGTAATTGCAATAACTTTCATTTTTTCCAATCCTACAGGCCATTTTTTAGGGCCAAGACGACCCTTTTTGGTCTCAAAATTTTCCGCGCACGTGATCCTGTGTGTGCACGTATGTAAAATCCTCCAGATCGTAAAAACTAGAAGTCCTATCACCTCAATTCCCCAATAGCTTTCCAACGCCTATGAAAATGACGAAATCGGAGCTTGTTCTCACTTGCTTTGAGAGTCTCGATCAATTCGGACTCTAGGTTGATTTTTGTATTTTCTTTGATCACCGTTTCTTCACGAGAGTTGGCCTAACACCCTATTGTATCCATACATGGGTGGGGCGCCCAGGACCTGAACACCAAAGTGATATGCCGGCTCAACAAAATTTGAGCTGTAATTCCGATAACTTTCATTTTTTCCAATCCTGCAGGCCATTTTTGAGGGCCAAGACGACCCTTTTTGGGCTCAGAATTTTCCACGCATGTGATCCTGTGTGTGCACGTATGTAAAATCCTCCAAATCGTAAAAACTAGAAGTCCTATCACCTCAATTCCCCAATAGCTTTCCAACGCCTATGAAAACGACGAAATCGGTGCTTGTTCTCACTTGCTTTGAGAGTCTCGATCAATTCGGACTCTAGGTTGATTTTTGTATTTTCTTTGATCACCGTTTCTTCGTGAGAGTTGGCCTAACACCCTATTGTATCCATACATGGGTTGGGCGCCAAGGACCTTGTCGGTGTACTAAGGTAGGGGTACCCTAGTACCCCAACTTGTGCACGGGCAGCGGCAGCTCCCCGCGGCAGGGTTCACCACGCGCTTGCCGGAGACCTTCCTGCCCCTTATCTAGCCATTCAAAAACAAAGTATACAAGACAGAAGACCAAGACCCCGGCAAGAGGAGCTTGCCGGGAAGGCCGTCCCAGGCTCGAGATTGCTTAACTAGCACGAGGCCCTGGCAAGAGGAGCTTGTCAGGACGAATAGAAGATTTTATCTTAGAAGACCCGGCAAGGGCTCGGGGAGCGGCAAGCTTCCGGGCCCGGCAAGGTCGAGATCCCCGGCAAGGTGCTTGCCGGGGGAGGTGCGCTGTGTGCCCGCGCTCCAGCTCATCGGCCCACGCGTCGCCCTGGGGCCGCTCCAGGGACGCGTGGCGGATGGCTGTGCAGCCTGGGGGACACGGTGGCACTCCACGGCAGTGGATCCATCGCCGTGGCAGACGGAGACGCAACGGCGGGAGCTTTTGGGGTCGACGGCGACGGGCATTAAATGCCCTTGTCCCCCACTGTTAAAGTAGGTATAGACCACTGTTCTGTACTGTAGCTCCACTGTTCCCGCACTGTTACAACTACCACCTCTTTTACATTTTTACCCCTTTCTCCTACGTTGACACCTGTCGGTGACCCCTTTGCACTATAAAAGGAGGCCCATGCACAACGTGGAGGGGGTTCGAAACCTAGCTCATTCTCACGCTCGTGTAGCTGCTTCTTCAAGCTCCGAGCGCCCAACTCAATACACAACCAAGCAGGAGTAGGGTTTTACGCATCCGTGCGGCCCGAACCTGGGTAAAAACTGCCCGCGCGTCTGCCTCGATCTGCTCTTTGTGCTCCCTCCGCCCTCGTACCGCACAGACAAGGGGCTCCGGTCCCATAGGTGTTCGTGGCGGACAGTTTCCCCCGACATCTTTGGCGCGCCAGGTAGGGGGCGTCGAGGTTGTGCGAACCTGATCCGGCGTTCGCGCGGGCGCATTCTCCATCAACCTCTCCAGCTTCATCAACAACTTCACCAGCGACAACTCCATGGCCCCGAAGAAGAAGCCTTCGGAGGTCGGGGGCCCGTCTGCGTCTCATCCGCCGCCACCAGAGCCAACGGTGGGCGGGGGAGACGCCGTCGGAAGGGTGGTTGCCGGCGAGGACACTCACGGTGCCACCAGATCCAAGAACAGGACGGACGACCGGACCTCGGTCTCCGTGGACGCGCCACGTCCATCGCAACATACGACGACCCCGCAGCGCCATACCACGGGGGGTGGTATCCGCTTGCTGGGGCAAGGCCAAACTGGAGGTTCGCGAGACGCCCCGGACCCCCGTCCGGGCACAAGTAAAGCGAAGGCGCCGGCGCGGGACCCCGCTCCTTCTAACGTCGTTAGAAGTCCGAGCGTATCCCGCTCCTCGCACCGCTCGCCCTCGTTCCCCACTACTCCGGCAGAAGCGCTCGCAAGGGCGCAGCTGCTCCTCGATTTTCCTCCAGCGGCCGACAAGGCCGAGGAATGGAGGGCCACTATCCGGAGCCTGATAGACTTCGCCAACAACGACTCTCCGCAGCAGCCGTCGGCCTCGCGGCCGCGGCAGGCCGAGAAGACGAAGGCTATCGGCGACAAGACCGCCGGGGGTGCGACAAGCGTGCACTCCCCGCCGCAGAAGCAGAAGACGCCGCCCCGCCGGAACAACCCCGACGACGGCTCCACCGCCTCGTCGGGCCCGCGGGCCCGTCGGGACCAGCGCCAGGTCCTCGACGACCGGCGAGATGAAGACGCTCGGACCACGATCGAGCGCCGCCGAGAAGCTCGGCGACAATCCGACAAGAGAGCTGGGAACACTGTCGACGCACCCGCGCCCGGTGAACCAGGCGACTTGCCGTACGCGGCAGGCTGCCCTGCGTTCACCCGCGAGCTGCGGCGCGTCCAGTGGCCCAGCATGAAGAACTTTAAGCCCGACGTACCGGAGAAGTACGACGGCAAGACGCACCCCTCGGAGTTTCTCAGCGTCTACACTATAGCGGTGCAAGCTGCCGGGGGGCGCGACGAGAAGATCCTAGCCAACTACTTCCCGCTCGTGCTGAAGCCGAACGTCCGTTCGTGGCTCATGCACTTGCCGGAAGGCTCTATCTCTTCTTGGGCCGACCTCTGCCATCAGTTTGTTGGCGCCTTCACCGGCGGCCACAAACCCCATGGCCAGGAGAGCGATCTCCACATTTTGGCCCAGAAGGAAGGCGAACCCCTGCGCAAGTATATCCAACGTTTCCGCCGGGTACAGCACAACATCCCCGACGTTCACCCTGCTGCGGTTATCAGCGCGTTCCATCAGAACGTGCGTAACCGCCGCATGCGTGAGGAGATGGCGATGACCAAGATCAGGGACGTCAGCGAGCTCTACGCTCTTGCCGACAAGTGCGCCCGTGCAGAAGAGGGGAGGAAACTCCCCGGGGAGGATGCTGGCGCAGGGGGAAGCGACAGCGACGACGCCGCCCCGGCAAAGAAGAGCCGGCGGCGGAACAACAGGAAGAAGGGCAAGAAGGAAGTGCTTGCCGTCGAGAAGTCCGGCAAGGAGGCCCCCGCCAAGCAAGCGCAGGCTGGCGGCTCCGGCAAGGAGCCTGCCCCTGCGGCGGCGGCCGACAAGCCGGGTAGCTCCGACAAGCAATACTGTAAGATTCACCGCACCAAGGGTCACGACCTCTCCAACTGTAAGCGCGTCGAGTACCTCGTCGAGCAGCAAAAGGCTGAGTACGAGAGGCGCGACAAGGAGAAGGCCCAAGGGGGCGGGGAAGAACCCAGCAAGAAGCGGCCATTCAATGGCCGGGGAGGACGCCGCGGCAAGGCCAAGCAGCGGCAAGGAGATCGACCTCCCCGGGGCCGCGACAACGACGAAGACGACGATGAAGACATGGAGGACGACGAGAACAGCGAGCAGGAGTTCCAGAAGGCCACGGAAGTCCTGTGCGTCGACGGTGGCGCCTCCCTGCACACCTCCCACCGCCAGCTGAAACAGTGGGTGCGTGAGGTGAATGCAGCCGAGCCGCCCGTGGAGTCGCGCAGGCTCCTCAAATGGTCCAGCACGCCCATCATTTTTGACCTTGAGGATCACCCTGACCGCACCACTGCGGTCGGGTGCTTGCCGATGCTGGTCTCACCCACCATCCGCAACCTCAAGGTCACCAAAATGTTGGTTGACGGCGGGGCCGGGCTGAACTTGATCTCCTCTGCTGTGATCAAGAAACTCCAGATTCAAGACGGCGAGCTCGAAGAGACCGGTTCATTCCAAGGAATCAACCCGGGAAGGAGCAAGCCCAAGGGAAAGATTACTCTGCCGGTGACCTTTGGCGGGGAGCTCAACTTCAGAACTGAGCGCATCACCTTTGACGTTGCTGATATTCCATTGCCCTACAATGGGATCCTCGGCCGTCCCGCCCTCGCCAAGTTCATGGCAGTTTCCCACTATGCCTACAACGTGCTGAAGATGCCGGGGCCGATAAGCGTCATCACTGTCCACAGCGACAAGAAAGATGCGCTTATTTGCGCCGACAAGATTTACCGGGATGCGGCAGCTGCGGCCGAGAAGGATACTCTTGCCGCTGAAGCTCCCGGGGGGAAGAAGACGAAGACCAAGTCCGGCAAGTGCTCTGGGACACACTCCGGCAACCGCACCTCTTCGGAGTGCTGCGCCGCCGTCGAGGACGTTCCATCGAGCTCCACCGGCAAGAGCAAGAAAGGAATGGCTGCTCCTCCGGCAACCAAGAAGGTGTCCGCAAAGGAGGATGGCACTGGTGGTACCTTCACCATCAGCGCCACCCTTGACAGCAAATAGGAAAGCGCGCTCGTCGCCTTCCTGCGGGCGAATGTCGATGTGTTTGCTTGGCAACCATCTGACATCCCCGGTGTTCCCAGGAAGGTGATTGAGCACAAGCTTGCTGTCTGCCCTCATGCGCGGCCCATCAAGCAAAAAGTGAGGAAGCAGGCCGTGGAGCGCCAAGAGTTCATCAACGAGGAGATCAAGAAACTAGAGGCAGCAGGCCTAGTTAGAGGTGTGATCCATCCGACGTGGTTGGCAAACCCAGTCGTCGTGCGCAAAGCCAACGGGAAGTGGAGACTGTGTATAGACTTCACTGATGTCAATAAAGCATGTCCCAAGGATCCCTTCCCTTTGCCGCGCATTGACCAGATCGTTGACTCCACTGCCGGATGTGAGCTACTCTGTTTTCTTGATGCATACTCAGGCTATCACCAGATTTTCATGGCTAAGGAAGATGAAGAGAAGACTGCATTTATCACTCCATGTGGCACATATTGCTTTATCCGCATGCCATTTGGACTGAAAAATGCAGGCTCCACTTTTGCAAGGGTAGTGTACACTGCTTTTGAGCCACAGATCCACAGGAATGTAGAAGCCTACATGGATGACATCGCGGCGTCAGCGGCCGGAGTGGCCTCCTGCGCGGCCGGCTCGGTGGCCTCGGTCGCCTCCTCGGTGGCCTCGGCCATCTCCACGACGACGGGAACGTCATCGCCGCCGCCCTGCGCGCCCTCCTCATCCTCGATATTGATGACCTCGGTCTCCATCGGCGCGGGAGGAGGAGGAGGAAGATCTAGAAGAAGAAAAAGAAGTTCAAAATCAAGCAAAGATCCAAAAAGAAGCAAAGTCAAGAAAACCAAGTACAGAACGTACCTTGGCGGACGTCCTCTGCGGCGGGCTCCCTTGCCGGGGAGCTCGGCCTTGGCGGAGTGGCCGTCCTCGCCGGGCTGCTCGCCCTTGGCGGGGTACTCTGCTTTGGCGGAGTACCCGCCCTTGGCGGAGCGCTCTCCCTTGCCGGAGAGTTTTGCCTTGCCGGGGACGGCGGGGCCTGCGGCTCCTCGGCGACGGTCTCCGGGCGCTCTTCCCGCTGCGGCTCCACCTCTGCACAAGAGAAGATAGAAGAACCAAGACATTCAAAAAAAAAAGAAAAAAAAAGGGAAAGAGAGATCAAAGCCCTAAGCGCGCCCCGACGAGCGAAAACAGTAAACCTCTAACTTACGCTGGGGGCTGCGCTGGGGGCTACTCCCCGGAGCGGCACTCGGGTCCGGCAAGCTCGGCTCCGGTGCGATCCCGGCTTCCGCGACGGATGGGTCTTCTACGACCTCAACTGTGGACACCCTGACCCTCTTCGCGCGCTGCTCCAAGGTCCTGCAATCACAAGCAACAAGCAAAGTCAAGCGTCAGCAACAATCGAGATATAAAAATCAAGAAGGAGTAAGGTCTCGGGTCCTTACTCTTGGTCCTCCTCGTCGTCCTCGCTCAGCGCGGAGAAGTCAAACTCCACGGTGGGCGCGTCGGCGCGAGGAGCGGAGGATGAAGATTCCCTCGCGCGTTTCGGAGCCACCGGGGCTGGGGGCTGCGTAGGCCCAGCCCCTGTGGTGGCCGGCGCCCGAGAAGTGGGCGGAGCAGCTGCTCCGCTCCGAGAAGATCCTTGCCGGCTCGGTGCCGGCCTGCGGGACGCCTCTGTCGTGGTCCGCGCGCGCGGGGCCTCTGCCGTGGCCGGCACGCCGGTCGCCCTTGGCACGTCTTGGCTCGGCCGGGAGCTGCCCGGCGAGCTGGCTGTTGCCGGGGCGCTCGCGCCTGCTCCCCCGTCGCCGCCTTGCGGAGACGCTTCAATGGGGACTGCCTCGGGCTCGCCGGGGGCGGGGAGCTTTCCGACGAGGAGAGGTCGTCGGCGTAGAGCTCGGTGGATCCGCCGGTGTCTTCCTCCTCCCCCTCCTCTCCCTCGGCCAGTTCGCTGGCCCCAGCGCCTTGCACTGCGGGCCCCTTCCCCTTGGTGGCCCCGCTTCGTCCGGCGCCTTCACTCCTCGCGGCACCCCTGCTTCCTCCGGCCGTGCCCTCCATTGCCGCGGCCTCCGTCGCGATCCCATTGATCCCGGAGTGCCTCAGCGAGGGGACCCCGGCGAGCGCGTCGGGAGGGAGCTCTAGCAGCTTGCGAATCTCCTCCTTATCCGCCTGGCTGGAGGCATCCGCGGCTTCCGCCTCCGCGGGTGTGTATCCAAAGTTTCCCGCCGCCGCGGCTGCGGCGACTTCTTCAGCGCGAGAAGCCATGTAAGCAATCTCTTGGTCGGTGGTGGCCCGCGTGTGCAGCTTGAGATCGTCCGTCTTCTCCAACACCTCCGCAAGGTTGTCGTAGAACTCGAGGACGTCGATAGGCTTGGGCGCAATCCACGTGCGCTCCAATCCATGAGAGTCACACGCGGGCATCATAGCGACAAGGCGATCCCGGGCGCTGCTGGCGCAGAGCGGCACCACTCCCCGGGGAGCGCGGAAGTACTCGGGGTGTGCCGGGTCGAACTTGAAAAGTTCCCTGACCATACCCCGCAGCTCGAGTGTTGTGAAGTTAAAATCGAGGCCGGGGCGCAGCCTCATGATGTCTGCCGGGCCGCCGTATTGCCACGCCGGCCTTTTCCGGTCTTGGAGGGGGGCGATCCGGCGACGAAGAAAGTCCGCGCCCACTTCAGCGACAGACAGCGGCGCCATCCGAAGACGGAGGATTCTGACGAGAGCGATATCCAGCTTGGAATCGTCGGAATCGAAATTACTCCAATCCCTGCCGCGCACGATGGGCGATGTGCGCGGCGCGGTGAAGTGTTGCGGCCGCTCCTCGACGACCCAGCACCACTCCGCGCGCCACTCTTCCCACTTGCCGCGGAGCTCCCCCGGCAAGTAGGCTAATTTCTTATTCAGCCTAAACACCCAAGAGATTCCTCCGGAGAGGGGGGCGTCGGCCTCTACTCTAGGGATGAAAAAGTGCCTAAAGAGAGCTACGTTGGGCTGGATTCCTACGAAGTTTTCGCACATGTGTGCGAAAACGGACATGGTGAGGATGGCGTTGGGAGTGAAGTCGAGGAGGTGGAGGCCATAAGTATTCATGATATCGCAGAAAAAGTTTGAGAAGGGAGGGCACAGACCGCAGTGGAAGAAGGCCGCGAAAAAGTAATACCCGCCGGGGTAGTGGTCCTTGGCGACGGCCGGGTAGACGCGCGTGCGGGGGTGCGCTGGGGTCTCCTTGGCCCAGAACAAATAATATTTGTTCCAAAGTTCCCGCACGCCGAGCTTCGGCGCGAAGACAATGTGCTCCTTCCGGTACGCGGCGAGCTTCGCCGCCTGATCTGACTTCTCCCGCTTGGACTTCTCCGACTTCGCCTTGTCGGTCTTTGGGGCCATGGCGGATGCGGTGGAAGGAAGGGGACGAAGAGCTTGGTGGTGGCGGAGGAGTAGAGGCGAAGCGCAGAGGAATCTGAGGAAGAAGACGATGGCAATGAGTGCGCAGGGAGGGGAACCGCGCCGCTCTCTCTGCTTTTATGGGAGAGTGGGGGGGCGTTTCGCCCTTCCCATTAAAGAAATCGTGGGCACGTCCCATCCCACGGCGCCGCAATCGACGCGTGCCGTTGCCGTGGGGTGCGGCGGATATGGAAGTGGATTCGGCGCGCCGCGGGCCGCGGGTGCCCGTGCACTGTTTTGGGCCTGGCCCAACAGCGCTCGGCACCGTGTGTGGCCCAGGCCCGGGGGCTCCTGTCGGTGTACTAAGGTAGGGGTACCCTAGTACCCCAACTTGCGCACGGGCAGCGGCAGCTCCCCGCGGCAGGGTTCACCACGCGCTTGCCGGAGACCTTCCTGACCCTTATCTAGCCATTCAAAAACAAAGTATACAAGACAGAAGACCAAGACCCCGGCAAGAGGAGCTTGCCGGGAAGGCCGTCCCAGGCTCGAGATTGCTTAACTAGCACGAGGCCCTGGCAAGAGGAGCTTGTCAGGACGAATAGAAGATTTTATCTTAGAAGACCCGGCAAGGGCTCGGGGAGCGGCAAGCTTCCGGGCCCGGCAAGGTCGAGATCCCCGGCAAGGTGCTTGCCGGGGGAGGTGCGCTGTGTGCCCGCGCTCCAGCTCATCGGCCCACGCGTCGCCCTGGGGCCACTCCAGGGACGCGTGGCGGATGGCTGTGCAGCCTGGGGGACACGGTGGCACTCCACGGCAGAGGATCCATCGCCGTGGCAGACGGAGACGCAACGGCGGGAGCTTTTGGGGTCGACGGCGACAGGCATTAAATGCCCTTGTCCCCCACTGTTAAAGTAGGTATAGACCACTGTTCTGTACTGTAGCTCCACTGTTCCCGCACTGTTACAACTACCACCTCTTTTACATTTTTACCCCTTTCTCCTACGTTGACACCTGTCGGTGACCCCTTGCACTATAAAAGGAGGCCCATGCACAACGTGGAAGGGGTTCGAAACCTAGATTACTCTCACGCACGGTGTAGCTGCTTCTTCAAGCTCCCGAGCGCTCAACTCAATACACAACCAAGCAGGAGTAGGGTTTTACGCATCCGTGCGGCCCGAACCTGGGTAAAAACTGCCCGCGCGTCTGCCTCGATCTGCTCTTCGTGCTCCCTCCGCCCTCGTACCGCACAGACAAGGGGCTCCGGTCCCATAGGTGTTCGTGGCGGTAGGGGTACCCTAGTACCCCAACTTGTGCACGGGCAGCGGCAGCTCCCCGCGGCAGGGTTCACCACGCGCTTGCCGGAGACCTTCCTGACCCTTATCTAGCCATTCAAAAACAAAGTATACAAGACAGAAGACCAAGACCCCGGCAAGAGGAGCTTGCCGGGAAGGCCGTCCCAGGCTCGAGATTGCTTGACTAGCACGAGGCCCTGGCAAGAGGAGCTTGTCAGGACGAATAGAAGATTTTATCTTAGAAGACCCGGCAAGGGCTCGGGGAGCGGCAAGCTTCCGGGCCCGGCAAGGTCGAGATCCCCGGCAAGGTGCTTGCCGGGGGAGGTGCGCTGTGTGCCCGCGCTCCAGCTCATCGGCCCACGCGTCGCCCTGGGGCCACTCCAGGGACGCGTGGCGGATGGCTGTGCAGCCTGGGGGACACGGTGGCACTCCACGGCAGAGGATCCATCGCCGTGGCAGACGGAGACGCAACGGCGGGAGCTTTTGGGGTCGACGGCGACAGGCATTAAATGCCCTTGTCCCCCACTGTTAAAGTAGGTATAGACCACTGTTCTGTACTGTAGCTCCACTGTTCCCGCACTGTTACAACTACCACCTCTTTTACATTTTTACCCCTTTCTCCTACGTTGACACCTGTCGGTGACCCCTTGCACTATAAAAGGAGGCCCATGCACAACGTGGAGGGGGTTCGGTTCGAAACCTAGATTACTCTCACGCACGGTGTAGCTGCTTCTTCAAGCTCCCGAGCGCTCAACTCAATACACAACCAAGCAGGAGTAGGGTTTTACGCATCCGTGCGGCCCGAACCTGGGTAAAAACTGCCCGCGCGTCTGCCTCGATCTGCTCTTCGTGCTCCCTCCGCCCTCGTACCGCACAGACAAGGGGCTCCGGTCCCATAGGTGTTCGTGGCGGACAGTTTCCCCCGACATCTTTGGCGCGCCAGGTAGGGCATGTCCCAAGGATCCCTTCCCTTTGCCGCGCATTGACCAGATCGTTGACTCCACTGCCGGATGTGAGCTACTCTGTTTTCTTGATGCATACTCAGGCTATCACCAGATTTTCATGGCTAAGGAAGATGAAGAGAAGACTGCATTTATCACTCCATGTGGCACATATTGCTTTATCCGCATGCCATTTGGACTGAAAAATGCAGGCTCCACTTTTGCAAGGGTAGTGTACACTGCTTTTGAGCCACAGATCCACAGGAATGTAGAAGCCTACATGGATGACATCGTGGTGAAGAGCAAGAGCAAAGAAACACTGATTCAAGACTTAGAAGAAACGTTTCAGAACCTGCGCAGGATACAGCTCAAGCTGAACCCCGAGAAGTGCGTCTTTGGAGTTCCCTCCGGCAAGCTTCTCGGGTTCTTTGTATCACAAAGGGGGATTGAAGCCAATCCCGACAAGATCAAAGCCATCGAGCAGATAGAAGCCCCGAAGCGCGTCAAGGATGTCAGAAGGCTGGCGGTGGGAGGTGTGCAGGGAGGCGCCACCGTCGACGCACAGGACTTCCGTGGCCTTCTGGAACTCCTGCTCGCTGTTCTCGTCGTCCTCCATGTCTTCATCGTCGTCTTCGTCGTTGTCGCGGCCCCGGGGAGGTCGATCTCCTTGCCGCTGCTTGGCCTTGCCGCGGCGTCCTCCCCGGCCATTGAATGGCCGCTTCTTGCTGGGCTCTTCCCCGCCACCTTGGGCCTTCTCCTTGTCGCGCCTCTCGTACTCAGCCTTTTGCTGCTCGACGAGGTACTCGACGCGCTTACAGTTGGAGAGGTCGTGACCCTTGGTGCGGTGAATCTTACAGTATTGCTTGTCGGAGCTACCCGGCTTGTCGGCCGCCGCCGCAGGGGCAGGCTCCTTGCCGGAGCCGCCAGCCTGCGCTTGCTTGGCGGGGGCCTCCTTGCCGGACTTCTCGACGGCAAGCACTTCCTTCTTGCCTTTCTTCCTGTTGCTCCGCCGCCGGCTCTTCTTTGCCGGGGCGGCGTCGTCGCTGTCGCTTCCCCCTGCGCCAGCATCCTCCCCGGGGAGTTTCCTCCCCTCTTCTGCACGGGCGCACTTGTCGGCAAGAGCGTAGAGCTCGCTGACGTCCCTGATCTTGGTCATCGCCATCTCCTCACGCATGCGGCGGTTACGCACGTTCTGATGGAACGCGCTGATAACCGCAGCAGGGTGAACGTCGGGGATGTTGTGCTGTACCCGGCTGAAACGTTGGATATACTTGCGCAGGGGTTCGCCTTCCTTCTGGGCCAAAATGTGGAGATCGCTCTCCTGGCCATGGGGTTTGTGGCCGCCGGTGAAGGCGCCAACAAACTGATGGCAGAGGTCGGCCCAAGAAGAGATAGAGCCTTCCGGCAAGTGCATGAGCCACGAACGGACGTTCGGCTTCAGCACGAGCGGGAAGTAGTTGGCTAGGATCTTCTCGTCGCGCCCCCCGGCAGCTTGCACTGCTATGGTGTAGACGCTGAGAAACTCCGAGGGGTGCGTCTTGCCGTCGTACTTCTCCGGTACGTCGGGTTTAAAGTTCTTCATGCTGGGCCACTGGACGCGCCGCAGCTCGCGGGTGAACGCAGGGCAGCCTGCCGCATACGGCAAGTCGCCTGGTTCACCGGGCGCGGGTGCGTCGACAGCGTTCCCAGCTCTCTTGTCGGATTGTCGCCGAGCTTCTCGGCGGCGCTCGATCGTGGTCCGAGCGTCTTCATCTCGCCGGTCGTCGAGGACCTGGCGCTGGTCCCGACGGGCCCGCGGGTCCGACGAGGCTGTGGAGCCGTCGTCGGGGTTGTTCCGGCGGGGCGGCGTCTTCTGCTTCTGCGGCGGGGAGTGCACGCTTGTCGCACCCCCGGCAGTCTTGTCGCCGATAGCCTTCGTCTTCTCGGCCTGCCGCGGCCGTGAGGCCGACGGCTGCTGCGGAGAGTCGTTGTTGGCGAAGTCTATCAGGCTCCGGATAGTGGCCCTCCATTCCTCGGCCTTGTCGGCCGCTGGAGGAAAATCGAGGAGCAGCTGCGCCCTTGCGAGCGCTTCTGCCGGAGTAGTGGGGAACGCGGGCGAGCGGTGCGAGGAGCGGGATACGCTCGGACTTCTAACGACGTTAGAAGGAGCGGGGTCCCGTGCCGGCGCCTTCGCTTTGCTTGCGCCCGGACGGGGGTCCGGGGCGTCCCGCGAACCTCCAGTATGGCCTTGTCCCAGCAAGCGGATACCACCTCCCGTGGCATGGCGCTGCGGGGTCGTCGTATGTTGCGATGGACGTGGCGCGTCCACGGAGACCGAGGTCCGGTCGTCCGTCCTGTTCTTGGATCTGGTGGCACCGTGAGTGTCCTCGCCGGCAACCACCCTTCCGACGGCGTCTCCCCCGCCCACCGTTGGCTCTGGTGGCGGCGGATGAGACGCAGACGGGCCCCCGACCTCCGAAGGCTTCTTCTTCGGGGCCATGGAGTTGTCGCTGATGAAGTTGTTGACGAAACTTGGAGAGGTTAATGAAGATTGCGCCCGCGCGAACGCCGGATCAGGTTCGCACAACCTCGACGCCCCCTACCTGGCGCGCCAAAGATGTCGGGGGAAACTGTCCGCCACGAACACCTATGGGACCGGAGCCCCTTGTCTGTGCGGTACGAGGGCGGAGGGAGCACGAAGAGCAGATCGAGGCAGACGCGCGGGCAGTTTTTACCCAGGTTCGGGCCGCACGGATGCGTAAAACCCTACTCCTGCTTGGTTGTGTATTGAATTGAGCGCTCGGGAGCTTGAAGAAGCAGCTACACCGTGCGTGAGAGTAATCTAGGTTTCGAACCCCCCTCCACGTTGTGCATGGGCCTCCTTTTATAGTGCAAGGGGTCACCGACAGGTGTCAACGTAGGAAAAAAGGGTAAAAATGTAAAAGAGGTGGTAGTTGTAATAGTGCGGGAACAGTGGAGCTACAGTACAGAACAGTGGTCTATACCTACTTTAACAGTGGGGGACAAGGGCATTTAATGCCCGTCGCCGTCGACCCCAAAAGCTCCCGCCGTTGCGTCTCCGTCTGCCACGGCGATGGATCCTCTGCCGTGGAGTGCCGCCGTGTCCCCCAGGCTGCACAGCCATCCGCCACGCGTCCCTGGAGTGGCCCCAGGGCGACGCGTGGGCCGATGAGCTGGAGCGCGGGCACACAGCGCACCTCCCCCGGCAAGCACCTTGCCGGGGATCTCGACCTTGCCGGGCCCGGAAGCTTGCCGCTCCCCGAGCCCTTGCCGGGTCTTCTAAGATAAAATCTTCTATTCGTCCTGACAAGCTCCTCTTGCCAGGGCCTCGTGCTAGTTAAGCAATCTCGAGCCTGGGACGGCCTTCCCGGCAAGCTCCTCTTGCCGGGGTCTTGGTCTTCTGTCGCATCTTTCTTGTCGCTGTGGACAGTGATGACGCTTATCGGCCCCGGCATCTTCAGCACGTTGTAGGCATAGTGGGAAGCTGCCATGAACTTGGCGAGGGCGGGACGGCCGAGTATCCCATTGTAGGGCAATGGAATATCAGCAACGTCAAAGGTGATGCGCTCAGTTCTGAAGTTGAGCTCCCCGCCAAAGGTCACCGGCAGAGTAATCTTTCCCTTGGGCTTGCTCCTTCCCGGGTTGATTCCTTGGAATGAACCGGTCTCTTCGAGCTCGCCGTCTTGAATCTGGAGTTTCTTGATCACAGCAGAGGAGATCAAGTTCAGCCCGGCCCCGCCGTCAACCAACATTTTGGTGACCTTGAGGTTGCGGATGGTGGGTGAGACCAGCATCGGCAAGCACCCGACCGCAGTGGTGCGGTCAGGGTGATCTTCAAGGTCAAAAATGATGGGCGTGCTGGACCATTTGAGGAGCCTGCGCGACTCCACGGGCGGCTCGGCTGCATTCACCTCACGCACCCACTGTTTCAGCTGGCGGTGGGAGGTGTGCAGGGAGGCGCCACCGTCGACGCACAGGACTTCCGTGGCCTTCTGGAACTCCTGCTCGCTGTTCTCGTCGTCCTCCATGTCTTCATCGTCGTCTTCGTCGTTGTCGCGGCCCCGGGGAGGTCGATCTCCTTGCCGCTGCTTGGCCTTGCCGCGGCGTCCTCCCCGGCCATTGAATGGCCGCTTCTTGCTGGGCTCTTCCCCGCCACCTTGGGCCTTCTCCTTGTCGCGCCTCTCGTACTCAGCCTTTTGCTGCTCGACGAGGTACTCGACGCGCTTACAGTTGGAGAGGTCGTGACCCTTGGTGCGGTGAATCTTACGGTATTGCTTGTCGGAGCTACCCGGCTTGTCGGCCGCCACCGCAGGGGCAGGCTCCTTGCCGGAGCCGCCAGCCTGCGCTTGCTTGGCGGGGGCCTCCTTGCCGGACTTCTCGACGGCAAGCACTTCCTTCTTGCCCTTCTTCCTGTTGTTCCGCCGCCGGCTCTTCTTTGCCGGGGCGGCGTCGTCGCTGTCGCTTCCCCCTGCGCCAGCATCCTCCCCGGGGAGTTTCCTCCCCTCTTCTGCACGGGCGCACTTGTCGGCAAGAGCGTAGAGCTCGCTGACGTCCCTGATCTTGGTCATCGCCATCTCCTCACGCATGCGGCGGTTACGCACGTTCTGATGGAACGCGCTGATAACCGCAGCAGGGTGAACGTCGGGGATGTTGTGCTGTACCCGGCTGAAACGTTGGATATACTTGCGCAGGGGTTCGCCTTCCTTCTGGGCCAAAATGTGGAGATCGCTCTCCTGGCCATGGGGTTTGTGGCCGCCGGTGAAGGCGCCAACAAACTGATGACAGAGGTCGGCCCAAGAAGAGATAGAGCCTTCCGGCAAGTGCATGAGCCACGAACGGACGTTCGGCTTCAGCACGAGCGGGAAGTAGTTGGCTAGGATCTTCTCGTCGCGCCCCCCGGCAGCTTGCACTGCTATGGTGTAGACGCTGAGAAACTCCGAGGGGTGCGTCTTGCCGTCGTACTTCTCCGGTACGTCGGGCTTAAAGTTCTTCATGCTGGGCCACTGGACGCGCCGCAGCTCGCGGGTGAACGCAGGGCAGCCTGCCGCGTACGGCAAGTCGCCTGGTTCACCGGGCGCGGGTGCGTCGACAGTGTTCCCAGCTCTCTTGTCGGATTGTCGCCGAGCTTCTCGGCGGCGCTCGATCGTGGTCCGAGCGTCTTCATCTCGCCGGTCGTCGAGGACCTGGCGCTGGTCCCGACGGGCCCGCGGGTCTGACGAGGCTGTGGAGCCGTCGTCGGGGTTGTTCCGGCGGGGCGGCGTCTTCTGCTTCTGCGGCGGGGAGTGCACGCTTGTCGCACCCCCGGCAGTCTTGTCGCCGATAGCCTTCGTCTTCTCGGCCTGCCGCGGCCGTGAGGCCGACGGCTGCTGCGGAGAGTCGTTGTTGGCGAAGTCTATCAGGCTCCGGATAGTGGCCCTCCATTCCTCGGCCTTGTCGGCCGCTGGAGGAAAATCGAGGAGCAGCTGCGCCCTTGCGAGCGCTTCTGCCGGAGTAGTGGGGAACGCGGGCGAGCGGTGCGAGGAGCGGGATACGCTCGGACTTCTAACGACGTTAGAAGGAGCGGGGTCCCGTGCCGGCGCCTTCGCTTTGCTTGTGCCCGGACGGGGGTCCGGGGCGTCCCGCGAACCTCCAGTATGGCCTTGTCCCAGCAAGCGGATACCACCTCCCGTGGCATGGCGCTGCGGGGTCGTCGTATGTTGTGATGGACGTGGCGCGTCCACGGAGACCGAGGTCCGGTCGTCCGTCCTGTTCTTGGATCTGGTGGCACCGTGAGTGTCCTCGCCGGCAACCACCCTTCCGACGGCGTCTCCCCCGCCCACCGTTGGCTCTGGTGGCGGCGGATGAGACGCAGACGGGCCCCCGACCTCCGAAGGCTTCTTCTTCGGGGCCATGGAGTTGTCGCTGATGAAGTTGTTGATGAAACTTGGAGAGGTTAATGAAGATCGCGCCCGCGCGAACGCCGGATCAGGTTCGCACAACCTCGACGCCCCCTACCTGGCGCGCCAAAGATGTCGGGGGAAACTGTCCGCCACGAACACCTATGGGACCGGAGCCCCTTGTCTGTGCGGTACGAGGGCGGAGGGAGCACGAAGAGCAGATCGAGGCAGACGCGCGGGCAGTTTTTACCCAGGTTCGGGCCGCACGGATGCGTAAAACCCTACTCCTGCTTGGTTGTGTATTGAGTTGAGCGCTCGGGAGCTTGAAGAAGCAGCTACACCGTGCGTGAGAGTAATCTAGGTTTCGAACCCCCTCCACGTTGTGCATGGGCCTCCTTTTATAGTGCAAGGGGTCACCGACAGGTGTCAACGTAGGAGAAAGGGGTAAAAATGTAAAAGAGGTGGTAGTTGTAACAGTGCGGGAACAGTGGAGCTACATTACAGAACAGTGGTCTATACCTACTTTAACAGTGGGGGACAAGGGCATTTAATGCCCGTCGGCGTCGACCCCAAAAGCTCCCGCCGTTGCGTCTCCGTCTGCCACGGCGATGGATCCTCTGCCGTGGAGTGCCACCGTGTCCCCCAGGCTGCACAGCCATCCGCCACGCGTCCCTGGAGTGGCCCCAGGGCGACGCGTGGGCCGATGAGCTGGAGCGCGGGCACACAGCGCACCTCCCCCGGCAAGCACCTTGCCGGGGATCTCGACCTTGCCGGGCCCGGAAGCTTGCCGCTCCCCGAGCCCTTGCCGGGTCTTCTAAGATAAAATCTTCTATTCGTCCTGACAAGCTCCTCTTGCCAGGGCCTCGTGCTAGTTAAGCAATCTCGAGCCTGGGACGGCCTTCCCGGCAAGCTCCTCTTGCCGGGGTCTTGGTCTTCTGTCTTGTATACTTTGTTTTTGAATGGCTAGATAAGGGTCAGGAAGGTCTCCGGCAAGCGCGTGGTGAACCCTGCCGCGGGGAGCTGCCGCTGCCCGTGCGCAAGTTGGGGTACTAGGGTACCCCTACCTTAGTACACCGACAGTTAGTCTTAGCTTAGATATAAATTTTAGTAGATACATGTTGTTAGTAGTTTATTGATCTCATAATTATATAAGTAGGATTTATTTTACATGATTAAAATCATGACATCGTTTGGTGTGATTGTAACTAGATGCATAGTGTGTGTTACAAATCATGCCTAAGTTGTCCACTATGCATTTGCAAAGTGTAGGTTGTACAACATAGGAATGCATGCCATCTTATTACTCATTCTAGTATAGTATATTGCTTGATATTGTTGATGGTATGACCTAGTTGTTCAATTTGCCTACATGCTTAGTATGATGTGTCAATGTGCTTGCATGTTATAAACAACAATTGTTGTGTGCTACTATCATGCTTCCGTGTTCATGCATGTCAACTAGCTAGTCTCATAGAGTTGTGTCATATTTCCATGTTTACTATTTATGATAGTCGATATAAATTTAGTTGGGTGTTGCATTGTATTGTAATGGTGTCGTAGTGTGGTATTCCGTGTGATGACCATCTATCATTACATATCATATTAGTTTACCTTGTTATTGCATTGTTGTATGCTAGCGTTTGATATATTTTGTTTACCTTTATATTGCATTAGGATATGCCTAGACATATTTCATACAAGTAATCTTTCATGTCTTATGATGTTGCGTACATTTGCTTAGTTTAGTTCTTCGTTACAGATGTTTAACTTCGTTACATCTTAGTCTTATGAGTGTTTTAATACTTCTTGCTATAAGTCATATACTTAGGACGAGTCATATGTAATGTGAGTAAAGTTGTGCTTTGATCACACACTCAGTATATGCATCATCCTTTGTTATTGTAAGCATGTGGTGATAATATTATTGCTAGTGGTTATTGGTATTAGTTGTCCTTTATTATTAAGACCATGTAATAGTTTAGTATCTTCTCATGAGCACTTTTATGTTGAATGCTTGTGTTATTAGTAATTAAATACATCTATATGATTCCATACTCACATACCTTGTGTGAGAGGTGTATTGTTAGTAAGTTGTTTAATTAGTTTCTACCATAGTATTGGTTTGTCTTTCATTATAGAAATGCTTGCACATAGTTCTTATGATTGATGTATAGTCTTTGCTTATTGTTAACAATTATAAATATTTGGATTCATCCAAATATTTACTTGTGGTTGATTATTAATCTTAAATCATATTATGTTTAGATAGTGTGCATCCATTTGTTCCATTTGTTCTATTGTTTCTTGTTAATTGTTCGACAAATGAATTGGTTTGTTATAATGAAGTTGATTCTATTCTATTCTTGTTTTAAATCTAGATCCAACTCAATTCATGTTGTTGTATGATGTTTCATTGCTTACTAGTATGATTTCTAATGGTTGTTGGTTGCTTTATGGAACTATTGCCTTTTGAATTAATATATAGTTGGTGCATATGTTTGGATGCTATTGACCATTATAAATATTTGGATTATATCCAAATATTTACTTGTGGTTAACTTTTACCTTTATCATGTCCTGTTGTGATTGTGTAGTTAAATGCATATGATGCCATTGCGTTGATTTGAAGTAGTTTGCTATGTTTGTTGAGATGTGTAGTGGGCACTACTAGTTCATAAGAGAGCGTTACTCTTGATTGCCAAGCATTCTTTAGCCATTTCAACCAACAATGTTCCTTGTTGAATCATATCTCTTACCTCCCTATTATGCTACCTCATTTCGGAATCTCCATCTCGATCAATATCTTGTTATCCATCCACTCTTACTTTGTTTTGGATGTTATTTGGATTTGCTATTGCTTTGGTATTTATTGTTTGTATTTTGTTGTCGTTACGACGAGTAGGGAGTGACGTCGACGTTGGACATGGATAGAATCAGGTTATCGAAGAAGGACTCAACAACGAAGGCATGCCTCCTTCTTTGATCATACTTATCCTATGTTTACAAAATTGCATTGTGTTTTATGGTTACTATATGCATGCGTTTTAATCTCGTAGCTAGCGTGTCGATTGACACATGCCTTGATCCGCTTGTCGCCTATTCACTTGACACCTGAGTAGAATTATATATTATTCCGGTAGAGTAGAAATGCTTAGCCATGCTTATTATTCTATAAGTCCTTATTTGAATGATCTTCGGATCATTGACACTTGGAACTTGTTGCTGAGCTCGCTGACCTAGGTCGGTTGACCTTGTTGACCTTCTCTACTCTCTTCTACTCTGGGTGAAACTTACCATCTGAATACTGGCGCGGGCGACAGCTGAATCAAGGATTGAAGGAGCGATTGGCCGCCCTTCACGAGTTGAAGGGGGCAATCAGTCGTCCGTGTCGCATGAGGCCTAATAAGTCTTGGATTTGAAGATTGTGATAACAGTACAGCCACATGCTATATGGGCACTGGCTTGGTTAATTAGTTAGCTCACTCTTATTGTCGTCATCGCCGTACCGCAGATGGGATAGCTGCCTTGCGAGGAGTGTCCTCGGCACAAAAGGGGGCTCGGACTATGAACTGCGGTTACTTCCGTGTTGAAACCTAGTGGGCTTGGCACATTAAGTTTGGTCTAATGAAAGACCTCGTCACAATCTCCCTGCCGGTATACCAAATGGTGTACTACACTAGCAACGGCTAGTGGCAACAAGTCGGGATTGTGTCGTGTGGGTAAAGTGTACAACCTCTGCAGAGTGTAAAACTATTCGAATAGCCGTGTCCACGGTCATGGACGGCACATGAATCTTTCTCGACATACAAGACCTGTCTTTCTTATTCCCTCTTTCCCCTATTCTTGGAACCTATGAAGAGTGTGAGTTGATCGAGGATCCTCACTTTGATGAAAGTTATTCTGGAGACAAAACATGTTTTCATCTAAAACTGCTATTATCCAACTGCTATATATTTTTCAAACAAAATTAGCTTTTATGCAAATGAGCCATACAGCCTTCCTTTGAAGCCACATGTAGCTATTAGGTCCTTTCCCGTGGGAGGCATGTTGAGTACGTAATGTACTCATGGCAATAATTTTGTTGACAACAAAGATCCATGAAGACGAAGGTGATGACTACGACTACTATGGCGATCTATAGGAGTGAGGTCACATGGACTACATCGACTGCCTGTGGCTGAGATGGAGTCGCTACGCATTGTACTTTCCACTGTTTTCTGATTGTAAATGTCATGAGACAATTTGCTAGGTATGTCTTGTGACAAATATAGTACTTGTAATAGTTTTACGTATTGTGCAATGATATCATTTCGCTGTGTTGTCAACAATGATCCTGGGGTTGACAAATATACACAAGAGGGTCTGGAAGCTAATTCCGGGTTCTCACTAAACCTATCCCAAGACCGATGAAGAAGAAGAAGAAAGAACTCCAACAAGTAAACATCTCTCTCACGTAAACTCATCGAAAACCTGCACGTACAACTGTTGTTGTAGTATCTGAGAGCAACGAGGACTCAGCAATCCCATAACAATGGGTATCAAGACTAGCAAAGCTTAATGGGTATGGAGAGGTTAAGTAGTGAAGTTGCAGCCGCGGTTAAGCAATTATATGGTGGCTAACATACGAGCACAAGAATAAGATGAGCATCTACGCAGACGGTCGCAAACTAGTAAAGATCGCTAAGAGATCCTGAACTACCTACGAGTCAAACATAACCCCATCGTGTTCTCTTCTCAAAGTGAAAAGAGACGGTCATGGTTACTCACACGGTTGATGTATTTTATTTCGGATCCTCTGTCAAGTTTTCTACAACCAGACATTAATAAATTCCAATCTGCCACATAACCGTGGGCACGGCTTTCGAAAGATCATAACCCTGCAGGGGTGTCCCAACTTAGCCCATCACAAGCTCTCACGATCAGCAGAGGTAAAAAACCCATAACTTAGGGACAACCCGATCAGGAATCCCGAAGCACAAGACATTTCGACAATGGTAAAAAAAGTCCAGCAAGACCTCCCGGCATGTCAACACCCTGATAGTAGCCGCACGTATCTCGTCTCACGCCACATCCGGATGAGCACAGCGTACAGCGACCAAATACCCGAAGTTGCCAAGGGGCGGCGCCGCAAATGACTCTAGTTGGGACCAACACCATCGGCACTGGCCCCTCCCTGTAATGTAGAATTAAGAACCCGGGGACGCGACCCCCTATGCAAATTTAATTAATTAATAAAGTTTTTATTATGAAGCAAATTAAAACCAATGTTGGGCCTTGCTGGAGGAGTTTTATTCAAAGCGAACTGTCAAGGGGTACCCATATACCCAACCACGTTAGGAACGCAAAATCAAGGAACATAACACCGGTTTAACGGTTCTTAAGGCGGCATGAGTGGAACAAAACACCGAGCACAAGGCCAAGCCTTCCATCCATTGGCAAGTATATAGGTGTGTTAATTATAGTAATAGATATTGTGATATTAACAAAGACAAGTTCCGACATGGAGCAATCTTCATCTTCACCTGCAACTAACAACGCTATAAGAGGGGCTAAGCAAGCGGGTAACATAGCCAAACAACGGTTTGCTGGGATGGTGTCAAAGGTTAGAGGTTTCATGGCAACAAGGAGAGGCTGACAACAAATAGATGGGTAGAGCGACATGTAGCGATAGCATCGAGACAACTAGCATGGCAATGATAGTAATGAGATCCAAGGTGACAGTCATCTTGCCTGAGATCCCGCAAGGAAGAAGAACGAGTCCATGAATAAGAAGAAGAAGCCACGAAGACGAACCAAGCGTAGTCGAACGAATCCTCATGATCACAACGAAACTAGCACTAACGAGTAGAAGCAAGCAACACGATAAATGCACAACACATAACAAGACAAGATTCTCAACTAAGTATGATGCATGACAAGGCTACATGATACAAAACATGGCAAGCGATGATGCATACAAGACAAAGACAACAAAGCAAGTTTAAATGAGGCCGGAAACAACATATAACAATTCTGGTAAGTCCTCATATGCACATTTCGAAATTGGTCCAGATCTGAACAAACCTTAAGTTCAAGTTGTTAAACAGCAAGTTAACATGCACCATGATTATCTACTCGAAATTCTAGTAAAGTTTCATATAAAGTTCATTTAATTCGGAGCTACGGCCTAGAAGATATGAGCAAAACAAGTTAAGCATGGCAATGATGCAAAATGCATTCAAACAACAAGCAAACTCACTCCAAACATGTATACAACATGATATTATGCATCTACATGCAAAAACATACAAGTTTCATATAGGACACGCTCAAAACGGATCAACGGTTCAACACATACACACTAAGCAAGTTTGAAACCCAATCAGCCCAAAACAGCAAGTAGGTATATAGTTGACATCAAAACAACATGATACAATAACATCTCATGGCATCAAAGGGCATGGAAAGCATGTACATGTCAAGCACTACAAGCATGATCACTGAGCTACTACCAAACGCCACTAGAACATGCTCAAAACATCATGACAAGATTGCAAAAGATAACAGTTTCACAGACTTAGTGAGATAAACTAAATATGGCAGGAACGATGACAAGTAGGCATGTTAGCAAGCGTGTGCAACTCATCTCAAAGCATATCATCGCATGTGAATATAACCAACAACAAGAAGACATGTTTGTGAAGCTACTAATGGCAAGAACATGGTCATAGAATGCATAGATCACTAGCTATTCACATGGCAACTGAACTTACTATTAACAGGCTGACAGAAACATTTTATTACAAGTTGAGAGAAAGGAAGAGACAAGCTACATCAACCTATAATGGCAAAAAAGGGGCATGGATGGATAGAGCATAACATGGACTTCAATACATGATCATTGGGCATCTCCAAATATGCATTGATTTGACTATAGCATCAAGCAAACATGACATCACAATATATAATAGTTTCAGACTTAGCAGTTTCCAACAAGTCTCAGAAATCAGCAACAACGAGTAGGCCACTTTGCAAGCTTGTTTCACTCACCACAAGGCATATCATGGAAAATGAATTGCACCACAAAAAATATGACATGATTGTGCTTCTAAAACATATTGACATGATGCTCAAATAAAAATCACACATAAAGATATGAAAAAGACAAATCAACATCTTATAACAAGTTTCAGTACTTAACAGCCACATGCACTTGCAACAGAGATAAACATGGCAATATGGCACCTAACATGAATGAAACAGCCACCATCTTGTAGAGCACTTCACAATGAACATTTTGACATATCAGACACTCCATTTGTACCAACAGGCACAAAGTTAGACCATGTTAAACATGCATACACATTGTGGACATACAACAAGACTGAGCAGAAACATCACATAGCAGTTTTGCAACGAATATTAAGGCATCAAGATGAACAGTAACATGCATGCAAATGCAACTAACATGTAGAGCATTAAGAGACGAACATTTTTACATATCATATGCTCCATTTGGATCTACGTGCACAAAGTTACATGCAGTCAAAGATGTCAACATGTTGTTAAATCTCAGGGACTTAGTCATTTTTGAAAGAAAAACGGAGGCAAGCGGGATATTATAACGCGCTCGGGGCGAGGCTTAGCGGGTCGGTGCTCACCAGGTGGGCTCGGCCCAAGAGAAGAAGAAGAAGAAGCAGGCCGATGCGGCTTGGGTGGGCCTAGGAGGCCGGAGGGGAGTCGGTTGGGCCGGCGATGTGGGCCAATGGTTGGGCCTGAGGAGGGCGGTCGATGCGGGGCCCACACAGAGGCGCTGGAGGTCGTCGCCCTCGCCGAGTGCCTATGCGAGGCAGACGCCATGGCGTGGAGGCGCAGCCCTCCGGCGAGGCGGAGACGGCGAGGCGCCAGATCGGGTCGAGAACGGGCGGCTCTGGCTGGCCGGTGCCGGATCTGAGCGACGGAGGTGAGGCAGGGCCGGCGACGGGGCTGGAGGAGCCAGATTCGGTCGGGCAAGGGCTCGCCGGCAGCGGGCACCTGGGGAGACGGAGCCGAGATCTGGCGATCCGGCGGACGGCAAGCGGGGCTCGCGCGGGGAGCTCGGGCGACGAGCGGTCGATGGGCGGCGGCGGATGGGCTCGGCGGGCCCGTGATGAGCTCGGCGGGCCCTGCGGCGCGGTGCGGTGCGAGACGGCGTGGAGTGACGTGGCAAGCGAGGACTGGCTGGGAGCGGTAGCGCTGCTGAGGTGGCTGCACTCGATTGGCCGGGCAACGTGGCCGGCGGACATGTCCGGCGCGGGACGGACGTGTCCGGCTGCACGAGGTGGAAGAGGGCTTGGGTTTAATCCACAAAAATTACGGGGGAAGACACATATATATAGGTAGAGGGAGCTAGGAGTGTCCAAATGAGGTGCGGTTTTCGGCCACGCGATCGTGATCGAACGACCAAGAACGTGGAGGGGGTTTAGATGGGCTAGCGGGCTGTTGTGGAGGGGTGCTGGGCCAAAAGACAAAGGGCTTCCGACAGTTAATGCGGTTAACCGTTGGGCTATCAAACGGACTTCGAATGTCACAAAATTTGACAGGCGGTCTACCTACACTATAATAAGACCACACGCCAACTTTCATCCCATTCTGGGAACATTTTCCCACCACTTATAAAATAAATATTCGGAGGTGCCGCAGCGCGTGTGCGAGTGTGTATGTGCTCAGAACGGACAACGGAGAGAACAGGGAGACTCGGACGGATGGAAGTTTTGAAAACATGCTGATGACAATGCACATGACGACATGGCAAGATGCAACACGCAAGCATATGCCACAGCAATGACGACGAATAAGAGGATGACACCTGGCGCATCGTTCTCGGGGTGTCACAACACTCCCCTACTAATAAGAGATCTCGTCCTGGGATCTTAGGAACGAGACAGAAGGGAAAAAGGAAGAAGGTGAAACCAAAGAACCTTGAGAGGTTGAGCCACTAGAAAGGAAAAATACAACGGAGACGAACGAGATTGAGAAGCTCCGTTACAAAAGAGGAACTTGAACATTACGAGAATCTTGATGGTAGAAAGACGTGAAACCAGAGCTAAACGAACAAGAATGAATTCAAAACCACTCCGGCTAAAAGAGAGGGAAAAAGGAATTCGGGCAACACTCTGGTTGTGCATTGAAGGAATATGACAAGAACTTGACAAGATAGAACGATCCATAACGAGATGAACAACACAATTGCCTCCGGAAGAATTGAAAAATGGCATGAAAAGAACGAAGAAGCATATGACAATTTCTAGCACACTGAATTGGAAGATCATCCTGATAAAGAAGGATTGAACGAAGTTGTTGAGAAAATCAACAACAGAAGAATAAGCTTGTTGTGTTCTTATGTAACTATCTCAAACTTGAGGTGAATTATGCCACAACGAAAAGATTGAATATATGAGATGAGGGAAGAAATGCAAAACTCCATTTCACCAAAATATGGAGAATTAACTGCACTTCGAGTGGCAAAAGAATAATACTTGAGCCGCTCCACAAGAATTTGATGAATATTAGAAGAGTGAATTAAATCATGAAGAACCACCATGAGGAACTTCGGTAAGAAAAAGGATGATGAAGGATGAAAAGAATAAGATTAAAGCCTTGCGATGATTAGTCGGGGTTCCGACGAGATAGCCGAGAAACTATGATCTCCGTAAAGAAAAGGTGAAGACGCTTGGGACTAGAATTTATTCATCAAGAACAAATTTCGAAGGAAGGGATTACTCAACGTGATGAAAAGAATAAGAATTATGTTATGCTTATCCTCCACCAATTAAATTGATGAGAAGCAATGGATTTGCATACCACTTATTCGCGTTGAAATTGATTAAAGAGGGATATGGCGCAAAACTCGAGAAAGTCTTCATGAGCCACCAAACAGAACAAATGAGTTGATATGATGACAAAGGAAAAGGAATATTGAACGAACCACCATAAAAATTGAAACCGAGTGATGAAAGGGGCAAACCACCATGAAGAATTGATACTGAACGAAGAAAGAGAATGAATCGCCGGGAAGAATTAGAATACGAACAAAGAAAAGAATGAAGAGACGGCGAACTAATTAAAGAATGCTTGAACGAAGCACCGACAGAATAAGGATACGAACGAAGCAGCATCAGTGAAGAATATTTGGAGGACAAAGTTAAAAAACTTAGAACAAAGAAATCTTCTGAAATGATGGCCTTCAGAGGAACACAATGTAAAGAATTCATGAAATACTCTGGATGGTTGAGGAAAGAATTTGACACGATCGGAACAAGTAAGAGGATAGCATCATGATAGCATCACGAACCTTTGAGAGAACGGACAAGATTTGGAGAAATTCTTCCTCGATCTTCAAATGTTGGGAATGACGACGAGATACACCACCAAAATTGTTGAGACACTCCGGAAGAAGGAAAATAGGAAAGGTTGAACCAACATTGAAAAGAATTTGAAAGCGGTTTTGGAGACGGTATATGACTGATGGAATCCACACTTACGTCACAATATAAAAAAAGAATTTGCGAATAGCTCCGGATAAATTAGAAGAGTCACGTAAGATCCTGGGAAAAGACCTGTGGGTTATGAGCCCACCAAAGAGAAACATCGTTGGAAAGGATTATTCAAATGAGAGATGATACACCAGAACGATTGAAAGACTCGAATAAGGTGACAACCTCGAATTAATAGGAACATAGACGAATCCCTTGAGATGTCTTCGGAACTTCAGAATAATTAAATGGCGAGAAGTGAACGAGCAAGGGGAAAATATCTGAGGAAAGGGAAAAGAATATGATGAACATCGCAAACTTGAATTGAATCCACCGGAAAAGAAAAGAGACGAAGAAGGCCGAACTAGACGAGAATTCACCAGTGGGAATAATTGAGGAAAGACTGAAGAGGATTCACACAAGTAGGATGGCTACTCAATTAATGACTCCAGCGCCGATAAGAAAAAGGGTGGGCAGGTGGGAAACGAAAAACCACATCGGACGGTGGAAACAATGTCGGTTGGAAAGAACTGAGGATTGAACTAGCAAAAGATGAAGAGGAATGAATCAACTTGACGAGAAATGCACCGGATGACAAGAGCTGGCATCGCAATGAACGAAAACTAACTGTGTGATCGTAAAAAAAATTGAAGGGTAAGAGGAGTAATTCAAACACCTACGTCAAGATTCCTCACCAGAGCGACGAAGGGCCGAGGAGTAAAAACAAATCCTACTCTCCGATATAACTAAACTCCGAAAATAGTTTTCTGCTAGACTCGACAATGGCTAAACTACGATCAATCAAGGGGGCTCCTATGGTCGGTCAAGGCTCTGATACCAACTTGTCACGCCTAAGATGCGATTCTATCCCGATCACATGAACACCTCGTAATTGGGGCACAACCGCATTTCGGGTGCTTAGCAAGATGGATATCATTACATCGTACCATTACATAATTACATGGGATACAACAATCCATACAAATCACATGAATACAACATCAATACAAGACATCCGACTATGGATGCAAACATGAAAAGCACAACGACATCCATCCTGCTATCCCAGGCTGCCGACCAGGAACCTATCCCAAGACCGACGACGAAGAAGAAGAAAGAACTCCGATAAGTAAACATCGCTCTCACATCAAGTCATTAGAAACCTGCACCTGCAACTGTTGTTGTAGTATCTGTGAGCCACGAGGACTCAGCAATCCCATAACCATGGGTATCAAGACTAGCAAAGCTTAACGGGTATGGAGAGGTTAAGTAGTGAGGTTGCAGCAGCGGTTAAGCAATTATATGGTGGCTAACTTACGAGTACAAGAATAAGATGAGCATCTACGCAGACGGTCGCAAACTAGTAATGATCGCTAAAAGATCCAGAACTACCTACGAGTCAAACATAACCCCACCATGATCTCTTCTCAAAGTGAAAAGAGATGGTCACTGTTACTCACACGGTTGATGTATTTAATTTCGGATCCTCTGTCAAGTTTTCTACAAACGGACATTAACAAATTCCAATCTGCCACATAACCGCGGGCACGGCTTTTGAAAGATCATAACCCTGCAGGGGTGTCCCAACTTAGCCCATCACAAGCTCTAATGATCAGTAGAGGTAAAAACCGCATAACTTAGGGACAACCCGGTCAGACTCGGAATCCTGGTGCACAAGACATTTCGACAACGGTAAAACATGTCCAGCAAGACCACCCAGCGTGGCGACACCCTGATAGTAGCCGCACATATCTCGTCTCTGGCACGTCCGGATGAGCACAACGTACAGTGACCAAATACCCCAAGTTGCCAAGGGGCGGCGCCGCAAACGACTCTAGTTGGGACCAACACCATCGGCACTGACCCCTCCCTGTAATGTAGAATTAAGAACCCGGGGCCGCGACCCCCTATGCAAATTTAATTAATTAACAAAGTTTTTATTATGAGGCAAATTAAAACCAATTGGGCCTTGCTGGGGGAGTTTTATTGAAAGCGAACTGTCAAGGGGTCCCCATATACCCAACCGTGTTAGGAACACAAAATCAAGGAACATAATACCAGTTTATCGGTACTTAAGGCGGCATGAGTGGAACAAAACACCGAGAAAAAGGCCAAGCCTTCCACCCATTGCCAAGTATATAGGTGTGTTAATTATAGTAATAGATATTGTGATATTCCCAAAGACAAGTTCCAACATGGAGCAATCTTCATCTTCACCTGCAACTAACAATGCTATAAGAGGGGCTGAGCAAGCGGCTAAGATAGCCAAACAACGGTTTGTTGGGATGGTGTCAAAGGTTAGAGGTTTCATGGCAACAAGGAGAGGTTGACAACAAATAGATAGGTAGCGCGACATGTAGCGATAGCATCGAGACAACTAGCATGGCAATGATAGTAATGAGATCGAAGGTGACAGTCATCTTGCCTGAGATCCCGCAAGGGAGAAGAACGAGTCCATGAAGAAGAAGTAGAAGTCACGAAGACGAACCAAGCATAGTCGAACGAATCCTCACGATCACAACGAAACAAGCACTAACGAGATGAAGCAAGCAACACGGTAAACACACAACACATAACAAGAGAATATGCTCAACTAAGTATGATGCATGACAAGGCTACATGATGCAAAACATGGCAAGGGATGATGCATAAAGGACCAACACAACAAAGCAAGTTTTAATGAGGCCGGAAACAACATATAACAATTCCGGTAAGTCCTCATATGCACATTTTGAAATTGGTCCAGATCTAAAAAAACCTTAAATTCAAGTTGTTTAACAGCAATTTAACATGCACCATGATGATCTACTCGAAATTTTAGTCAAGTTTCATATAAAGTTCATTTAATTCGGAGCTACGGCCTAGAAGATATGAGCAAAACAAGTTAAGCATGGCAAAGATGCAAGATGCATTCAAACAACAAGAAAACTCACTCCAAACATGTATACAACATGCTATTATGCATGTAGAGGCAAAAACACTCAAGTTTCATATAGGACACACTCAAAACGGAGCAACGGTTCAACACATACACACGAAGCAAGTTTGAAACACAATCAGCCCAAAACAACAAGTAGGCATATAGTTGACATCAAAACAACATGATACAATAGCATCTCATGGCATCAAAGGGCATGGCAAGCATGTACATGTCAAGGACTACAAGCATGCATGATCACTGAGCTACTACCAAACACCACTAGAACATGCTCAAAACATCATGGCAAGATTGCAAAAGATTACAGTTTCACACACTTAGTGAAATAAACTAAACATGGAAGCAACAACGACAAGTAGGCATGCTTGCAAGCTTGTGCAACTCATCTCAAAACATATCATGGCATGTGAATATAACCAACATCAAGAAGACATGTTAGCGTAGCTACTCATGGCAACAACATGGTCATAGGATGCATACATCACTAGCTATTCACATGGCAAAACTAAACTTACTGTTAACAAGCTGACAGAAACATTTTATAGCAAGTTGAGAGCAAGGAAGAGACAAGCTACAACAACCTATAATGGCAAACAAGGGCATGGATGGATGGAGCATAACATGGACCTCAAGACATGATCATTGGGCATCTCAAAATATGCATGGATTTGACTATAGCATCAAGCAAACATGGCATCACAATATAACAGTTTCAGACTTGGCAGTTTTCAACAAATCTCAGAAATCAGCAACAACGAGTAGACCACTTTGCAAGCTTGTTGCACTCACCACAAGGTATATCATGTAAAATGGATTGCACCACAGCAAAGATGACATGATTGTCCTTCTAAAACATATTGACATGATGCTCAAACAAAAATCACACATAAAGATATGAAAAAGACAAATCAGCATCTTATAACAAGTTTTGGTACTTAACAGCCACATGCACTTGCAACAGAGATAAACATGGCAATATGGCACCTAACATGAATGAAACAGCCACCATCTTGTAGAGCACTTCACAATGAACATTTTGACATATCAGACACTCCATTTGGACCAACAGGCACAAAGTAAGACCATGTTAAACATGCATACGTATTGTTGACAGACAACAAGGACTGAGCAGTAACATCACATAGCAGTTTTGCAACGAATATTAAGGCATAAAGATGAACAGTAACATGCATGCAAATGCAACTAACATGTAGAGCATTAAGACACGAACATTTTGACATATCATATACTCCATTTGGATATACGTGCACAAAGTTACATGCAGTCAAATATGTCAACATGTTGTTAAATCTCACGGACTTAGTCATTTTTGAAAGAAAAACAGAGGCGAGCGGGGGATATTATAACGCGCTCGGGGCGAGGCCTAGCGGGTCGGCGCTCACCACATGGGCTCGGCCCAAGAGAAGAAGAAGAAGCAGG
The DNA here is from genome assembly GCA_902687465.1 of Secale cereale. NCBI lineage: Eukaryota > Viridiplantae > Streptophyta > Magnoliopsida > Poales > Poaceae > Secale > Secale cereale. The sequence continues at coordinate 185,711,096 of LR738712.1, read as the reverse complement.
CCGAGGCGGCTTGGGTGGGCCTATGAGGCCGGAGGGGAGGCGGTTGGGCCGGCGATGTGGGCCAGTGGCTGGGCCTGAGGAGGACGGTCGATGCGGGGCCCACTCAGAGGCGCTGGAGGTCGTCGCCCTCACCGAGCACTTGCGCGAGGCAGACGCCATGGCACGGCGGCGCAGCCCTCCGACGAGGCGGGGGCGGCGAGGCGCCAGATCGGGTCGGGAACGGGCGGCTCCGGCTGGCCGGTGCCGGATCCGAGCGGCGGAGGTGAGGCAGGGCCGGCGGTGGCGGAAACCTGGGGAGGCGGAGCCGAGATCCGGCGATCCGGTGGACGACCAGCTGGGCTCACGCGGGGAGCTCGGGCGACGAGCGGTCGATGGGCGGCGGCAGATGGGCTCGGTGGGCCCTGGCGGCACGGTGCGGTGGGAGGCGTCGCGGGGTGATGTGGCAAGCGAGGACTGGCTGGGAGCGGCGGCGCTGCTGAGGTGGGTGCACACGATTGGCCGGGCGACGTGGCCGGCGGACATGTCCGGCGCGGGACGGATGTGTCCGGCTGCACGAGGTGGAAGACGGCTTGGGTTTCATCCGTGAATATTACGGGGGGAGACACATATATATAGGTAGAGGGAGCTAGGAGTGTCCAAATGAGGTGCGGTTTTAAGCCACGCGATTGTGATCGAACGGCCTAGAACGTGGAGGGGGTTTATATGGGCTAGCGGGCTGTTGTGGAGGGGTGATGGGCCAAAAGAGAAAGGGCTTCTGGTGGTTAACGCGGCTAATCGTTGGGCTATCAAACGGACTCCGAATGCGATGAAATTTGACAGGCAGTCTACCTACACTATAATAATACCACACGCCAACTTTCATCCCATTCCGAGAACATTTTCCTGCCACTTATAAAATATATATTCGGAGGTGCCGCGGCGCTTGTGTGAGTGTGTCTGGGCTCACAACAGAGAACGGAGAGAACGGGGAGACTCGGACGGATGCAAGTTTTGAAAACATGCTGATGACAATGCACATGATGACATGGCAATATGCAACACGCAAGCAGATGACATGTCAATGACGACGAATAAGAGGGTGACACCTGGCGCATCGGTCTCGGGTTGTCACAAGTCCATCCCTCTATTCACCCACACATCATGTTATTCTCCGGTGACATCAGCCCCAACCCACACCCAAACCAGTTGCTCCTACTCCCCTCCCATGCGACTACACTACCGATATGCCACATTTTCCACGGCTCATGTTCGTTCCCATCTGATGCCTTGCCGTCGTTCGCTAACTTGGCTCGCTTGCCGTGCGCGGTGCGCCGCCGTCTGGCGTTTTAACGTGGTCAACAGCCGAGAGGAGTAAGGTGATGACTGTACGTGTAAGGATGATAGTATGGACCAAGGTTGTTAGAATCGCGATTCTATTATACGATTCTACGACTTCACGATCCAAGATTACTGTCAGGCCCAAGATGCGATTCTATCCCGATCACGTGATACATACGTGTTTGGGGCACAACCGCATTTCGGGCTCTTAGCAAGATGGATATCATTACATCGTACCATTACATACATACATGGGGGATACAACAATCCGTACAAGTCACATGAATACAACAACATCAATACATGACATCTGACTACGGATGCAAACATGAAAAGCACAACGACATCCATCTGCTATCCTAGGCTGCCGACCAGGAACCTAACCCAAGACCAATGAAGAACTAGAAGATGGAACTCCAGCAAAAGGTAACATCGCTCTCACGTCAAGTCAGGGGAAACCTGCACCTGCAACTGTTGTTGTAGTATGTGTGAGCCACAAGGACTCAGTAATCCCATAACCATGGGTAACAAGACTAGCAAAGCATAATGGGTAGGAAGAGGGTAAGTGGTGAGGTTGCAGCAGCGGCTAAGCAATATGTATGGTGGCTACTTACGAGTACAAGAATAAGATGAGTATCTACGCAAACGGTCGCAACTAGTAGTGATGGAGAGGTTAAGTAGTGAGGTTGCAGCAGCGGTTAAGCAATTATATGGTGGCTAACTTACGAGCACAAGAATAAGATGAGCATCTACGCAGACGGTCGCAAACTAGTAATGATCGCTAAGAGATCCTGAACTACCTATGAGTCAAACATAACCCCACTGTGTTCTCTTCTCAACATGAAAAGAGGCTGTCACGGTTAATCACGCGGTTCTTGTGTTTTATTTCGGATCCTTTGTCAAGTTTTCTACAACTGGACATTAACAAATTCCAATTTTCCACATAACCGCGGGCACGGCTTTCGAAAGATCATAACCTTGCAGGGGTGTCCCAATTTAGCCCATCACAAGCTCTCACGATCAGCAGAGATAACAATAATATTACCCCTTATCGTAGGGACAATCCGATCAGGCTAGGAATCCCGGTGCACAAGACATTTCGACAATGGTAAAACAAGTCCAGCAAGACCTCCCGGCGTGCCGACACCCTGATAGTAGCCGCGCGTATCTCGTCTCAGGACACGACCGGATTGGTGAGCCTACGAGAGCCAATCCTCGAGTTTCCCCGTGGTGACCCCGCAGTCTCCCCGTTTGGAACCAACACCATCAGCATTGGCCCCCCTGTTATGTAGAAAAGAATCCTTGGGGACGCGACCCCCTATGCAAATTAATTAATTAATTAAGTTATTATTATGTTGCAAATTAAAACCATTGTTGGGCCTTGCTGGAGGAGTTTTATTCAAAGACGGACTGTCAAGGGGTTCCATATACCCAACCGCGTTAGGGACGCAAAATCAAGGAACATAACACTGGTTTATCGGTTCTTAAGGCGGCAAGAGTGGAACAAAACACCGAGCAAAAGGCCAAGCCTTCCACCCATTGCCAAGTATATATGTGAGTTAATATAATTAAGATATATTGTGATATTCCAACAAGCCAAGTTCCAACATGGAGCAACCTTCATCTTCACCTGCAACTAACAACGCTATAAGAGGGGCTGAGCAAGCGGCTAACATAGCCAAACAACGGTTTGTTGGGATGGTGCCAAAGGTTAGATGTTTCATGGCAACAAGGAGAGGCTGACAACAAATAGATAGGTAGCGCGACATGTAGCGATAGCATCGAGACAACTAGCATGGCAATGATAGTAAGGGTATCCAAGGTGATGGTCATCTTGCCTGAGATCCCGCAAGGAGGAAGAACGAGTCCATGAAGTAGACGAAGAAGAAGCCACGAAGATGAACCACGTGTAGACGAACGAATCCTCACGATCGCAACGGAATAATGAACTAGCGAGAAGAAGCACACAACATGGTAAACACACAACTCAAGAACATGACAAGATGCTCAACCAAGTTTGATGCAAGACAAGCCTATATGATGCAATTCATGGCAAGTGATGAAGCACACAAAAGCAACACAAAACAACAAGTTTAAATGAGGCTGGAATCAACATGTAACAATTCCGGTAAGTCCTCATATGCACATTTCGAAATTGGTCTAGGTCTGAACAAACATTAAGTTAAAGTTGTTAAATAGCAGGTTAACATGCACCATGATGATCTACTCGAAATTCTAGTCAAGTTTCATATAAAGTTTATTAAATTCGGAGCTACGACCTAGAAGATATGAGCAAAACAAGTCAAGCATGTCAAAGATGCAAGATGCATCCAAACAACAAGCAAACACACTCCAAACATGTAAACAAAATTATATTATGCTTCTACATGTAAAATCACACAAGTTTCATATAGGCCACGCTCAAAACAAAGCAACGGTTCAACACATACACATGAAACAAGATATAACAACAAGCTGTCCAAAATCAGCAACATAGCAACTTTGGAGCAAGGTATATATATGCTACCGCACCCAAACATGATAACAAGAGGCATGGATGTGAAATAGACATGATACTTAACAAGCATGAACTTAAAGCACACCCAAAAACTTGCTGGAAAACAATTAAACAAGCATGGCAAGTTGCAATAAATTTATCCAGACTTAGTCAAAACCGGGGAAGGCAAAAACATCATCACGATGTTGCCTTCGGAGGCACAAAACAACAAGCATATTAACTCTACTAAGTATATAAGGATCATGGACATGTAATAGACATAGCATACATGAAACAACTCCATTGTAACAACTCCATAGGAGACATGGATCAATATCAACAAGCTTCACCAAATTGATCATGCTGATAACAGTCTAACATGTACATTTATAGCAATTTGACAGCAAGAAATAAATAAGCTACAACAGGCTATATATGCAAACAAGGGCATGGATGGATAGATCATAACATGGACAACAAGACATGAGCATTGGATATACTAAAACAAGAATGGATTTGAGTGGGGCATCAAGCAAACATAGCATCAGGTTTAACAGTTTCAGACTTAGCAGTTTCAACAAGTCTCAGAAAACAACAACAGCGAGTAGGCTACTTTACAAGCTTGTTTCAAACACCACAAGGCATATCATAAAAAGTGGATTGGACCACAACAAAGATGGCATGATTGTGCTTCTAAAACATATAGACATGTGGTATGAAAGACAAACACATCAATAGCTATGAACAAGTCAAATCAGCATCTCATAACAAGTTTCAGCATTTAACAGCCACATGCAATTTTGCAACAAAGATTAACATGGCAATATGGCACCTAACATGAATGCTACAGCAACCAACATGTAGAGCATTTCACAATGAACATTTTGACATATCACACACTCCATTTGGACCAACAAGCACAAAGTTATCACCTCACAAAACATGCTAACATATTAACAGTTTTCAACAGTTTTAAACATATAACACACTTGCAACGATGATTAGGGCATCAAGATGAACTCAAACAAGCATGCCACAGTACAACAATATGAAGAGCATATCACAACGAACATTTGGACATATCATATGCTCAAATCGGACCACCACACAAAAAGATATAACCACTCAAACATGCACACATTTTTAAAACAGAGCTGGGGACTTAGTGGAAAACAACCTCCGGAGGGGCGGACATGTCCGGGTCTGGGCGGACAGGTCCGTCGGTGCAAGACCCTTGGGCCCACCTAGCAGCGACTAGGCGAGGTGAGAGCCTGGACAATGTCCGTTCCGGATGGACATGTCCGGGCGGCTGGCGAAGGGATCGGGGCTCCTCCCCAATCAGACTGAAGGCAGCGGCGGCGGCACGCCGACGACGGCGAGCTCCGGCACAGCAGGGAACTGGAGATGGCCAGGCTGTTGGGACAGGGCGGATCCGGGCGAGGGAGGATGGGGCCGGCCGGAAGGACGATGGCGGCAGAGGGACGTCGAGCTTCGAGCGTCAGCGGCTCGGATCTGACGGAGCGGTGCGCTCCCGAGGGTGGCGGTGCAGGCGATGCCTGCGGTGAGGCGGCGGAGGGAGCCGGGGAGGCACGGGGGCCTGGAGGCGCCGGCGACGATGTTGCGCGGCGGCGGGGCTGGAGGCGCATGGGGAGGCAGCGGAGCACGCCGGCGGCTCGGGGCGGAGCCTGGTCGGTGGGGGTGAGCGGCCGAACGGGAGGCGGAGCGCTCGAGCCCGGTGCGGCCCGGAGCGGCCCGACCGTGGGCCGGATGGGCCGCAGTGCTGGGGGAGCTGGCTAGGACGCGTGGCCGCTCGAGAGTGGAGGAAGTGGTTGTGCGAGCGGTGGCTGGCCATACAGGCGATGCCAAGTGGCGAGTGCGGGCCAGATCTGGAGGAAGGTGGCGGCGCGGCCGACGGGAGGAGGCCAAGTGGCGGCAGGGCAGAGGCAGGGCACGGAAAACCAGGCGAGGATGGCGGCTGGAGCTAGGAGGAGGGGTCTAGGGTAGGTTTAGGAACTAGGGGTGTCCAAAAATGGACTAAGGGGGGTTTAAATAGGGAAAGAGCTAGGGTTTGGGGTTTTTTGCTCCGATTCGGACCCTCGGATCGCGATCTGACGGTCCAGAGCGGAGGGGGGCTAGGAGGGCTTTGGGCCGAGGGGAGAGAAGAGAAGTGCAACCCGGCACGCGTTTCGGAGACCGAAACGTCTGACGTTTAACCGGCTATAATACAGCTATAATTAACCGTTGGGCTATCAAACGAACTCCGAATGTGACGAAACTTGACAGGCGGTCTGTCTATACTATAATAAGACCACACGCCAAGTTTCACCCCATTCCGAGAACATTTTCTAGCCACTCATAAAATAAATATTCGGAGGTGCCGCGGCGCGTGCAAGTGTGTGTGGGCTCAGAACGGACAACGGAGAGGACGAGTGGCCTCGGACGGATGCAAGTTTTTAAAACATGATGATGCAATGCACACGATGACATGGCAAAATGCAACACGCAAGCAGATGACATGGCAACGACGATGAATAACTGGCTGACACCTGTCACACCGGTCTCAGGGTGTCACAACACTCCCCTACTAACAAGAGATCTCGTCCCGAGATCTTAGGAACGAGACGGAAGAGAAAAAAGAAAGAAGAATGAGGTGAAGCCAAAGAACCTTGAGAGGTTGAGCCACTTGAAAGAAAGGATACAATGGAGATGAACGAAGTTGCGAAGACTTCGTTATACAAGAGGACGAAGTAATACGACGAGAATCAAGGAGGTTGAAAGGCACGAAACTAGAGCTGGAGGAACAAGAATGAATTCGAAACCACTCCGATTAATAAGAGATAGAAAGGAATTTGAACGAAGTAATTCGGGCAGCACTCCGGCTGAAACTGAAAGAACTAGCACACCGGTTGAACATAAATGGAATGGAACAAGAACTTGAAAAGATGAAATGATACTCGACGAGAGCAACAACACAATGCCCCCGGAAGAATTAAAAGAGTGGAATGAGAAGAACCGATAAGAGAAGAACAACTTCGAGCGCGAATGAATTTGAAAGAGCGTCCTTAGGATAAAGGTTTGAACGGAGTTGTTGATAAAATCAACAACAAAAGAATGAGCTTGTTGTGGACTTATGGAAATCATCCTGAAACTTGAGGTGATATTATGCCGCAACCAAAGATTGAAGAGATGAGATGAAGGAAGAAATGCAAAACTCCACTTCAAAAGAACACGGGGAATTGTGTGCCTCTCGAGACACAAAAGAATAACGCTTGAGCTGATCCACAAGGGTTAGATGAACATTTCAAGAATGAATTATCTCATGAGGAACCACCAAGAGGAACTCCTGTAACAAAAGGATGATGATATAGAAATGACGGACGAAAAGAATAAGATTAAATCCTTGCGATGATTTAGACAGGGTCCGATGAGATAGCCGAGAAAACTTAAACTCCAGAAAAGAAAAGATGAAAGCACTTGGTACTAGAATTTATTCATCAAGAATAAACTCTGAAGGAAGGAATAAACAACTTGACAATAATGAATAAGAATTATGGCATGCTCATCCTTCATCTATTAAATTGATGAAAGCAATGGATTCGCATCCTACTTATTCTCGTTGAAAAGATTAAAGAGGGATATATCGCGAACTTGTGAAAATCTTCATGACCCACCGGTAGGATTAGAATAAAAAAGAATGGATTGGTATGATAACTCCGGAAAATAACTCTTTGAGCGAACCACCGTAAGAATTGAAGCCGAGTGATGAAAGAGAACAAATCACCGTAAAGAATTAAAATTGGACGAAGAAAAGAGAATGAATCGCCGGGAAGAATAAAGCACTTGGGGAATTAGAATGACGAGGACGAAGAGATCGTGAACTGATTAAAGAATACTTGAACGAAGCACCAGAAGAATGTGAGACAAACGAAGAGGCATCAACGAAGAATATTTGGACGACGAAGTTGAAAACTGAGGACGAAGAAATCTTCTGAAATGATGGCCTTCGGAGGAACACAATGAAAAGAATTCATGAAATACTCTGGAAGAATGAAAGAAGAAAGGTTGAACCAATGATGAAAAAAAATTAAAAGCGATCTTGGAGAAGGCACAAGACTGATGGAATCCATACTTACGTCACACTTTAAAAGAATTTGAGAATAACTCCGGAAAATTAGAAGAGCCAGGTAAGATCATGGGAAAAGACCTGTGGGTTATGAGCCCACCGAAGAGAAAACACTGTTGGAAAGGATTGAAAAGGAGATGATGCACCGGAACGATTGAAAGAAAACTGGAATGAGGTGACAACCTCGAATTAATTAGAACACAGACGAATCTCCTGGAATGTCTTCGAAGCTCCGGAACAATTAAATGGCGAGAGGCGAACGAGAGAAGGGGAAAACTCTTGAGCAAAGGAAAAGAATAAGATCAACACCGAAAACTTGAATTGAATCCACCGGAGAAGAAAAGAGATGAGGAAGGCCGAACTAGAAGAGAATTCACCAGTTGAAATAATTGAGGGAAGAAAGCAAAGGATTCACACAAGTAGGATGGATACTCGATTAAGGACTCCGGCTCTGAGAAGAAAAAGGGCGCTGGTGGGAAAAAGAAAGACAACTTCGGATGGGGAAAACACCGTCGGTTGAAAAGAACTGAGGGTTGAAGCAAAAGACAAGGAGGGTCAAATCAACTTCACGAGAGATGCACCAGATGAAAAGAGCAGACAACGCAACAAGCGAAAACTAACCACGTGATCCTAAAAAAATTGAAGGGGAAGAGGAGTAATTCAAAACACCTACGTCAAAATTCCTCACCAGAGCGACGAAGGGGCTAAGGACTAAAAAGAATTCCTACTCTCCGATATAACTAGACTCCAAAAAGGTTTTCTGCTAGACTCGACAACGGCCAAGCTACGATCAATCAAGGGGGCTATTATGGTCGGTCAAGGCTCTGATACCAACTTGTCAGGCCCAAGATGCGATTATATCCCGATCACGTGACACATACGTGTTTAGGGCACAACCACATTTCGGGCTCTTAGCAAGATGGATATCATTACATCGTACCATTACATACATACATGGGAGATACAACAATTCGTACAAGTCACATGAATACAACAACATCAATACAAGACATCCGACTACGGATGCAAACATGAAAAGCACAATGACATCCATTTACTATCCCAGGCTGCCGACCAGGAACCTAACCCAAGACCGACGAAGAAGAAGAAGAAGGAACTCCAACAAAAGGTAACATCGCTCCCACGTCAAGTCAGCGAAAACCTGCACCTGCAACTGTTGTTGTAGTATCTGTGAGCCACGAGGACTCAGCAATACCATAACCATGGGTAACAAGACTAGCAAACCTTAATGGGTGGGAAGAGGGTAAGTGGTGAGGTTGCAGCAGCGGCTAAGCAATATGTATGGTGGCTACTTACGAGTACAAGAATACGATGAGCATCTACGCAAACGGTCGCAACTAGTAGTGATCGCTAAAGATCCTGAACTACCTACGAGTCAAACATAACCCCACCGTGTTCTCTTCTCAACATGAAAAGAGACAGTCACGGTTACTCACGCGCTTCGTGTGTTTTATTTCGGATCCTCTGTCAAGTTTTCTACAACCGGACATTAACAAATTCCAATCTGCCACATAACCGCGGGCACGGCTTTCGAAAGATCATAACCCTGCAGGGGTGTCCCAACTTAGCCCATCAGAAGCTCTCACGATCAGCAGAGGTAACAATAATATTACCCCTTATCTTAGGGACAGTCCGATCAGGCTCAGAATCCCGATGCACAAGACATTTCGACAATGGTAAAACAAGTCCAGCAAGACCTCCCGGTGTGCCGACACCCTGATAGTAGCTGCGCGTATCTCGTCTCAGGCCACGACCGGATAGGTGAGCCTACGGGAGCCAATCCTCGAGTTTCCCCATGGTGGCCCCGCAGTCTCCCCGTTTGGGACGAACACCATCATCACTGGCCCCCTGTTATGTAGAAAAGAATCCTCGGGGACGCGACCCCCTATGCAAATTAATTAATTAATTAAGTTATTATTATGTTGCAAATTAAAACCAATGTCGGGCCTTGCTGGAGGAGTTTTATTCAAAGACGAACTGTCAAGGGGTCCCCATATACCCAACCATGTTAGGGACGCAAAATCAAGGAACATGACACCGGTTTATCGGTTCTTAAGGCGGCAAGAGTGGAACAAAACACCGAGCAAAAGGCCAAGCCTTCCACCCATTGCCAAGTATATATGTGTGTTAATATAATTAAGATATATTGTGATATTCCAGCAAGCCAAGTTCCAACATGGAGGAACCTTCATCTTCACCTGCAACTAACAACGCTATAAGAGGGGCTGAGCAAGTGGGTAACATAGCCAAACAACGGTTTTGTTGGGATGGTGTGAAAGGTTAGAGGTTTCATGGCAACAAGGGGAGGGGCTGACAATAAAAGATAGGTAGCGCGACATGTAGCGATAGCATCGAGACAACTAGCATGGCAATGATAGTAAAGGTATCCAAGGTGATGGTCATCTTGCCTGAGATCCCGCAAGGAAGAAGAACGAGTCCATGAAGTAGACGAAGAAGAAGCCACGAAGATGAACCACGTGTAGACGAACGAATCCTCACGATCGCAACGGAATAATGAACTAGCGATAAGAAGCACACAACATGGTAAACACACCACTCAAGAACATGAAAATATGCTCAACCAAGTTTGATGCAAGACAAGCCTATATGATGCAATTCATGGCAAGGGATGAAGCACACAAGAGCAACACAAAACAACAAGTTTAAATGAGGCCAGAATCAACATATAACAATTCCGGTAAGTCCTCTTATGCACATTTCGAAATTGGTCCAGATCTGAACAAACATTAAGTTAAAGTTGTTAAACAGTAGGTTAACATGCACCATGATGATCTACTCGAAATTCTAGTCAAGTTTCATATAAAGTTTATTAAATTCGGAGCTACGGCCTAGAAGATATGAGCAAAACAAGTCAAGCATGTCAAAGATGCAAGATGCATCCAAACAACAAGCAAACACACTACAAACATGTAAAAACATGATATTATGCTTCTACATGCAAAATCACACAAGTTTCATATAGGACACGCTCAAAACGGAGCAATGGTTCAACACATACACATGAAACAAGATATAACAACAAGCTGTCAAAAATCAGCAACATAGCAACTTTGGAGCAAGGTATATATATGCTACAGCACCCAAAAATAATAACAAGAGGCATGGATGTGAAATAGACATGATACTTAATAAGCATAAACTTAGAGCACACCCAAAAACTTGCTGGAACACAATTAAACAAGCATGGCAATTTGCAATATATTTATCCAGACTTAGTCAAAACCTGGGAAGGCAAAAACATCATCATGATGCTGCCTTCAGAGGCACAAAACAACAAGCATATCAACTCTACTAAGTATATAAGGATCATGGACATGTAATAGACATAGCATACATCAAACAAATCCATTGGAACAACTCCAGGAGACATGGATCAATAACAACAAGCTTCACCAAATTGATCATGCTGATAACAGTCTGATAGGTACATTTACAGCAACTTGAGAGCAAGAAATAAATAAGCTACAGCAGGCTATATATGCAAACTAGGGCATGGATGGATAGACATAACATGGACAACAAGACTTGAGCATTGGATATACTAAAACAAGAATGGATTTGAGTGGGGCATCAAGCAAACATGGCATCAGGTTTAACAGTTTCCGACTTAGCAATTTCAACGTCTCGGAAAACTACAACAACGAGTAGGCTACTTTACAAGCTTGTTTCAAACACCACAAGGCATATCATGAAAAGTGGATTGCACCACAGCAAAGATGGCATGATTCTGCTTCTAAAACATATAGACATGTGGCATGAAAGACAAACACATCAATAGCTATGAACAAGTCAAATCAGCATCTCATAACAAGTTTCAGCACTTAACAGCCACATGCACTTTTGCAACAGAGATTAACATGGAAATATGGCACCTACCATGAATGCTACATCAACCAACATGTAGAGCACTTCATAATGAACATTTTGACATATCACACACTCCATTTGGACCAACAAGCACAAAGTTATCACCTCACAAACATGCTAACATAATAACAGTTTTCAGCAGTTTTAAACATATAGCACTCCTGCAACGATGATTAGGGCATCAAGATGAACTCAAACAAGCATGCCACAGTACAACAATATGAAGAGCATATCACAACGAACATTTGGACATATCATATGCTCAAATCGGACCACCACACAAAAAGATACAGCCACTCAAACATGCACACATTTTTAAAACAGAGCTGGGGACTTAATGGAAAACAACCTCCGGAGGGGCGGACGTGTCCGGGTCTGGGCGGACATATCCGTCGGTGGAGGACCCTTGGGCCCACCTGGCAGCGACTCGGCGAGGGGAGGGCCTACAGAATGTCCGTTCCGAACGGACATGTCCGGGCAGCTGGCGAAGGGATCGGTGCTCCTCTCCGATCGGACTGAAGGCGGCGGCGGTAGCATGCCGACGACGGTGAGCTCCGGCGCAGCGGGGCACTGGAGATGACCGGGCTGCGAGGACAGGGCGGATCCGGGCGAGGGAGAACGGGGCCGGCCGGAAGGACGACGGCGGTAGAGGGACGACGAGCTTCGAGCGCGTGCGGCTCGGATCTGACGGAGCGGCGTGCTCCTGACGGGGGCGGTGCAGGCGATGCCTGTGGCGAGGCGGCGGAGGGAGCCGGGGAGCCGCGAGGGCTTGGAGGCGCCGACGACGATGTTGCACGGCGACAGGGCTGGAGGCGCACGGGGAGGCGGCGGAGCACGCCGACGGCTCGGGGCGGAGCCTGGTCGGTGGGGCGAGCGGCCGAGCGGGAGGCGGGGTGCTCGGGGCCAGTGTGGCCCGGTGGGGGAGCTGGCTGTGACGCGTGGCCGCTCGGGAGTGCATGAAGCGGTTGTGCGGGCGGCGGCTGGCCATACATGCGACGCCAAGTGGCGAGTGCGGGCCGGATCTGGAGGAAGGTGGCGGCGCGGCCGAAGGGAGGAGGCCAAGTGGCGGCAGGGTAGAGGAGGGGCACGGAAAATCAGGTAAGGATGGCGGCTGGAGCTAGGAGGAGGGGTCTAGGGTAGGTTTAGGAACTAGGGGTGTCCAAAAATGGACTAAGGGGGGTTTAAATAGGGAAAGAGCTAGGGTTTCGGGGGTTTTGCTCCGATTCGGACCCTCGGATCGCGATCTGACGGTCCGGAGCGGAGGGGGGCTAGGAGAGGCCTAGTGGGCTGTGTAGGAGGGCTTTGGGCCGAGGGGAGAGAAGAGAAGTGCAGCCCGGCACGCATTCCGGAGACCGAAACGTCCGACGTTTAACCGGCTATAATGCCGCTATAATTAACCGTTGCGCTATGAAACGAACTCTGAATGCGACGAAACTTGACAGGTGGTCTGTCTACACTATAATGAGACCACACGCCAAGTTTCACCCAATTCCGAGAACTTTTTCCAGCCACTCATAAAATAAATATTCGGAGGTGCCGCGGCTCGTGCAAGTGTGTCTGGGCTCAGAACGGAAAACGGAGAGGATGAGTGGGCTCGGACGGATGCAAGTTTTTAAAACATGCTGATGCAATGCACACGATGACATGGCAAAATGCAACACACAAGCAGATGACATGGCAACGACGACGAATAACTGGCTGACACCTGGCACACCAGTCTCGGGGTGTCACAATTACCCCTATGATTCTATGATTTTAGTTCTTAGAATCTATGTTTCCACGACCCTGATAGTGAAGATTCTACAATTTGTGATCCTACCATCGAAGTTCCAATCCGATTCAAAATCACGATTCTGACAACCTTGGTATGGACCCACCAAGGTCATGGCAGTACACAACCAAGTGCCTTGTTATTACAAGCCAAGAAAATGCTTCCTCCTAATGGTTTAACATCTGGGTCCACGCCATTGTCAATGTAGTCAATAAACGAGAGAATTACATAACTAGCGGCTGACACCAGGGACCCAGTAGGTCGCGCAGTGGTTATTTATTAGTTTTAGAGATGGAGTAGGGTATCAATGGGGTTGTGCGGGGGTTGTGGCCCTTCTAGCCCAGACTTTTATTTTATGTTTACCACATGATGAGCCCAGTTGTTTTTTCTTTCTTTCTGAAAATGGCTAGCCCCATTCTATTTTTTTAAAGAATACCCAACAGAGGCTTACTTTCTTTTATCAGTCCTGTCGAGCTACAAATCTTTCAAGAAAAGAGTGATGTATTTGCTTGCCCACAAAATGGGCTATAAATTTTAAAACACGGCAAACCGGCAATTACTTTAAAATTTCATTTTTAGGATTTTGAGATTTAAAATTTGATTGTTTTTTGTGAGGAAAAATATGTTGGATAAATTGATAATTTTTTTTAATAGTTGGAATGTGATTCAAAATTTTGGGATTAAAACAATTTGGAACGCACAGAAATATGAAAAATTGCATTGAGTTTTGTAATCGTGGCCAGAATATGACTGTAATGCCAACAAAAAGAATATGGTCTTCAAAAAATCCTTAAGAATTAGCCAATGGGCTGTAAATTTATTAGAAATGATTGTAGATGGGATGTATGTTGTTTTCTACATATTACAGGCTGACTTGTGGGCCTACTAAGTTGACGCATACGCTTTCCTAAAAGAAAGGTTGACGCGCACGCAAGACCGTGTCAACTTAGTCAACACATGAGAGTAGTGACTGTTGGATGTCCATCCAACGTCCGTCGTGCTTCTTCAATCTTTGGTCATCCTGCTCCAGCAGCCCAAACCAGTGCCAGCGGGACAGCCTGCTCCCGCCTCCCGTGGTCGGGTGTGCTATCACGCAGGCGTCACCACCCCACCCTACTCCCATCGCTGGCCTAGCCATCCCTCTACTCACTCACACCTCATGTTATTCTCCGGTGACCGCAGCCTTACACTATAGACGAACCAGTAAACCATCGTACTCCCATTTGGGTGGGACAGAACTACCGAGTCTTCCCCAGCTTCGGGTCATTCCGTTCCCAGGCCTCGCCGCCGTCCACCGCTTTGCTACTCTTGGCGCTCTATGGTCAACATGGTCAAGGAACGACATCCATCGGAAGAGGACTATACGTGGAGAGGCTGATAGCTAGGTCCATGGCCGCATGCCAGGAAGTGCCTCCTCCTTATGCGCAAAATAATGATTCCTCCACCTGACAGAGGGGACCCACTTGAAGGGCCTCTATATTTCGCACACACAAAAACGTTCCCCCCGCTGATAGCTGGGACCCACCAGCTATATCTTCGCATGCAAGGAAGTGCCTCCTTATTAAGTGCAAAACATTTATTACCCCCTGCTAGCTCGGACCCACCAGATTTGGAGGCTAACTTGTGGGCCTACTAAGTTGGCCCGGACATAGGGCTTTGTCAACTTAGTCAATATAAACGATTCTAGCTGCAGTGACCGTACGATGTTAATCCAACGGCTGTGTTGCTTCTTCAACCTCTAGTCTTCTTGCTCTAGCCGCCCAAATTAGCGACGGTCGTACCGCCTGCTCCTGCCTCCTGTGGCCGGTTGTGCCGCCTCGCAGGCCTCATCATCCCACCCTACTCCCATCGGTGGCCTGGCCATCCATCTAGTCACCCACACTTGTTGTTATTCTCCGGTAACGATAGACGAACCAACAAACCCTTGTACTCCCCTCTGTGTGGGAAACAACTACCCAATCTTCTCCGACTCCGTGCCGTTCCCTTCCTACGCCTCGCCATCGTCCACCGCCTTGGGGCTCTCGGCGCGGCGTGGTCAACATGGTCAAAGAATGACATCCATCAGAAGAGGAATGTATGTGGAGAGGCTGACAGCCGGGTCCACGGTCGCACGCAAGGAAGTGCCTCCTTATTACGCGCAAAATAATGATTCCTCCACCTAACAATGGAGACCCACTGGAAGGGCCTCTATATTTCATGAAAAAACGCTTCCCCACTGACAGCTAGGACCCACTAGCTACATCTTCGCACGGAAGGAAGTGTCTCCTTACCCCTTGACAGTTGAGACCCACCAGGTCGAAGCATATGTAGCATTATCTATCTGGTCGCAAATGTGTACGTACATAGCGGTCTCGGTCTCTCGTTAGCGATGAATCGTAGCCGAGTAAGGAGCAGCACGTTTCGTAGTAGAGCCGCCGACGTAGCATGCCACACAGTCCCATCTAAATCGTGTGCATGTACGTACGTCCACGCTGCAAGAAAGTAAATACAGCTATGTACATACATAAGGACGGGGTCTCTAATGTGTACAGCGATGTCGTCCTATTGATCAGCAACCAACCGGCTGGGTTGGAATGGAGGAAACAGAGTCGTGTTCATCGAGAAGTAACCCACTGGGTCGGAATACATCATGTTCATTGGGTACCACCCGGCTTGGACGTACTAGCTGAAACGAGGTCTGGCGTATCGTAGATTGGAGGAAACAACCTTCTCTTTGACCGTGTATGGTCGAAACGGAATCTTGTTCATTGCAAAGGGTCTGACTTATCGCAAAACGAAGGAAACGGCCTTCTGTTCGATTTCCTATGGTCGAAACGGGGTCCTGCTGATCGGGAGGGGTGTGGCGTACCGCAAAACGGGACTCCATGGGCTATTGTTCATCCATCGTCTACTACTTCGCTCTAGCCTCCACAAGTGTGTTGGGTTCTACCGTAGGGTGCTTAGGCTACAAATTACAATTTTCCTACGCGCAGAACATCCAGGAACATGCTAAGGGAGATGGATCACAGATCGTTACCACTAGACACGCAGTGCCGTGCAGCGGAAGTAGAGTTGGGGCAGCGCGTTCTCGGAGTCATTTCCTCCTCATCGATCTCCCATGTAGTAGATCGGATCCTGCGAATAGGTTCGCCGGAGCGGCGCAAGTGCACCACCTCTAACGGTATCCGCGCGTACAGGAGGAACATTGTGCGGCAGACTGCTAGGTCCGATCACACAACCGGCGGCGAGTGGAGGTGGCTAGTTGCAACACATGCAAGCCCTAATGACGGCGCTGATACGTCTCCGTCGTATCTATAATTTTTGATTGTTCCATGCCAATATTATACAACTTTCATATACTTTTGGCAACTTTTTATACTATTTCTGAGACTAACATATTGATACAGTGCCCAGTGCCAGTTCCTGTTTGTTGCATGTTTTTCATTTCGCAGAATAACCATATCAAAAAGTGTCCAAATAGGATAAAAACGGACGCAGATTTTTTTTGGAATATATTTGAATTTTGGGAAGTGGAATCAACATGAGACGATGCCCGAGTGGCGCACGAGGTTGAGGGGCGCGCCCTGGGCCCTCGTGGCCACCCCGTAAGGCGGTTAGTGCCCTTCTTTCGCTGCAAGAAAGCTAATATCCGGATAAAAATCGTGTCCAAAATTCAGCCTAATCGGGGTTACGGATCTCCGGGAATTTAAGAAACGGTGGAAGGCCAGAATCTAGGAATGCAGAAACAGAGAGAGACGAAGAGACATATCCAATCTCGGAGGGGCTCTCGCCCCTCCGCCGCCATGGAGGCCATGGACCAGAGGGGAAACCCTTCTCCCATCTAGGGAGAAGGTCAAGGAAGAAGAAGGAGGGGGCTCTCTCCCCCTCGCTTCCGGTGGCGCCGGACTGCCACCGAGGGCCATCATCATGTGATGGCAATCTACACCAACACCTCTGTCATCTTCACCAACATATTTATCACCTTCCCCCATCTATCTACAGCGGTCCACTATGGGGACCCCAACATAAGAGTCGAGATCACGGAATGCACGTGTACAGTGATCCCAGAGATCAATGCTCACTGAACATACAGAAGCTGAATAACAAGAGTCTTACATCCATACATACCGTCTTACACAAATTATGACCATTATGGCCAAGTCTTACATAGATAAAGCCTCATGGGCTGAATAGCAAATAAACTCGAATAGCGGAAGTCTTCGTAGATAAGTAGAACCCATGCCATCTATCTTAACCCTACAGGCATTCTGACTAAGATAGCGTCCTAGTTCGCATGTTCATCTCCATAGAATTCTTCTTCAAATTCCTGCTCCTCCATGCCTGGCCAATTAAATAACCAGTGGCATGCCAATGAGTACTTTGAATGTACTCGCAAGCAACCCATGATTTGATTCAAGGTGACAATGCAAGTTGCAAAACAATAAGCAACTTAGCTACAAGCTAGCTAAGATATTCTACCATTTGTGAGACATGCATCAATGTACTTGGGTAACCTCGAAGACAGGTTACAGATATCAACATGAATAGAGTTCAATTCATTATCAACGAGTCAAGTCACCACCTTGACTCAACACACGCACATAGTTTCACCAAGATTGTAAAATTCTGGACATAGTTTAAGTAGCACCTCCAAACTGTCCATGACCGTGGACACGGCTATTCGAATAGTTTTACACTCTGCAGAGGTTTCGCACTTTACCCACAAGATCCGGGAAGCTTTCGTGTCACCATGATCCCGCAGTACCTCAAGTACTCGGGGGAAGCACCCGGTCATTACTTTTCCCTAGACGACACTAACATAGGGTCCACTCATTGGTGCACAACCCTCGTGTGCAAACGATAAATCATGGGACTTGCCCTTTTTACAATGTCATGCATACAGGAAGGGACCAACGGTGTGTCCGGTGCCCTGTGAAAACAGCATGTCGCCTATCCAAGCACGACCCCATCCCGGGAGTGACCTCAAGTCTCCCACGTCACTAGTGATGTGGGCACCATGCTAGTATCAGCCTAAGTAATCAATAATGCCCCGTCCCATAAGGGGTAGAGTGGTTGCACATGTTTGGTTGGGATGGTAATCACACATAATTCTAATCCATCATTTTACCCACACACAGGAACTTTCTTTGGTACACCACTTCTTCCTCAAGTGATGACCTTAACTCGACATCACCCTCGGGCATTAGGGGCACCCGATGGGGTTTTCGAAAGGATGTAACCATGAAGGGTTCGTGGTTCATATGCAACACTAAGCATCACAACTTATCTTTTGTCATTCCATCTATGCACATGGTAAAGATCGTGAGCAAAGGTATGCATCAGGTGGTGGCTCTCAACAAGTTTACCACCGTCACTCTTATCATCATGCATCTGGAAATAAAAGGGTTCCGAGGAACAAAAGGGGTATCATGGACAAAGGGCTTCTTGCCTGGATTGGCTTGGTCTTCAAGGTCTTCAAATCCTTCCCCTCTTTCTTCTTCAGCAACTTCGTCAAACACGATATCTAATCGTCGCAATAAATAACGGGAAAATAAGATAATAATAAAAATAGAAAAATCAAAGTGCTCAGAAAAATGTCAACTTATTTTTATAAAATACTAGAGGGAAAACTAAGATGGCAAATATTCTTAGTTTGGGATTTGGAGTGACAGAATGGGGTATATGAATTTTTGAACAGAGGTTTTAGTGTTCAAATTTAGATTTAAATTTGAACAGAACAGAAAAGGTTCATGGATATGGGTGAAAGTGATATCATTAAATAGGTTGGAATTTTACAAGTTTTTAGGAACTGGAATTATTTTATTTGGATAAATATTTTATCCTGTGGATTTTTTATAAAACTGATAGAAAAAGAAAAAGGAAAATGGCACTATGCCACTGGGCCAGAACAGCTGCAGTGCAGCAGGCCCAGAGGGAAAACAGCCCAGCGCACTGGTGCCTGCGCGCGTGCCAGGTTTCAAACCTGATGGGCGGGGCCCAGGCGTCAGCGAGAGGAGAGAGAGGCGAGGGAGAGGAGAGACTGACAGACGGGGCCCGCCTGTCATCCCTAACCCTCCGGCAGAGGGCCGGCGAGCTCACCGACGGCGATGCAGGGCACGGCGAGGTCGGGCGAGGGCACGGCTAGACTCAGCGTCGAGTCGCCGTTCTGGTGGTGGTGGAGTTGGTCGCCGAGGTGGCCTGGTTCGCCGGCGACGAGGTCACGCGGCGGAGGTGCTTCGGGTGGTGGTGGTTCCGGCCGTTTCCGGCAGCTACAGAGAGGGGAAACGATCAGTGGGATGCGGTGGTTCCAGATCGAGTGAGAGGAGTGGCGGGGAGGGTCTGTACCCCGAGGTCGACGGTGGCCCAAGGCGGCTGAGCTCGAGCTCGATCTTGAGCTCGGGCCCGTCTAGAGAGGAGTGAGTGGTGTGGGGAGATGATTAGGTGTGTGTGAGAGCGAGTGGTGAGGAGAGGCAGGCGCGGGGGTGTCCTTTTATAGGAGAACGGCGGGGTGCCGTGGACCCGTGCGCCGGCGAGCTTCTACTTGTTGCCACAGGGCTCGGGAGGGGCTGGAGCCGTGTCTGTGGCGTTGCTGGATGAGGTCCAGAACCGGGGAGGAAAAGAGAGAGAGCAGGGGAAGGCCAGGGCATCGCGCGTGCGAGGAAGCTCATTGGAGCTCTCGGGTGAGAGGAGGGAGAAGGAGGAGGGGGGCGACCAGCTGCCGTCTTGTGGACGTCGAGGCAGCCTCGGGAGACACGATTCCGATGCCCTAGGTGGTCGGGCGCCTCGGGCAGGTCGCGGCTACAGTGCGGGAGCGCACTGTAGCGCGTCCAGAGCGTGCATATGGCCGGCATGGCCGTGTCCCACGCACTCTGGGCGCGGCCACCGTGTCCATTGGCTCTAGGGGTAAGTAAACAATGAAGGAGAGTCGTTGGATGCCAGGGAGAGCTTCTAGAAGAAGAGAGGGCTGAGATAGAAAGGTGAAAATTGATGTCTAGAATGTAAAATGGGGTTTTACCCCTACTCAATCATTGAGCTGAGGCTAGGGGAGAGTTACTGGAGGTGCAAGGGAACCTGGGGAAGCTGTGGTAAAAAGTTGGGCTCAAGGAGAACAAGGGAAGAGGTGAAAATGGTAACTTTGGAAAATCACCAGAAGGTGTTTGATGTCGTTTTGAGCAATCAAATGATTTCCACTAGACATGAGACTTAACAGGATCAAATGGCATATAGAAGTAGGGTGTTCCACCAAGTTTGGGCTCATTTGAAGAAATTGCCAATGTATCTTTGGTGAACCCTAGAAATCAACAGAAATGGATTTACCAAGTTTGAGTTAAGAAAATCATCCCTCCTTGATGCACCACTTGGTGTAGTGTCATCATTTGGGGTTGTGATCATGCCCACAAAGTTTGAGGTCACAAGTAAAAAGTTGGTAATGTAAAGTTGTTCAAATTTGAATCTGAAGAGAAATGGTTTTGGGGTACTCTGATCAAGTTACCCTTCTCCAAAGCTTATGCCATTTGGTCTAGATGCATTATTAGACCATTCTAGCATGTGTACCAAGTTTGAGAGCATTTGGACAAGTTTGTCAATGTAAAGTTGCTCAAACTTAAAAAATGGACAGAATGGCTTTGAGGGGTTTTGATGAGGTTTTCTTGCTTCCCAAGGCATGGGGCTTGGCAAGATCATCAAATATGTCATATGTGACATGATAGAATTTCCCTGGAAATTTTAGAGAATATTTCCTTTGTAAATATTTCAAAATCTTGAAATATCCAAAAAGGGTTTCTGAGGGATTTGTCCAATATTTTGAACATGACCAAGTGTTGAAACTCTTATATATGGAAAATATATGTCCTAAGAGTCTCCCTGAATTTTGGAAAATATTTTTGAAATAGTTAAATAATTTTTTTCCTATTAAAGACCATTTCTGGCCTTAAGGAAAAGCTTTTAAATAAAATAGGAAAATAACCTTTAAAATTATATTTTTTTTGGTTTATGGGAGTCCTATATCTACTAGGTTTCAAATATACTCTTTGAAACATTTTTCTCACCCTAAATCAAGCACTTGCAGTGCAAACCTCAATTCAGGGGTTTTTGGAAAACTAATTTTTGAAAATACTTTTTGGCCTTATTATTTTTATAAGAAAATATTTTACTATTATATACACTTGGTATGATCATTGGGCAGAAGTTTGGGGTAAGGAGATGAAATTTGTAAGAGGGAGTAGTTGACTTTAAAGAGCACTTGAAAATCACAGAGAGAAAAAACTTAATTCCAAATAAAAGCCAAATGATGCCAAAAATAATTGTTGGTCCAAATTTTCATGTTTTATTAATGCAAAATGACATGTTACAAAATGCAGGGTGTGACAGACCTACCCCCCTTACAAGAATCTCATCCCCGAGATTCCTAAACTAGGTCTTAAAAGAGATCGGGATACTCGGATCTAAGATAGTCTTCACGTTCCCAGGTTGCTTCTCCTTCCGTTTGGTTGCTCCACTGGACCTTGAAGTACTTGATGGTGCGGCTTCGCGTCCTTCGTTCTGCTTCATCCACAATGCGAATGGGCTTCTCGCGGTAGGTCAAATCAGGCTGAAGATCGATGGCTTGGTGATCGACATCCTTGTAGAGATCAGGCTTGTCCGGAACTTGGAGACACTTCCGGAGTTGTGACACGTGGAATACGTTGTGCACATCGGATAGCTCAGGTGGTAGTTCCAACTGGTAAGCCACTTCTCCTCGTCGTGCAGTGATCTCAAAGGGACCAATGAACCTTGGTGCGAGCTTCCCTTTAACATGGAAACGCTTGGTTCCCTTCAAAGGAGTTACTTGCAGGTACGCATGGTCTCCGACACGGAAACTCATATCTCGGTGACGTGTGTCAGCATAGCTCTTCTGCCTTGATTTGGCGGCCTTCAAACGTTCTCTGACTAGTTGGACTTGCTCTTCTTCTTCGCGGAGAATGTCTGGTCCAAAGACTAGCCCTTCTCCAGTCTCTGACCAGTTGAGGGGTGTGCGACACTTGCGTCCGTACAACACCTCAAATGGTGCCATCTGAAGGCTCGACTGATAACTTTTGTTATAGGAGAACTCGGCAAAAGGGAGGCAATCTTCCCACTTGGCTCCATATGCCAAGACACAGGCTCGGAGCATGTCTTCGAGAATTTGATTTACTCGCTCTGTCTGCCCTCCGGTCTGCGGGTGGAAAGCCGTGCTGAAAGACAACTTGGTTCCCAAGGCTTCTTGGAACTTCTTCCAGAACCTTGAGGTAAACTGGGTTCCTCGATCTGACACAATCTCCTTGGGAACACCATGAAGGCTTACGATTCTGTCGATGTAGAGAGTTGCCAGCTGGTTGCTATCATAGGTAGTCTTGATAGGAATGAAATGGGCTACCTTGGTCAAATGATCGACTATGACCCAGATGGAGTCATGTCCTTTATTCGACCTTGGTAATCCACTGATGAAGTCCATTCCGACTTTATCCTACTTCCACTCAGGAACCTTGAGTGGTTGGAGCAATCCAGCAGGTCGCTGATATTCAGCCTTGACCCTTTGGCACACATCACACTTTGCAACATAGGTTGCAATCTCTCTTTTCATCCCGTGCCACCAGAATCTTTCCTTCAAGTCTTGATACATCTTGGTTCCTCCGGGGTGGATGGAATACAGAGTGTCGTGGGCTTCTTGCAGGATCAAGTTCTTCAGCTTCATCTTGTTTGGTACGCAGATGCGGCCTTTGTACCAAACAATCCCGTGCTCGTCCTCGGAGAATCATGGGGCTTTGCCTAGCTTCATCTTCTTCTTGATGCCTTCAATGCTCGCGTGCCCACCTTGTGCTTTCTTCACTTCGCCATCAGGGTTGGTTTGACTTCCAGATGGTCTAGAAATTCATGGGTGACCAATTCCAGACTGAATTGTTCCAGCTCTTCAAACAGGGCTGGTTGCCTTCTTTGAATTATGGCATTCAGGGAGCAAGTCTTTCTGCTTATGGCATCGGCTACCACGTTAGCCTTCCCGGGGTGAAATTGAACACTGAGGTCATAATCCTTGATTAGTTCCAACCATCTTCATTGCCTCATGTTCAATTCCTTCAGGGTGAAAATATACTTCAGACTTTTGTGGTATGTGTATATCTCACACCGTTTCCCTAGGAGGTAATGTCGCCAAGTCTTCAAGGCATGAACCACTGCTGCTAACTCAAGATCATGAGTAGCGTAGTTCTCTTCATGAGGTCGTAGCTACCTTAAGAGGTAAGCTATGACTCAACCTTTTTGCATCAGAACGCTTCCCAATCCGGTCCGAGAGGCCTCACAATATATCACGAACTCCTTGTGAATATCAGTTGTTGCCAGAACTAGGGCGGTGGTCAATCTCTTCTTGGGCTCTTGGAAGCTTTCTTTGCATTTTGGCGTCCATTCGAACTTCTTGTCCTTCTTCAGGAGCTGAGTCATTGGCCGGGCAATGCTAGAGAATCCTTCCACGAATTTCCGGTAATAGACCGCAAGTCCGAGGAAGCTTCTGACTTCCTTGACGGCCGTTGGAGATTGCCATTGGGTCACAGCTTTGATCTTTGCGGGATCAACTAACAATCCTTCCTCGGTCAAGACATGACCTAAGAATCCAACTTTATGCAGCCAAAACTCACATTTGCTGAATTTGGCGTATAGTTGGTGCTCTCGAAGCTTGTCTAGGACCATCCTCAAATGTTGCTCGTGCTCTTCCTCCGTCTTCGAGAAGACAACAATGTCATCAATGAAGACAACAACAAACTTGTCCAAATATTCCATGAAGACTTTATTCATGAGGTACATAAAGTAAGCTGGGGCATTGGTTAATCCAAAAGACATGACCATGCACTCATACAGGCCATATCTTGTTACAAATGCCATCTTCGGAATATCTTGGGGTCTGATCTTCAGCTGGTAGTACCCAGATCTGAGGTCGATCTTGGAGAACACCTTGGCTCCGCTGAGTTGATCAAACAGATCTTCAATCTTGGGAAGTGGATACTTGTTCTTGATTGTAACCTCATTGAGGGAACGGTAGTCAATGCATAAGCGTATGGTACCGTCCCTTTTTGCCACAAACAGAACAGGCGATCCCCAAGGGGAGGCACTTGGGCGGATAAATCCCTTCCTCATCTGCTCTTCCAGTTGCTTCGTCAACTCGGCTAATTCTTCCGTCCCCATTCTATAAGGCTTCTTATAGATGGGTCCTGCCCCGGGCATGAGCTCGATGATGAACTCAATGTCACGGTCAGGGGGCATTCCCGATAGCTCATCCGGAAAGACATCGGGATACTCGCATACTATCGGCACTTGCTCCAGTTCCACTTCAGACAGACAGTTGACTTGAGTTGTTTGAGCAGAGGAGGAGTTCGAAGCAAACTTGACCTTGACTCCTTGGTCATTGGTCACAGTGACAGTCCGGTTGGCACAGTCTAACAAGCCTTGGTGCTTGCTGAGCCAATCCATTATCAAGATCACATCCAAGCCTTGCGATCTTAAGATGATATGGTCTGCTAGGAAGTCTACACCGTTAATGATAACACCGACTTCCTTACAGCCTATCTTGGCTCTCATCTCTGCTCCAGGGGTTTGTACCACCATGGGGTTATTCAGGGGTGTAGGGGTCATGCCACTTTTTAATGCAAATCTTTGAGTGACAAATGAATGCGTGGCTCCAGAATCAAACAAGACAGTTGCAGGTGCTGAGTTAACAAGGAACGTACCCAGCACGATGTCCGGGTCTTCCTGGGCTTCTTCAGCAGTGACGTGATTCACACGCCCCTTCCCATGGTTGGGCGGGTTGCGAGGAGCTTGGTTCCTTGGTGGCATCCCGCGGCCTTGTCCTGGGTTCTGCGCATTGGGGCACAGGGCATCGGGCTTCTTGTTGGGGCACACCCTTGAGATGTGTCCTGACTGACCACATCCAAAGCAAGTGACTTGGTTTGGGTTATTGATCTTGTTGCCACCACTGTTATTGGGGTTGAATGCTGGCCTTGGGTTGGCATACTGCTGAGGTTGGTAGTTGGTGCGAGGTGCATGAGCTCTTGGTTGCTGGTAGGTTGGCTTGACTGGGGCTGGCTGCCATGGGTGAGGCTTCTGGTTGCTGGAACTTCCCTTGCTGAATATCTTGCTCTTGCGAGTGTCTTCCAGAGCACGCCACTTGTCTTCAAGCATGAGTGATTTGTTCACCAGGTCAGGAAAGATTGGGCAGTCACACACGACAAGCGAGTACTGCAGAGTCTGATTGAGGCCTTCCATGAAGCGCTCCCTTTTCGTAGCATCTGTGCTGACATCTTCAGGGGCATACCTTGACAGAACACTGAACCTCTGCATGTACTCCTTGACAGTGCCACTTCCTTGCTTCAGGGCTCGAAACTCACGCTTTTTGATAGCCATGATTCCGGAAGGAATATGGACCTTGCGGAATTCTACCTTGAAGTTGTTCCAAGTGATGTCTTGCCCAACATGCATGACCTTGAATCCATCCCACCAAGCTCTAGCAGTCCCCCCGAGGCAGTGGGCAGCATAGGCCACCTTCTCGCGGTCTTCGGTGCATCCGACTAGTTCCAGCAAGTCCTCAATGGTGCGGACCCAGTCGTCTGCATCCAGGGGTTCAGCAGTCTCGATGAAGGTTGGCGGTGCATGCTTCTTGAACTCTACCAACGTGGAACGTCCATTGCCATTCCCCACTGGCTGGCGGTTGTTGGTGACAGCTTGAGCAATCATTTGGAGGGCTGCGGTGTTGGCTTGGCGTTCCTCTCAGAAGGCTTGGAGAAGCTGAGCCATGTCCATGTTCGGGGGAGGTGGTGGTGGAGCTTGGTCGTGGGTTTGGTCTTGGCCGGCCTCTGATTGGGCGGATGCTCCGGCTTAGGGCTGCTGGGTAGAGGTACCAGTACGAGTTACAACAGGCATCCTGTTGGAGCGGTAAAGGTGTCATGATTTTGGAATGAAGAGGGAAAGCTGTAAAGATGGGTGCCTAGTAAGGGGGTGGGTGTGACAATAATCATTTTCATGCAAGGGCCAACAGGGCCAAACACATTCATTAAAATCCAAATGGGTGATGCAGTCGTTTACATATTCCCGAAGGGAAGATACGACGTACATCCAAACACAACAAAAGCAAATACTAGATGGCTTCATATGAACCATACAAGGACTCGACTTCGCATAGGGGTTACACGACCTATCCTACCGTAGAGGTCACGAGCTGGCATATCCGAGTTGCGAATAATGCCTAAGCGGCGGAATGCTCGGTCGCGTATTCTGGCTCTTCTGGGTCTTCCTCTTTGTCTTCATCTGTCTGGGCCCCCCTATCACTTGAGGGTGTGGGGGAGTGGAGGAGTTCGATACGGCGGTGTTTTGTCGGTGGTGCAGGGAAAAGCTTGCGATATTCCCTTGCCGTCATACGGCGTCGCTGGGGTGGCTCTTCATCCTTGGAAGATACATCTCCTGAGGGCCGTCCGCCTCGATACGCGATAGCGGGTCACCCAGGAGGCGTGCCTTCCTTCTTGATCCTATCTGTCTTCTCTTGTGCTCGACGAAGAAGTGCCTTGGTCTTGTGGAGTTCTTCTCAGAGCTTCATCGATTCCGAGGCCAAATCTTGTGCCAAGCTATCGGCACAAAGGCTGAAATAGGTCTGGAATCGAAGTGGAAGTCCTTCCTTCAGTGGAGGGGCTTGCGCGCTGCTTTATCTTCACCTTCCTTTCGGTAAGGCAAGAAGAGGGTTGTCATCTTGGCTGCCATCTCCGAAAGAAGTTCACAGAGGCGGGTTAGTGCCTTGAGTGCGGCAGCCTCGACAGCGAGGGGTAGTGTTGCCATCTGGGGTCCCTTGAAGAACCAACTTGTGGGAGGATCATTTTCCTTCACGATTAATTCCACATGGTACTCCACCTCAGTGTCGCTAACCCAATGCTCATGGTAGGTGAGGATGGGTGCTCGGTGGAACTGGCACTCCTGGAGGCTATCCTCGAGAAGCAAGGGGAACCCAGTGGCCAGGTGCTCTTCAGGTACAGCGGCCATCTACAAAGGTTGAATAGGAGAGGTTAATAAGCTGATGATATCTCAGGTTTGGTAAGGTTTAGATAAGAAGAGAGGTTCGGAAGGTTTATGAAAAAGGGTCTCATCCTATCTAATGCCCATGCTAACTAAGGCTTCCTACAGTCAGGATGGCTCTGACACCAGCTCTGTGGGGACCCCGACTTAAGAGTCGAGATCACCGAATGCACGTGTATAGTGATCCCAGAGATCAATGCTCACGGAACACACAGAAGCTGAATAACAAGAGTCTTACATCCATACATACCGTCTTACACAAATTATGACCATTATGGCCAAGTCTTACATAGATAAAGCCTCATGGACCGAATAGCAAATAAACTCGAATAGCGGAAGTCTTCGTAGATAAGTAGAACCTATGGCATCTGCCTTAACCCTACAGGCATTCTGACTGGGATAGCGTCCTAGTTCGCATGTTCGTCTCCATAGAATTCTTCTTCAAATTCCTGCTCCTCCATGCCTGGCCAATTAAATAACCAGTGGCAAGCCAATGAGTACTTTGAATGTACTCGCAAGCAACCCATGATTTGGTTCAAGGTGATAATGCAAGTTGCAAAACAATAAGCAACTTAGCTACAAGCTAGCTAAGATATTCTACCATTTGTGAGACATGCATCAATGTACTTGGGTAACCTCGAAGACAGGTTACAGATATCAACATGAATAGAGTTCAATTCATTATCAACGAGTCAAGTCACCACCTTGACTCAACACACACAGATACTTTCACCGAGATTGTAAAATTATGGACATAGTTTAAGTAGCACCTCCCAACTGTCCATGACCGTGGACACGGCTATTCGAATAGTTTTACACTCTGCAGAGGTTGCGCACTTTACCCACAAGATCCGGGAAGCTTTCGTGTCACCCATGATCCCGTAGTACCTCAAGTACTCGGGGGAAGCACCCGGTCATTACTTTTCCCTAGACGACACTAACATAGGGTCCACTCGTTGGTGCACAGCCCTCGTGTACAAACGATAAATCATGGGACTTGCCCATTTTACAATGTCACGCATACACGAAATGACCAACAGTGTGTCCGGTGCCCTATGAAAACAGTCATGGTCGCCTATCCAAGCACGACCCCATCCCGGGAGTGACCTCAAGTCTCCCCCGTCACTAGTGATGTGGGCACCATGCTAGTATCAGCCTAAGTAATCAATAATGCCCCGTCCCATAAGGGGTAGACTGGTTGCACATGTTTGGTTGGGACGGTAATCACACATAATTCTAATCCATCATTTTACCCACACACAAGAACTTTCTTTGGTACACCACTTCTTCCTCAAGTGATGCCCTTAACTCAACATCACCCTCGGGCATTAGGGGCACCCGATGGGGTTTTCGAAAGGATGTAACCACGAAGGGTTCGTGGTTCATATGCAACACTAAGCATCACAACTAATCTTTTGTCATTGCATCTATGCACAAGGTAAAGATCATGAGCAGGGGTATGCATCAGGTGGTGTCTCTCAACAAGTTTACCACCGTCACTCTTATCATCATGCATGTAGAAATAAAAGGGTTCCAAGGAACCAAAGGGGTATCATGGACAAAGGGCTGCTTGCCTGGATTGGCTTGGTCTTCAAGGTCTTCAAATCCTTCCCCTCCTTCTTCTTCAGCAACTTCGTCAAACACGGTATCTAATCGTCGCAATAAATAATGGGAAAATAAGATAATAATAAAAACGGAAAAATCAAAGTGCTTAGAAAAATGTCAACTTATTTTTATAAAATACTAGAGGGGAAACTAAGATGGCAAAAATTCTTAGTTTGGGATTTGGATTGACAGAATGGGGTATATGAATTTTTGAACAGAGGTTTTAGTGTTCAAAATTAGATTTAAATTTGAACAGAACAGAAAAGGTTCATGGATATGGGTGAAAGTGATATCATTAAATAGGTTGGAATTTTACAAGTTTTTAGGAACTGGAATTATTTTATTTGGATAAATATTTTATCCTGTGGAATTTTTATAAAACTGATAGAAAAAGAAAAAGGAAAATGGCATTGTGCCACTGTGCCAGAACAGCTGCAGTGGAGCAGGCCCAGAGGGAAAACAGCCCAGCGCACTGGTGCCTGCGCGCGCGCCAGGTTTCAAACTTGACGGGCGGGGCCCAGGCGTCAGCGAGAGCAGAGAGAGGCGAGGGAGAGGAGAGACTAATAGGCGGGGCCCGCCTGTCATCCCTAACCCTCCGGCAGAGGGCCGGCGAGCTCACCGACGGTGATGCAGGGCACGGCGAGGTCGGGCGAGGGCACGGCAAGGTCGGGCGAGGGCACGGCTAGACTCAGCGTCGAGTCGCCATTCTGGTGGAGGTGGAGTTGGTCGCCGGGGTGGCCTGGTTCGCCGGCGACAAGGTCACGCGGTGGAGGTGCTTCGGGTGGTGGTGGTTCCGGCCGTTTCTGGCAGCTGCAGAGAGGGGAAACAAGGGGGAAACGATCAGTGGGCTGCGGTGGTTCCAGATCGAGTGAGAGGAGCGGCGGGGAGGGTCTGTACCCCGAGCTCGACGGTGGCCTGAGGCGGCGGAGCTCGAGCTTGATCTCGAGCTCGGGCCCGTCAGGAGAGGAGTGAGTGGCGTGGGAGATGATTAGGTGTGTGAGAGAGCGAGTGGTGAGCAGAGGGGGGCACGGGGGTGTCGAGAACGGCGGGGTGCCGTGGACTCGTGCGACGGCGAGCTTCTGCTCGTTGCCATAGGGCTCGGGAGGGGCTGGAGCCGTGTCTGTTGTGTTGCTGGATGCGGTCCAGAGCCGGGGAGGAGAAGAGAGAGAGCAAGGGAAGGCCAGGGCATTGCGCGTGCGAGGAAGCTCATTGGAGCTCTCGGGCGGCCGTCGCGCGTGCGAGCTGTGGCGAGAGGAGGGAGAAGGAGGAGGGGGCCGACCGGCTGCCGGGTCGTGGACGTCGAGGCGGCCTCGGGAGACACGATTCCGACGCCCTAGGTGGTCGGGCGCCTCGGGCAGGTCGCGGCTACAGTGCGGGAGCGCACTGTAGCATGCTCTAGAGCGCACATATGGCCGGCATGGTCGTGTCCCACGCGCTCTGGGCGCGGCCACCGTGTCCATTGGCTCTAGGGGTAAGTAAACAATGCAGGAGAGTCATTGGATGCCAGGGAGAGCTTCTAGAAGAAGAGAGGGCTGAGATAGAAAGGTGAATATTGCTGTCCAGAATGTAAAATGGGGATTTACCCCACTCAATCATTGAGCTGAGGCTAGGGGAGAGTTACTGGTGGTGCAAGAGAACCTGGGGAAGCTGTGGTAAAAAGTTGGGCTCAAGGAGAACAAGGGAAGACGTGAAAATGGTAACTTTGGAAAATCACCAGAAGGTGTTTGATGTGGTTTTGAGCAATCAAATGATTTCCACTAGACATGAGACTTAACAAGATCAAATGGCATATAGAAATAGGGTGTTCCACCAAGTTTGGGCTCATTTGAAGAAACTTGCCAATGTAACTTTGGTGAACCCTAGAAATCAACAGAAATGGATTTACCAAGTTTGAGTTAAGAAAATCATCCCTCCTTGATGCACCACTTGGTGTAGTGTCATCATTTGGGGTTGCGATCATGCCCACAAAGTTTGAGGTCACAAGTAAAAAGTTGGTAATGTAAAGTTGATAAAATTTGAATCTGAACAGAAATGGTTTTGGGGTACTCTGATCAAGTTACCCTTCTCCAAAGCTTGTGCCATTTGGTCTAGATGCATTATTAGACCATTCTAGCATGTGTACCAAGTTTGAGAGCATTTGGACAAGTTTGGCAATGTAAAGTTGCTCAAATTTCAAAAATGGACATAATGGCTTTGAGGGGTTTTGATGAGGTTTTCTTGCTTCACAAGGCATGGGGCTTGGGAAGATCATCAAATATGTCATATGTGACATGATAGAATTTCCCTGGAATTTTTAGAGAATATTTCCTTTGTAAATATTTCAAAACTTATCCAGAAAGGGTTTCTGAGGGATTTGTCCAATATTTTGAACATGACCAAGTGTTGAAACTCTTATATATGGAAAATATATGTCCTAAGAGTCTCCCTGAATTTTGGCAAATATTTTTGAAATAGTTAAATAATTGTTTCCTATTAAAGACCATTTCTGGCCTTAAGGAAAAGCTTTTAAATAAAATAGGAAAATAACATTTAAAATTATATTTTTGTGGTTTATGGGAGTCCTATATCTACTAGGTTTGAAATATACTCTTTGAAACATTTTTCTCACCCTAAATCAAGCTCTTGCAGTGCAAACCTCAATTCAGGGGTTTTTGGAAAACTAATTCTTAAAAATACTTTTTGGCCAAGTTATTTTTGTAAGACAATACTATACTGTTATATACACTTGGTATGATCATTGGGCAAAAGTTTGGGGTAAGGAGATGAAAGTTGTAAGAGGGAGTAGTTGGCTTTAAAGAGCACTTGAAAATCACAGAGAGAGAAAAACGTAATTCCAAATAAAAGCCAAATGATGCCAAAAAAATAGTTGGTCCAAATTTTCATGCTTTATTAATGCAAAATGACATGTTACAAAATGCAGTGTGTGACATCCACTCTCCCGCAACCCGCTATACCCTCTACTTGAACATGGTGCTTTATGCTTCATATTATTATCCAATGATGTGTTGCCATCCTATGATGTCTGAGTAGATTTTCGTTGTCCTTTCGGTGATTGGTGAATTGCTATGATTGGTTTAATTTTCTTGTGGTTATGTTGTTGTCCTTTGGTGGCCATCATATGAGCGTGCGCGTGGATCACACTATAGGGTTAGTTGTATGTCGATAGGACTACGCATAGGAGGGCAAGAGTGACAGAAGCTTCAACCTAGCGTAGAAATTGATGGATACGGGATTGAAGGGGTACCAATATATCTTAATGCTATGGTTGGGTTTTACCTTAATGAACGTTAGTAGTTGGGGATGGTTGATAATAGTTCCAATCATAAGTGCATAAAATTCCAAGTCAGGGATGACATGCTAGCAGTGGCCTCTCCCACATAAAACTTTCTATCGGTCTAGTAACATAGGCAATTGCTTAGGGACAATTTCACAACTCCTACCACCACTTTTCCACACTCGCTATCACTAACTTTATTGCTTCTTTATCTAAACAGCCCCTAGTTTATATTTACGTGCTCTTTATATTCTTGCAAACCTATCCCACAAAAACTACAAAGTACTTCTAGTTTCATACTTGTTCTAGGTAAAGCGAACGTCACGCATGCGTAGAGTTGTATCGGTGGTCGATAAAACTTGAGGGAATATTTGTTCTACCTTTAGCTCCTCGTTGGGTTCGACACTCTTACTTATCGAAAGAGGCTACAATTGATCCCAACACTTGGGCCTCGCATGGACCCTAAAGCCTAAAGTCTGTTCCATCTGTATCCAAGTCCGAGTGGGTCCAAGTCTGATTCCTGGAGTCAGATCCAACCTCATAGGTTCCTTCCCTTAAGCGCACGACCCCTTGGGTTCAAGTCGACTTGGTCGTGGGTCGGATCACCTTCGACCTGCACGGTTGGTAGCGACCTCTAGCAAGGCGTGCCGACCACCAAGCAGACTATGAAGCTGGTTACTGAAAGAGGCTACAACTGATCCCCTACACTTGTGGGTTATCAAGACCTTTTTCTGGCGCCATTGCCGGGGAGTTATAGCGTGGGGTAAATATTCCTGTGTCTGCTTGTTTGCTTTATTGCTAAGTAGATTTTATTTGTTGTTCTAAGTTGTTTTATATCTTTAGTTATGGGTAGGAAACGCAAAATACGAAAAAAATAGTGGTACCTACTGAACCAATGGTTGAAGAACCACTCAAAAGCTATCACACTCCTGAAGCTTTTTACTTGGATCATCTTCAATCCCTATGTGCTCGTGCTGAAACCCCAACTAGCTTAGTTGAGGGCAAATCTTTAGATGAGCATGCTTGTTATGTGCGACACCGCTTATCTCAAGAAAGGAAAATTTTACTGGATCAAATTCATCGTTTGCAATGCTATGCTTGGAATTTATGTGAAATATATGATTTTACTTGTTGTTCTGAAGACCCTAAGAAACACCTTCCCTACCAATGTGAGTTTAGTGATAATGGAATCGTATCTTCGTATGCTAAGGGTGTTTATAGTTACTATGATGTTCAACAAATTGAAGAATTTGTTGCTTTTAAGGGTGCTTATGAAATTGCTTCTTTGATTGAAAAGTATGATGCTACTCTTTAAAATCTGAAAATTTTGCCATATTTAAATATTGTTATGATAATTATGCTTCTAATGCCTATGTTAAACCATATATTAAGGACTCATCCACTGTCCAAGAAGAGACTAATATTTTGCAGGAGTCTATGGAAGAAGAAATTAATGACATTGTGAGCTCATTGGATGAAAAAGATGAGGAGGAGAGCGAAGAACAAAAGGAGGAAGAGCGGATTGATCACCCGTGCCACCTTCTAATGTGAGTAACTCTTTATCTCATATATTGTTTAATTTTCCTTCGTGCTTGCCGAAGGATGAATGCTATGATGATTGCTATGATCCCTTGGATTCGTTTGAAATATCCCTTTTCGATGAAATTAATGCTTGCTATGCTTGTGGCCAAGATGCCAATATGAATTATGCCTATGGAGATGAACTTGCTATAGTTACTTATGTCAAACATGAGATAGTTGCTATTGCAGCCACACATGATAGTCCTATTATCTTTTTGAATTCTCCAAACAACACTATATCGGAGAAGTTTGCACTTATTAATGATTATATTGATGGGTTGCCTTTTTCCGATACACATGATGATTTTGATGAGTATATTATGCATGTGCTTGCTGCTCCTACTTGCAATTATTATGAGAGAGGAACTATATCCCCACCTCTCTATGTTTCCAACATGGTAAAGTTGCAAGAAACTGCTTATACTATGCATTGGCCTTTACTTGATGTGCATGAATTGTTCTTGTATGACATGCCTATGCATAGGAAGAGAGTTAGACTTCGTTTTTGCATGACACATATCACTTTGTGCTCACTACTAAATACCAAATCATTGCTAATTAAAATTGGCTTTGATATACCTTGGGATCCGGGTGGATCCATTACTTGAGCACTATATGCCTAGCTTAATGGCTTTAAAGAAATCGCTGCCAGGGAGACAACCCGGAAGTTTTAGAGAGTCATTTATTTCTGTTGTGTGCTTTTATAAAGTTTAAAAACAAGAAAATAAAGAGGGGAACCTAATACTTTTTCAAAAAGAAAAGTGAATGTAAGAAGGACGAGCACCGTTGAATGGGGGAGCTCCTTGAATTTGTTCATGCCCATGGAAACTTTGCAAATCTTGAATTACAGAAACTTTTCAACAAAAATAATTATCCCCTTGTACAATTCCATTTTATTATAAAAATGATGTGCCAAGAGTTTCCTTTAGGATGATTAAACTGCTTGTTGGTTTGTGCGGTGCAAAAACAGAAACTTTGGCTGTAGTGCGCGATTTTACATTTTTTATTGGAATGTCTAAAGGATCTGAAACTTTTTGCAACGTCTTTCTATAAAAATTGTTGATTTTTCCATAATTTTTAGGGTTACAGAAGTATGGTTAATGTTCATATTACTACAGACTGTCATGTTTTCACAGATTGCTGTTATAACTTCATTATTTGCATATGTTTGAATTCTTGTTAAGCCTCCTTGACTTGGTGCCATAGAATTGTGGTAGCATACAGTGGGTAATGTTTGTCCATAATTATACAATAATGTTAGAGAAGTACATGATGGGATTTCATTGATCATATGCACTAACCCCGCCACTAAAAGTTCGGTTAAGTTTTGTGTGGATGAAGTGTTCGAAGATCGAGGAGGTCTCGATATGAGAAGAAGGAGGAGAGGCAAGAGCTCAAGCTTGGGGATTCCCAAGGAACCCCAATTAAATATTCAAGGAGACTCAAGCGTCTAAGCTTGGGGATGCCCCGGAAGGCATCCCATCTTTCTTCAACAAGTATCGGTATGTTTTCGGATTCCTTTCATTCACATGATATGCGTAAACTCTTGGAGCGTCGTGTGCTTTTTATTTTTATTTTAATAAACACACCGTGCTGGTATGAGATAGTCCTTGGTTGATTTATAGAATGCTCTTTGCACTTCACTTATATCTTTTGAGTATGGCTTTATAGAATGCTTCATGTGCTTCACTTATATCATTTGAAGTTTGGATTGCTTGTTTCTCCTCACATAGAAAACCGCCATTTGTAGAATGCTCTTTTGATTCACTTATATTTGTTAGAGCGTGGGCATATCTTTTGTATAAAGAATTTAAACTCTCTTGCTTCACTTATATCTATTTAGAGAGTTGACAGGAATTGGTCATTCACATGGTTAGTCATAAAATCCGACATAAACTTGTAGATCGCTGAATATGATATGTTTGATTCCTTGCAATAGTTTTGTGATATAAGGATGGTGATATTAGAGTCATGCTAGTGGGTAGTTGTGAATTGTCTAAATACTTGTGTTGAGGTTTGTGATTCCCGAAGCATGCACATAAGGTGAACCGTTTTGTGATGAAGTCGGAGCATGATTTATTTTTTGATTGTTTATCTTTGTGTGAAGGTCGGGGGCGCGCGATGGTTAACTCCTACCAACCTCCCCCCTAGGAGCATGCATCGTAGTATTTTTGCTTCGAGGGCTATAGATTTTCCGCAATAAGTATGTGAGTTCTTTATGACTAATACTGAGTCCCTGGATTATACGCACTCTCACCCTTCCACCTTGCTAGCCACTCTAGTACCGCGCAATTTTCGCCGGTGCATCAAACCACCTTATACCCTTCCTCAAAACAGCCACCATACCTAAATATTATGGCATTTCCATAGTCATTCCGAGATATATTGCCATGTAACTCCACCATTCCGTTTGTTATGACACGCACCATCATTGTCATATTGCCTTGCATGATCGTAAGATAGCTAGCATGATGTTTCCATGGCTTGTCCGTTTTTTGATGTTATTGCTATGCTAGATCATTGTACCTCCCGGTACACCGCCGAAGGCATTCATATAGAGTCATATCTTTGTTCTAGTATCGAGTTGTAAGTAAATAAAAGTGTGATCAGCATCATTATTAGAGCATTCTCCCAAAAAAAGGCCAAAAAAAGGAAGGGCCAAATAAATAAAAAAGAGAAAGGCCAAATAAAAAAAGGAAGGCCCAAAAAAAGAAAAAAAGAAAGAAAAAAGGGGGACAATGCTACTATCTTTTTTCCACACGTGTGCTTCATCATAGCACCATGTTCTTCATGATAGAGAGTCTCCTATGTTGTCACTTCCATATACTAGTGGGAATTTTCATTATAGGACTTGGCTTGTATATTCCAACGATGGGCTTCCTCAAAATGCCCTAGGTCTTCATGAGCAAGCAAGTCGATGCACACCCACTAGTTTTCTTTTGAGCTTTCATACACTTATAGCTCTAGTGCATCCGTTACATGGCAATCCCTACTCACTCACAATGATATCAATTGATGGATATCTCCATAGTCCATTGATTTGCCTAGTCGATGTGAGACTTTCTCCCTACTTTTGTCTACTACCACCTTCTATTCCACCCATAGTGCTATGTCCATGGCTCACGCTCATGTATTGCGTGAAGAGTTGAAAAGGTTCGAAAAAGTAAAGTATGAAAACAATTGCTTGGCTGACACCGGGATGGGCATGAGGGGTACCTTGTGTTAAGAAAAGGGAGCATAAAAGGCTATATGATTTTGTAGTGATAACATTCTTTAGCATTGATATTTTGAAAGACTTGATTGTTTGTTGGGATACCCGAGTATTAAATTCTTTTATGTCAAATGATAGACTATTGCTTTGAATCACTCGTGTGTTAATATTCATGCCATGATTAGATTATATGATCAAGATTATGCTAGGTAGCATTCCACATCAAAAATTATCTTTTTATCATTTACCTACTCGAGGACAAGCAGGAATTAAGCTTGGGGATGCTGATATGTCTCCGTCATATCTATAATTTTTTATTGTTCCATGCCAATATTATACAACTTTCATATACTCTTGGCAACTTTTTATACTATTTTTGGGACTAACATATTGATCCAGTGCCTAGTGCCAGGTCCTGTTTGTTGCATGTTTTTTGTTTCACAGAATACCCATATCAAACGGAGTCCAAACAGGATAAAAACCGACGGATATTTTGTAT
Organism: Secale cereale; assembly: GCA_902687465.1. Taxonomy (NCBI): domain Eukaryota; kingdom Viridiplantae; phylum Streptophyta; class Magnoliopsida; order Poales; family Poaceae; genus Secale; species Secale cereale. The sequence goes on along the minus strand of LR738712.1, from coordinate 185,673,269 downwards.
GGAATATATGTGAATTTTTGGAAGTGGAATCAACGTGAGACGATGCCCGAGTGGCCCGCAAGGGTGAGGGGTGCGCCTAGGGGGGTAGGCACGCCCTGGGCCCTCGTGGCCACCCCGTAAGGCGGTTGGTGCCCTTCTTTCGCCGCAAAAAGCTAATATTCGGATAAAAATCGTGTCCAAAATTCAGCCTAATCGGAGTTACGGGTCTCCGGGAATTTAAGAAACGGTGGAAGGCCAGAATCTGGGAACGCGGAAACAGAGAGAGACAAAGAGACAGATCCAATCTCGGAGGGGCTCTCGACCCTCCGCCGCCATAGAGGCCATGGACCAGAGGGGAAACCCTTCTCCCATCTAGGGAGAAGGTCAAGGAAGAAGAAGAAGGAGGGGGCTCTCTCCCCCTCGCTCCCGGTGGCGCCGGAGTGCCACCGGAGCCATCATCGTGTGACGGCGATCTACACCAACACCTTTGTCATCTTCACCAATATCTTCATCACCTTCCCCCATCTATCTACAGCGGTCCACTCTCCCGCAACCCGCTGTACCCTCTACTTGAACATGGTGCTTTATGCTTCATATTATTATCCAATGATGTGTTGCCATCCTATGATGTCTGAGTAGATTTTTGTTGTCCTATAGGTGATTGGTGAATTGCTATGATTGGTTTAATTTGCTTTTGGTTATGTTGCTGTCCTTTGGTGCCCATCATATGAGCGCGCGCATGGATCACACCATAGGGTTAGTTGTATGTTGATAGGACTACGTATTGGAGGGCAAGAGTGACAGAAGCTTCAACCTAGCGTAGAAATTGATGCATACGGGATTCACTACTGGAATTAGCTTATTTGTCGTCTGCTAGCTGACGGCAAAGAAGGTCTTTGCCGTTCGCTTAAATAAAACCGACGGCAAAGAACTGGCTGATGGCAAAGAAGGTCTTTGCTGTCAGCCACTTCTTTGCCGTCAGCTGGCTTACGGCAAAGAGAGAGATGGGCCCCACTAACGAGCTGCATAGGGGAAACCTAACGCCCCCCTCTTTGCCGTCCGCTAGCACACGGCAAAGAGCAAAAAAGCGGACGACAAAGAGTTGACCTAACTAACGGGCCGAGCCCCACCCCGGCCGC